>JAOQGM010000002.1:20462512-20479243 GCA_027564225.1 Gallinago stenura
GCAGAGAGATGAAGATCTGAAGCAGCAGAAGGAAGACAGGCTCCTCAGACTCTTTTTTTTTTCTGAACTTGTTGGCCTGAGAGGGAGTGTGCAGGGCTCTGTCTTGAACAGAAATATTTTCTGGGCTGTTTAGAAGATAAACATCCAGGAAAAAACCTAAGAGATACAAGGCAAGTGTCACTGTGCTCTGATACCCTTCTTCTGCCAATAAAACATTAAAACTTCTCCTTTTCAATGAGTTGGAAAGACCCTGGGATGTTTGGAGTGGGTTTATGTCAGGTGTCCACGGTCCGTGCAGCGCTGCGTTGCATCAAGTGTCTGCAACTGAAAAACTCTCCCAGGAGAAAAATACATCCTTATCAAAACCAGAAGCTTGCTGAAGATATCAAGTGTTAGGAAAGTTAAATTTTCCAGATGGTAGCTGAGAAGAGAATCTGTATGTTGGAACAAGCAGTTGAGGGATAACTTTTGACTGAGACATGTGCCCTTCTGTCCTTCTGTCCCCACGCCTGGAACTGGGGCTTTCTCTGGGGCTGGGGTTTGCAGCAGGAAGGATTTCACTTTCCCTCCTTCCCTACACTTCACTTTCACTCTCTCCCCTCCCTTCTCCACTCCCCAAAGAGTTTGAAGAGGACAAAGGGGTGAAGATGGGAAACCCCCCTCCTGTGTAAATACACCTACTCTTTCCTAGAAAGGGAGGCTCAGAGGATGAGGAGGTGTCTGAAGGAAGAGTGTTAGTAGACAGGGAGCAGAGAGAACGAAGGAAACAGGCATGTTGTAGAAAGACTGGAAGGCCCCTAAAACCACAAAAAACCCGAGAATTTCATGACTGGTCTGGTCCCAAAACGGAGTAAATAAATAAACGCTGGGGACTTCTTGATTAAGCAGACCTAGAAGCTGTGTTTATTTTCCGACCGCCTTCTGAAGTGAAAAGCAAGTGCACATTTCTGCTGCAAAGCCGGGCAAGTTTGAAGGATGAAGAATTTCACGAGGGGATTTTTTTGCCGGGGATGTTAATGAGGTTGTGGCGAGGGATGAAGGACACGAGCTTTCAGCCTGGCTCTGGTCCTCTCGTTCAGGGAGATGCTGCCAATACCCCCGGGCAGGGAGGACTGGGGCTGGCCATGGTGAGGGGGCTCCGGGTGGCCACCCTGCTAGCCTGCTCCCTTCTTCTCCCTCCAGAGAGAGGGGGGAAGGCGCCAGGTCCCCCTTGGTGATGGCATCTGAGCCAGCTTCGTTAATCTGCTGCTGCCTGTGACTCTCCATCCCGAGAGAAGCCCCTGGCACGGTACCAGCTCCATCATTTACAGATTTCACCAAAGGAAACACAAAGCAAACACAAAAGGTTAACAGCAGTCCTCGGGTGGCTCAGCCATGCTGGGTCTCATAAGCATCACTTAGCACATACCCCAACTAGACCCTGGCCGTTATCAGGGGGAAAAGGTCCCACCTTTCACTGCCCAAAATAGCCTGTTCTGAGCCCGATTACATGCAATAAAATCCATGGGTTTATTTTTTTTTAAAACAGCACCAGAATGAACTTTTACTTTAAATAAAACAAACGATTGCTAACGGTCCTTTCCCACCTTCAGTCCCTTTGGCCTTTTTTTCTCCCTTTTCCTTCTCGGTCCTAGACATTTTACAAACACTTGTAAATAACCATACCCAGGCCAAACAGAGAGTCATTCTTCATTCTGAACAGGACGTCAGGGATAGTGAAAAAACCAGCATTTGTGGCTGGAATGCATTGTCCAAAGGTGGAGGGAACAGAGGACTGTGTCTGTGTCTGGAAACGGATGACGAGTGTTTGTTTTTATCGCAGTACGTTAGAGAGCAGATTAGATAATAAAATCCGAAACAGAAGAGCTCATGCTCCACCAGATCTGAAATAAACTTGGAGGAGATGTCTCAGTGAACTCCATCTGCTCCTGGGCCCGTGAGGTCAGAGCCGCGGGGACGGATCGTTTCGCATCATTTGCTCCGTCAGTCTCCGGGCGAGTACAAACGACCCCTGGACCATGGCCTGACGTGGTCAAGAAGAGTAGATATGATGCTCTGGTCCTTCAGGGGGAGTCAATATGCCATTGTCCCCCCCCCAGCTGATCAGCCATTCATTTCAGACAGGGTGTGCACAACCATCAGCCTCCCCTGCAGGAAACATGCAGAAAAGTAAGATTTTTCTGAATTATCCCAGAGGTTTAGGAATCTTGTTTCCAGGTGTGACTTAAGATCTTTTGTGCCAAGGGAGGCAAAGCCTCATTGGAGTTGATAAGCTCTGTTTTCTTAACTACATTACAAATTGCATTAAATTGTAATCATTAGAGCTGCATTAACACGGCTTGGCCCAAAAGCATTTCTGGATTTTTCAGAAAAGCAAGACATACTGAAAGAATTAACGTGGATCAGCCCGAAACATTTTGATCACCTTGAAACATTTAAAAAAAGCTACGCTGAGTCCTTCCAATGCAGGTTGTTTTATTAACTGGCAACACACAGTTTTGAAACAAAACAATGAAAAATTCAGTCTGTCCAGCAGTATAGCTCATTGTTTTCAAAGTTATGCTTGCTTGTTAGTTTTGGATGAAAAATAAAAGCAATCTGGGTTTTATTCCTGATTCATTAGTGGGTTTAGTTCCCTGGAACTCTATTTAACAACAAATATAGTAAATCCATTGTTTTTAGACTAGCAGTTAGATGAGTAGTTCTTCTGTTAAGCTGGTTTAGTTGAGATACTTCAAGCAGAGCATCCCCTCACCCCTACGCTTTCTCTTATCAAAAATGGCTCTGTTTCAATATTATAAACATTTTTCCATTCCAATGGATGGTTTCCAGTGGAATTTTCCACAGAAGGCCCTAAGCAGAGTGCAGAAGGCCAGCAGTGGTTTGTTCGGGGTTGACCTGATGGCTGGTGTCCTCACCCCACCGTGGGACCTTTGAGGGGACACGCTGTGCAACCCTGCTCACCAGCCCCTCGCGTGTCCCCACCGGCCCCCCAGAACCCAGGGGTGGCAAGGGGCAGCCACCAGACCCCCACCCCCTCCACCACAGGCCACGGGGCACCACAGGCCCTTGTGGGAAAAGGGTATGCCAAGAACAAGGTCAAACCTAAAGCTGAAGGCATCTTTTCAGCATTTCTAAACCCATTTATTTTCTTTGAAAAATAAACTCAGTTAAGTTCGATTTCAACTGCTTGTCCCAACTGTTTGTTTGTCCTTAGTGCTGAAATTACATTTTTCCCATGGGAAGGACATTATATTTTTCTGTACCCTTTCATGTCAGTCCCTCTACTGTCCTAAATTTCATTGAAACACCATAAGCATAACCTTAAACACCTTTCAAAGCCTTTATTCAGAAGAATCGTTGTTTCTTTTTTTGCTTGCTTACATTTTCTATGCATCTGCTGAATTCCTACCTGCACTACAGCAGGGCCTAGCAAATCAAAATAGGGTGGTCCCATTTGACAAATACAAACTGAAATCACTACAAAAAAAAAAAAAAAAGAAGTATGGAAAGTAAGAGGAAGTTTAGACATCAAATAAAGACCATTTCTTGATTTTCTCAACTACTTTTCAGAGCTTTGCAAGCAGAAAATCTCTGTTCACAGCCTTATCTTAAGCTGTTACAGCTCACGTTCACACAGCTCATATTCCTCAGGTTTTAGTGTTTTTCCTACAAGCTTTCTCTGGGCCCTCTAAAGAATTTCATCCATAGAAAACCCCAGGCTGAGGAGCTCAGGTGGATTCTGGGAATACAGCTTTGATAAATGAAAGATTTCTGCAAAATTCCTGTTTTCCTTAGTGGTTTTGTTTCTTTCTGGTTCCTCTTGGTAGGCTAGAAACCTGAACCACCCAATTCTTGCTTGTAAAAAAACTTGCAGTTTTCCTTTTTTTCTTGGTAAATCACTGTTATTTTCCACTGAAACTTCAAGTAACTTTGTTGAAGATGACCATAAAAATTCTAGTCCTAGTTTCTGTTGCTTTGCCTGGAAAGAGGAGGATAAGCTGATAAGAGCCATCGTTCTCAATGCCCCAGAAATTGTGGATGGGGAGGAGAGAGCCAGTGGGCTGTGCCAGGACCAGGGGCTAAACAAGGAGTGGGGCAGATGGGTACGTTGTTGATGGAATCACCCTTATGCACTATGAAACCCATCAGACTTCTTCAGCACTGTGCTTGTGAGTCACCTCCATTGACATCCTTGGGTGGAAGGGGAGGGAGCAGAGGTTGGGTAGGGCCCTGGATTTAGCATCCCGAGCTCCTGAGTGAAAAGTAAGGTGGGGGCAGGGAATAAGGATTTCCAAAAAGGAACCGAATGCTGTTATTTTTGGCCTTCTGAGAAATCTCCACAAAGTGAACAAGTTTCAGCTGAGTAAGCGTCAGGAGCTCAAATGTGAGGCCCGGCTCCACATCAGACTTCTCAAAACGCTCACTTCTCAGGTTATTAAGTTTGGTCTTTGCCCTCTTGAGACCCGTGAAATGAATCAATGTCTCCCGCCAACCACCGAGGGATTTGCTGTCTTCATGCCTCATTGAGACATCAAAAAACTCACCAGTGAGGTGAGGGCTCCTCAGTCATGGATTGCACAAGACTCCAAACACTAATGCTCTATGTACAGAAAAAATATCCCGAAGGCAGATCTCTTCACACTGCTGTTGATACATTTTCTAGCCTCTATCAGTTTTTAATATCCCAGTTTAGACATAAAGGGCAACACATGTAAATGCTGTTTTGACTGCAAAATATTGTATTAAGGCAGGCAGCTGCATTTTGGCAGAAACTGTGTGAAAATGCCAAAATCCTTAGCTGGTACAGATAGCGCACAGATTGAATTATCTGAAAAGCTCCAGCATCATATGCAAGAATAGCTTATTGCCTTTGGTGTAGCTGTGGGACAATTAGGTTAAAAATGCAGCCCTAAATTTTCCCTGAGGTATTCTTCGAAATCTTTTCCTTTGGGAAAATGTTGCTTAGCCCTAGCAGCATGAGAACTGGGCAGGAAAAGCCAAACCAGTGTCGATCCTTCTTTCGAAACCTAATGATGATGAAGTTCTGTCAGCAACTTCTCTTTGTGCAATTTGTGAACCTGAAGCAAGTTGGCACCGCTGTCCATGTCTAAAAAAAAACCCCCAACTACACAGGCTGCACCAAGCCAATTTTACCTTCCATTATGCATAATGACTTGCTAGAAGACGTTCTGAAGAAAGTCATTAAATCAGCAAATTAGCGATAGAACTGTGACTAATGATGGCTGGAAACAGACCAGAGGTTAACTGGGAATTTCCTCCTCCGCATTAAGAGCAGCACGTTCAGGAGCATTTGGTTTAGTCCTTTTCATGAGCTTCGCAGAGCCAGGCAACCTTTCAGAGAGAGGTGATGGACTATGCACAATTAAACCAATGGATTCTTTCCATTAACTTTAAAAATTCTTGGAAAGAACTCCACATGGGTTGGTTTTCCGTGGCAGTTCTGCAGTGCTCCCTCATCAGCGTGTGCAGAACAGATATATTTTCCTCAGGAAACTTGTTGGCATGAACATCTGGCCCATGATAACTCCAGGAACTAAATCTAGAAGCCTTTGAGGGTTGTTAGCAGCCCATAATTTCAGTCTCCTATCTCGCTCTTATCACTTATTACTTCCTTCAGAACAGAGACTTGATTTTGAACTTGGACTTGCCTCAGACAAGTCCTGTTCCCCCAGTTCATGAAGTGCCCTCCAGCACCACCAGAATCTCAGAGCAGCCACTCTTGAGCCACCAACCTAATTCACAGCCTCCTAATGCATGAATCGGTGGTTCCACCATGAAGTTACACAGACACCCATCGTTCAATTCACGAGCACGTGAACTCAAATCAAGTGCCACCCTGTAAATACAGCCTCCCCTAGCAAGGCTTAAGTATTGCTCGTTACTGTCTTGAATATCAGCGAGTGGACCTTTGTAATGAAGACATCAACTTCACACTACTTTATCTTACATTACTCTCCCTTATCATCTACAAAGAAGCCAAGGAAAGTCAGGAAGCAATTAAGTTGCTTTTTACTTGCATTGCCATGGCAAATCAACATTTTTCTGCTCATTTCCAGCAAATCATCTGCGTTTTTTCTAGTCACTCCACCTTCTACATTACAGTCTCTGACGATCTCAAGCACTACATCAGAATTGTAAGGCTTAAATATATCAACACAACCGATCTGACAGTGGGATTCACCAGCTCAGCAGACTGTGTGGCAGCCCTTATCTAGTAATTTATGACAGAGTCTATGGGCAGGACAGCAGGAGAGACTCCCAAGCATAGCCATGCTGAAAAGTCTCGTTCCTCTGCCAAAGACAAGGGAACAAATTAGCTTTGGACACTTCTGACCCCTTACTGGAAATGGCTGAGGAACTCAGTAGAGTGTGTGATGGAGTCAGTTTTTTTTCTGAACAAGCCTACACGTAGGAATGGGTTTATTTCACTTAAACATAAGTTCCACATTTTGCAGAACTGGAGAAACACATAGAGTCATAGAATGATAGAACAGAATTGCCTTGGTTGGAAGGGACCTATCAGATCATCAAGTCCAACCATCAATGTAACACTCGCAAGACCCATCACTAAACCATGTCCTTTGTTACAATTATCCACACAAAACTGTTTTGTTTGGTTGGTTGGTGGTGGTTTGTGGGTTTCTTTTGTGAAATTGGAACATTGGAAATTTTCATCCCATCTCTACTGCATCTCATGCAGAAGACAAGGTTGTATGAGAGAGGACATATATCCAGCAGTTTCTATGCCCAGGACTAGCCTGTTTACATCTTGCATGGTGCATCTCAAAGGGCTGCATAGTCCCTCATGGGAGCTCCTGCTCATGGTTTGACCAAGGGACATATCCCTCAGAAGCCTTGCAGGAGGCGGTTGGGGAAAGGAGACAACATAACTATGTTTCCTTGAAATCACTGCAATAACATACCCCACACAGGTCTAGGTTCTTTTCTTCTGGCATCTTCCAAGGTTCCACACAAGCAAAACCTGAACCCTAACTCTCCTCTCCACATGTTTGCATTAATTACAAGAAACCTGCTCATCTGCATAATGGTCAGGTCTCACCATGAAACACTGACCTTACTACGATAAGCTTTACACAAAGCTATTTGTTCTAATATCCAGTTCTGCAATGTTTTAGTTGTAGCCATTCCTTACAACAGACTTTCGTCAAAGTAAGCCCAAGACCTGTAGACAGAAGTATGATGGCTCCTTAGACCTGAGCACGAGCTTGGAAAGACAGAGGAGCTGTCTTAAGCTGCTCGATGCAGACAAAAAAATGATCGTTGACCTCAAGGAGGTTGTGTGAAATGTCCCATTTCCCCATGTCCCATTTCCGTTTTGGGGAGTAAAGGGCAGACGTAGATTCCAGTCCCAGGGAGGAAGAGGGATTTGAGACTCCTCTTTCCCATCAGCGTCTGCTCATTTACCCGCTCCTCTCCCGGCATCCTGGCTTGTGGTTGACTCCTGGAACTCCGAGCCCTCCCTCCCAGTGCACACACTGAACCCGGGGCTGGCAGCTCCATCAGGCGCCTACAAATACCCTAATGCTATTATGATACGAGACTTTTTGTGGCCGGATGCCAAAGTCTACTGGCTTACCCTTCACGGGAGTGCGGATAAGGAAAGCTAACATTTCACTCAACCATCAAAAAAACGTGAATTGACCTTGATAGGTAGATGAGTGGAATTTTTCAAATTTGGGGTAATAATAGTCACTGACTCCATGATTACTGGTGGTATTGGGAGGTTTAAATAATCAATCTTCATAAAGCTCCTAATCTCTGCCTGACAGGCACTATATACAGCGTGTGGAATATTAATATTGCATCCAGTTCTGGACAGCTCAGTAACAGTAGTGAGAACGAATTGGAAGGAATTCAGAGAAGCCCAGCAAAATGATGGAGTGGCCAGAGAGACTGATTTATGTGGGCTTGTATCAAAAGAATTGTGCGCTGTTTTGGCCAAAATACGAGGCAGGAAGGATGATCTGCAGAGTGGTAAGACAGGCATCTTGTGGTGTCTGAAGGGGAGACACAGCAGGAGAAAAAGAAATTATTTGGAGCTCTCTCAGGATGCCAAATTAGTATCATTAGAAGAAATTAAGTAACTGATAGTTAAGGCAGAAGAGTGAAAAACTCCAACTTCTCTGTTATTTCCCAGATCAGCTGACAAAAATAAACCTGCAAGACTGAGGATAAGTGGCGGGTAAAACATGAAAAGCCAATGAGGACATAAGGAGAAATTAGGAGCAATAAGAAGAAATCGGGAGAACATAATTTCCCAGAGTGTTCTGAACATCTTTGTGAAGACACAGGAGATTCTTCACTGCAAAAAGGGAAGAGAATATCGACCATCAGTGGGGAGGTGCTGAAAAACCACACATGATTTGGAAGAGACCTGCAAATCATTTCCTGGCCATGGACAGAGAGACAGCAAAGCTTGGCCAGGGCTGGGATGCTCCTTGGGGATCTTGTCTCCAGGTCAAACCTTGCTATCACACAAGCTTGAACCAAAGGTCCAGAATCCAGAGGACAGCCAAAATCTGAGTCATAAGCATCCAGCTCTGGCTTCTGTCTAATTTAAGGGGACTGTTTTGAGTATTTTAAAGAGAAGTGATATATCCACGACAGGGACCTGGTGCTCGATCCCTCCTTCCTGCCAACGACGGGAACTTGCAGCGCAGCTGTCAAAACCCCAAATCTAACACACAGGAGTAGCGGGGAGGGAATGCACACTTCTCTTTGGCAAACTTTCTGTCTGGAAACATGTGTGCAGAGGAACACCCACCACGGGTCTGTGCTGTGTCCCGGGAGGCAGGGCTCCCTCCGACGGGACAGCCAGTTCCTCTGGAAGGGGATGAGTGGAAATGAGGGACAAACAAGAGATCAAACAGGCCTCTTGCTCACTGCCCAGAAGGCAAAGGTTTAGTTGCTCTGCTCTTGGAGGAGGACTGGGATACCCATGACCTCTGCACGGCCACCACTTGGAGGAAAATGCATAATTCGAGGAGGGTGTGCTGTGGGGTGTCATCTCTTCCCAAGTGGTCCTTATTTGCTTTCAGATTTAGGAGAATTTAAACAAAGGAGTTTTTCTAAGAACAACCTTTTTTTTTTTTTTTTTTTTAAAATAAACCAGATGTATCTGCTTCACGTTCTCAAGAATTACCAGTTGCTGTGGATTCAGTTCTGTCCTGTTTAATGCAGGATGCTGTTCCTTCTGTTTTCTGTTGAATGTGACAGAGATTTTGCTCAGCCTTTCATCACCACTGGAGAGAGAAATGGCATTTTAATCTCTGAAATGATGCAGCCCAAGTCCTGGCAGATCAAGATCTCACCGTGCCAGGCCAATATTCTTCGGCACAGGGAGCTCAGCATGGCAGGAGAAAGAGGACCATGGCTCCTCACACCTCCCTCCCTGGGACAATGACTACTTCTTTTACAAAAATCTGCTTTTTCTTTTACTAAAGGGGGGCTGGTAGTAACTCAGCTTCCCCCCCTGCCCTTTCACACACCAGAGAACGCCGTTCTGGACAGTTACCTCCCAAATGCTCCTTGACATATCCCCAAAAAGCAGCAGTGCTGTGATGTCCTGCCACTGCAAGCACCGCAGCCGTCCTGACACAACTGGACTCTTTTACCACTCCCAGCACCAAAATGTAGACAGAAAAGCACTTTGAACCCTAAAAAAAAATTTTTTTAAAAACTGTATGGATATTTCACCTGAAGAAACTCTTCTTTGAACAATTCACACGGCTAACAAAGTTACACTGGTGAAAAGGTTGGGGAGTCCTCACTGGATCTGGTTGATTTACATCAACATAGAGAAAAAAATTGTATTTATGTGCCACTAACCACGTTGGTGACGGGGTTAATATCACTTTCTCACTAGCTCATGGAGCTGAAGCTGCGGAGATAATGTTGGAATTGATTAGGACAGAGCTCCTCACCATGAATTTCCATGCTTTTGGGACCACCTGTAGCTAGGACCAGGCAAGTATTTAGAGTAGTCCCTGGCTGTAGAATGCTAGACAATGGCTCTCTGTGCCTCGGCCATCAGATTTCGCTTGTACCCTCAAGTTAAAGAAAAAAAGAAAATGCAAAAGAGGACCTGGCATGTAATCGTTTCATCTAATCTAATCTAGAAATAAAGCAAACCAGAAGAAGAAGCTGATCTGGACACAGCCAGCCATTTAATTGACTGAAGAGTACAGAAGAGATGTTGATCTTTGTAATATTTTCCTGCCCTTCTTCACTTGCATTACCAGCCCAGTACTTTTTGGAAATCCATCCCAGGGGATCTCCTTCCTGGGGCAGCAGCTGGAGATGCCGCAGCGGCATTTCCCACCACCTCGCTGCAGAGCAGACCCTGAACCTGCACACGTGGAGCCAAGTGATGCTGATTTACCAGCCCCAGTGGAAACAGGATCAAAGCTTTGGTGATGGAAATACAAGAGGAGTTTGCCCGTAACACCATCTGTGTTGGCTGGAACACAGAGCCTATCACCAGCCATATATCACTTGGTATCTCGATCCAGCAGCGCACCAAGGGGACATTCCTGCTGGATGAGGAGCCCCACTCATTTTAGTGGGACTACTTATGCGTGTGCTATTAAGAGGTGTAAAGTATTTTTCCGGAGCAAACTTTAGTTTGTTTAGTTTAGTTTGTTTAGTTTAAGCCTTTAGTTCATCAGCAAAGTCTGTTCATTTTGTTCCGGTTGGTGGTGTTTGAATGGATTGATGCTGATTTGCATTAACTAGCAGAGTAAAACTCAATTTAAACCTTTCTTTGATTAGGATGGGGACTATTTTTGGCTCCAGGACTTAGGGTTTGACTTTTAGCTGAGGTTAAAAAGTCCACCTTCACGCTGGAAACCACGAGAGTGCTCCAGTCCCCAAAGGAAACCAGCTGGAAGGATGAGACTCAACACTTCTGCCCAGGGACAGGGACAATGCTTGCCTGGGGTCAGTGGCTACTGATTTTGGTGCCACAAGGGTGACCAGTTTGCCTTGTGGCAATGGCAGCTCTGCAGTAAGGATTCCCTGTGGCAGGAGACCCATTTTGTGCATTATTGCTGACCGTAGTTGGTACATTTTGACCAGAACAGTCTTGGCTTCCACGTACCTTAAAATACAGGTTAATTATATAGATACTGTACCTTCCAAAACCTTGAATGTTCTCCTTTGTGATGGAGAGCACAAGCATTTCCTTGTGCACAAATAGTCCTGACCCTGGGGAAAGCCTGGTCCAGCTCAGAACCATTTCACTTCTCAGTAATTTCCTTAATTAATCTTCTCATTAGCTGCCTTAGTCACTAGAAATGAGCCTATCCGTGCTGCAGCGACACCCCAGCCTCACCTGATCGCCGCAGACAGAGATTAAGGTATTATGGACCCCTAAATCCACTGAACTGTGGAACATGTTACTTTTGGCCTCCCATATTAAAACCTTTGAAACTCTGCAGCAAGCTTTAAAACAATCCCATTTCCTCGGGGCTGCCAGAAGCAAACGTAAATACAGGAGTTCAAAAGAAGAATCCAGTTTTCACAGCTGCATCTTAGTTAAATTAAAAAAAAAAAAAAAAAAGAAGACAGACAAGCTGACCCAAAAGCTTTTGAAAATACAGACCAGGGCAGACAAATGTAATTGTTCTAAAGCTGTTCTGGATGTTTTAGGAACTCTATCATTTCCAGATTAAAAAAACTTTTTTTTTTTTTCTTTTTCTAAGAAAGCATTTTAAAGTCATATAGGACTTAAAAACATCTTGATTAGAACTAGTATCAGGGCTTCAAGAGACAAGAAAGCATATGACAGTTAGAAAAACATGCCATTTTGCCTATAGTATATGACTAATTGATTTTTGAGCATTGCCTAATTGTGTGACACTGGTTAACCAAACAACAATGCATTTTTTCACAGGCTCCAATATTAGCTCAGACCATTCTGTGACCTCCCCCTGTTGAGAGACACATCGTATTTTTGATCATAAATCTAGCAGGGTAAAGGCTGGAAAAAAGGATTCCTGCTTTGGTTTTGCATTTTAACTGAGGTTAAAAAATTCTGGCTGTTGTCGTTTATATAGGGAGTAATATATTTTAGTGAGAACTATGGCTTGGAGAAACGTGAATACCAAAGCCAAGCTGCTGAGATTTGTGTTTATTTAGACACAGCAATGGGTTGGATTTGTGAGTAGAGTCACGCTTGAGTCATAGTTAAATTCATCTTTGATGGCTTCACTGAACTAATTCCTCAAATTCATTTGAGGAACTTGAAGAAAAACTATTAGAAAAACTTTATATGAAAAAGTATTTTGAGTATAAAACTCTTTGAGTGCTTAAAATACTCTCTGCTTTCTCCGTGTCATGGATCCTGAGGAAAGAATATCATCTTAGGCAGAAAATGTTTCCACTGAAAACCATGTATTTGTGATGACAAAAACTGTACAAATTTATAATAACTGAATTTGGGGAATGAAAATCTTGAGAAAGAATAAAATTTTGCAGTAATATATTCTAAAATACTGCTTTTTAATTTTTAAGATTGTTACTGGTCCCTAAAGTTAATTGAATTAGTATAGAAGAAAAATTCTGCAGAACAAAATGAAATAAAAGACATTATCCTACAAGAACATGTTTTTATCACTTTTAGAGGGAAATCTAAAACTAATCATAAGCACTTCAATGTCATTTGAAAACATATTGTTTCTGTTTGGCTGGTCAACTGAAAAACTGATGTTCCTATTTTCACGAGTGAGATGCTGATAGGATTTAAAGCAACATTTGCTTGGGACCGTGTTCCAAGGAACCAACTTTGCTGGAATTTCAAAGTACAGATTTACACTCTGTTGTTCTGCTGAGAAGGAGAAATGAGTGAGTCACTGTTTGTGACTAGACTGTGAAGAGGATTTTGGTCTATTTTTGGAGGCTACTTTCTAATAATAGAGAAGTCTCATGCTGCAATTCCCAAGCTCAATTTGAAAGGTGTTCTTTGATTTACTTGTGACCGAGCACTGCAGACTGGGCTCGTTACCCCAAATATGGGGACTCGTTTGGTGGAAGGAAAGGCTTTCTCATTTAGAGAAACATCGCTCTTATTGCCTTGTACACAAGTCCCTGAGCAAAAAGAACGTTTGCGCATTCAGTGGCTCTCTTGCTGCAATTAACTCCTCTGATTTGTTTTTGTTTGTTGATAAGGAGACTGGAGAAGTGACGAGAGTAATTGATGAGCCGTGATGCAAATTCCTGTCTCACAAGCTGGGGGGTAAGTAAAAAGCCATCTTCGTGACTAGCAGAAAAAAAGAAAATGAGAAAAAAGAAAAGAAAGAGAATGGAAAAGAGAAAGAAAATGAAAAGAAAAAAAAGAAAAAGAAGAAAAAGAAGAAGAAAAAGAAGAAGAAAAAGGGGAAGAAAAAGAAAAGGAAAAAGAAAAAGATAAGGAAAGAAGAAAGAAGAGGCAGAGACCAATGTGTTGAGTCTGTCCATGACAGCAAGCAACAAAACAACTGTGTGCATTTAAGCAAATGAATTCTCCAAAGGGAAGAGTCCAAAACACTGAGGCAAAAATGAAATTCAAGAACTCCCATATTTTATATTTGATTGCTTTGCCATGTGTTCTTCTGCTTTGTTCTCTGTGTGGGTGTGTGCGCGCGTGGATCCTCGCTATGTGCGATGAAACTAGGCCGTGAAGATGAAGGGCGCGTTCTTGAAATGGTTTGTGGGAAACTGGCTCCCTGTCCCGTTACTGAAAGCTACCTGGCCACCTCCCAGGTCCCAGCTTGGAAACACGCCTTGAGGAGCCTTCCTGGCTTTCCCCCAGTTATTTCCCTCGGTGGTAATGCAGAAGAAAAAGGAAGAGCGATGCTCTCAGCGTAAGGTGCATTCGCTGCCCGTCGGTGCTGGCTGCAGCGCTCACTTCAGCAGAATGCAATGGAACGGCCTGATCCAACTGGGAAAAGACCATAAAATTCCACGGCAAACACTTGTATAAATAGGACTTTTTTTTTTTTCTGGTGAAATTGAAACCATATTTTGATTTGCCATTAGAAAAACAAATCTGAAGAGATAGTTATATACTCAATAGCCTGAGAGCTTTTCAGAGCCAAGGAACCAGCTGCCGGCTGGAAGAGTTGGATGGCAATGTTCATGCTGACCCAAGCTGGTTCTCTTCGCACTGTAAAGCAGCGTATTCCTGTTGGGAATTCTCTCCTCATCGCAGCCATTAAGGTTTTCGTTGGACCAGCAGGTATAAAACCAATCCTCTTGCCTCAAAAGCACAGGTTTTTATCAAACCAAAAAGGAATGCCCAGGAACCATTGACAATATGGTCAATGCCTGCCTCCCAGTAGTGCCAGGAGACCATGGTGGCAGTGTTGGTAGATAAGCCCATGCCTTGTAGTAAACGTATTATAGAAACCAG
This sequence comes from Gallinago stenura, assembly GCA_027564225.1. Classification (NCBI taxonomy): domain Eukaryota; kingdom Metazoa; phylum Chordata; class Aves; order Charadriiformes; family Scolopacidae; genus Gallinago; species Gallinago stenura. The sequence goes on from JAOQGM010000002.1 coordinate 20,476,947, forward strand.
GTGGCCAGTTTGGTGGTGTCAGCCATATGCTTCTCTCTAGAAATGTCATTTTTTCCCTACACTTTACTTGTCGGCAAAGAGTAATTCTGACAAAAATGGGATGTGGAAAAGAGGGATGATCTGCTGGAGCACAGCTGGTTTTATCACTTCTGTCCAATACCAGATCCTTCCAGGAGCTGGGGATGAGGCAACCCCAAAGTAGCTTTCCTCATTCTAGAAGAAATTAGGAATGGCAAAAAAAACCCCCACCTTCTGGGCTTCCCAGAGGTTTTTACTGGCAAAGTGGGCACCCACTTCTCGATGTGACCTGTGTGATTTGCATCTGTGACTGTCACTGCTCTTTGTCAAGCTTTTGTATATTATTAAAAACCCCAGAATATGTATTTCAGTAGCACCTAAAGGCCCTACATTCCCACAAAAGCTTATCTTAGGGAAGACAAAGGGAAACTGAGAAAGGGATGAAGGATGTGACCTGTCACAGGTTATAGAGCACATAATAGTAGAGGCAGAAAGAGAATGCAGACCACAGGAGACCCATCCCCTGGTGACTAATTGAGACAAATAGGCTAACGCCCTCCTTGCTCGTGTTGCTCCTGTACCCTCACCACACTCAGGTGTTTTACTTCCCAAAGAGCTTATTGTGAGCCTAGTTCAAGAGCTCCATGGAAATGAGAAACATCCAGTCACCCATAACTGTCAGGCAACCGGCAGCGGCGAGCGCCGCAGCTTTAAACTGGAGCTGGAGGGGCCTTCCCGGGGACGGAGAGGCCCAGGGAAGGCGGAGAGGCCCGCTAGGCCTCGGGTATCACGAGCGGGAGCGAGAGGTCACGTGTCTGGGGGCGGGGCCGGGCGAGCCGCGGCGCCTAGAAAAGCGGCAACAGCCGCAGCCGGGTACGAGTATGTGCCAAGCGCGCGAGAGCGAGGGCGGGAAAACTAGTGCGCAGGCGCGCGAGAGCGAGGGCGGGAAAACTAGTGCGCAGGCGCGCGTGCGCAGAGCCTGAGGGGAGCCGCCATTAGAGGTCGGTCCCCTTCTGGCTCTAGACAAGAACATGGCGCCAGGTCGTGCAAAATGCCCCAACAAGAAAGAATGTGGAAACTCAGACAGAACTCCCACAGAAAGATGTGTCTGTGCGGGTCTGCGGCTGCAGGGAATGCCTCAGCCTGGCACGTGTTCCCCATGGAGCCCGAGACACCGCCTGTGTGCGCTGTGATAAGATACACGGCCTGCTCAGGCAGGGGGCTGGACTGAAGGAGTCAGGAGACTTAGAAGTATTAGAGACAGTGAAAGCAAAATAGATTGGTGGAGCCGTGCCCTGAGGCACAGGCGTGGGGCAGAGGCTCTACAGGATGGGGATGATCTCAGAGATGTTCCTCAGAGAGGGACTGGAGGGACAATGGGGAATGGAGGCAGGTCCCTCCTCGGAGGGACAGGCAAAACCCTTGCCAGCCCCCCTCACCTTCCCAGTTGCACCTACAAAATAGGTCCGGTGCTTTGGGAATGGAGGGCCAGGTGTGTGAGGATAAAGATAAAGACCTAGACAGTGAGCTGCCCACAGCCAGCCACCCCCATGCCTTAGGACTTCTGCAATAAAGAAAAAGAGGAGGGTGATTGTGGTGGGTGACTCTTTTGTGGGGAACAGAAGGCCCCATTTGCAGACGGGATCCATCCCACAGAGAAGTCTGCTGCCTCCCTGGGGCCAGGATTAAGGATATACAGAAAAATTTCCTGATCCTGGTCTGGCCCTCAAATTACTATCCATTACTGTTACTTCAAGTAGGCAGCGATCAAGTAGCTACCAGTAGTCCAGGGCCCTTGGACAGCTGGTTAAGGGATCAGGAGCACAAATTGTGTTCTCTTCCATCCCACTACTTGCAGGAATGGATGAGGGCATAAACGGGAAGAGCCAGCAGATTAACTCCTGGCTCCAAGGCTGGTGTAACCGGCAGAACTTTGGTTTCTTTCATCATGTCATGATATTCAGGACATCAGACCTGTTGGCAACTGGTGGGGCAGGCCTTACCCAAAGGGGAAGAAGAATACTGGGACAAAAGTTAGCAGGGCTCATTGAAAGGCCTTTAAACTAGGATTGAAGGGGGATGGGGATGAAAGCAGGATTACTAAAGAGGAGCCTGGGAGCAGACTCCAGTGCTGGTGGGTAAAAGTGCCAGCAAGGTCTTGTGGCCTGTTGCCTCAGCAGAGGTGGAGAATCGTAACCCACATGGTGATGACATGAGGGACAGTGATAGGCTGGCAACCACAATAGGGTCTGAGCATGGTCAGGGAGGTGCTGGGCCTC
>JAOQGM010000002.1:20490312-20508562 GCA_027564225.1 Gallinago stenura
CCTGGATGCTCCTGAGTAACATGCTCTAGCTCTGGGCAATCCTGCTTCAGCAGGGGAGTTGGACTGGATGATCTCTATGGTTCCTTCCAACTCTAATAATTCAGTGAAAATTCAGTGAAGTGGGTGATGGTGTCATCTGAGACACTGGAAGAGCCAAATGCTTATCTTTGTCCAGGTTGGATAAAGCTTTGAGGAACCTGGTCTAGTGGGAGGTGCCTGTGGCAGGGGGATTGGAACCAGATGACCTTTAAGGTCCCTTCCAGTTCTAATCATTCTATGATTTTGTGTGTGTCTTCCTGCTCATAGTCACTGCTCCTCCATCAATTAATTTGCTCATAAGGTCAGAGATGGAGGCCTTCCTTGGAATGACTATGAATTACTATGAATAATCAAGGGTGAGGTCTGGGTTGTGTTGTTCTGGGTTGACATTGAAATAATTGCATTGATGTCAATGCCTATGGAAAGAAGAGAAGTCAAAAGGTCCTTGTAGGTGCATAAATCCACGTTGACCTCCAAGGTAGACCTTCTAAATGGTTACTATTTTCTTTCCCGGTCCTTGTGCTGTCCTCTGACTTGAAAAGAATTATTGAGAATAAAGCCCTAAAAAATAGTATATCTTTAAGAAACTCGTTCCTTCAAAAGAACAGTTTTTCTTTTTTGAGGAAGAAAGTGCCCAATTGAAACTTCAAAGGGATAACTGCACAGAACTGATTGAGTTCCTAATGCCTGCAAACACATCAAAGACTCCTGAATTTACAATCCTCATATTTTATTCATGGGCTCCTTTAGAAGGAAATGAATCAGCAGCAGTGAATTTACAAACAAGACACGAAGGAGGAGCTTTTAGAAAAGAACCCTATTTTAATGAGGGATGGGGGAACCTACTGTAAGAAACTGGTGTAATCAATGCTGATGGAGGGAGAGGAGCAGAGTGCCTGACTGGATTAGGAAGTAGTTTAGGGTTTAACCACTGAGCCTTCATTTGTGATCCAGGCCTGATGATCAGCAAACCCACCTCCATGTGATTATTCAGCTGGGAACAGGTTGCCCAAGGAAGCTGTGGCTGCCCCATCCCTGGAGGGGTTCAAGGCCAGGCTGGATGGGGCTTGGAGCAACCTGGGCTGGTGGGAGGTGTCCCTGCCCAGGGCAGGGGGGTTGGAATTTGATGATCTTTATGGCCCCTTCCAACCCAAACCATTCTATGAAAACACCTGGTTAAAGCATCTTGCTTGCTTTTAGCAGAGTTTATTACACCTCTTTACTCCTTGCACTGGTCCTTTCCCACACCAGTCTCTCCCAGCTGGGATGGACCTTTCAGATACCACTTAGACCCAGTAGCCTTTCCAGCAGCCATGGTGCCACCTTCAGAAGTAAGGCATCTCTGCTCTTGTAACCTGGGTAGCCAAATATCAAGTAAGAGCTCCAGAAACTTGGAAGAATCAGAAAAAAATAAAAATAAAAAATAAAAAAAAGGTCTGTTTGGAAGTAATAAAATGCACGTTGCCACGGGCCTTCCAGATCCTGCACCTGCTGGCCCAGCCGCAGCCAGTAAAGGGAGGCTTGTAATAACATAAAAGCTTGGAATTCAGAGGACGTAAAGCCGAAGGAATCATTGGAGAGGGAGGCTTGAGCTGCAGAGAAACGAGCTTAAAAGGCCCAGAAAAGCCCCAAATGCTGATTGTTTCTTGATTGTGCTCCACTTTACCAACCCAATGTGAATTAGGGGAGGTTAGAAGGTTAATCTCCGCAATGTTTACCGCTTTCCTGGCTGAATAGAGGGGAAGCCGAGCAGAATGCCTTAGGTTTCAGGGGTGCAGCCCTCTCCTGGGAGGTGCTGGGTCTCTCCTGGGAGATCCTGGTGGCAGGAGGCTTGGAGTTTTCCCTCGAGCCAACCCAGGCTGTATTTTCCACTGTTGGTGCCAGTTGAACCTCTTGCAGGACTTCTCTGACCAGAAAGACGGACAATTTTATCACCGATGAAGCTTTCCCAGTTTCCTGTTTTTCACCTAAATCGGCGGAGTCGGGGGAAGTGTTGGGAGGAGGGAGAAGGTTGGCTGGGTCTCGCTGAGGTAGCAATCAGCCAAAGGGTTCCTCTCTCATCATCCCACCCCAAGCTCCCTATCCACCCTGTGCCAGCCTCCACTTCTGTGAGAAAATGACTGTTGGAGACTTTTCGTCTGGGATGGTTTATTTATTTATTTTATTTTTTTGCTGGATAACTCTTAGAGCAGGGAAGGAGCAAAGATGCTCAGCCCCATCTGGATGTTCAATGAAGATAATTCCCCATACGAGTTGTCTGGCCAGGAAAAAGAGGCTCTGCCTTGAGAAATTAATCACATAGTGGCCACAGACCTGTATTGCAAGCCCTATTCTAGCTTATTTCCCAGCATAATTGCTTTTGAAGCAGCCTACTTAGGCTAATTTACTCTTTTTTTTTTTTTTTTTTTATAACACGAAGCCCCAGTTTGTTTGAGGGATTGCTCTATCCCTGCAAACCCTTAATCCCATTATCCCCAGGTGCCATTCCCAGGTCTGCCCCAGCCCCTACCAGCTTTGAAGGCAACTTTCCCAGCCACGTGCCTTGGGAGAAGCCTGATGATTAAATTCAGCTTCTTGCTCTAGGAGAGACCTGAGGAACCTCCTGAGCAAACAGCCCTGGGAAGCAGGACTAGGGTGTTACAAGGAAACTTAGTGCCTCTTTGGTTAAATCGCCACCAATATTGTCATTTTCATAGAATAAAAATATATATGCCAAATCCAAGCAAAAAAAAAAATTGAAAATTTTAAAATAAAATTTAATTGCTTCATTTGATCGTTTTCCGGACAGAACTAACATTTTTTTCAAGAACAGTGCAGTTTGTTTCCACTTTCATTTAAATGTATTTGAAAAGGGGGGGAAACAAAACCTTGAAATGAAACTTGATTTCAGGAAACGTTTAGGGAATTAACTTCTCCCTTTTATTTTTATACTACCTTTGAAATGCCTCTGAATCAGAAAAAAAAAAGCAGTTGTAACAGCTCTGGGACCAAGTCCATTAACCCATCCAGACGTTACCAGTCCCTCAGTCCATCACCTTGTTCCTGTAATGGTTTTAAATGTGTTAAAACAATTTAACTTTTTTTTTTTTTTTCCCCTCTCTCTCTGAAAATGTTTCTAAAATACACGGGTGGATTTTAGAGCACTTAGAAACACAAGCAATTAAAGCTTTGCTCCAGGGCCAAGCTGCTCCAAGGACACTCAAAGAAAAGCAGTCGGAAAGCAATAAATAGATGGAATTACACATTTTTAGCAGGGGGCAGAGGGATGATTCAGGGTCAGTAGAATCCACAGCCTCTGGATCTAACCCTGTCCTCCCCAAACCAACCAAAGTCTGCAAAAGCCCTGTCTTACAGAGAGGGAGAGCCTGGCTCTGCTGGGCACTTCCCATCCCCTTCTGGGGGCTGCTCTATTTTTAAATTTCAGATTTTACCCGCAGCAACGTTGGAAATGCAGCCTCCCCAGGTGAGGAACTGAGACAGACTAAAAGGAGCAGGAACCCCAACGCTTCCCTGTCACATCATAATTTGAAGGAGTTCGCTGTGTATCCCACCGGTGTTTGCCAAAAAAAATCCCACTTTTGGAACTGAATTCTTGCTCTGCATCAGGCATCGTGGTGACCCGGACTATCTGGACGAACCTGGAGATTTTACATCGTTTTGGAAAAAGTGTAGCTATGAAAAGAACGAGCGTGTTGCCTGCAGCACAGTTCCCACCCTCCGGTGCAATCCGCCTTCGCGGGCTCGGAATGTCAGATGTGATGAGGAGCGAGAGAGCTGAGCAGAAACAGGAAGGGCCCGAGTCCAAAAAGCTGCCCGACCTCCTCAAAACTTTCCCAGCTCTGCCTCTGCTTTAACCTGGATCAGTCAGCCCTTTTCTGCCCTGTGAAATCCCACCGGGAGGATGTCGGGGCACCATTGGAAATGGCTCCGACCATCATTGTCTTCTCCTTATGGGGCATCCAACTCATCCAACTCTGGCCAAAGGGGCAGGGTGAGTTTTTCCAAGAGCTGACTCTCCTGCTCGGGCTCTGTGGGGGCGATGCAGGTTCCTCCATGCTCTTCACTCTCAAACAGGCAGTAAGAATCTATAGAGACCCTGCCCTGCTGTGGTACCCATCATAGTCCTACCTGTACCAGGCAGAGCACATCTGACATTAGCATAAGTGATTTTTTGTCTTAAGAAGAACAGAATTTTGCAACTACCACCAGAGCTGCAAGGAAAGCCTCAGAAAAAAAAAAACCACCAAAACAAAAACAACAAAAAAAAACCAAAACCCAAAAAACCCACACCCCAAACTCCAATGGCCAATTATCTCTTTGCGCGTAGGAAACCCAAGTTTTGCTTGACCACAAAAATCCAATTTGTACTTTTGTGGGATCTAGGCCAGTCCTGACCTCTGGGTGTCCATATTGCTGAGCAGGGACATACAGCATGGGATAAGTGTGTTGCAATAAAATGTTTATTGGTGTCAAATGGAAATTACTCAAGGTACGGCAGCCTTTTGCCCTGGAAAAGCATAAATGTATCGCAACAAGTTAGTTGTTCTTCTACGTTACTCTTAGACATAAATTTTCAAAGCTAAGTTGGCTTTGATGACCAGGTGGACCTACTATAGGAGCAGCATCATGGCCAAAAGTATTGCACACTCAGTGTTGCTTTAATAAGAGTCCAAGTCAGGAGCTGGGGAACCCATTTTTAGGTTCTTCTCAAAACTTTTGGCTTCTATGTTAAAAATAACGCAATATGGTTCAACAACAATTTAGGGCCTTACTCAAACACAACATCTCAGTGAAGGTAGTGGGATGGCTACACTGGGAGGAGTCATTACATGTATAAATGGATATTGAAGGATGAGGCCAGGTTGCACCACCAAAATTGAGTCCCTTGGAAATCCCGTGTCTATAAAATGCTCAAAGCCCTTTTCCATGTGGGGATGTGTAGAGGGAAGTTGATCTGACCTGACTGGAGGCACTGTGATGGTTTACACTGGACAGGCTAATGAAAGTCCAGACAAGAAATAGGCTTCTTGTTTCCCATATGTTTTCCTTTAATTATTGCAATACAAGATCTGGCTTCTCAAGGCAATTTGTGGGGTAAAGATTAGGAGATATTGTACATAATAGGACTTACTCCTTGAATGGAATCCAATAGTCCCAAACTAATTTCCAGTCCTTAGAATAAGGTATTTCTCTTGGGGATGGCAATATCTGCGGTTTCAATCTCTCACATCCTACCCAACTGTTTCCTCATTACAGTCTCAGGTTTCTTTGTCACCGCACAGTTTATACAGGCTCAGATTTAATCAGTAGCAAAACATTCATCAACATGAACCCATGCCATTTTTTTTCCTTCTCAAAAATACCTCCAAGCTCGCTAAATATTTGTCAAGTAAACATTTCCTAGACACACAGAGCCCTGCTGCCCACTTCCTTCTCCTTTAGGTCTCTAGCAGGCTTTGGATTCTTCCCCAGGATTACAGTCGTTGGTATTTTATTCCCACATGGAGAAGGTTTGATAGAAAGCCATCGCGCCTCCGGGCTGTGACTTCACAAGTCGCAGATCCAGCTCTGGACATGGAAAGCCCTTCTGTGGTTAACTAACACTTTGTTTCAGTAAGAAGCTGTTCAGGCTATTTTCCCTTCAAAATTATAATTAAGGTTCTCACTCGGCAAAATATTTACTTTTTGCTGTGCTTTATCAAAGAGAAAAAAAATCACCATATTATTTTTCAGCTCCGCAGTAAGTGGATATTCCTACTTGAGCTCTCACAGTGATTTATGGACATAAATTAATTAAGACTCACAAGAGTGCTAGGAGATAAGGAAATACTATTCTCCATCTCCTGGCACGGGAAACCAAGGCCCAGCTTCTGCCAAGCTGACACGCAGGGTTTGTGCCAGCCCTGAAGCTCACACTCCTCCCCCAGTGTCATTTCAGCTCATTTCAGGGTCGACCATCACGTTGGTGTTGTCAAGTTGCTTTGAAATTAGGGGTTTGCTTGTCGTAAAGTGATGTTTCCAAGCAATTGCAGTTTTGTCCATTCCACTCCCTCCCCTCCACCTCGGTTTTGCTCATCTTCAATTTTATTTTATTTTTTTCTCTCAGGGTTTTGAGGGTTGTTGGTTTTACCGGTGCTGTGCAGCCACACCACCTTATGTCTGTTTTGGGGTGAAAGCACGCAGGAGAAGACATCCCCGAGCTCTTGCAGCTCCCACGTGGGGTGCAGACATTTGGGGCTTTGGGGGAACGTTGAGTTTTGTGTACAGAAAACCAGCTGTGGTCTCCATTGTGGTCACTGTCTTCCCAATCCCTCCAGAGCTTTCATCCAGCACTGGTGCCTCCTGCTCAGTTAGAGACATCAGGCTCCGGACAAATGAGCGTTGGAAGAGCTCAGTGAGGTGGCTGAAGATGTTTGTACCCCATGGCTTTCTGCCCTGACATTTAGGGTCCTTGGGAGAGCAGTACAGACCCTGCTTGTGCCCCAAGATGCTCCCATGGCCAGGCTGAAGCCCTAGCTGATGTCCCCAAGGAGCTGGGTCCATGCTACGGCTGGGAATGGGAAGCCCTGAGGCTCACTCCGATACAGGGACCGTGTTCTCCTCTAAAGGCAAGATGGATGTACTAGACCTCTTCTGCTCCTTGGCTTTATATTCCCTCGGTTCCAAGATTTCCACTTTTCAGCAAAGCCTGCCTTCCCACAGTCTCATCCACCAGCCACTTACTTCTCGCTGAGGGGGATCCTAAAACTAGAGGCCAATCTCTTGAATCCCAGAGGAGGCAAGGCCCGGTTTGCAGAACGTGCTTCACACCAAGAAGCCCACCCTCCGAATGACAAGTTGTGTTTATTTTTCTTCCAGAGGAGCAGAGAGGCATCCCCCCCTCCCCACCTCCACTCGTGTACGTGGCGAGTGAACAGAGCAGGAGTTGGGACCCCTGAATTTGAAGTGCTCCTCATCCTGAGAAGAGTCAAGCTTGTAGCACCCTCTAGCCCGGAGCCTGCTCAGTGCAGCAGGGCAGGGAAGGAAGGATGTGGGGAGACAGGCAGGAGCTGAGCCCCTGCTCCAGGAGCAGTTTAAAAGCTTGTTCCCTACAGATGGTGGGTGTTAGTGCCTTTAACCTGAAACGTTTTCCCAGCCTCTGCAGCGAGGTGTGGAGGAGATCAGCGCTGTCATCTGGACTTCTCCTGCTGTCTCACATCCCCTCCTCTTACACGAGGAGCCCTGATGTTTACACCTGCCAGAGCCCAAGATCCAGCTGTGCAGCCACAAAACCAGCTGGGACCTCTCTGCCATCGCTGCCGGTGGGATGAAAGCACCAGCAGCTCCATGGGCTGGGGGGGACAGACCTGCAGCCCCACCACTGCCAGCTCTGGAGAGCAGGCAGAAGAAGGGAAGGAAAGGAAAGGCAAAGCAACCAGGGACCAACAGCCTAACCAAGGGTGAGGACCTGGCCCTGACAGCATCCTCCACTGAAGCAGTGCAATGTCCAGAGTGGGTCCATGGCCTTCTCCTTCATGCCACGGCTGCATCATGGCTACCAGAGCCAGTGTCCATCACTGGAGTGACTGTGCAAAGGAAATGTCCTTCAGCCATGGGTCCCCAGCATCAAAGGATTGCCCAGGTTGGAAGGGACCTTTCAGATCATCCAGCCCAACCATCAACCTACCACTGACAAAAAGCATCACTAAGCCATGTCCCTCAGCACTGTATCTCCCCATCTCTGAAATCCCTCCAGGGATGGTGACTCCACCACTTCCCTGGGCAGCCTCATCCAATGCTTGATAACCCTTTCAGTGTCGAGATTTTTCCTAATATCCATCCTAACCCTCCCCTGGTGCAACTTGAAGCCTTTTCCTCTTGTCCTATCTCCTTTTCTCCAGGCTAAAAAATCCCTGCTGCTCCTCAAACTGGTACCAGTCTCAGCTCGGCTGGGCTCAGAGCTCTTCCTGCAGCTCATTGAAGGCATCCTGTCTCCTTGCCTACATCAGTCATGAATAAACCTCATAAAACCTGAATAAACCTCATAACCTGAGTAAACCTGGGACCAGAGCATCCCATAGCAGCTGCTTAGCAAGCCCTGGGAGTCAGGGACGGAGCAGTCCTGATAAATCCTGATAAACTTTGGAGGATGCTAATGATTCTGTAGGACCCAAAGAGCTTGATCCAAACCAAGATACCAGAAACCCCATAGGATTCTCACTTGGCACAAAAGAGAGAGAGAATTGTCTCCTTTTCTAGAGAGAGAACTGTAAGGTTTCTACCAGAGCAAGTGTTTTCTTATTTTAGAAATTACATACAAACTTAGATGTTAAAACATAACAAGGCATAAATGATACTGAAATGGCTGCTCTGCGAAATCCTATAATGGGAAATTCTTTTACAAAACCTTTTGAAATTGGCAAATGTTACTAATATTCCTCCAGGCAACACTTGGGCTATTATTTAAAATGGGATGTGGGGTGTCCCAGAGCGACTGTTCTCCCGGACTGCAGTGCGTTCTGTAGGACCTGCGGAACATGAAATGATTTAAGGAGGAAGGAGGGTTATGCAGCTCTGCTTTGTGTGGTTTCTACTGCCTCTAAAGTAGTTTTAGAGGAGAACTTGTTCTGGGCTGTAGTTCAAACGCCGTAAGGAACAGAAAAAAATGGCCAAATTACAGGCACCTGATGAAAAACACCGTTACTTTTTGCGTTTGCTGCCCCGAGAGCAGAAACGTGTTGCGTGGGTTCACTGGGTGCTTGCATTAAAGGCAAACGGAGTTATTAAGGAGGCCTGGAGTGGGGCTGGGTGGTTTGTCCCTCTCTATAGAGCAGCCTCAGCTCTCATGGCCCAAATCAGCAGCGATTTCAGCAGGTGCCCGGGGACCCCAGCAGGGATGAGACCCTTTTTCCATCTGCCCCGACTCCTGTACGTCAGTGTGAGGACCCACCTGTGAGGAGGTTAACACCTGTAAGGTGTTAAGGAGGTGTCCTTGGCGTTAATTATCGGTCTATATTGGTCCTTACCACTCCGGGAACAAACAGCTTTTTGTCCAACATGCTGTTAATTTCAGAGGGTTAGAAGATGCTTAGCTAAGGAGTAAAATTACTGAACAGAAAGTTGGTTCTCTTCTACCTCAAACCAGGACCCCTGCCTTCTTGGGGCAGCCTGGCCTCTCGTAGGATGCTTATGCTCTAGGTGATGTGTTGTATTCACTAAACCATTGCACTTGAAGGACAGCAAGGTTAGAACAGTCCTGCATGTGGGATTTTATTTTTTTCTGCCACAGAGGTGTGCTGAGAGTGTGATGGGGCAGCAGGAAGAAAGCAAACACACCTTCACTTGCAGGTGATGGCCTCCAAATGGCTTTCAAGGAGCTGGCTTGGTGGAGAAATCCAGAAAAATACGGCCAAGTGGATGAGCAATGTGCAGGTGAGGACCCATCTCCATCAGAGATCAAGTTCAGAGAGCAGACAGGTCCCAGAGGTGCAGTAGGTGCTGAGACAAGGAATGCTGATCAGGTAATCCCAACCTGAGGGAGAGGAGGTTTGGACACAACCATCGCAAAGAGCAAACCCGCATTCCAGCACGGAGAAGCATCTGCAGGGAAAGGGATCTCAGAGCACGGGAAGGCGGATGGCTAACAGGAACAGCAGATGGCAATATCCCTGGCCAGCGCTGCTGGCTGAGCTTTCCTCTCCCAACCGCAGCTGGAGATCAGGGATGATGTGAAAAACAGCAGGTTTGACACCGTCCCACAAAGCAGCTCTGATGAAACCACATCCAGGCTGGCTGTGTCCTCCCTGCGACAGCACTGGGAGCCCCAAAGAGACATCCATGGGCCAAGATACCCTAGGGAATGTGTCTGGCTGTGAGGGATGGGCTACACCTCCTGCCTGGGCAGCGAGGGGATGAACTGGGGGCTCAGGGGTCCCTTACCCCACTTGCCAGGCAGGACACCATCACCTTTGGGACACCATCACCTTTGGGACACCATCCCCACCCCCCTGGGCAGTCGTACAAGAAGCAGCCTTCAGTCCCAGTGCTAATCCCACAAGGGGATTCTCCCCCCACCACTACTCCCCTTCTGCCACCTCCCACCAACTGGTGCTCTGCTGGGTTCTTACAAATCATGCACAAGGTTCAGGTGTGAGACTCTGAAGGGCTTCCAGGTGTGTTTTTTGAGTAGAAAACTGTGGGGAAATGGTAAATGCTGCCCCTCTGGATGCAGCTTGGCTGATGCTGGGTACATCCAGGTCCCTCCTCTTTCCTTGGGGTGAGACTTGGTGTTCTTTCTCTACTAAAGACCAAAAGAAATTCATGAAGGCAACACACGCTGCGTTTCTTCCCATCTTCTTGAAATTCCCCAACCTTCCTTCACTGTTAAGATCTGCAGGAGAAGGCTACTACACAAAGGTGGAGTATTTTCCACTCTCTGCGAGCGATGCCCTGCGTCCCACCACGGCACTGCTGTGTCAGGCAGGGACATCTCCAGGAAACATTTTTGTAGCCCATCTTGCAGCCAAACCACAGCGGTGGTGTTGAAAGACACACACAAAAAAAACCCCAAAACTTCTCCCTTCCTCCAACTGGCCAAAACACAAGGAGGAGTGAGATTTGCAAATTGCCAAATTAAGCTCAGCCAGAGTCTGTGGCTGCTGTCATTAAGAAAAAAAAAAAAACCAACCCTGCAATAAATGTTTACAAAAGCTGTTGCAGAAATAATGGCTCTCTGTAGAACTGCCTTGGGAAAATTTCCAAGCCAGAACAGGTTTCAGCAGAAAAACGCTGATTTGTTGAAACGGTGGGGTTTTTGGAATTGCATGGGGTTTGACACACTTTCGATGAACTGCGGCGGCGATTGCCAAACGCAGGGGCTGGGGGGGAGCCTGGGGGGGAGTCGAAGCTCCAGTCGGAGCCCTGCGTCTGGATCTGGGGTCACGAGGCTGGAAACAGCCACCCCGCGGGCAGATTTGGGCTTTAAAATCCTTCCTGGGGTGTCCTGGGGCACAGGGTGACAGGGCTCCAAGGCTTCCTTGGCTACCAGCTCCCGGGGCTGTGAGCCCTGGGCTGCTTTCAGGGGTGCCAGAAATGCCTGGCCCTTGTTCTCAGAAAACGCATGTGGACGTACACCTTGCAGGTGCATCAGTCATAAAAGAGAGCAAAATAATGTTAACGAACAGTAAAAGCAGAAAAAAAAATAAAAAGAAAAAAAAATGGAGACATCTTTGGAGGGATGGAAGCTATTCTTGGACCTTACTTTAATTCAGACAATAGGTTCCAGAAGAAAATAAAAGCAGGGAAATAAAATATTCAAACGAGTCAGAACAAATCACTTCCACTTAGCAGTTTGAGATGTTGTGGGGGGATTCTCCTACAGCTTTTTTTCCCTCCAATCCCAACTTTTTTGGATAACTGTTTTTAAAAATATGTGAATGCTTGATTTGGAGCTAAGACAGACTTTCTTGAGTCAACCTGAAAGAAATATGGCTTGGGCTCAGCTGCTGGTGGATAAGTCTGTTTCCTTAAGTGCCTTCCCCTGCCAGAAGCTCCAGCACACTTGGCCGTGGGGAAGGACACATGGGAACCCAAACAGCTCCACCAGATCATCCCACCACTTCACTGGCACCATGCTGGGATGCTGTCCACCTGGGAGAGACCCAGGCAGGCTCTGGGTACCCAGGAAATGCTGGTTTCCTTCAGTCTCCATCCCAGGGAAGAAATGGGGATGGAGTGATGCTCGGGCTCCCTGGCTGCTCAATGCCATTAGCATTTCAAAAGCATCATCTGAAGAACAATACTCAGTCTTTAAAGAGCTTTTGGTCCTGATTAGGGGCTTTAGCATGTCCAGAGACACCGGCAAGAAATCAGTGAAGCATTTTGTGTGCTCACCCTCTGCGGGTCAGAGAGTTGCTTTATCCCACGGTGGAGCCCAGCCTGTCGCTGGTGTATTGGAAAGTATTAATACAAAAAGCCAATAACTTATAGCTACAGGGGGGATTTTCATCCTGAAGTACAAAAAGTGAGCTATAACTCAATGAGTTATTGCGATCTCGCATTCCTCAGCCCAGTAATTAGGCATTTTAATGAGCCTGTGGCTATATTAACCCCTGGGGACCAGTTCATTGACTCTTTTGCATTACCAGCCGATAAATACTGTGCTTGGTATTAAGCAGGAGGAGAAGGGGCAGGGAAGGAGGTTACCTCAGGAGGTTAACCACAGTCCTCCAGGGTCATACAGGGACCCAGACCTGGCTCATTCTGCTAGGTTTTGTTCATTTTGCCATTCTTTTACTGGTCTTCCCACCACTGCCTTTCCCAGTTAGACCCACCCTTCCCAACAGGGCACTGCAGCAAGTGTTCCCAGAAATCCAACTCGCCTTACCCCATTTCCAGTGTCTAGAAAAACATTTGCTGAGGAAACAAGCTACTCAGGAATGAATTGCTCAGGTTGAAGACAGGTCTCTTACGATGCTCAGTCTTCCCTAAGTTTTCCCAAACGTCTCCTAAACTTTTGTGTCCTAGCAAGGGCTGATGGCCACACCTGGGGATGGTGTAACTCCTTTGCAAACACCATCCTTGAGTCATGTCAAGCCTTGGCTGAAGGGCTGGCATGGAGCTGGAGATGAAAATAGCTGGCCCACCATTGCATGTGGCTGCTGCACCTGGTCTCCTTAGGATGCAGAAGGATGCAGAGAAGAGCATCTTTTTTTTCCTGAGCTCTGGAAGAAGAGAATTCTGTGGAACCCCTTCTCTCCCTCAATTCACAACATGGGCTTTCATAAAATGTCTGTGTCCTTCTAGTTGTGAAACCCAAGACCCTGCTAATGCAGAGAGGAATAAAATCTGCTTGGAAATGACTTTCTATGTCATGAAATGCCAAGGCAATCTTTATACATGGGCTTCTTAATCACTTTATAAAATATTTTCACAAAAAAACCCCAGGTATTTTATTAGAAGGGCTGACCAAATGGTCCAAAGAGTCAGCTGTTAGTGAAAATGTTTGGATTTTTTTTCTTTCAGCTAAATAAGAAATAGCCAACAATTTTATTTTTTTTTTTTCTCTAGTGCATTCATAAATAAAACTCAGTTAGAGGAGAGGGAGTGGTGCAGCAGATCTTCTTTTTCTCTTTACAATTGACAAATATTAGAGGAATGTGACTGCCACTATAGCTGGGATAGCTATGGCTGAGCTGTGGTTTATGGTTTGGGATGACAATAGTTTGGATCACAGAATTAAGGAGGCTGAATAACTTGTGCTTCGGCTCTGCCAGCAAGGTTTACACCTTTCTGCATTGGCAAAGG
Source organism: Gallinago stenura (assembly GCA_027564225.1). NCBI lineage: Eukaryota > Metazoa > Chordata > Aves > Charadriiformes > Scolopacidae > Gallinago > Gallinago stenura. The sequence goes on from JAOQGM010000002.1 coordinate 20,503,636, forward strand.
GCACTATGATATTCCTGAGAGCCAATATCCCACACTTCAAACCCTTATAGGATACTACTTTTGTACCACTATAGCAAAAAACTCTTCCTGCACAGAAACCTTGCAGAACTGAGCAGATTTTTTTTCCCAACAAGTAGCCTTCAAAGTCCAGCTGAAAATAATTCAGTTTCTCAAGAGAAAAAAAAAAAAAAAGAATTAATCTTGCCATATTCAGCTGAAAACCTAACTTACTTCCATTTGTAGCCACATTTTTTTTCCTACTTTCCCAATTGAAAAAAAAAATAAATTGCTGGAGGCAGATGCTTTATAGAAATTCTCCAAATAATTGAGCCCTGGGTTTTCTCGTGAGACTTCCAGCCAGCCCTAAGGAGGTCACTCCGTGGTGGGCACAGTCTCCAGGGGCAACTGCAGACTCCTGGGGCACTGCAGGACCTGGCTCATCTTTCAATAATAATTTGGAAAGGATATAATTTACTCTGTCTGTCCTTTGCAATGTTCCCTGGTGCGTCTGGGTGCCTGCCCTGGGTGTTCTTCTGAGACATGAGGAGTTGGGAGCACAAAGCCCTGCAGCCCAGGGGAAGGGGGGACCAACAGGTTGTACGAGTGAAATGCTGCCGTTGGCTGGAATTTTAGAAAAGCCAAGGAAAGGTGTATGGGAAAGAAAGGCAAACACCCCACCACTCCTTCTCCTGAGCCTTGCTGGGAGAGCTCACCACAATAACGGAGTAGACTAACTCAGGGGTCAAACCTGCTCCTGGTTCCCAAGGTCAACTCTTTGCACCACACACCGCTGAGTCCATGTCCTGTGGTCTCCTGCCTCATGGTCCTGATGCCATCAGAGCAAAAGCTGTGGTTGTGGGACCAGCTGGACTTGTTGGGGCATCTTGGCAGAGACTTCTGCCTCCCCCCAACCCACCCTGTCCTTTCCACAGGGGCAGGATGATGGTGTCACCCCACTGTCACCTCCAGGTGCTGCCCCCAAGGAAGGGATGGCCTGGTGCTACCTCTGACCGGGGCTGTTTCCCCCATCCCTCGCAGGCTGGGCTCTCAAAACCTCTCCTCGGGGAACGTGCTGCCCCAGCAGGGAAACAAAAAGACCATTTCAAATTATTTCCTTTCCTCAAAGAGCCTTTGAGGACAGCAAAACTTCTGCAGCAGCAGCTACGAAGGGCAGAAGAGAAACAAATGCAGCAATTCCCTGGGGAGGAGAGGTGATGTTTATCCAAGATCTCTGAGGGAAGCAAAGTGGGAAACAGCAGAGGCATCGGCAGGCCCTTTGAAAGAGCAGAGAATAGACAGCTCCCAAGTCCCCGTTGCCAAGCTGGGCTATATCTGCCCGTGGAGAGACATGGAGATACCCCCACCTTCCCAGGAGCAAGGCTGTGGGGCTCTGGATTGCTGGTTTCTCTTTCTTTACCTTGGAAGATTGCTCTTCTGCTCCGGCTCCCACGTGAGATGGACCATGATGGACTATGGGAACATGCCTGAGGACCACAGGCTCTGCTGGGGCAAATATTGAAGCCTCCTTCAACACCAGTACCTGTGCCACCTGCTACTGCCTACCTCTACGTGCATGTGGGAAAGGCTGCTGCAGATGTGTGGACCTGAGCCCATCAAATCTGAAGTTCAATACAGTGCTTCCCCCTCCTGTGTTTTTCCCCTTGTGGAATTTCACTCTTTTGCCCCACTTTCTTCCCTCTCTCAACCATTCCTTGGCCTCTGAAAGAAATCCTAGCTGTGCTTTCTCACACATTCACCAAATCATATCACACCTTCCTCAAGCCAGACTCCTCCAGGAGCCTTCCTCCTCCAGGCTCTCAGCCTGACCTCCAGGAGGTCCTCGTGGAAGCCTGGTTTGAACTCCTGCCTGCAGACATCCCAGTGACTTAAACAGGATATTTATGGCCCAGATGTCCCCGATGTGCCCATATTGTCAGTGCACACTTAGGCTGAGATCCTCAGGGACCCTCAGGATCTGAGAAGCACCATGTCCACAGGCTCTCACAGCTATCAGAGAGCTCAGTGGTTAAGCTGTGAATGGGGAGCACATAACATCACGTCTGACTTTCTCCTAAGTCCTCCTCCACAGCCCCAGAGAACCCAAGGATCACCTTCCACAGACTGGACAGGACTAGAGTTAAGGATCTTGGTGCTTTTGAGGTAGAGCAAAAATGAGGTTGAGATCCTCCTTGCCCCATTTTAAGGCCACCAAGCCTCAGGTGGGTTTCGTACAGCTGTCTACATGTCCTCCTGCAAGCTGGAGTCCTCAAAAAACCCCACCGCTGGTTTACGGTGCCCACCTCAGCAATCCAGCAGCCAGCGAGTTAATGCAGGAAAACCTTGAAACCTCCCAACTTCAGGAAGTGCCAAGTGTCCCGCAGGCTGTGTGGCTGCTCCCGGGGAGTGATCTATGCTCCGGCGTGACCCTGGCCCTTCCCGTTCCACGCCGCTGCCCTTTCAAGTTGCCCTGAGGAGGTCCTCCGTCCTGGCCTTTGAAGAGAGCGTCCTGCTGCCCAGGTGGAATCTGCTCCACAACCAGCAGACCCTACTGCGCGAGGCTCGGGCTCTCACCCCATTCCAGGGTGGAACAAGCCGGGCTGACGGGCTTGAAGTGATTTACTGAGGTCTTTTCCAGAAGACTGGATTTCGTTAGGTGCACTAATAGCACTTCTAAGTGCAGAACCCAGATAAGAGATGCGTGAGAATTTGCCCAGGGAACCGTTCCAAAATTTCTCTCTAGGTGACATATTTTGTGCTGCCAGCTGATCTCTTTCACTCTCTCCCTTCCCTTCACGGGGAGAGATTTTCCAGCCCTAATTTTCTGATATATTTTCCTATCAGAGGCTGAGGCTCACTGGAAACACAGAGCATCTGCTCGCTTGGGCTTGGACCGGTAATATTACAAGTTGAATTTGGCCATCATGCCCACGAGCAAAATGTTTGCCCTTTCTTTTCCTGCAAGGGTTTCCATGAGAAAGTGAGCCATGAGATCCCTTCTGGGCACTGGCAGTTTGTTACACATCTCCAAACCCCATCAGCTAATGGAAACGTAGGAAAATGGAAGCAGAGGGGATAAGCAGGGATCCCTCTTAATTTTTCACCCAAATATATTTGGACAAGGCAATTTTGGTCAAAACCTACATGCAAACTAGGAATGGGCACCAAGTTTCTTCCTGAAAGCCTAGAAAGATCCCAGGAGAAACACCATTGCCAGCAGCAAGCTACAGAGACCTGCTGCACATCTCCTTGAATTTAATCCCATCTAAATCCCGGTGTGCAGAAAACAATGGGAGTTTGTCACTATTAGGGCTTAAATCTCCAGTCGCTGACGTTAAAAGCCAGGAAGAAAGTTTTTGACATAACCTCTGAACTCCAAAGGGCTAAAGTTCAACCTGGATCAAAGAGAGGTCTCTAAAGAGCTCCGTGCTACACAAGGAGGGTAACATAAGGATGCCATGTACAAATTGCATTGCCTCTCAGGAATGCCGTGCTTTCTGTTACTGCTTTTGTCCCCAAATAGCAGGTCCAGGGTCCCAAAGCAGAGGGTGGCATTAAGACACTAACAGAGGCTTTGCCAACCCCAACTTAATGGCCAGTTCCGAAATCCCCTCCCGTCTCGGGGCAGGCAGGATTTGAAAGGGATTGGAAATGAAGTGGTGGCTACAAGAGTGGGAAGTCCCAGAGACCCCAGAGACTTCGTCATAATTAACTCAGTCCCCAGAGCACACACTGGGGGGACAAAGCCACCAGGTGGGCAAATGGATACGGCAGCTTCAGGTGGTGTTTGTGGCACCACCTGGGTTCTCCTTCTACTGCTCCGAGCCCTTAACTCAACTGCTGGCATCTCCCACACCTCTGGGAACCCTCTGGACCCTCCGTCTGAAAAGCGAGGAGGATGCCCTGGGCATAAGCCTAAGGTCTTCCTCTCTGATCCAATATCTTCTCCCAAAGTGAAAGAATGGAAGTTAGATTTTTATTCTTACCGAATTACTGACATTGCGTAAAATTCAGGCACTTGTTTAAAAAAAAAATGAGAAACCTAAGCATGGGTAGCGAGCTCTAGAAATCCTAATTTCTATGTTTTTGGGGGTTGTTAAAATACTGGAACGTTGTCAGCACCATCAAGAAACATCGGTGGCTGAAGGATCACCCCAGTGTGCAAGGAGCTGTACAACCGGGGTTGGGGCTACAAGGCTGCTACATTTATTTGTTCCTCGAGCTAAATGTTGCCTTTGAAACCTAAGCCATGTTATTATCTTGGAAAGCCACGGGCCCAACCGGACAGAATAGAAAACCAGCTCAAAACAGGAATGCTTTACGCTGCACTTTCCATCTTCTGAGTATTTTAGCAGCCGGAGGTTCCTAGGAAACGATGGTTTTTAGATCCCACCACTCCCCTGGAAACGTGCTCGGTGAATGAATTACCAAAAAGAGGCAGGAGGTTTGGATACCCGCGTAGCAGAAGGACAAAACACACGTGCTCCGGGGCTTCTCTGGGGATCACCACACGCCGCTGGCCAGGTGGCCCTTCCACGGGGCCAGCTGGGGGCCACCAGCACTTATTAGCTCCATCCGGTTGAGGGCCAGCTCTGCGGGACCCCAGCTGGTTATTGCTGCCTTACTGCACCGCACGGAGGTTCTGGGGAGGTTCATTAAGGCCAGGACTAATCCAGCTGCACCGCTGGCAGGGGTTCTGGGCAGTCCCCAAAATCCCCTCCGAAGAGAGCTGTCAGCTAACCATGGGTGATTTATGCACCCCACCACGCGGGCGTTGTGTTATTTATATGGCAGCGTAAGCAAAAATCAAGTAAAATAAAGTACAGTTGAACATGTCGTTGTTTTTTTAAATCGAATCATAGAATCATCTGGGCCGGAAGGGACCTCCAAAGGCCATCTAGTCCGGCCCCCCTGCAGTCACAGGGACACC
>JAOQGM010000002.1:20543150-20555278 GCA_027564225.1 Gallinago stenura
ACTCTCTTAGCCCCCCCTCCCAGCAGAGGGGCTCCAGCCCTCCCAGCATCTTTGTGGCCTCCTCTAGTCCTGTTCCACCAGGTCCATGTCCTTTCTGTGCTGAGGACTCCAGAGCTGGACACAGTGCTCCAGGTGGGGTCTCCCCAGAGGGGACTAGAAGGGTAGAAGCCCCCCCACACCCCTCTCACCCTGCTGGCCACTGCTGTGACAGAGCGTGGCACCACATATCTCTCTGTTTGGGAAACAGAGATTCCATCTCTAATGGTTTGGTTTGTTTCTCATTATGGTGCATTAAAACGGGTATTTTCTCAGCCTTCTCTTCGTTTCACTCTGCAGGTCCCAAAGGTTGCTCCTCTGTAGGACATTTGCCAAAGTCTGAGCAACTGGGGCTGCAGGACAAAAGCTACCAATAATCGAATTTAATTCCTCTGAAGGCAAATGTTCAAAGAGTTAGGACCCACAGGTCCTGAGTAACCAGTAAAACGAAGCGATGAAAGGTCCAAGGGGAGAATACTGGGCCAAGTTCTAGTATTAGTTGTACAGCATAAATCCAAAATAAGTCCAGACTTTGTTCCCCGTGTCATTAAATCCATATACCTGACACTATTTAGACACTCTTTTTTTTAAAAAAAGCTTATTTCTAGATGGATAAAATGACTTGCAGTCATTTGGACCCGATTCTGCTTTTACAGAATCTGGTGTGTAAGATGGTGTGGGGATGCTCTGCCTTATTTCTAACACAGACAAGACTTGGAATCTGAGATTTTTGCCTTTTTCCTCTGATTAACGTCTCTCCACTCTTCCAGTTCACTCCGAATATTGTGCTGGCAGGAGAACGTCACACCTTTCCTCTCCTCCCCTGACTTTCCTACCTTTTTCTCTGATGATGCTGAGGCAGTACCCCGCACCCTGCACAGCTGCTGAAAGGGGAAAAAAAAAAAGAAAAAATTAAAAAAAAAGAAAGAAACAAGCTGCAGAAGTTTAATATGAAACAGGCAGCATGACCAAAAATACCACATTTATAGATTCATATCTTGAGCCTAATTCAAATCCGTTGCAGAACAGCCCCCAAAGGGAAATGTACGTAAAAGACTGGTCCAGGTTGGCTGCTGCTCCTGCTGCTTTCCATGGGTTTCAGGCACTGAAGCTCCCAAAGCATCATTTTGGGCATCCTCACACCTTCACCTTCTGAGCACTGCTGCCAGGGACGGAGCCCAGCAGCACCGCAGGGACTCCCCCTCAATGTCTCAGCATGGAAAAATTCTCCTTCTGTTCCTCTTAAGCTCCTCTCTCCCAAACCATGGTCCTCAGAGCCTGTTAGAAGCGGTTAAAATTAAAAAAAAAGAAAAAAGTCTCTTTTTCCTGAGAACTGCTGATGTTTTGCCATTTGTTTCCATTACTAATTGGCTCAGGGAAAGTCAGAATATCATAACTTCTTGCAGCAAGAGCATTTCCACAAAAATTATTTGATTTGGGAATATATATTTAATTTCAAAAAAGATAAAAACATTTACCTTTGATGTTGCTCCGCTGTGTTATATTATTAGATCATATTTGAAATAGTGAAGTCAAAACAAGCCATTTTCCTTTATCAGGGCTACAGGTTTCAATATTATGAAAATGAAATAATCAAGCACCGTTGAGAGAGAATGAAAAAGTCACCTCCGAGCCTTTGGACTTTCCCACTGAAGTTTAACCAGCCTGGCCACGTTCCCACTGAATGTTTGGATTCCAAGAAAATCAGATCTGTTTGTTAGAGAAAAGGCAAGAATAATCCTCCCTCCCTCCTCTCTCCCTGCTACCTGCCCTCCCAGGGATGGTGGGTTTGGGGTGACCCCCAGAATAAGGACGTGTAGAGGTGGAGGAATGGGGTGGACCCCAAAGGTGATTTCTTCCTTGAGGAGCCTGTGCTTCATAGGAATGTTGGGAAGCCCTCCAAGAGGGAGGAGGTTCTTGAGAGCAGCAGAGGAAGAAATAATGCTGGCAGGGCTTGGGGTTGTTTATCTGCCCATCAACATCCGAGGGTGATTCCCTGGTGAAGTTGAATAAGCTGGAGAATGGCAAAAAAAAATTTAAAAAATTAATAGCAGCTAGGTGATAACTCATCAGAAAAGTTAGAGGTGATCAAGAATTTTCTGCCTGAGTGTTTGTGCAATTAAAAATAGTTTTCATCAAACTGAAGTTTTTTTCAGGAAAAGTTTGCAGAAATTTTTTTAATTATCTGCTGGGGGTAAAAATCCTAATGGAAAGATTTCAGATTAAGTCAACCTGCTCAGTGCCTGTCTGAGCTCCCAGACTCACCTTCCTGCTCTCAGTGTCTTTTCTGAGTTAGATGCTGGGGAGAAACTATAAACCCCATGAAACACCTTTGGCTGGTGTATTCTGATAAGTCAGAGATGGCCACGAGAGCAATGTGGCACAGGAGCTGCATTCCAGCCTGGAAAACCCGGGATGGGGTGGACTGCTGGAACTACAGCTCCCGAGAGTCAGTCTGACACACAGGCAGATCCAACTCTCCACCGATTTGAGCAGAACCACTGATTTTTGTCGTTTCCTGACTGAATCCTTTCCAAAGTATCCATTCCATCAGAAAACACGAGAGTCAGACTTTTTGCTGTCCTGCTTTGGAATAATAATTTAAAAAAAAATAAAATAAATCAGAGTATTGGGAATCTTTCCCTCTTTCTCCTGGATGAAAGTCTAATTTTCAAGAGTGCTGAGAAGTGACTGAGCAGAACACGTGCTTCCAGCCTGACACCCTGCTCCATCCTCTGTCCCCATCACCAAGCACTGGTCCCTTTGTGTCCCTCAAAGAGAGGCAGAAAAGGAGTGGAAACCTCTGTGCCATTTGCTTCTGTGTTCTGTGAGGGCTTTCTGAAGAGCATCCAGCTGGCTCCTTGCAGTCAACTACCCTTTATTCCTTGACATTAAAGGGATTGGAGATATCTCTGGGTGTTGGAGATATATATTCATGCCACGAGCATCCATGTGGCTTTTATGCCAAGGCTGGGGGCCAGAGGGCAAAGCCACCAGCCCCCCAGCACAGAGGGAGCAGAATTGGGCTCCCTCCCACCCAAGGCTCAGTATTGCTGGGGATGCAGCTGGGGTCTTCCATTTGTTTGCAATTAGGAGCTGGCACTGGGAAAGCCCTGAAGTCACCGTGGTCTCTGGGCAAGAGATAAAGCCCTCGTCTCTGCACAGGCAAAAAAGGCAGAGCCAAACCAACACACAGTGTGTCAGCGCTGGGGAGCCTGGTGAAAGGCAATAAAGAATGTCCCAAATCAGCCACAAATAATATGATGGCACCAGGAAAGAGGACTCTCATCCTGCTTCAGCTGGAGAGTGGGACTAGATGATCCCGATGGTCCCTTCCAACTCTGAAAATTCAGTGAGATTCAAATAAAGCAGTTAGAAGTGGGGAAGGAGGGAGGGAAAGGGGAGGGGAGGGAGAGGAGGAGCCGGGATGGCTGGGTGCCCAAAGCAGTGATGCACGGGGTGAGGGCTGCTAAGACTCACATGGGAGAAGGCCACAGACCCACAGAGCATCCCTCTCCAGGCGTTATCTCTCCAAACCGAGTGGCTGGGAAGCCTCGCTTCTCCTCGTCACCTCTCCATTATCTTCTTATGTTGCTCCACCCTTCCAAGGAACTGAAATACTTCCTGTTGGCCAAATCTCACAGATGGTGAGGGTGAAATGAGATGATCTGTGCTCCTTTGCTTGCTTGACAAAGCCAGCCTGCGGCTGCTGCGATGCTTCTCCGACACCCAACGAAGAGATAGAGACTTGCATTCCCTGTGACGTGTATATTCCACTAAAAGCCCAGCAGAGCAGATCTTCAACCACAAAATCTGTCAGGTAGGGACTTGTTTTTTAGCATTCTGTGTCTGTGCAACTCCTGCACGGTGGGGCCTTGTGATAATAATGATGGACAGAGAGAGAAATCAGGGATGTAAGAGCAGGGGAGCGCATTCTGGAATGTCCCTGGAATCTCCCCCCTTTCTTGGCATGACCTGCTCTGGAGATCAAGGGAGGGTACCAACCCCTCAGTATCAGGGCTGGGGTGGTCTCCTTAGCAGGCAACGAGGCAGACAGAAGAAATGGTGGGACAGCCAGGCTAAGGGAAGCCCTGCAAGTTGCTATGAAGACCTGCATTTTGAACGTGGACATGATGATAGTCCTCCAGCTGCTTTTACGGCTGTAGATCTGGCATTACAGGGGTTTGATTCCTGCTCGCATTCGGAGTATTTACCTTCTGAAAGAAAGAAGTGTTTCCTCTCCTTTTTCCTTCTCCTTTTCCAAATATTTTGTGCAGAACTGTTTTGCTCGTGCTCTGCCCCGTGGGAAGGCTCTAATTTAGAGAACGTGGGCCAGGCTACGCAACGGGGCTTGGCGTTTGCTCATGTAAGTAAGTAGCCTTCCCTTGGCTTGGGAATTGTACAGAGCAGCCTGAAGTTATTTTAAGTGTCTCTCTGGTGCCCAGAGGCAATCAGATAGCGTGTGCTCGATACTAAACTTATATATTGATTTTATGTATTGCTGGGGTGCTGTGTAGGGAAGGACTTGGAGATTTGGGTTTTGTTACACGCTCTGAACCCCATCCAGAGAGTCCTTCCTTCAGATTTGCTGTTTTTGCAGGCAGCGTACAAACACGTTTCACCACAGCCAACATCTTCTTCCAGGCACTGCAATAAATCCACACGGCATGCTGGGCAGCTGGAAGTGATTGCGGATCTTTGGGGTGGAAGAATCACACACGTTTCAGAGGTTTCAGTCAGCTACAGCAGCATTTTAAACCTCTGCCTCCTTCTGTTCTTGGGTTGTGTTCTTCCACCTCTCAACAGGCTGTGTTGGACTTCGCCCTCCCTTCAAGCCTTCAAGCCATGGTGGTCTGGCTGGGGTTTGCTGAATCACAGGATCACAGAGTTGTAGGGGTTGGAAGGCACCTCTGGAGATCATCCAGTCCAACCCCCTGCCAGAGCAGGGTCACCCAGAGCAGGTCCCACAGGAACGTGTCCAGGTGGGGTTTGACTGTCTCCAGAGAAGGAGACCCCACACCCTCTCTGGGCAGCCTCTTCCAGGGCTCTGCCACCCTCAAAAGTCAAGAAGTTTTTCCTCATGTTGAGATGGAACTTCCTGTGTTTCCGTTTGTGTCTGTTGTCCCTTGTCCTGTCACTGGACACCACTGAGAAGAGCCTGGTCCCATCCTCCTGACACCCATCCTTTAGATGTTGATGAGTGTTGATGTCGTCTCCTCTCAGTCTTCTCTTTTCCAGGCTGAACAGACCCAGGTCCCTCAGCCTTTCCTCATCAGAGAGGTGCTCCAGTCCCCTGATCATCTTAGTAGCCTCCACTGAACTTTTTCCAGTAGTTCCCTGTCCTTCTTGAACTGGGGTGCAGCACAGAAAGCCTAAAGCACCCTCTTGGTTCTACCAGCAAGGGTGAGGAAAGTGCTGATGACTTGAGCTTTGGCAACTGGGGTTGAGAGGAAAGAGGAGGTCCTCAAAGAGCCAGAGGAGAGAATGAAGGACAAATAAGGATCGGGGCAAAAAGGGACAAGGGAAGCAACTCAAGAATTTGTGATGAGAAAAGATGACTGGTGTGAACACTCCTGCCAGGGGGACCTATATGAGCAGACCCCCCCCTTCCATAGTCAGGGAGTGCACGGACCAGGGACAGGGCTGGAGCCTTCTCTTGCTGCCAAGCTTCTGCCCCTCCAGCTGGAGGGCAACCTTCCTGACCAGAAATAGAGGTCTTTTACCCCAAATCTGTCTCCTGTGTAACAGCAGGAGCCACCCTCAGCCTCGGTCCAAGCAGTGCTGGGGTGGCTGATGATGTTCTGGTGGGATTAATTACAGACGGGCTGAGGAATGCTCCCTTGGAACCGGGGCTTTCTGCATCTGGATTTCTGAAGCCAGAGGGATCATTAGCTCATCTCGTCTGACCCTATTGGTAACAGAGGCAAGAGAACTTCACCCCGTGTCCCCTGAGACCCCAGCGAGCTCTATGTGGCTAACACCACGGCATCCAGCCCCTATCTGAAAACACATGAAGGATTGGGGCTTTCCCCCCCTCTCTTGGGGAACATGTTCCAAAGGCTAATCAGTTCCACACTTGGAAATCTGGTTTTAGTTTGAATTTCTCTGCCTTAAGCTCCTAGAATTTTTTTTTTTTTTTTGCATTTCTTGGGCTTTTTTGTTTGTTTGTTTCATTTTTGACTTTGCTAATCTCAAAGCCACATATTTGTTTTTTTTCTGAGGGATACATGGGGTGACTTGAGAGCAAGTAGCTTTACCAAATGGGGAGATGCTCACCAGAAGCTGGGGCTGACCCTCGTCGTGTGGCACCACAGGAGTTCCTCAGGTAACACCCTCCGTGGCAACAATCCCAGCTGGTCCCAAGAAGCAGGAGCACTTCCCATGCTGTCTTCTGACCTCCACCACACCAGGGCCTAATAAATCCAGCCCCTAATCAGCATCAGGATGGCTGAGGCCACGGATGCAGCTGATTCCCCTCAGCTTGCTAATATTGGAAAGCTGCCTGTGAAGAGAGCCAGATGGGCTAATGAGGTGGATTCACCTCTAATTCCTAGGCAGTTTGTGGATACCTTTGCCAGGATGCTTGGAAGTAAGAACTTGGGGAAGAACCAAAGAACCAGAACTTTCACGTTCAAGAGAAAAAAAAACTGATGAAAGGCACAGCAAAGTGCTCCAAAGGACAGGGGGCCTTTCCTTATTATTGATGTGTAATTTTGTAGCTAATTACTCCCGATGCATTTCCTGGTGGCCTGGGAACCTCTCACTGACCAGCTGCACTCAGTTATTTACCTGCTCGGTTTTTCATAATCTCTTAATAAATCATTCCTGGATTTGCAAAGGGCTCATCAGTCACTGAGTTTCCTTTTGTTGGCCTGTCTTCTGCTTTGCGTCAATTTGGCCAAGAAACATTTATTGAATAAGAAGCTCTGCAAGGCTCAAGCACTGTTTCATTGTTATATTAAATTATCCCCTAACATGAGTTAGTTAAACTGAAAGAGGGAGATTTAGATTAGATATTAAGAAGAACTTCTTTGGTGTGAGGGTGGTGAGAGCCTGGCCCAGGTTGCCCAGAGAAGCTGTGGCTGCCCCATCCCTGGAGGGGTTCAAGGCCAGGCTGGATGGGGCTTGGAGCAACCTGCTCTGGTGGGAGGTGTCCCTGCCCAGGGCAGGGGGTTGGAGCTGGATTGTCTTTGAGGTTTCTTCCAACTCTACGCATTCTATGATTCTATGAAAGGTGTTTATAAAAATGCTGAGATTGCATTTTTGTGCTGTTCCTGCTGTGGGAGAGTGTTGCAGCATCTACCTTCTCTGCCAGTTCAAAAAATAAAAAGTTCAGGCTGGAAACACACTTTTTAAATTTGTGGACAGCGTGCAGCCATTTCTCCTTTGCACTCACAGTGTTCTTTACACTTTGCTCTGTAGTTTAAGTAACTTGTATTTCTTCCTTGATATTTACCCAAGTGTATTTCTAAAGAGCTTTCATTTTCCTAGACTAAATTATTCAAACCCTTGTCATCTTTATGGGGTAGACTCTCCATCCTCCTGGTGATGGGAATAACCTTTCTGTCCACCTCACTCTAGCCCAGAGATGTTCTTTTTCGTGTGTGCAGTGTTTCCCACCAGGTCTGGCTGGTGCCTGGTGATCCACCAGCACACCCACTTGTTGAGGGTTTATTGCTGCTGCTCCTTCTTTATTGGTTTTCTGCAAAGAAAAGAAGAGCTACCACCCATGTGTTTACAACTCATCTTCAAGGTTTTAATTAAAATTGTCTCCCTTTTAATTGAAAATTTGTGCAAGACTACCATTTTTATCTGTTCAGTACCTGGTGGTCAAAGTGAAACTCAATAGGGCTGTGGGATTATTGGGTTCGGCCTTGGAGAAGTTGGGGGAGAGGGAAGACAGACCTCTTCAGAAAACCATCTGATAGTTGGGTAGTACTGCCATGGTTGAAATTTTATGAAATCATCTAATCTGTGAACTCTTCTCTATGCAATAAAACAACACTTTCCTTAATAAAATGTTTATTGGTGCCATGAGGGTAATCCACAGCGAGATTCCTACTGCACCTCCTGTTTATTATTTTTCTCCCCTAGCTGTAGTTTTGGCTAGTGGTGTAATCTCTTCTTTTCATTGAAATTTACCTCATGAGAAATGTTATTGCTTCACCTGCTCCCATTTGCAATAAATCCTCTGCAAATCATTGAGCTTAAACTGCCCTGTTGAGCTTAAATCTGCCTTCTCTCTGAGACTCTCTCTATCCAGATTTCAGTGCTGAACGTTGATTATAAACATACTGAATAACTGTTTTGATTATAGTTCTGGAAATCCTGATGTGTTGGGAAAAGCAATCCTGTGAGAGTGCTGCTAATGTGACATTGACTTGTAATTTTGATAATTTTCTTACTGAAGAAGAGAACTAGAGGTTGGCCTGATCTGGGTGAATTTTTCATTGAGGCACCCAGCAAGGAGACAACATCATGATGGAGACATAGGTAATGGGGAAAAAGCCTGTTCAGTTTTCAAAAAACTATCATGATTATTCTTTTGGTAAGGCACGTGCAATATTTAGAATTAAAATTTGTCCCTGCTTTGGATTTCTTTTTGGTTGTGTGTTCAGTGGTGAGCAGCAGGACCGTTTATGAGAACAAAGTCTCAGTTTTTGTGTGGGTGAGCTTTGTTGCCTGAACACAGAGTGTGTTGAAGGGTCATTCACTTACCCAAATCCGAAGGAGCTAGAAAATTACAACACATGCACCTGGAAGAGGGTAGAGTTGTGTCTGTTATGGTCCTGAGATCTTCATAGCATCCGGTGGGGGGAAAAAAATAAAAGGAGAAAAAATAATCCTTATTTCATGTAGATACTGAAACATTACTTACCTCTCCACTCAGAATCCTCCTAGGAAACTACAATGAAATTAAAGGCATAGTTTTTCAGGTGATCTGTTTGCTCTGTCAATGCCTTCAAAACAGAAAGCTTTAAAACTATCAACAGAAAATATTCATTTTTTATGTATCAAACTAGAGCATAGAAGAATAAAAGAACTAAGTGCTGAGAACTTGTTCATTAAATAACTTTGTTTAGACTGCTTAGTGTAGCAAACCGTGTGGGTTTGTAAGGCTGTGTAAGCAGCATCACTGATGGAAGGAAGGAGAGGAGGCAGCGAGCTCCCTGTCCAGACCTTCAGAGCAAGGCTGGCTTGTTTGCCTTTTTTTAAAAGAAAAAAAAAGTAGTTAGAGTGTGACTGTATTGCCATTAGTGTTAATTCAGGTGTCGTTCTGGCTCTTCATAAATATTAACAGCCTTGAGGAATGGTGTGCTTGGCGTTTAGAAGTTGGGTCTTGCAAGTTGAACTCATCAGCTGAATAGCAAAGCTGTTCCTGGAAGAAATTACCGTGCCCTGGAGAAGTCCTTCAGAGGCTTCACCTAAACGGAGATCCGAATAAATGCTCCGCTGTTTTCATCTTCCTTTACAGGTCTTGTCTGTGCTGGGGTAATTATAGCCAGTAATTAGCTGCGGCACAATTCTTTTGAAGTCAATGTATGTGTAATTTTTACTGTAAGCTGGAAAATAGCATTTTACTTCAGCTTGCTCTTGTGTTTCATTTATAGATGATTTTCTGTTGGGATTTTTCTGTAAAGAGTTCAGACCTCTTAAAAAAAAATGAAATACAGTGATGCTTCAGCATTTCTTTCCTTGGCTAGAAACTAATTAGAGCTGTCATTTCTTACAATGGTGTGTAGCCATCCACGTGGCCAGGGCCGTGTCAGGAGGATCAGAGGGGCTTCTAAATGTCCTTTAAGATGTGGCTGCAATCTCATGTTCAGTTCTCCGTGGTGAAAGGGGAAGGAGAATGGTTGTCTCTTCCCGTGCTGTTTCAGTGTTACTGTGAGGCTCTTTGAAAATGAGATGTGCTTCTTATTTAACTTTTATTTCTGCATGCTTTAAAGAGGTAATATTTTCTTCTATTTAATGTAGAAAAACAAATTGTTCACAAAGTACAGCCATCGCATAGTATACATGCTTTGATATATTTTAAGACTACATCTATGCCTTTGCTAGCTCCGCATGTACTGCTTTATGTCTTTGAACCTATCTTTTGAGTAAACCAACCAAATCTTACTTATTTTCTTTCATTATTCTGCTCTGCTTCCATTGATGACTCTTAACTTTTGACTCCAGACTGGCAATATGAGGGTAAGATGGCAACATGTAACTTCCTGAACATTGCTCGTCTGTTTTTAATTTTTATTTTCCTTAGAACATTATTAAAGTTCCATTTGCTCTCTTTAATTAGACCCTTTTGTTGCAATTAAATGCAAATTATGTTTGTTTCTGTTGTGAAGCTTTAATTACGATTTATAGCTATTAATCATTCCTTTGTTATTTCTTTGGGTTAAATTGCAATCGTATGCTCTCTGTCCTGAAGGACTTCTGCTTCACTGAGATCCCTGGTGGTGTCTCTAGAGCAAGACAGGACCAGGTTCTTGGGTGTAGCCATGCAGTTGTGTTGTGGTGGTCCGTCACGATGATTGTGTGTGTGTGTGTGCTCGTGCCATGGGGAGGAAGGCTTGTGGAAGAGAGGACAGAACCAACCACATTCAGCTTTTGCTGAGAAGTGTTTCTTTTAAATATGGATCAGCATCTGAGGTGTTAAATCCTTTGTCATCAGATTTCCCCCTGCTTTATAAAGTTTATCTCAGGAGGGGATCAGCAAACAGCTCAGATTTTGATCCTCCGTGAGTGTAGCTTAGTGAACAGTTGTATCCCATATGTATGTTGTATTTAAGTGAATACTTGTCTTCAGCGTACTGATTATGCTGACTTGTTTTTAAAACAACAACAAACCCCCCAAGATCTTTCTTCTGGAATTAGAAATAACTTCTCTTTTCATCTTTATAGATTGCAAGTTGGCCAGAACAGGTCCTCCAGCCACAATAGTTCCTATTGATGAAGAAAGTCGGAACGGTGAGTGCCCCCCGGCTCTGCGCGCCCCCGCTGTGGTTACCCCGTCTTGGCTGATCAGGGTGTCGAGGCAAAGGTGGGGTGGCCGCGTCCAGCTCGACAGCGAGGACCCGTCTCTGAAAACCTGTTAACTAACAGGGAGTGCGGGTAGAAAGGGGACAATGACCCAACATGCTGAGACCTGGAATTTCTTCCAGAAAGTTCTACCTCTTGATGACTTTGGTCTTTGACTCCAGACAGCACTTGTGAATATGCATTTGGTTTTAACAAGTATTTAGACCACAATTTTTTTAATACAAAGGTAGTTAACTCCCTTGGTGCTAATATGCCAACCTGTTTTTAAGGTCTAATTTCTTATTTCATTATGACGTTACCAAAGGCCAAAGTTCTGGCCAGCCTTGGGTTTTGGTGGGGTTTATGTAAAACTGAAACCTCCTTTCCATGAAGTTTGACAGGAGTGGTAACTGCTATCTCCTGGGCTTCACATGCAGCTTTTAGAAAGTTCCTTGTTGTTTCACTCAAAAATTCAATAATGTGAGTTGATGCACACCTGAAATGGCAGAACTTGCTTGCTCTTAGTCATGGAAAATTCATAAGAAAATGAATGTCTTTTTAAAAATTATTATCCTTTCAAACCATACAGTTCTTTACCTGTTGATCTGTGGTCTCAGCGTTGCATTTGTGCAGCATATTGTAATGTGATGGAGTGCTTTAACCCTGGTAGAGTCAACACCTTGCACAGGTGGCTGTTGCTCCTGATATTAAGTTACTAATGTTTCCTGCATCTTATTTTGTGATAATATTATTTTTTCCAACCTTGTAAGCTAGGCACAGTTGTGTGCTGTGTATCGTTATGATTGGTCAACTATGGGTGCTTGAAATGGTGAAAAAAGCCCAGGTCATGCTGGTGTAACATCTCTTCTTTGGGGAACTGCTTGCTGTTGAGTTGCTCGAGGTCAGACAGGTCAACCTTGAGTTGCTTAAGATCAGACAGGCGATAGGAGAAGAAATGGCCTCAAGTTGCCCCAGGGGAGGTTCAGGTTGGAGAGGAGGAAAACTGTTGAGAGGGAAAGGGTTGTGAAGCCTTGGCCTGGGCTGCCCAGGGAAGGGGTTGAGGCCCCATCCCT
>JAOQGM010000002.1:20555378-20573986 GCA_027564225.1 Gallinago stenura
CCTGGAGGGGTTCAAGGCCAGGCTGGATGGGGCTTGGAGCAACCCGGTGTGGTGGGAGGTGTCCCTGCCCAGGGCAGAGAGTTGGAACCAGATGGTCTTTAATGTCCCTTCCAACTCAAACCATTCTATGGTTCTAAATGGGATTCATTTGTGGCAGCTGATGGGCAGAGGAAGACTGGAATGTTGGAGCAGGGCAGCTGTGGAGGGAGCAGGGTGACCTGAGGAAACACCTTCTCCATCCCATGGGCACTCGGAGATAGGGGAAGGCACTAACAAAAGCCAATTTCCAGCTCATGGTTTTGAAACCCGTGGCAAATTCCCTACAACATCATCCAAGTTAGGATGATACCTTCAGGATCTCCAGACAGTCCCACAAGCCTCTCAAACCGTTCCCAGCCTTCAAACTGAGGGTTCACCCTGCTGTGCCCTGGGAAAACCAGCCCCAGGGTGGGTGACGTTCACGACATCTGCTCTTGGGTCAAAAGTATCCCCTCAGGCTCTTCAGTGGAACCAAAAACTGAGCTGGTTTTGCTCCAGCAACAAGGATGCCCTCGTCATCTCTGCTGGGGAAGGGATGAGGGTTTCTCTGAAGACAACCTGGTGCAGGAAGCTGACTGTTGGAGGAAAAAAAAAAAAAAAGAGAATTAAAAAGAAGTCTTGGCTTCTGTTTAGAGAGAAAATGGTTAATCTTCTCCTTTGAAGAAGACACATTTCAATCCATGAGGCTGCCATAACCCATGGGCACTTTGCCCTGGGCTCCCTGCAGAGACTCTTGGCTACATGGAAGCACCCTTGAAACTGGACACTTAAACTACATCTGAATGTTGGTGGGTTTCTTTTCTTTTTCTGATGGGAAGCTTTTGGCTGTTTGTATGTGAGGAAAACAGATGAGAAGCAAGGGATTATTTCATTTAGATAGAAATTTTTATTAAGAAAATTTTAAGTGCATACACATTTATGGGAGAACTTACAACGATATAAAAGTGTTTCTTTTCAAAATATTCTATGAAAGGAGTAATTTCAAAAGCATATATAACTCCTCCATAAAAGCTGCCTTGCAGGAACACAAATACAAAAACCTTTTTCACATTATTTGGGAAGATATTTCTTTTTACTCAATAAAAATATAAAGTACAGTATTTACCACATTCTGACAATACTGAGTTCTTAAGGAGTGGAAGATGGGAGGTTCATGCAGCCCTTTCACGATGATACGTTTTCCTTCTCTGTGGCCACCAGAGTTTCATGTTTGCAGACAAACCTTGTCTTGGTGGGATGTTGGTAAATAAAAAAAAAAAATAATCAGGTTTTAGGTGGTGAGTTCTCAGAAACCTCTGGTTACTAGAAAGCACATCACTCAAAACAAGTTGCCAGAGAAAAGAAAGACCATCTAGATGCTAAGAAAGGGAAAATAGCAACAAAAACTTCTATAGGAACTGCATTTTCAGTGAAACGTGTGTATTTAACTTTGAAAACAGCCTTCATTGCAAAAAGAGCAGTCACCTTTGCTCAAACACCTTAGTTAAAAACACATCAGAAAGTCACCCTTCATCCTTCCTCAGGCAGAATTCAGATAGGATATTTATACATACGAGTATAAAGATAGTATAAATAAAAAATTGGCACAGCAATAAATACCATCTATTCTTTAAAAAAAATAAAATAAACAAAATCCAACCTTAGGCTTCAACAGCTGCACTTTGAAAATACCACACGTGACCATTTCACATTTACAGAAGCTGCTTTTTCAGCACTGATTCAGCATTATCTCTTTTCCCTCCTCCTCTGCACATGTGGTCCCTACATCACTCCCATCTCTCCAGGCTTCCTATCCCTGATTTGGTCTTTGGTCAACAGTTAAAAAGCAGAAAGGAAAAAATCAAACACTCTCCCAGAGGGGGTTTCTGCTGGGTGTGCTGGAGGAGCGGCAGGCGATGCTCAGGACACGGCACTGATTGATTTCTCCAACACGAAGGGCATGGATGCTCTGCCTGAGGCATCACACAAATAACACCAGACAAAGAGCAACTCTGCCCATTCAAGGTCAAAATTTTGGTTCTCAAGAAATCAGGTTCTCACTCAAGCCTCCAGTTACTCACAGCCAGGTCCATGCCACTGTGTTCACGCTGAGCTCTGCCTTGCCCAGGCAAGGCAGGGACATGGTGCTGCCCCCCCAGAGTACCCCGTGCCCCGAGTGGTCTCAGCTACTCGAGTAGTGAATTCTCACCAGCTCAGAGGTGTCAGGGCCTGAATCTCAAGAAATGCCAGAGGCAGGTGGCCCACAAGGCCCCCAGAGAACCACCACCGGGCTGTAGGTGTTCCCCCAGCCTTGCAAGGAGACCCTTTCCTTCCCTTCACTGGAAAGCCTACGTTTTCCCTAGTAAAAAAAAAAATATATTTTTGGCCCCTATCATCGTTAGCAAAATATGCTGCTGAATCAAAACCAGAGGATTATTTAACTCTGTGTTTACTCCAACGGGAACGGATCAAACAAGCTGTCCTTGGGTGGGGAGCATGTGTGAAGAATGCACCTTCCCTGGTGAGAAGGACAAGCTCCATATCTGTGCCAAACCCAAGATTCTTCCACACTTTCCCCCAAGTCATTCTTGGCTTTGACACTCAGGTGTTTTCTTCTGGCAAACCACTCTGCATGTGTGGGGACAGGAGATGGATCCCAGGATATAAAGTCCTGTCCAGGGAAGACACATGAAACTCTGGTTTTCTTATAAAAATTCTTTCTGTCTTTACCGTCCCCACCAGAGGATCTGGATCCTGCTCACACTGAACTCAACACTCCATCTCTCACCGAGTGGTACCAGACCTTTCAAAAACGGAGATACAATATATTTAAAGCACCAGGTTGGCAATAACAACAACAGAAGGAATGTCAAAAATCACAGACACACATACATTTTAGGCACAGCAGTTGGTTTCCACTGTAAAGCAGATGAGGTGATGTGGTCCCAGCTGAAGACCTCTGTAATAACATTGCTTTGCAGAGAGGAGAATACTTCTAAGGTTTTTACCTGAATCCACACAGAAATATGGTAATCCCTGGCTAGTCAAAGTGCCTCTTTGGCACTAAAAGATGCCGGCCACAAAAAGGAGTGTTTATTGAGACACCCCTCTGGGTGTCCCCGACACAGGCTGCAGGGAAGAGGGCAGATGCCTTTTGAAGCAACCCGCTCAAAAAAAAAACCCAAAATACAATCTTACAACATATTTTTGTTGACAATAGACACACAGATACATACAAACACAAGCGTTGTGCAGCACAAACGTGCTTCCCCCCTGGCCCCCAGATTAATGTGATTATCTCAGTGTCTTTCCATACACTTCATAGCAAAGATACTGCATCTGCTGGTGGGAATTGGGAGAAAAAAATTTCTGGGTGAGAGAGGGGATTAGTGCAAGAAGTGGTACCCCTCTCTGGGTGGAAGGAAATTCCAGAGGCTTTTCTGCTCACCAGTAAACGGGGCTGTGGCCGCTGGTGACCACTGAGTGTTGGTCTTCACTTCCACACCCCAGAAACACCACTCCTTCCACAAACTGGGCAGACCCTCTGTTGCCCCAGGCATCTCTTTTCTCCAAAGATATGGCCAGACATCCTCTTCTAGGTAGCTCCAGAGCCATCAAAGTTGTTACTGCCCTCAGGTAGGTGTAACTGTTCAGTAGATGAGGCTACGGCATCGTTGGTGAAGGGTCCCATGAATGCATCTCCACCTACTTCAGTGCAAAGATAGCCAGGGGAGCTGGAGCCACCTCCCGTGGAAGGGTGGGAAGAGACACCCGGTGCGCGGCAGCGTATCTGGCTCCTCCAGCAACTTGCAACACCATCGCCTGGTTAGACCTTTAACAACCCATTTTTGTGCTAAAATTTGTCATCAGAAACGCAGGAACATAGGAAATGCCAGGTGACATCAGATCAGTGGTGTGGCTCCTAAACACACACGACTCCAAACCAAGGACCAGCACCTTGCCATACCAGCTGTGCATTGACCCAGCTGCTCAGAGCTGTCAGCAAGGTCTCTGATCTTCAGAGAAGGGCTTTAGCCCCGTGGCCCTGAGTTTAATCCCTCACCCAAAACAACTACAAATGACACCCGTGGCAATACTCTTCACTTTTGTCAATGTCTGATGCTTTTTAGCCTTCCTATGTTCTTGGCCTCCAACGACTTCTGGAGGCAAGGAGGTCCTCCACTGCCTACACAACATCATTGCACTGTACAGTCCATGTCCTTCTAGGTTTAAAACTCCAGGAGACTTGCATGAACCAAAAGAAAGTTAAATACAAGACCTCTACATAGCAAAGGAAATAAAATATTATATCATAACATAGGGTTAGTTTAAATTCATATCTGCCCTCAGTGCTAGGTAATAAACCAACCTGTATAAAAAACATATTTTTCTCAAATAGTTACATCTTACTATATAAAAATAGCACTGTGAAAGCAAGCCAATCTATCTGTGCAAAAAAAAAAAAGAAAAAAAAAGAAAAAAAAAAAGAAAATAAAGCCCACCAAAAAAAAAAACCACCTTTGGAAATGCATGAAGCGTTGCTTTTGTGCTGCATGATAAGAGTGAAATGTATTCCTTCCCTAATACTGGTTATCTGCTCTCTGGGTCCTACAGTAAGAACTCCTGCAGACGGCTTACAATGCTTGCCTCTTACATCTTGAACCTCCTGTTGATGAAGAACAGAGTGAAACACTATTAAGGTTTGTTTCAGTGGCAAAAAAAGCTTTGATATCAGGCCTAGTCAAACAGCAACATCTGTCTCTGGGCTAACCCAAAGGCATTTCTTTCGCGGCCCCTCCAACCAGTTTTACCAAACATTTTTGGGGGGTAGGGGTGGGGGGAAGTTCTCCACAAGGAGCTACTGGGACCCAGCAGGGCAAACCCAGCAATGGGGGTTATTTTGGGCAGGTTGTGCTCGTCACAGTTAGTAAGGTGTTCGGAGCTAAGGCGGGAGGAAGGCTGGCTAGTGAGCTAATTCTGGGCTTGAAAGCCAGAAGAAAGAGTTACTGGTGGTCAAAGAGACTTGGGGGGGAAAAAACCAGCAGGGAAAGGAGGGATTAATCATTGGTGAGCAGCCCCAGTAGAGGAGCAAGTGCCACTGGGAATGTCTCCTCTACCTGCCCCTACCCCACATCTCTGCAGGGACTGGAGATCCATGGGGTGCCAGGTCTCTGGGAGGGTGGAGGAACACAAGAGGGCAGCCCATGCTCTGCTCTTGGTGTCCATGGGGTGGCTGGAGAACAGAGGTCCCCAAGTCTGCTGCCCAGCCAGGAACCACCCCCATGGCCTCCCTGCTCTGGGAGCAGGTGACACCTCATGGTGACCAGTGGCCCAGCGTAGGGGAGGGTGATGCAGTAAAGGCAGGGGTGGGGATCTCAGGGTAGAAGACGAGTCTCCCATGCTCAGGGTGAGCATAGCACCCAGGAGGACCGATGGGTTAGACATCACAGCAAAGTGCAAGGGGTTTGTGTGCAGGGTTCACTCAGAACAAGGAGCAAGTCTGGGCTGGTGGTCTCCAGGTTTTGTCTGGTGGCCCCCTTGCTCCTGCTCCAGGCTGATCGACCTTTTATAAATCTAGATGAGGTCACTAAGGCTGAGTTACAAGTGTCAGAGGGTAAACGCCAGGTATTCAAAAGCCCTGATGTCCCAGCATGTCTGGTCTAGCCTACAGGATCAGAACAACCAACTCTGCTGGACCACTGACTGTGGGACCACAGCTGGAGACAGGGATGACTACTCCCAGTGTAGGCAGCCTTGGCAAACTCATCCAGGCATAAAGAAGATGACTAAGACACCAGCAAAATTCTTCTTAGCTTTCCCAAAATCCCACACTGACAACCCTACTTCTTCCAGAGCAGAAAGGCAGGACACATCGCTCTGGTGGGAAAAAAAAAACTGGGACAACCAGAGCATGTGGAACATATGGGACTTGCCTAACATCTCCCCATAGGAGAGGCATCAACCAGTCACCAATGCACCAAATCATGTTGTCACCTCCACAGTGCTGCATTTGTCATTAAAAAACACCAGTGACAAATTCACAGCTGTTATTTGCAGTTAAACTCTGTCAGTTTGGCACTGGAAGAATATGGCCACCTAAAAATATAGGGTTCCCAAACCTTTACCCTGCTTTTGACTTTGGCTTTGCTTCAGGGGGTTATTTTGGCCTCTTTGGGTCTCCCTTTTCCATCTGCAAAATGGGAACATTTTCCCACCTGTTGTGGCCAAACTTTCCCCCTGTTTTAAGAGTTTTATCCATATAAAGCCCCTCTTCAGGAAGGGTAGGGATGTTATGCTCCACAAATACGGGGAAAAAAATGGAGATTTGTATGAGCTACTGTATTTGCCCAAGGTCATATAGGATGGTCAGTGGAAGAGCAGGGACCTGAGGTACCCCAGCTCAGAAACTAATGCCTCCTACCATTCTTCCTCCCTGGAGACTTTAGTGGTGTTGCACGGGAAGGGCAGAGTGGGCCCCGTTTCTTCTGTTGCTTTTTTTTATGAGTGCGATGACGTGGTCTAAATTAAAAGAAAGATACAAAAAAGACTGCCATGAATTATCCACACACAAAGGCCGAGTTTCCACATTCATTCTATGGTCCCTTCACATCTTGCTGGTGGGGTGCGAACGAGGAGAACCTCCCCTTTCCTATACCCTCTGCCTCAGAGGAACCCTTGGCAGATGAAACTGCCCCGATGACAGGACATTTGCAAATTCTGAGGCCATAACAACTCTTTTCCCCAAAACACCAAAGCCTCCCCCAAAAACCTGCCAGCACTTGTCAGCCAGGAGCCTCACCGGCCACACGGTACACCCTGAGGTACCACAATAGCAGAGGTGGGAATGGATTTCTGGCTTCCCACCAGAGTTCCCACTGCCATCAACAAGAACCAGTGGCCATTCTATGGGATCTGTGGGCATTCAGTACCTTAAAAGGAGGTGGTGAAGACCTTGGCTTACATTGTCCCCCACCGTGTGGGGTTCTCACCCAGCACACGCTTGGTGGCGTACCAGGAGGTAGTCATTTTGGCATCTTGTACTTCAGCCCTTATTGATTATTTAGATGAGGTCAGAAGTTAGGAATTAGGTTTTACAAGGACTCTGGAGGGAGGCAGCAGCAGGGCTTGGCTCCCATCACAGCCAGCCCCTAGAAATTGGGAATTTCCTTTTCTTTCTCCCAGTGGGCTCCAGGGAATGTTTTTTCCCATTGGACTTAGTCCTAGGTTTTAGTGACAACAGAACTAGCAAGGATCATTCTCTGGGGTTATATTCTGCAAGGGATTGGTTTTGCATATCCTCACATGAAGGGAGAAGGGAAAGGCAGCTGTAAACGATGCCTGGAAGTGCTAAAGGATTTGTTAGCTATTTTGAGGAAGGACTGATTTGCCCCTTGCCTATAAAAATGGATGAATGTTGAATGGATGGATGTTGGCCGCAGCAGCTGCACAATGATTTTTTTTTTAAAGCCAGTTACAGAATTGGGTTTCCTGACAGCCTGAATGTATTTCACTGATGTCTCATGAGCATGTACATTACATGGAGATGTGATGAATATAAAGCGATAATAAAAGGCTAAGCAGAATTAGTGAGCTAAATAATTCCCTCCTAAAAAACCATCCCTAGGTTCACAATTAACTGCTTTGGACCACTATATTCTACGAACTTTTCCTTGCCCTCAGCTGCAGATTATAACATGGAAGATACTCTTACGTTGAAGCACTGGTATAGATTAAGATGTCTTGACACTTTGGATATTACTTAAGCAATTACAAGAGCCCTTTCTACAAAACGTATTGATTTTATTCCAGAAAAATAAATTCCCATGTACAATTGGGTTTTCATAACATGAAACAATTAGCCATTTTATTGCTAGTGCATATAGAGTAATGTCACATTTCATACAATTTCAGTACAAGTGAAAAAATATAATATATGGCTGATTGAAATTGATAGCTACATTAACATTTATAGTTCTATATAGATTTATTTTACAAGCTGTTAGTAGTTTAAGAGGGCTATCGGTGTTTTAAACTACCAACATTCATATGGCTCCAATTCAAATATATGAATTGTTTGATGCGCTATAAATATATTCCAAAGTACATTTCATTGAAGAAGTCAAAGCTGTGCACTAAAATATATCAAAAACATGCCTTGTGAAAAAGCTACAGACAGAGCCCTGACTGTCTGTGGAGCATGAAAATGCCACTGGTGCTAGCATTACTAGTTGGAAAATGAAAATAATGCCATGATTACAGGATTAGGTGATGGAGATATATGCTTTCTGTCATCTTATGTCATAGAGCTGGGACCAAACTCTCTTCTGTTACTCAATGCCAACCAAGATGAAACCCACCAAATTAGCAGAATTGCTTCTGGATTAGTGTTAGGGTAAACAAAACCCCAGGATCTGGCTGGAGATCAGGCATGAGCTTACTGGTTTCAGTAGAGCTGGCCCCGGATCTTCACCAGGTGAGGTGAGAGCAGAACGTGGTCCAGCTGAGCTGTTCCCCTAAGTCAGGTAGGATCAGAGCAGACCATCACTTTTGCCCAACCCTACCAATTTCTTCAGTGCCTCCTAAATTTCAGGTCTTATGAAGAGCACCAAGGGCTTCACTGGGGATGACAGTGAAGAGGAACTTAGGCAGGGGCTCGAGAATTTTCCCAAATTGGAAAACAAATTAGCCCAAGCCCCTGGGATAGTCAGCATGGGCCACATCCTACTCTTAGGTTGAGTTGGGCCTAAATCCAAAGCCATCCTGACAGCACAAACCTGGATGATCTCTGAAGATAATTTGCCCAGAGGACATGAGGGCTGAGTGATGGCAGCAAAGAAGGCACTGAGCATCGGATGAGATGGGAAGAGCTGTCAGGGCTGGAATCACAGTCTGGAATCACAGTCTGTTTGTTCCCTCCTTCCTTCCCTCCTCCTCCTCCCTCTGGGCCCAGTGGGGTCCCAAAAGGACCATGTGGAGGAATCTCTCTACCTCCGGCAGCATTTCTCCCCTTGCTTAGTGTAAAATACAGGGGAACAAGGACTTTTTAACTCTACCCCTTGTTTGGCAGACGCATTTGCAAAGCACATTGGAGGGCTTTCAGCTACCTTTACTGCCCCACATCTGCCCTGGGGCCATACCCGTCCCCACATTCCTCCAAGAATGCACTGTTTTTGCAAACGACTGGATTCCAGCCCTTCTTTTACCCTGTAGATGCCAGGGAGGGGGGCAAGGTTACAGCGGTTACTGAGGGGTGGGAATGTGGTGGTGAGGGTGGAGGGGGGGATGCTGAGTGCACAGGTAGACTTGTTGGCCAAAATGCCACCGCTGGATCAATCTGGATCAATCACAGGGGCCTGGGCAAGCAAGGAAATGCTTTGTCCCATCATTTATCTCATATTCCATCCCGGGAAGGCTGGAGCCCTCCCTCACAACCCAGCAGAGATACCTTCTCCATGCTGCTCACCATAAAACCGAGCCCAGATAGCGCGTCTCCAACCTCAGGTTAGCCATGATCACCCGGCTTTCAAGGGGTGGCAGATTTAGAAATAGATTTAAACAGTCTTAATTTGCCAAGTATGGCTGGTTTTGCCCCGGCCTGGTTTTGGGAGAGCCTTATTCAGAGCAGCAGATCTCGCCCTGGCTGATGTTAATAGCTCTCCACGCTGGCCAGCAGAGAAATAATTTCTTAGCCCCAAGACCCCCTGGGCCTCAGCTGCCTGTGCAAACAGACCCCAGTGTGACATGGAAAAGGGGCTCCAAAGGAACTGGAACTATATAGGTTTTGAAGTAACTGCAGTTTGGCTTGGGGAAGGGGGGACATAAAGGAAGCATTTTCCTTGGGAGAACGGCTTTTTTTTAAAAAAAAAACAAAGGACGAGCTGGGGACCCCAGAACAGATTCATTAGGATTTTGCCTCAAACCCTGGCAAAACTCTTAGTTTAACATTTGGATATTCTAGAAGCTGTTGTTTTAAGACAGACTAGGTCAACTCCAAACCCATCTTCAAAATAAGATCTGATTCCACGAGTACTTTGTCCGCATGGTAAAAGCCAGCCCTTAAGGTTCTACCCTTTAATAACTCAGGATGTTTAAGCTGTTAAGTCCATTTGTCTCTTGCCTTACTTGTTTAAAGCTTTCTCCAGATATTCCTGGATCCACTTTAACTTGGGATCGATGCACACTTGCTTGCTGTTGCTCTTGAGCCTTGCACTGCCAAAGGAGAAAAGTCAGAGTGAGTTTGGTGGCCGATGATCCTCAGCCCACCCCCAGATGCCTTATTTTGCACAGAGCTTTGAGATTTTGCTATGGACAATTCCTCAGGGGTCAGTGCTTCTCTCAGTTAACCCATGAAGCCATTATAAGCATCTCTGGGTTCAAAGGACTGATCCAATTTGTCCCCTCTGATGCTGATTCTTGCCGTCTGTCCTGCTACGTGTGTGGGGAACGGGACAGATACAGAATTTAAATCTAAGTTTTTCCAACTCCTTCCTGGGCTGTTAGAGTTCAGGGCTGGGAAAAGCTAAATTTCATTTAGGGAAACAGTGGTGTGGTAAATATAGGTCATTTTTTGGCAAGAAAATAATTAAGAACAACTTTCAGATTCAACAGAAAATTGAAGTTTCATATGTTTTGAGGACAGACACCAAACCATACCTCGTGGAGGTTCTGAGAAGGTCTGGTCACTTGTTAAATTGGAGTTTCATTAAGTTTTGAGGACACAAACCATCTCCCTTGGGTGTTCTGAAAGGGTCTGCTCGCTCGTTGGCTTTTTGTTTTTACACAAGACTGAAGGAACAGGGGGCAGGCAGGAGGACAACTGGAAGCACCGAAGTGCCAGAGGCAAGTTTTTCCCCCTCCTTTATTCCCCCAGCACGGGAAACAAAAGCAGAAACCTCCTGAGGGGTTTCTCCTGGAGGTCCAAGCTGCACTTTTCAAACCAGGCTGTTTGGCTAATCTCAATTCCCTGTGAATTTGGCATTGGGGTTCTCTGCATCTTGCATATTTGTATGAAAGCCCAGATCACTTTCCACCCTCCAGGGACCGTGGAGCCTCCTGGAGGTGCCACCATCCCCCAGGTCCCCCAAAACACCCTGCTCAGAAATCTCCCCTCCAAGCATCCCGCCTGCCAGGCAAAAAGAGCCAAGAACAGCAATTTCACGTGAAACACCCGTCGGAATGTGTTCAAGACTTGTTTTAAGGCACGTTGCTGGGGGGCAGCCAACACGTCCCCTTGCTTTCTGCAGCACAATCTGCAGGACGTAAAACCCTGGCGTAAGAAATAACGGGTCAAAAAGTCCCCCTTGGCCTGCAGTTACACAACAAGGAGGTTGTAAGAGAAACAGATGGAAGAGCCATCCCTCGCGAGCCCTCCTGCCAGCAGGGAGATGAATGGGCCTAATTCCTATTTTTCCCTCCTGGCTGTGCCAAGCTGGAGAGTTTCCAGGGAAGCGACACCAGCAGAGGGCAAGAGTGGATCTGCTGAGATTGAGCATTGCCCCTTGTCCCCTGGGGATGGCCTGGCAGGGGACAAGGACCAACAGCACCCATAACCAGCCTCCGGGAGCGTGCAATACAATTCCTCTCACCTAATAGTAAAGATATTTATTTATTTCATTTTAATTTTTTTTTTTTAGACACTTATTTCTCAGCCCATCAGCCCCTGGCTCCTCGCAGGGACCTAGGAAATGGTATGGGGTGTTAATCTGCACTGGTTTAGGTGTCTACTTTAGGATGCAATTATTTGCATGCTAAAAAAAAAAATAAAAAAATGCCTATTTTCCTATACTGAAAATCAGGGAATTTAGGATGGGCTTTGTAGAAGACACTGACAGAGGAGATTTCTGGATTTGGAGAGGTGACTTCCCACAGAACCAAAGGAAAAAGCCTGCCCTTGGGCTTTTTGTTCTGGTACAATTCATCCCTCAACCATGGAGGAAACGTACTGGTGAAAAAAAAAACAAACCAACAAGATCTTTCCTTGAAATGACATTATTTCACTGAGATTCTCTGCTGCTGAAAATAGTAGCTTTTAAATTCCTGACACCTTCACTGTGTCATTTGTATCCACCAAATTCAGAGTGTGGTTAAATCCACCAAGATGAGAAATTGATGTGTTAGTTTTGATTCCATTTCAGCTTCTGTTCTGATAAAGACCTAATTTGACCTCATGATGTTTCAGGGGAGTTTGGAGGCAGGTTTTTAAGCACCTTAACTTTTTAAAGTAATTAAAAAGTTGGTGAACTCTAGGTTCCTGTGTTCTCTGTGCCACTAAATCACTTTCAAACACATTTGGGTCAAGAATGGACAAGAACAGTCATTGGTGTTTCTGCCTTTTGTGCTCTTATCTCCTCTAACGACTATGATCCCACGTTAATTAAAAGATAAATGTATACTTTATCCTGTCTTAAGGGCCTGTCATTTTCTTGAAACTACTCCAGAAAATTCCAAATCCCCCTACAAAGCCCTAGCACTGGGACCCTCATGACATGCACTGACGGTCCCAGAGCACAAATCCATACACTACTGCGTTTTGGATGCTTGCCTCCAAAATTGTTTATAGGTAGGGATCAGGGTTAGGCGCAGCTGGTTTTACCATTTTTGTGAAAGGAAACTATTTCTCAGCTGAGGCTTACATTTTTCTCACTGTCCCCCCCCCCCCCAAATCCAACGGCAGAAGGACACGTGAGAAAATATGCACGGTCTGCCCAGAGTGGTTTAAAAAATAATAAAGAATAAAAGCTTGTTTGTGAATGGATTCATGCTCTTCAGTATAGCTGTAGGCTCCTGAGAAATCTCACGAAACAGCATCAATTTTCTGGGTGCAGAGATGTTTTGGGTGACAAAGAATGGGCTCCTACAGCGTTTCAGTCGCAACTGGAAGAGCTCGACGTGGATCGAAGACAGGAACTGGTGATGGGAGCTGCACAGAAACCCTCTCCAGGCTCTCACTCTCACCGAGAGCTTCTTTGGGAGGTCACCAGATGGTGGTGGCAGCAGGGCTCCCTTGCAATGAAAAGATGAATGGTGACTTCCTTCTTTTGAAGATTTTGAATTTTAGGAGAGGGGGAGAAGGGGGGGGTGACCCATGAGCAAATGAAATAAAAAGACCTTCCTAAAAACACACACAGACACACACAAATCTACAACCCCATTTTTTCCTGAAAATCAGGAAAAAAATTTTTTTCTGTTTTCAGAAAAAAAAAATAATGAAGAGGTAATTTTCCACTGGGAGCCCATCATCTCTGCCCTGCTCTTATCTGTGATTTATCAGTCAGTCACTGCCTGGTATGTCCATCTGGTTTGGGGCTGTGCCTCCTGTGGAGGCTACCTAAAATCCAGGAATTCCTCTTGCTCCTCTCTAAGGAGAAGTGGAGCACAAGAAGACTCAGAACACTGCAAAGTCTTCTCCCTGAGGCGTGAAGCTCCACGTCCAAGGACACAGCCAGCCTGTCTCATGTTCCTGCTCCCGTCCCCCTGGGATCACACACCCACAGGGAGATCATGGAAGGTAAAACATCCAGCTGGGAAACATCCAGCTGTACCCTTTGCGTGGAGTAAAGAGAGATGCCTCCAGCTGTACCTGCCCCATGGGGTGAAGAGATGAGTTGGAGATCATGGCACGAGACCAAACTGCAGCCACCAAAGCACCAACCAGCTCTATCCATGAGTCCCCTTTTTGACACACCTGGGATTTGCACCCGGTTGAGAAGAAGAAAGAGAGACTTACACGATCTGAAGGGAGCAGTTGGGGGTGGAGAGGATTTTGAGGTGCTTAATGTTGGCTCTTGCCACGTTGCTCTCGTAGAATCGGCAGGGGCATCGGTACGTCAGGCTGACGGGCTTCTCTGCGGGACACGGGAGGGGGAAAGAGAGAAAGAACACGTTAATCCCTCTTGCAGAAATTCCCTCCAAACATGCAGGTGAAAAAGGAAAAAAAAAGAAAAAAAAAAAAAAAGAAAAAAAAAGCTGAAGCTTTGGGAGAGCATTTGCCCAAAGCTCAATCCTTTCACCCCAATACCCAGCCTTTCAACCCCGGTGCGTGGGATTTTCAAGACAAAAAAAAAAAAGAAGGGGGAGAGAAAAACGGAGATAAGTAAAGAAGCAGAGATTAGAATAAGGAGGCGCTCCATTGTGCGGGGATGCTCCTGGTAATTAGACAAGATAAAGGCCAAAAGAGGGGGGCACTTGTCCTCGGTGTTGTTCCTGCCAAACGGTTTTGACCCGGGGCCAAATTAGAAGGTAGCCAGAAGAAAGCCATGAATTCCAAAGGGGTCGGATCAAAACAGCTCTGGGCTCAGGTGCGGGCTTTTCAGGGGGGGACTTACTGGCTAGAGGAAAAAAAAATAGAAAAACACGGAGTTTTTCAGGCTTTCCCAGGGCCCAGCAGCTGACCTCTCCCCACTGCAGCCAACCTTTACTCCCAGCCAGATATTCGCATGAGGAGGTGCGAGATCACAGAGGTTTTAGGGAAAGATTTGGAGTCTTTTCAGCTCCCAGCCTGCGGTGAAGCAAGGGCAATCCAGGAGAGATTTATCAAGCAGCATCTTCCCTCCCTTTCCCCCCCCTATACACTAATCAGGGACCACCAGACTGCATGAGAGTTTTGTCACTGGCATCGCTAGGGACAGAATGAAGTTTAGCCCCCCCCCAAGCTAAAAAAATAAATAAAAAATAAATCAGCCATGAACAGGGCTGTAGAACTGAGAAAGGCAGCCCAGCTCTCACCGCAGCCTCTGGTGCCAATTCCTCCACGGAAAAACTTAATTATGGAAAAAACAAGTAAATAAGGTCCTCAGTCTGTGTGTGAGCTTTGAAGCCCCGTGCAGACTAAAATACAAACACAGAAGCTGTGACTAGAAGTTCAGGAGGTGCTATGTAGTATTTGAAACTGTTTCCCTCCATCAGAGGGGTTTTCAGCCTCCGGAAGGAATGGAATCCATACCCTTAACCCGTAAGGTCTGGCTCACGCTGGAGATGCTCAGATCTGTATCTGGCAGGGCTTTAGATGCCACCTGGCAACCTGCAGCCCTGGTTATTCAGGCACATGGGAGCACTCCCAGAGTACAAACCCAGCTCCTTCAAGGGCAGAGGGAGAGCTAAAGAACAGGGAAAGGCTTGGAATCCCGTCTAGGAAGGTGAGAAAAGAGACAGCTTTTCCAAGTGCAGCTGCTCTGTATACACCACACGCTTACCAGTGAGTGTCCCCAGCACGTATAATCACAGACAAGAGGCTGAAATTACCCTGTCCTCGGGAGGGAAATCCCTTTAGCCCCCCCCAAGTGCCTCCACCAAGAGATGAGCCAGAATCAGATCCCACAGGGAAACCGAGGGGAATTCATCAGTGGGAGCAGAGCTCCTCCAGATCCCCACCAGGACCTGGACTGGGAGTTAAAAGAGTTGGGGGGACTCTCTCTACCAGTTTTACACCAGACCAAGTGGTGATACCATCTCTGAGTCAATAAACAGGAGGAGAAGCTCCCACCTGCAGAGGGAGGAGGAGGAGGAGGGAGGGCTGCAGGGTGACCCCCCCCCCCAACATCCACTAGACTGACCAATGCCAATGTGGAAGGGAGGGAGGGAGAAAGGTGCTGGGATTCCCCACTGCAAATCTACATGATTTGCATAATCTACATATATCTACATAATAGCTACATGCCAGGGAGTTAAGGGGGTGAAGCTGAATGCAGCCCTACAGCCCCCCCCCCGGGCACAAGTGTCTCTGTGAGCTTGTACCAACCCAGTTTAAACAAGCTCCCCCCCAAAACAACACTCAAGAGAGGAACTGTTGGGGGGGTCTGAGGTTTGAGAGCACAACCCTGTCCTCTCCGGGACTTGGGAGAGAGACTTTTGATCCCATCCCACTTGCAATCGTGCCCACGCATCCCAAAATTTGTTTCCTGCCCGAGAAAGCACAGTCAGCTCAGCGAGGGAGGGGGGGAAGCCCCAGGATTTGGTGCTCTTCTGTCCCCCCAGTGCACGGTGCAATCACAGCCCCCCCCCCCCCCAGTGCAAGAATCCCTTGGGTGCTCTCTGTCCCTCACTTGGGGACCTGCAGCAGGCACTGAGGTCCCAGGACAGACACCTCAGGTCACCCCTGAGCATCACCAAGAGGCAACCAGCACCTCCTGCCACTGCCCCTCCAGCTCCCAGAGCTTGGCCATGGCCCTCTCTGCTCCCAGCGAGGCTGAAAACCAGGGAAAACCAGTGCACGTGGCATTTCCCAGCACACAAACCCCTGTCATCCTGAAGGAGGAGGAGGAGGGGGACGAAGCCACGACCAGGGGGGTGGAAAATCTCTGGTCTCCCCCCGCGGCTGACAAACACAAACACATCTTCCTCCTCTCATTCCAAAATTCAAAGCAAATTGTTCCGTGCACGGCACAGCTGGTTTAGCCAATTCTCCCCCAGGTTTGCCCTGCAGAGGTGAATGCTCCCTGGATTCTCTGATGTCTGATAGACCCTGAGCACAAGAGGAAGCCCTTCTCTTGGTAGGACAAGGCAGCACAGCCCGTTAATCACACCGTCGGATGGAAACTGCAATTCTCATCAGACAGATCGGACACAAAGCTTTTGAGACCTTTATCTGGCAGGTTTGGTTAAAATGGTTGAATACCATCAGGAGTTCCAGAAAAGCCAGACACAGCTGAGGTGTCTCAATGTCATTCCTCCTGCCTTATTTCCACGGACAAAAAGAAAAAGAAAACCACCTCTTTTTGATCTCAGCTAGAAGGGTTCTTGGTTTTGTTGGTGAGAGTTTTGGGGTTTTTTTCAGTAATAAAGAGATATACTATTTTCTGCCTCAAAGCTGATTTTTGCTGGCTCTGAAGACCCGCTTCTGCTGGCACCTTCTCTCCCCAGAGACAAAGCACCCACAAAAATCTCCCTCCCAGGGGGACTCATCAAGGCTGGCCAGTACCTCGATGCTGATACTGGGACTGGCCAGTAAGGGAACAAGCAAGTCACCAATAACTTGCTGTGTGGGCTGGGGGAACTCTGGGCTCTCAAACAGAGAAAGAGGCTGTACCCAGGCAAGCAGGCTGGTCACGAGTAGACAAAATATTCCATAAAAGCATCATTTTGCTCCTGTTCATCCAAGGGCTGGCAAGTTTTTAAGGCTCGAGCAGCCCCGTTTCCCCGGGGAGCTCCCCAGGGAGCAGGTAGAGCTTTCCCAGGGTGGTTGGGAAGAACTCGGGGGTCCCTGCCCTCCAGGATGAGGTAGCCCTGCAAGCCCTCACATGGATGAGGGTTGAGAGCACTGCAGGGTGTGCAAAGAAGTAGGGAAAAAAACCCAAAACCTTAATTCTTATCACTACAAGCCGATGGGGTCTTTCTCCTTATGTTAGTTTTTCTCCAACCCTTTCAAGCCATTTCCTTACACCAGTAGCCAGGTCCCCCAGAAAGGCTAAAGATGCCCACTGCCTTTTGCTAGGTAAGGAGCTCTGCCAGCCAGGGAGCAAAGCCGGGGGGGGGGGGGCTCTGCCAACCCCCGACCCTGTGCTAAATGGGAAGGGGAGGAGATGGGGACCCCCTGCACCCCCGGTCCCCCGCTCTCTGTGCCTCCCCTCCGGGTTGCAGCCCCGGTAGGGGTCGGGAGCGCTCCCCCAGCTCCCTCCAGACCCACACTGGGGGGCGAGGGGAGCCCCCCCCCTCTGGGGTTTGCCTTCGCCTCCCAGCCCGCAGCCCCGGCGCGGCGGGTCCTGGGGGGTGGTGGGGGGGTCAGAGCCGTGGTGGCTTTTTAAGGTGTCCTTCGGTGGGATTTGCTGCTTGGGATGGAAAGGCATCGGGAGCAATTCTCTCTCCCGAGCTAAACAAAGAGGGTACCGGGGGGGCATCTCTACCGCCCCGGGGGGAGAACACCCAAGTTTCGGTCGCCGGGATGGGAGGGGGAGAGAGAAGCGAGAAGAAAAGAGCCGCTCGTTACCCCGCCAGCTTTCCGGGAGGGGACAAAAGGTGACAAATCGCCACCGCAGGAGGAACGGCCGGGGGATGCCCGGAGGCTGCGGGCGGGACCCCCCCATCCCCTCCCCGGGCATCCCGCCGGGTCCCCGCAGCTCTCCGCGGGATGCGGGGCAGGTTCCCGCGGGATGCGGGGCTCGTCCGCACCCGGCGGCTCCCACGGCGAGGGGTTGGCGAGCAAACCGGCCGGTGGCCGCCGGGCTGCGGGGGTGAGGGTGGGGGGGGGGGACAGGCGGGCCCCCCTGCGGGCACGACAACCGCCCCGTCGCTTGCCTTGGCGACAAACGCTCGCCGCCTGCCAGCCCGCATTGTCCCGGACCTCTCGGCAGCGCGACCCCCGCATCTCCCCCCCCATCCCCCGCACAGCCTCGCCGGGGGGGTGCGGTGAATTCCTGCCGAGTGACCGCCTTGGCTCAGCTCCCCCCCCCGATCCCGGGGAGATAGACCACGGCAGGGGACAGGGGAGCAACCCAACCACCGGCTGGTTCTCATTTCTTCTGACTTTTAGGTTTTGGTTGGTTGATTTGGTTTTTCGTCGTTTTTGGTGGGTTTTTTTTTTTTTTTTAAAGGGGAAACCGCTCTGCATATTTTTGCAACCAAACCACCTCCCCGCAGCCCCAGCGCTGCTGCAAGGC
>JAOQGM010000002.1:20598475-20622251 GCA_027564225.1 Gallinago stenura
ACCTGGTGTGGTGGGAGGTGTCCCTGCCCAGGGCAGGGGGGTTGGAACAAGATGATCTTTAAGGTCCCTTCCAACCTGAACCATTCTATGATTCTATGACAATCAGTGTGACCCCCAAGGGATCTGCCTTGATTTCCTTTCAGTTTTTCCCTTTTATCTTCCACATCACAGGGAAGCCACCTGGTGACCTCTAACTCCACACCCTCACGTTTCTGGAGCCTCTGGAGCTGTGGGGAACAGCTTGGGAGCAGGTTCTTAAATCCCTGGAAATAACTTTCAAAAGACTCCACATATTTTTGTTTGAAAAGAAGTCACGGCTGGCCATGGCCCAGCCCCAGATATTTGCACAACTGGGGAGAGTGAACAGCTTGGGCTGTGACAGGAGCTGCAGAACCCAAAAGCCCCAAGGCCCTTTGCCCGTGCCCGGTGGGACAGATGTGGTGACAAGGACCCGGGCTGGCTCCCCGTGGCCCCATCCACAGGAGAAGCCGCTGATGTCAAATTCCAGCCTGAGCAGGTGGGAGAGAAAAGAGCAGGAGCTCCAGACAGCTGCCGCCTTGGCACTTTTAATTAAAAACCTGATCTTTTTAATCTTCCCAGACGCTGGCCCTGCCAGTCTCTGGCTCGCGGGGCTGCTGGGGGGTGGCTGTGGCCGTGCTGGCCCTGCAGGAGCTCCTGGGATGCTGCTGAAGGTCAAAGCTGGCCCTTGCTAAGGGAGGGCTCAGCCCCCGCTGCCATTAGCAGCTTTTTGGGGAGCCATGTGTGGCTCTGACCAGCAGTGGGGTCAGCAAGACCAGTGTCCCTGCCTGCTGGAGTCCTGCTCCATCCCAGCCCTGCCTGGGGATGCCTGAGGAGCTCTTGGGCTTCTTGGAAAGGACCCTGTGTCCTTCCAGGCAGCCCTGGACCTTCTGCAGACACGGTGGCCTCTGGCAGCTCTTTGTCCTGCTTGGAAGTGGCCTCTCCCTGCCCCAGGACCACAGCTCAGCTCTCACCCCTCAGGTCCTCCTTGTACCAGCATCTCAGCATCCCCAGTTCCCTTCTCCCAGTCTGTCCCAGCTGTGCCACCTTCATCCCGGAGGTGGGGAAGGGCTGAGCAAGGGGGGGTTCACCCTTTCCTCCCACCCCCCAAAGCGAAGGGGAGAGCTCTGTGCCTGGAGAGGAAGGGGGGAACCCAGCAGAGAGCTCCTGGTGGGGATAAAAACTGGGTTTAGTGGCCACAGCCCAAGTGCGGGCTCCCTGGGAAGTGCGGGATTCAGCGGGCTGGCAGCTCCCTCTCGTGGGGAGAGAGGAAAAACAAAAAAAAAAGAGGAAAAAAAAAAAAAAAGAGGGAAGGAATAAAAAACACAACCCAGATTATTCAGATAATTTGGGCTGTGTAGCCAGGATGTGGCCCCAGATGTGCTGCACAGCTGGAATACGGGGCAAGCCCAGCCTCGGGCTGTCCCCGAAAGGGGGTTGATAAACCCGAATTCCTCCCCCCCAAAAAAAATCAGGATGAATCTCCCTGTTTGCCTGGGAAGGGAAGACAAGCGCTCAGCAAGGCCGTTTCTTCCCCTCCTGCTAATGATGATTTGTTATTATTTGGGGCAGAGTTTGGGCGCTTTCCAGCTGTTTCCTTTCCACAGATACTTGGGTTTCAATCTCTCCTGTCCCTGTAATGGCATCCAATCTGCTATTTATTGGATGAATATTTATGAGGGCTCTGATGAAGAGGCAGATTCGGAGTGGGTTTGCCACTCATTGGAAGCAACCAGAGCCTGGCCCCTAATTAATATGCAGCCTCCTTAATTCCTTGATTAAATCCCAACTTGCAAATAAAACATTTGCAATTCACTTCCAATTTTTAAAAAAAAATAAAAATAAAATAAGACAAGCCCTTTAAGGTTAGCTGATTGCACCTTCAGTGACAAGGCAGCTGTTTGCAAAGGGCACAGAGAAGGGAATTTAAATGGAGAATGGGAATTTAAATGGAGAATGAGCGTGGGGTCTGGGGAGGGTGGGGACAGATGAGGATCCATAGGGAATAATGCTCCGCTGCGCAGCGGGATGTGCCTGGGGAGGAAGGACTACGTGGTCCTGGGTCTGCCTGTCCCCGGAGCTGGTCATTTCCAGGATTAGTCCCCTCCAGCTGGAGCGTGTCCCTGTGGGGCCGAGCCCCCTCCCTCCACAGCCCCGCTTTGGCTGGGATTTGCCGGTGGCAGGGATGCTCCGTGCCGCAGGAGGGGCCCAGCCAGCCTTTCCCACCGCCTCTCCCTGGGATTTGTTACCCTGCCAAGCCCAACACGCTTTTGCTAATAAACAAAAATTGATTTTTAGTTATCTTACAAAGCGAAGCCCCATCGTTCCCACCGCTCGGCTTTAATCCTTTCCGCTGTCGATGGCAATAATGAGGGAGACACCTGTGGATCCCATTAGAGCCACGGGCTCCTTTTTAACTATTAAGAGATCGATACCCTTTGTGGTGCTGCTAATAGTTCTGTGGCCCATGTGATTGCGGGGGGACTCGGGGGGACTTGCCTGGAGTTAAAGGTCCCTGATGTGTTTCAGGTGAATTTGCTCCATCTCTGACCTCAAGGGCTTGGGGTGGCAAATTCCTCTGCATGTTGGCAGTGGTGCAAGAGGGGGAAAAAAAAAAGCAGGAGCTCTTCCCTAAGAAACTTATTAAGAGGCTGAAAAAACAAGGAGAGGAATGAGCAATTGAGATACACATCTTGAAACAACATAAAAACTAACTTCAGCTCTCAAATAACACTCCCCCCCTGCTGTGTATAGTCTTGTTTGATTCAAAGAAATCAACACATGGCTTCAGTTAATTAACAGTCCATCTCGGTTTTATTGTCCATTTTTTTTAAAAAGTTGGTGGTTTACTATTCATAGTTATAAAATAATCCTATTTTACAAAGATTTACAGCTCTGTGAGTGCCCAGCAGTGAAAAAGGCTGGATCTGGCAAGTCCCTTAAATAATCAAACCACGGTTTTTGCTTTGTTTTGTTTAGAAAAAAAGAAAAAAAAGGACAAAAAAGAAATCAGCACCGAACCAATTCAGCACCAAGGTAAGAGGATTTGTATAAAAGACAATTTATTTCTTTGGGGGGGGGCACAGGGAGCAGAGGAGGGGGCAGGTAACGAACCCCAGGGACAAGGATGGGACTCGGGGTGACCTCTCTTTATTCCTCACCATCCCCTGGGCTGTGGGAGGGGGGTGACACCAACACCAAATTAAATCCCGGTGGCTCTTTCCCTTCCAGCAGCTGCCCGATCCCCGCAGCCGGGATGGCCGGAGGTTGCTCCCTATGGATTTGCAGTTTTTTGGTCTCTTTTCCTGCCAGCCCCGGGGAGGGTTTGCTGTCTGGCTCTGCCGTGGGGCTGCTGCCTCCTCAGTAGCCGGGTCCCTTGACGGCTCCGGGCTCGGTCAGGCGTGCGGCGGCGTACGCCGAGGCTCCCAGGCAGGCGGCCGGCTCGCAAAAGCCCGGCAGGCCAGCGGGACCGGGCAAACCCGGCCGGCCGGCTTCTCCCGGGGAGCCCGGTAAGCCCCGCTCCCCAGCCTTGCCGTCGAGCGCGTGGCCAGGGATGCCAGGGAGACCTGCAACGGGAGGGTGACCCGTCAGCTGTGTTCGCGGGTGCTGAGCCCAGCCTTTGCTGGGGTATGGGAAGCGCCACCGGTGAGGATGAGGATGCTCAGGCAGAGCGATGTGGCTAGTGAGCCGCAGCAAGGGGCCAGGAAAGCAGCCAGCAGAGCTGCAGGCTCAGGAGGCTGCAGGGATCCTGGAGCATCCTGGGGATTTGTGGGATGAACCCCTGCAGGTTTGCAGGGATGGGCCAGGAGGTCCCCAGTCACTGCTGGGCTCCTCATCCCACCGGCATGGGGGCTGCGGGGGACACCTGGGGGAGAGGGGCTTACCTGGGATCCCTGGGGGACCTGGCATGCCCGGGTGGCCACGGCCAGCTTCTCCCCGCTCACCCTTCTCGCCTCGTTTCCCTGCGGGGAAAAAAAACGGAGAGGAAGGACTTGCTGGAGTCCCAGTTGGAGGGGAGGGGGCTGCCCCTGCTCGGGGACCCAGGTGGGTGACGAGTGAGGCAGGGTCAGTCCCGAGGAGGGTGTTTGCCCAGCAGCATGTGGGTATGGCCACCCACCACCTACCTTTGGGTCCTATGTTGCCGATCTGCCCGGCAGCACCCAGGATACCGGGGACACCTCGAGGTCCCATGGGTCCGTGCGGACCCTGCTCACCGGGTGGCCCTGGGGGACCAGGGGGTCCGGGGGGTCCCATGGCACCAACTCCACCCAGGGCTGCTCTCTTGGCACTGACCGCTACCTCCGCCAGCTGCTCTGTAGGGCAGAGAGGGGCCGGTGTGGGATGGGACGTGGTGACAGCCACCCACCCGGCGGTGCCCTGCTTGTCCCCTCACCTTGCAGCATCTTCAGGACGACATCAACGATGTGCTGGTCCCCAGCATCCCGGCCCTGCCAGTGGTGACAAGAGGGACATGCTGTAAAGGGAGATCGCTCCTTCCCTCCCCATCCTGACCTCTCGCTCCGGAGGCACCTCCCTGCCCCTGATGCCACCTTCCCACCCTTCCTCATTTCCCCTTCTGTCCCAGTACAAGTGTCACCGGG
The DNA here is from genome assembly GCA_027564225.1 of Gallinago stenura. Classification (NCBI taxonomy): domain Eukaryota; kingdom Metazoa; phylum Chordata; class Aves; order Charadriiformes; family Scolopacidae; genus Gallinago; species Gallinago stenura. Next base: position 20,603,095 of record JAOQGM010000002.1, read on the forward strand.
CTCAGCTCACGCTGTGCTGCCTGCTCGCTGCATGGACTTTCTGCAGCTCCCTTTGGCAAGTATAGGATGAGGCTTTTATGGAAAAATTCTGCCCCCTGGGCAGGCTGTAAAGATAGGTGTTGGAGCTAAACCTGCTGCTGGTGTTATATAGGGTGAGAAATAAAGAACTCCTCTTTTCTAGAAAGGTGGGATCCCAGCTCAGCCCTCCTGGAGAGCTCGTGGGGGGAGCACCAGCAGCTCCTGAGTGGAACAGCAGCCCTTTCCCAGAGGAATTAGTCGGTAAGAAAAGGTCAGAGAACATCCACCTGCAGAGCTGAAGAAGCTGATGGTGACAGCCCCCAGGTCACCACCTATGGGGTGTGGGAGGGGAGGGGGGGGAAGTGGGGTGCTGGGGTACTCACCGCTACTCCCCGCTGGCCGGGCATCCCTGGCACACCACGGTCCCCGACGAGTCCTCGTGGGCCGGGGGGTCCTGGGTAGCCCCGCACGCCGGGTGCGCCTGCGTCCCCTGAGGGGCCGGGGAAGCCAAGCTCACCCTGGATGCCTTGCTGTGGGGGGGATGGAGAGCAGCAGCATCAGGACCCGGGGGGGCTCAGCCCCATCCTGAGCACAGGGGCTGCACCCCGAGACCTACAGGACTTCCAGCACCAGCCACTGCAGCCAAGGTTTAAGCCCCAAGGAGGGGCTGAACCTGAACCCAGGGCTGAACCTGGTCGCTAGAGCCCATCTCTAGCGAGGACATTTTCTGAGGCCACCAGCGTGTACCAGCTCCATGGAGCTTCACTGCCTTCATCAAGGTGATTGATCACCTCCAGCTGAGGGTCCCACAGAGCCACCCAGTGTGAAGGTAAGGGGACCCCTTGCTCCCAGACCCCTGGTCACTCACCTGTCCCTTCGGCCCTGGCTCTCCCGATTCACCCTGGGGACAGAGGACAGAAGAATTGCAATGGGGGGGCAGCAGGATTTTAGAGAGGTAGCTGGGGGGAGGCACACATGCTCCCCACCAGAGCCTACCATGGCTGAGCTGGGGTGCAATGGTGCAGTGCCCAGAGCCATGGTGGGCAGAAGACCCCAGAACAGTCAGGGACACACATCCAGCCCCTGTCCCCACTGCCATCCTACCCCAGAACCCATCCTGGGGACCCACCTTCTCTCCCTTCAGCCCTGCGAGGCCATGAACGCCCGGGTCTCCCTAGAGGAAAAGCAATGAGAAACGTGACCCCTCACAGCCAGCACCCCCCCCTCCGCAGGCACTTTAAGCCCCCCACCCAACCGGGATGCTGGGGGTGTTGATGGAGAAAGTGCCTGGTGGCGGTGGATGTCAGCCCCCCCGCCCCAAGGTGGGTGCCAGCCCTGTTAAACATGGGTGACAGCAGTTCCCCACCGGTCCCCCAGCCCGGGCAGGGGGTGATGTACTCACTGCGCTGCCTTTGGGGCCAGTTTTCCCTGGGGAGCCCTGGAAAAAGGAGAGGGGGGGTCAGCCCAGCATCCATGAGCTGGACCCCAGAGCAGCCCAGTCCCTGCAGCCAGGAGCCATCACCTTGTCTCCTTTGACTCCCGGCAAACCTTGGGGTCCTGGGATTCCTGGTGGACCCTGCTCGCCCTTTGGCCCCTGGAAATCGGGGTAATGTGGGAAAAAGAGAAAAAAGAGTGAGAAGAGGTGGTGGGAAGACTCTCCTCCCCCATGGGAGCATCCTCCCTCAAGGTAACAAGATGCAGCTCCCCATCCTGGTGGTTGGGCTTCCCCACAGCACCCCTACCTGCCCTGCAGGCAGCTTCTGGGGGGGCACAGGGCAGAAAATGATCATAAAATCATAGAATAGTTTGGGTTGGGAGGGACTTCTAGAGGTCATCTGGTCCAGCCAACAACAGCCACGAAGGGTGGGGGGGCTTTGCCAGGGGGAGGGTCCCGTCCCCCAGGAAACCAGAGGGGAAAACATAACTTTTTGGCCATTTTCCACCCTGGGAAAGCCTCCAAGGGGGGAGGAAATTCCTCTCCCGGCTGGGGCTGCAAACCCAGCATGGCCCTGGGCTCGTTAATCCCTGTGCTATTTGCCCCTTTGGCTAATCCCTCACCCCAGCAGCCAGGCACAGCGGGACGGGGTGTGTGACCCCCCCACCACGGCCACGATCAAAGCCAGGGGGGCTGTGCAGGGGGTGCCAGCCGTGCCCCATTGTCCCCATCCCTCCCCAACACCCCGGGCTGAGCATCCCAGAGCCCTGCCAAGGCAAATCCCATTTCCCATCCAGGTTGTGGGGGGACTCACCGCTCTCCCCTGCTCGCCGGGGGGGCCCACGGGGCCACGCTCGCCCCGGTCGCCCTGCAGAGAGCCAGGAAGAGAGAGAGGGTCAGGGGCAGCTCCTGGCACCCCCCACCAGCCCCACGGTGCCCCCGACTCACCTTCAACCCAGGGACACCCTGCGGTCCCTGCTCGCCCCGAGGTCCAGGCTCACCCTAAGATGGGGGGAAAAATAAACTGCCTCTTGCATTTCACGTGCCATCACCTGCCCTTCCTCCTCCCCCGAGGGACATCTGGCCCTGTCCTTGTCCCCTGCAGACCCGCAAAGGTTTGCCACCCACTGGGTGGCCAAGGAGGTGCTGGAGAGGTGGCCACAGGGGCTTCCCCCGTGAGGAAGATGCTGGGGGTCAGAGGGAAGAGGAGGGTTGAGGGGGGGGAATGAAGTTCTCAATTCTGCTTTCTGTTTGATGGCAAATAGGGAAAAACCAGCAAGAGAGAGAGAAAGAACAACCCCCAGGTTGTGACCAGGAGGACAGCGGTGACATCTCCGTACTTACGATCTGCCCCGGGGCACCGGTGACACCGGGCTGGCCCCGAGCACCCGCTTCACCCTGCGAACCAAAGACAGAGGCACTTGAAGGACAGAGGAGGGGACAGGATGGGGACAAGGCTGCAGGCTCAGGGATGGAGCGTGGAGGCTGCTGCAGCGCCCTGTGGGGTGAGTGGGGCCGGGGGGTGGATGCTCAGAGGGGTCACCCCCGTGGTCCCAGACCCACCTTGTCTCCTGGGCCACCTTTGGTTCCAGGCTGGCCTGGCAAGCCCTGGGGAAAGAGAGCTGGGATCAAAAGCTGTGGGCAGCACGGGAGGCAGCGTCCCTGCTGGGTGCTGGCCCTGCACCCTGGAGTGACCCAGGGATGGGGGTGCCACCCCACGGGTAATGGGGTTCCCCCACAGCTGGGGTGGGGGGGTCCCATGCCCATACTCACAGCTTGTCCCCTGTGTCCTGGCGTTCCTGGGGGGCCAGCCTGTCCCACACCACCCTGCGAGGGACAGAGAGGATGTTACTGGTGGAGAATGGTGCAGAAATGGGGTGGGACAAGGGATGCCTGTCCCAAAGAGGAACGCTGCCCTTGACCCCATGGGGACGGTCACGCTCCACTGGTCAGGAGATGCCACGTCACGGGCTGGGACCTTGTGTCACTTGTTGTCCCTGTTACTTCCAGCAAGCACTGGTGCGAGGAACAGCGTGTGCCCCCCAGCAGCCCCCTCCCACAGCAGCTCACCTTCACGCCTGGGATTCCCGGGGTGCCGTCTTTGCCATCGATGCCTGGGAGACCCTGCGAAAGGAGGGAAGAGTGGCTTGGTCTGACACCTCTGAGGGACAGAACGGCCCATGGTGGGGGCAAAAAGGGGCTGGGAAGGGAAAGGAAAGCTCCTTTCCCTGGGGTGTGAGGACACATGGGGGCCCTGAATGGGACAGAGAGGGATGGAGATATTTTCTCCTTGTCAGGGACACAGCCCTAGATGTGGGCACGGGTACCTCTGGCCGTACTTACATTCTCCCCCTTGGGGCCGATGTCTCCTTGGGGGCCCCTGATGCCACGGCCACCCTAGAGCAGGAGAGAGCAAAGGTTATTTCAGCCACCCTCATGCAGGGGGGGGCCTGGGGAAACAGGGATGTCGGCATCACCCAGGGCATGGCACTGCCCTTCCCCATGGCGTGGGTTACCTACCGGCTCTCCCTTCTCACCGGGGTCCCCAGGAGGTCCTTTGGGGCCCTCCCTGCCCTGAAAGGAAGAAAGAGGGGGGCTGGGTGGTGAAGTGTGGGGTCTCCCACCTGCCCTGCAGCCCCTGGGGATGAGGGAGGGCACTCACCGGCCTCCCGGCTGCTCCGATGGTCCCGACCATCCCCTTGTAACCAGCAGGACCCTGTAAAGAGACCACGGGGGGGGGGGGTTAATTCCTTCCATCCCAACCTCAGCCAGGTCTGACCCCATGAGGAAGAAGCAGAGCCCAGCTCCCTGAGATGCCAAACAGCCACGTTAGTGATGATCCTGGGAAGGAGCCCCCAGCCCAGGAAGCATCACCGTGGGAGCTGGTCCCCTTGACCCCGGAGCCAGGCACAGCCTCCCCCACACCTCAGCATCCCACCAGCACTTACAGTCTCACCCTTGGGTCCCGCCATCCCGGGGTAACCCCTCAGGCCCTGCGGTCCCTGCAGGGAAGGAAAAAAACAACCAGTTTAACTGGAAACAGCCTCAGGAGCAGCCCAGGGGGGAGCCCCAATTAAAGCCAAAGCCGGTACTGGAAATCAGCCGGTTTTACCCAAAGTGAGGGATTTCAGTCCCACCACTGGCTCCTAATTCTGCAGCCCCCCCACCAGGCGCTTTTCCAGTTGTCGGTTCAATAACAGTGACAGACCCAAACTGGTGCTGCTTCACCCCCCTCCAGCTCCCCAAAGCTCTTGGCTTCAAAGCAGTTCTGCCCTTTCTCGGACTGAAGGGCTCGGACCATTAATTGCTTTTCATCTTCAAAGTGCTCAGTGAGTTCCAACAGCTTTAATCCCTGCAGCCCCGCAGCGAGGGGGGTGATGGGGTAATATGGGGGGGTCTTGGTGTACATCAGTGATTTGTCCCCAGTCAATGAGTTATCCACGATAACCTGTGCTAATGACCCAGGTGCCCAGGCCAGCGCTGGCCAAGGGGGTCTCCATCAGGATGTGGCTTTGCCACCTTCCTGGTGGCAGCTCCATGGCTGGGAGGAGAGAGATGGATGGGACAAAGGCTTCACTCCACTCCCAGAGGTGGTGTCCCCAGGAGCAGGGACACACTGGTGTCACATCCCCAGTGCCTGGGACCAAGAACAAACCGGCCACCCCAGCCCCTGGGACAGTTGAGGGGCAGAGAAGCAAAGAGAAATGAATACGTTACCGGGGGACCTGGGACACCTTGTTCTCCAGAGACACCAACGTCACCTTTGGGGCCCTGGGAAGGGATGGAGAGGAAAGAGGTGAGTGTTGGAGTGTTGTGGAGGTGCATCCTGGGGAGCTGAGACCCCCCTCACCAGGGTCTCAGTAGGGGATGGGGACAGGTCCTCTCCCCAGGGAGCCACCATGGGAAGACCACCCTGTTACTCCTCCACATCCCAGCCCTGGATTTCACGGAATCCCATGGGGTTGGAAGGGACCTCTGGAGATCATCCAGTCCAACCCCCTCCCAGAGCAGGTACCACAGGAATGTGTCCAGGGGGCATTTAAATGTCTCCAGAGAAGGAAACTCCACCACCTCCCTGGGCAGCCTCTGCCAGGGCTCTGCCACCCTCAAAGTCAAGAATTTCCTCCTCATGTTGAGATGAAGCCTCTTATGTTCAAGTTTGTGCCCATTTCTTCTTCTCCTGTTCCTGGGTCCCACTGAAAAAAAGCCTGGCCCCATCCTCCTGACACCCACCCTTTAAGTATTTATAAAGCATTGATGATCCCCCCTCAGTCTTCTCTTCTCCAGACTAAAAAGACCCAAGTCCCTCAGCCTTTCAAGCATCTACAAATGCAGGATTTTGCCAGTTATTAGCAATTTCACTCCTGGTTAGTCCATTGCTCAAAACCACAAAAAAAAAAAATTAAAAAAAAAAAAAAGAGAGCTCTTCTACACACCAGTTAGCTAAGAAATGTCTCTGCCCTTTATTAAATTGAAATAGAGGAACCCTGGGCAGCCCCAGCCTTCACCCTGCTCATCCTGCCCTTGCTTGCTGAGAGAAAAGCTGGTGAAGCCCCCAGTAAATGCTCAAATTCTGGCAGCTTCCCTCCTCCCAGGTGTCAAAAGAACAGATAAGAAGGGATTGAGAAAGCAAATTAACAAAACAGCTATCAGGATGGCTGTCAGGAGGAATTTGCTGATATTACTCAGAAGAATAATCCCCTCCCTGCTTCAAATACATAAAACCAGACTGAAAAAAAAAATACTACAAAAAGATCCAGTAGAAAAAGCAACCTGGACTCAGCTCCCAAGGGTGGAGGGAGAGAGATCACAGGAAGACTTTGTTGTCTATCATCTCCAGGTTTCTCTGAAATTCAGGCTTTCCTGGGAGTGCTCATTCAAATTTATGCAAAGTTGAATTTAATAGCATTTGTCTACTACTGTGGATTCCACCATAAATTCCATTCAGAATAAAATGAAAAGATATTTCTGGAGACTTGTAAGATCTTGTTAAATGAACTGTCCCAAGCGGGACTTCCTTCCTGGATGCCTTTGTTTTGAGATTGTCCAAAGGCTCTTTCTTGAGACAGAGATTCCCCAGATTTTTATTATCATTGTTGTTTCCTGTAATAAAAAAGGAAAAAAAAAATCCTCAAAAGCTGGTTTTGAACGAATGCTGAATCTGCGCTTCTCCAGCCAGGGAGAAGATCCCTGGAGGCTGTTTACCACTGGTTTATGTTAGCCTGTCACCCAGAGATTGACTGAATGCCCAACTGTGTCCTCCTGCCAGAGATCAATGGCTTCCTCCAGAAAGAAGTAGCCCCGGGGGGAAGAGGGATGCCTGGACCAGCTTCCTGGTCTCCCATGCAGTTTATGGGTCTGATGCTCCTCTCGCTTATCTCAGGGCAACACCAGGGTCCATCCCCATCCACCCCGAGTAGAGATATGCAAGATAGTGATGCTACCAGCACAGAGGTCATGGGTTGCTTGAAAATCATGTAGATCTAGCTTTTTTTTTTTTAGGCTTCCTCAACATTTTATTATCAGAGGAGCATAAGGTAAAATAAGACGAGGAAGACAGCAGCCTGACAGATTTCCTTATCCAGCAAGTGATGGGTGAACTTTACAAGATATATATGTCATTTGGTCTGGGTCAATACCTGAAATACACTGAAGTTTGTTTTTGTGCCACCCTCTATGAAAGAGACACCAACAACTCACAGAGCAATCCAAGACATGGAGGAGACCCTGAAGGAACTGGCTTTTTCTAACCTGGGGAAGAGAAGGCAAGAAAGGGGAGGAACCGATTGATTCCTTGGCTTTCTGAAGGGTCTTATGGTGAAGATGGAACCAGAGTCTTTTCAGAGGTGCACAGTGAAAGGACAAAACACAATGGAAACAGGTTGCAAAAAAGGGTAATTCCATCTGGATGTATGGAAAACATCCATCCCTGGGAGAGAAGTTATGTATTGGAACAAGCTGGCAAAAGATGAATATCTACCCCTGGAGACTTTCAGAGCTTTCTTGGATGAGAGCCTGAGTAACCTGATCAAAAGTCAAAGGTGGGCCTTTGAGCAGACAGAGTAGATGAGCTCCAGAGGTGCCTTCTGATCTAAATTGTGATTCTCTGATTGTATTTATACTGCTTGGACCTACAACTCAGGCTGAAAATGCTGTTGAAATCCACTGTATTTTTTTTAGCGTGGCTTCTGGAGAACGGAGTTTGATCTGGATTCTAGAAACTGGCGAGCTTTATGCATGTATTGATTTGCCTGTAGCTGTGTTCAACACGTGATACAAGGTCAAGTCCATTTATTGTAGCATTTTATTCTTCACTGAGTGAGGAACACCAGGAGAACTAACAAATTGTGATCCAAGCTCTCCGGCAAAAACCTTACAGGGGTTCAGTAAACACTCAAATTCACCCCAGATTTTAAATTCAGGTTCAGCCTGGATCTCGTTTCTTGTTGGGAATGAATTTAAACTGGAGCAGTGGTCTTTCCTTTGGCTTCTCTGCCCACGCTGGCTTTAGCCTGGCACTCTTTCATTGCATCCAATGAGTTTATCACTGATAAACATGGGGATAAGTGGGGGGAGCATTTGCAGACCTCTGCAAGAAAAACAAAGCAAGCTCTGGGTGCTTCTTGGTGCTCATCTGACTCATCCCTGAGCTGCCAGTTCTTATCTCTCCCACTGGGGACAGCTGTATTACGATTTTCTTCCTCCAGAAAGAGGGGGCAGGAGATGCAAAGGAAGAAACAGTGGGAGAGTGATTCTTTGGGACCCATTCCTAGCTCAAAGCCTGTCCTATATACCCATCTGTGGTTAATTATGAAGTCACAGAAACTAGAAGAAAGAGGAAAAAAAAAAAGTCAAAGAAATGTTTGCCTTCCATGACAATAGAGTAGATTGTTCCTATCCCTCTTTCCCCCCTGACCCCTTCTCTTATGCCCATTGACTTCTCCACTCCTTCATTCAGGGAAATCCTTTATACTCTCCCTGGTGAGCCTAAAACATGCAGCAGGAATGGAAACTAACTTGGATATAAGACTAAATACACTCCAGGACAGAAAGGAGCAATTGCCTTGAACACAGCAGTAACCTGCATCCCCTGCTTTTAACTACAACTGAACCCCTGATCGTTTTTCTGGAAATCAGGTGCCAGTTTCAAAGTCTTAGAGATATCAGTGTAGAAAATTGCATTTTTTCCTTCATACACGACACTGTTTTGGCTAGAGATTGCATATTTCTTCCTCTTCTCACTTGTGCCAGGCACCAGGAGAAGGTTGTAGTGACCTGCCTGAAGGATGGCTGCCCCTTCCCATCACTTCAGCGGTTCCTGCCCTTCCACTGCTGGAGCCTTCAGGGTGAAAAAGGAGATCACCAAAAAGCAGGAGGTCAAATAACACGCTGGGTGAAACTGCTGGAATGAGTTTGGGCCATTATCTCTAAATGCCACGTGTCTGGACATGACCTCTGCAGAGCTGTGTCTCCAATGGCACTGCCAGATGAGGCAGGACAACTGGGAACCCCTTGGACCAACTTCAATGGGGAGATGCTGGGTGACACCAGCTGAGGATGTGGCCTCACAATATTTGACATCTGCCCCTCTACGAAGGAGAAGGATTTCTTGGCAGACAGCCGACCTTCAATATTTTTAAAAAAATGAAAATAGCCTTTATTGCTTTTTAATTGGGACGAAGGAGGGAGTATGTTTTCTTTGGATCTTACTTCAAAGCAGACGATCGGCGTTGCTGAAAATAAAGAGCCTTGTTTAGGCCTCCTCTGATCTTACCCTTTAAGCAAAATAAACTCAGATGGAAGCGCCCCCTCCACTTGTGCTCTCAATGCAGGTCATTTCCCTTACAGGTTTATTTGGAAAATAAGAAATGCCAGGCTCCTCTTTTTGCATTCTTAGGAGACACAGATACCAGCAGCCCTCTCCAACCAGTGCTTTTGTCCTCAAAACAGAAAGACAACAGTCTAGAGCCCTTGTCTTCAAGCTGTTTCTTCCTACACCTTCACAGGTTATGAGAAACCACCCTGAAAGGCCACCAGCTAAATCCAGGCCAGCAGATATGAAAGCTCTCCCGGGAATCCCACCCCTCCCCTAACCCACTGCTTCTCCTGCCTAAAGGAGAAAAGAAATTAATTAATGGGGAGCCAAGAGTAGTTCCTTTTCCTGGCCTTCATATGCGTGTCACCTTTATTTGGAGATGGGAGATAATATTGTGTTGCAACACTGATAGCGAGTTTTCAAATTTCTTTTTCCTTAGTTGTTTTCTTTAACTAGAAGTACAGCATTCCAGCTGAAAGGACTACTTCCAGCCCTTCTCCCTTCCCCTGAATATGGAAAAAACAGGATCCTCCAGGGGATGTTGTGCCTCCTCCAAATTAAACTCGGGACCAAGGGACTGACAGCATCCCAAAAGTACTGCACAATCTAGACACTGAACAAGATTAACAGGAGCACATCTGATGGCCAGAACGTTTGTTTTCCTCCTGAAGAGCCATCTCACTGCTTGATAAGGTGGCTTCCCTATGGCGTGGGCTTTCTTTTTTCAGGTGGCAGGGCAACGTGCTTTGACAGTCACCTGGATTCATCAAATAAGGACATGGGGGACTTAAGGATAAATCTCAACCTGACAGTCTGCCCCAAGATGGGAATACTGGGACAGGGGTACAGCCAGGAATGACCAGAAAGTGTATGCACATGAGCACTTTCACAGTGAGGAAAAAAAAAAAACCCAAAAATTCTTGAGAACACCTCCTCTTGTGATGTGGTGAGCACTCAGCATCAGTTTCTGTGTCTCCAGGTACTGCACTTGAACAGACACCAAGGACCAAGCATGTCAGAGGACGCTAATTAACTTCTCAGCCTGGTACAGGGCACGTTGATATTTAATGTGCATGCACAGAGCCTAGGAATGTGTTACGACCATTTGGAAAGTGTCCCTAATGCACCTTTTTTAAATAATAAAGTTACAAAACCTGAAAACTCTCGGCTGGAAACCCTAACGTCTCTTTCAGGGAGGCCCTGCAGGACCCCCTGGAGCTATATTTCATGTTCTTCACACTCCTGCTGTCCCCCAGGCACGGCCCTAGGTCGGGCTGGATCTCCCGTGATGGAGGAGCTTCTCTCCTCTTGGTCTCTTCTCAGGCCTTGGGGGTGAAGCGAGAAGCAGTAGATGACATACATCATGAGTTCAATAAAGCTCCTGACACTCTCCCCTGTGACTTTTTCATAAAGAACGAGGGGAAACACAGTCTAAATGAAACTTCTCAAGACTCCACGCCAAAACGATGAAAAAAAAAAAATAATAATTTAGAGAACAGTTATCAATTGCTTAGACTCACCCTGGAAAGATATATTGAGAGGAATTACTCAAGGGTCTGTTCTGGCTCTGGCACTACTCGTTGTTTCTGTGAATGATTTTGGCAACAGAATAGGGATTACCCTTTTGAAGTCTGAATATGATACCAAAGTAGGGAGATGGAGCAGAGGGAATAAAGGCTGGATGTTGTCCCTGCCCAGGGCAGGGGGGTTGGAACTCAATGATCTTTAAGGTCCCTTCCAACTCTAACCATTCTATGATTGAATTTAAGTTTAAAAAAACACACCAAAAAAAAAAAAAATCACCAAGGTCTTTGCTAATTGAACCAAATTATTAGAAAGAAATTTTGAGGATTGCCTGTTTGCGAGTCTATATTGATGAATATCAAATATTTTGCTTCAGGCAGAACTAATCAACTACACAAAAATCAAGAGATGGTGAGTGACCAAGAAGAGAACAGCTCTGCAGAAAGGTGCACCTCAGAGGGGTTTAGTTTGGTCCTGGACAGGTTTACATTCTTCAGATGAGGTCTGTCCACAAGGAAGAGACAACTCAGGTCCTGCACTATCAGTGGCCCACGTATGCCATCAGCTAGCCCCCCGAGGAACGAACAAACCTAAGCCTCCCCTTCTATATAACTTTCCAAAAAGACTCCCATTCTTTCTATGGCATCTTCCCAAGACACAAGTACACACTCCCCCTAAGAAAAACTCTTGCAGCAAGATTGACCCCACCATAACTCATCCCCAGAGCTCCTAAGGTGATAATGAACCTGACGTACAGCTGGGGTGGGCTTAGTCATTTGTTGCTCAAACCATTACACAAGGTGTTACTCTAATTACTCCCGGAGACCACAGGGGGGGTGAAGAGCAGCTCCCAGCCCAGTGCAAAACAGCAGCCCCTTGATTCCAAGATCAAATTAGCAATTGGGTGTAGGGCAGAAGGGAACCAGGCTGGGGGAGGTGGGGAGGGAGGACAACATGCTGGTGGGAAAGGAGCCCTTGCTTTTCCTGTCTTATCCAAGCCCATCAGCCTTGGCCCTGCAGCCCTGCTGGTCCCAGAAAGCTTCTCTTTACCCCCCTCCAGGCTTGAAGAGCTTCTATTTTTAGAAAAAAAAATCAGTGCCACATGAAACCGTCTAAAGTAAAGGCAAAAAAGAACAAAAAAACCCAACCCACAACAACAAAAAAAAGAACAAATTTAGGAGGTTTGTAAGCAGTGCAAATCCAGGGTTATTCCTTCACTAATGGGGTTTGTCTGGTGTTATGGAGATCCAAGCCCGGGCCACTGGTTACAGGGAACACAATGGAATTTGAAGCCTAATTAACAAAAGAAATCCCTCCACCTGCCTTTAACCAGCACACGTGTTTCCAATTGGGCTCGCAGCCACAAAGGGCTAAAATTGTGCTAAACAACTCTATTCCAGAGCGCGTGGCAGAAAAACAGCCTCCCGAGTCCTGAGCCAGATCCAGATGCTCGAGGGACCACAGGAATCAAAACAAGAGCTCATTGAGGGACGTGGGTGAGGGGTATGGGAAGGATAAAAAAATAATAAAAATAAAAATAAAATTAAGAGAAGACCTTAATACTGCAGAGCCTGACTAGCTGTAAATGGCAGTCATTACCAGCCTGGTACTAAGATGCATTTCAAAGGAAAACCTACAGCAAATGTCCAGTAAACTAAGAATAGAGCCAAGTCAGCAACTTTTTGCCCTTCAAAAGGCATCTCTCTCGCTTTTGAGAAAGATTAATTAAAAAAAAAAAAATATCTCCCCACAGTCTGCTTTTATCCTGGGTTTGTGGTGTGCTCAGCAGCGCTGTGTGATGACTGCCCCGCGTCTGGCCCTTTGGACAGAGTTGGTGACAGCTTCTAACAGCCCTGCTGATACCTGCTGTCACCCCAAATCAAAGGATTCCCGGGAATCACTGCTGGGCTGGAGCTGCTCCACTTCTCTCGTTGAAATGCAAATGCCAGTTGCTAATTACAAGCTCTTTTCATCCTTTTAATCCCTCTCTGATCGTTACCAGCAAGCTGCTGCTGGCATTTATTTTTTTTTTTCTTCTTTGGGAATGGTAACATCCCCACAAGACACACATTAAAAAAAAAAAAAAAAGTAATAAAATGCAAGGAGAATTCAGATAGAAGCTTTGGGTCCCGCTCTGTAAGAAGTGCCATCCAGCCAGATGCCGTCTCCTGGGGACAGGAGAATCAGCAATACCCAAGAGAAATAGTGATGCCTCATGATGGTCCACCAGCTTGGGGCACACCAATCAAATCAGCCTTGCTTCCAGTGGAATGCCTTAGGTTGAGCCTTCTGGAGTTTTCTAAGAAGTTACTGATGAACCAGAACCTTATCAGCTCGCTCAGGCTCTCTGCTTTCCACCACCAACACAGATGATGGAGAAACATCACCTTAGACTCAGTTTTCAGGGATTTCCTGAATCCTGGAGCAGCCACTTCCCTTTCAGACACAGCAGGCCCAGCTCTGGAGCTCACAGGTGATGAAGATGAGGATGGTGATGCTACACAGTGCAGGAGCAGAGAGCACATTCAAAAGCCCCTCTATGGCATGTGTTCAGTCAAATACCCTTTTCCTGAGACTACTGTTCAGCATCAGGGTCCTTCAGGTGGCTCCTGAGGACCTCTCGGGTTGTGAAGAGGCTCTGGTTGTCAAGGTTCAGCATTACTGTTCTGCTGAAAGAAATGTAATGGGCACCTGGGATTATAAAGGTGAAAAACATGGTTAAGGGTCTTTGCTGAAGAAGCCCCCTTAGTGGAGCATCACTGGTGGGATCAATCTCTGCTCAGGACCCCTTCCCAGTAGCACAAGCCTGGGAGGGTAATGCCAGTCCTGGGACCAGTCCTGCCCCAACTCTTTCTTGATCACCTGAATTATTATCACTGGAACTTTCCCAGCTCTAATTTCTATTAAAAAAAAAAAATTACAGTACGCTTTGCTGGCTTTAAGGTTGCTCTAAACCCGCTGGGTTTAAACCCTGTGAAAAATCAGAAGCTGCAGCTTCTGATACCCCGTCATAGATTTCTGGGAAGCTGGAATTAGATCTCTGTAGAGATACGCACGCTCCACACACTCAGACCCTGCAAACGCAGGGCTGGGGAGGCTGCCAACCCACCAAACACATCTCCTCCAAAGCCAAGAACAGGGGGAGCCGGGGGATGGAGAAAGGGTGGGTTTTGGTCTGGCCAAGCGCTTGAAAGTGACACTTGCTCCGTGATTCTGCCAATTCTGCCGGGGGCAGGTTTGGGATGGAGCCCAGCTTCTCCAGAACTTCACCCCGTGCCAAGGAATCTCAGGCGTGTCGTGCTGCTCATCAACCCAGCTGGGTCCTGATGGCTCCCGGGTCCCTGCCCTCACCTCAGACCCCCCCGACAGCAACACAGGGGCTGCACCTACCAAGCCTGCTTCCAAAGGGGAAGGTTTAATCCCTTCCAAAAGGGATTAGCAATTATTATAATTAGCATTATTTCTCCCCACAAGGGCTTTTCCCTGCCAGTCCAAGGAGGCAGGGGCTTCTGAGCCTGGTTTCCTGCTGTAAAAGGGAAACTGCTTTTCCCTGTGAGAAAGCAGGGATGTTAGTGATGCAGCCACCTTTAAAGAGCTGAATGTGATGACCAGAGTGCTGGTTATTGGCACATGCTTGGAAATCTAGAAGATGACCAGAATTGTCCTCTTCCTCAGAGGGAAAAGGAGCCATCAGACAGGGAAAGCAGGGCTGCTCTCCTGGAGTTTTCCTGGGAGAAGTAAGGTTTCCCCTTTGGAAACATCAGTAGTTAGTTTAAAAAAAAAAAACAAACAAACAACAAACCCTAGACAAACAAAAAAACAACCAACCAAAAACCCTAAAGAAATCCCAGTGAGTTTGTTTTCTTTTCAGAAGTGACAGACTATTGGGATCATGGAACTGTCAGAGCTGGCAGGGACCTCTAGAGATCCTCCAGTCCAACTCCCCAGCCAAAGCAGGGTTGCCCAGAGCACATCACTCAGGAGCATCCAGGGGAGCCTTGAAGATCTCCAGAGAAGGGGACCCCACACCCTCCCTGGGCAGCCTCTTCCAGGGCTCTGCCACCCTCACCGTAAAGGTTCTTCCTCATATTTGAATGGAACTTCCCATGTTCCAGCTTGAGCCCGTTGCCCCTTGTCCTGTCACTGGAAACCACTGAAAAGAGCTCCAGCATCCTTCAACCCACCCTTTAGATCCTTATAACCATAAATAAGGTCTCCCCTCAGCCTTCACTTGTCCAGGCTAAAGAGTCCCAGCTCCTTGAGTCTTTCCTCTAAGGGAGGTGCTCCAGTCCCTCCATCATCCCCAGCCTGGAGCAGGCAGAGTGGGGCAGCAGCTCCCCCGCCATCGCCTCTGCTCCCTCTGCTCTTTGGCCCGGGGGGGTCAGGTCCGAGGGAGCCGCTGGCTCTTGTTTACTCACAGCCATTTAACAGCCTGAGCCGGGGCCAAGTCCTGGGACTGGAATCCATCCTTCTGCCCAGCCCCCGACCCCCCCACCGCGTTAAATCCCGCTCCGCTTCTGTGTGTTGCAGGAATCCCACTGTGGATGGTAGAGAAACCCCAGACTGTCCTACTTGTCCTGGCTTCCCCGATTGTACAGATGGTGCGGGACAAATGGAGGCGGAAAAATCGCTCCGATCAATTAAAAGGAAATGTAATCCCGTCTCGTAGCGTGTCGCCTTCTTCTGAGGCAGCAAATTGCAGCCTGTGCCGCGCCGGTGGCTGGGAGCCCCCGGGGCAGGCTCCTGCCCCCACCACGCCAGGCTCTGCCGGGAAAGGTGTTCCTCCCGCGCTGCCCTGGGCTTCGGCTGGAGATTCCCGTGGGAGATTCACCTGCGGGAGGCTTATCGGGCAGATTTTGTAACCCCCTCCCTGTGCTGTCAGCCACCTCCAGCTCCAATAATCCACCCGGACGGCAGGATTACGGCAGCGCGGGAGGAGGCATCCGCGGGGCAGTGCGGGTCTGTACCAGAGGCTTCCTGCCCCCACTCCCCCCCCCAGCCAGCGCTGGTTTTGCTCAGCCCCCCCGGCTCCGTCGCCGCAGGAATTCACGTCTCCTGGGCTGTCTCTCCATGGTGCTTCTTGCAGCTGGGCAGCAGCTGCCCGGGCTTTGACCCGTTCCCCTGCTGCTGTGTTTCCAGAGCAGGGGAAATCATCCCCCCAGCTCCTCGGAGCCGGGCTTGGTGCGGGGTGGGAAGCAGATGCCGTACGTGGTGGGAGGTTTTCCTGAGTCCCCCCACGGTGGGGGTGGCTGGTGCTGCTCTGCTGAGCTTGCAGCAAGCCCCCAGGCAAGCGACCCAGCAGCCCTGTCCCGGGAGCCTGCCCTGGTGTCCTGGCAGCCAGGACAAAGCGGGAGGTGCTGCAGCGAGCTCGCCCGTCCCCGCGTGGCGCTGGGAAGGAGCGGGATCGAGCGAGGGGCCGGTTCCGCCTGTGCCAGACGCCCGAGGATGCTCCTCTTGCCAACGGCACCATCTGCCAGGCTCCTCGCTCGGCGCCGGCCTCCTCCCAGGGATTTCAGGGTCCCCGCTGCTGCGCAAAACCCCCCGGCGTGGGCTCACGGCGGGGGAGGCCGAGGCAGCCGCCGGCCCCTGGGCGTGCGGGGCTGCGGACCCTCTGCCTTGCTCTGATCCCCCTCTTCCCTGCGCTCTCCCAGCCCGGGAAGGGCAGCCGGCCTTGCCCGTGTGGGCAGAGCAGCTCCGGGCTCCTGCCTGCCCCCCCTGCCAGCCGGGCTCCCCAGCCCCACCGGGGCCACGGCTATTTTCGGTGCTGCCACCCAGGATGTAATCTTGGCTGCCTCCTCTTCTTCTCGCCACCACCTCCTCCCCCTCCTCTCGCTGGCTCTGTCTTTCTCTCCCCCCCCCCCTCCACAAGTGATCAAAAATAGTGCCTGTGGTGTTAAATTTCTCACTCTGGAGCTTATTAAAAGCCTCGGAGTGCCTGACGCTGAGCCTATTTGAAGCTCAGCCGACTTCCCAGTTTCTGAGCTGCTCCAGTGCCTTTTTCTTCCCTTCTCCTCCTTTTTTTTTTTTTTTTTTTTTAAAGGTCATACGTTGCGCCGTGCATCAGCAAAGCCTCAAAGTCAGAGCGGGTGCTAATTAAAACGCCTCGGGAATGGCTGGGGACGGACGGCTTCGCTCCCTCTTCCGCTGCCCCGCGCTCTCCCCGCTTTCTATTTGCGGTGCGCGGGTGCCTCTCCGCACACGCAGCCGCTCTCTTTCCGACGGAAGGTGCCTGGGTTTTGTGTTGGGTTTTTTTTTTTTTTGTGTGTGTGTGTTTTTTTGTTGGTTTTTGGGTTTTGTTGGGTTTTTTTTTTTTTCATCTAATGGAAGAGCGTTGGCGAGGCCGGGAAGCTGGGGAAACGGCCAGCTGCTATTTTTAGGATGGGAAAAAAAGCGTCTCCGTCAGCGTCCTCTCATCAGCTCTTCCCACTGCCTCCTGCCAGCGCCGAGGGGGGGGGCAATGGGGGGCCAGCGGGCAACGGGTGCTGCCCCCTCGCAGGGTGCCCTTGGCCGGGCTCTCCACGGTGTGGCATCTGCTGGGACTTGTAGTCTGAGTTTGAGGGGGAGCAGCCAGGGCCCCTCCGGCTCACCCCACACCCCTGGGGGGGCACCGAGGGACCCTGGGGATGGCCGTGTCCCTGCTGTGGGGCAGGAGGCAGCTCTCCCCCTGGGCAGGGGCTCTCTGCGTGGGGGGGGAAAGGGCCTTTTCCTCACCCTTTTTCCTCACCCTTCTCTGCCAGCCCCCCCGCCGTGGGCAAGGACTGCCTGTCCCCGGGCTGATGGCCTCGTAGCCCCACTCGCCCAGCCCAGTTTGGGGGTGCGAGGCGATGTGGGGGGAGCATTCCCAGGTTCTCCCAGCTCCCCAGAGGGTCTCCCCACTGCGGCCTCGGCTCCGAGCCCCTCACCTGCCCCCGTCCTTTCCCATCACCGCTAATTATCGGGCTCTGGAGAGCGGCGTTATCCTCCTCCCCCGGCTCCCCGCGCTGAGCTCTCGGCTCCCGCTGCCCACGCCGGGAGCTGCCATCAGTCACGTCCCGCCCGGTGCCACCGAAACGCTCCCTGACGGGCGGCTGCGGCTCAACCGGAGGCGAAGCCCTTCCCTGCTCCCGGTGCAGTGTCGGTGCCACGGGGACGTGGGGGTCAAACCCCTGTGCTGGCCATCCTCCATCCTCCCTGCGCCCCTCATGTGGTTCAGGCACAAAGGGGGTGAATCCCCCCCCCTTCTCTCCCCCCCAAACAGCCCGGCTCGGGGAGGCAGTGGGGCCACCCTGGCGTGGCCTGTCCCTGGAACCCCTGGGGACCACGGCCTCCAGCCACAGCTGGGGCTAAAGCCTTTTCCCCACCATTTTTGGGGGGCAGCGGATGCTGGGGCGCCTCGGGTCCCCTCTTTGGGAGGGGGGACAGGGGGCTGGGGTGGCCGGGAACACTGGCACAACGGAATGGAGTTATTATGGGGAGCCTGGGATCTGTTTGGCTCCGGGTTTGGGGTGGGGTGGGCGTTGAGGGGAAGGTTAATGCGCAGGAGGGACGGGCTGCCTGGAAAATGGTGTGAGTGGGGCTGGGGGGGGAGGAAAGGGCAGCGTGTCACCCCCTCCTTCCTTTCCTTTCCACCCGGGGCTCTCGCCCATGACTGGAGTCTCCTGCTGCCAACGGAGGGTGGGAGCGGGGCCGGCAGCGCTCGGAAGCTGAGGCATCACCGTTCCTGCCGGCGGCGGCTCTTCTCCTGGGGGATGGTTTCCGAGAGGAACCGGGCTCGGCCGGGCCAAATCTCGGGGCGCTGGGGTCCCCTCCCCACGCTCGGCCACGTGGCGTTTCCCTCCATCCCACCCAGGGGAAAGGCTGGAGCTCTGCGGGGAAGTGAGAAACCCCAAACCCCCCCTCAGCCCCAGGATTCCCCGGCTCCCGGCAGGACTGACTCACCCGGCAGAGCTGCCCCCCTCCCTGCCCCCACCCGCCGGGCTCGGGGTCCCCTGGGGTGGCCCCGGGGTGGCCTCTCGCAGCCTTTGCCCCCCCTCCTCAGTGCCCACGGTGTGACAGTGGGGCTGCCCCCCACCCTTCGTCCCTGCCCGGGGGTTGCAGGAGGCGGAAGGCAGCCCCACTCCCAGCCCCCCGGGAGCTTGGGGAGCCCTGATGGGGGGCAGCACCCTGCCCGCCCCCACCGAGGCACAGGGGGGCAGGGCTGGCTCCAGCTGGGACCCCCCCCGGCCATGGTCTGCTGCCCGTGGCCCCGGTGTGGGAAGGCCAGCAGCGGCTCCGCAGGGTGCCAGCGGGAGCCCGGCCGTGTCCTTGGGCCACGGTGCCCTTGGGTGGCTGGAAGGCCGTATCCTCACAACTTCCTTCTCCTGGGGAGGGGGGGGGACAACGGGG
>JAOQGM010000002.1:20648908-20686972 GCA_027564225.1 Gallinago stenura
CTAGGACTAAGCTCTGGGAGTGTGTGAGGGCACAGCAGCCCAGGAGATGCCTGTTCCCAGCCGTGGCACTGTCAGCCCAGGGATGCTTGTTCCCAGCCGTGGCACTGCCACCCCAGGGATGCTTGTTCCCAGCCATGGCACTGCCAGCCCAGGGATGCCCGTTCCCAGCCGTGGCACTGCCAGCCCAGGGATGCCCGTTCCCAGCATGGCACTGCCAGCCCAGGGATGCTTGTTCCCAGCCGTGGCACTGCCAGCCCAGGGATGCCTGTTCCCAGCCATTGCACTGCCAGCCCAGGAATGCCCCAGGAATGGGCAGGAGGAAGCCTTATGGATGGGGCTGCATAACCCCACAGCCCGAGCTCAAAACCAATGGGCCTGTTTTCCTAGTTGACTTGGAATATTTCATGCTGCATGCTTGTTAGGAAAAAAAAAAAACAAAACTGGAAGCATTTAGAGGTCAAAAAAAAAATAAACTTGCCCAAACTGGTGTGTGGCTCAAAGAATAGATGTTAATAAATACGTGGATCAAGGCAGCATGTAAATCTCCAAACCCTCCTTTCAGTATCTGCTCACTACCATGACAACCCAGTAGCCTGTAAGTACCTGCAGAGCCCCTAACTAACCCAAAAGGACTAGATTTAGGACCACGAAGTTGTGTCTACCTTACCTTTCCACCTGCAGTACTAGGTTACAGCAGAAACCATCACAGTTTCCTTGATAAATCAGAGGTTTTCCTTATCAGCTAAGAAGTAGCTGTTTTTCTTGGCGGGCCAGAGACTGCCCCTCTTCCTCCAAACTACACTACTTCATTTCAGTGTCACTTCTGAAAGGTTCTCAGTAGGTCTCTCTCATTCTTTCATCATACTCAGGTTAATTATAAAATTAAGCCTTTAGCAGGTACGGAGTACCAGCATTTTGCATCTCTTGATCTCCAGTGATGGTACTAAGCCCACAGATTCTTTCCATCTTCAGCAGAATAAAGAATTACTGATATTTTTTTACACTGACTGCATTTGCAACCATTTTCTTTAAGGACTAGTCATCACTACTACATTCAAAATGGAAAGCTTTTCTTATTCTGGTGCTGACAGATAATATTCTACTGGATAAATACTCTTTGTAAGAAGCTACTTGCAGTTCTTTCATAGGCTGCTTTGTCTGCTCCCCATGGAGACTGCTCTTCCATCTCTGAGGCTGGAGATAGCAGAGAGGAGCGAAATCTGGGATTTGGGATCACCCAAAGACCCAGGACTATGGTCTGAGACCTAGAACTAGAACTGAGGACCGAGAACTAGCCCCAGGAAAAGATGGAATATAAATGACCTAAACCCGAGGTTGGCCACCATCGTTTAGAAACACCTCCAGGTTCTACTTCTCCCTCAGCTTCCCCGCAATGGTCAGACTCTGGGACATCAGATATCAGTCTGGCTGGTTGCTCTGATGAAGAAGCAGAAGGGACATCCATAAATATCTGACACTACTTGAACTTGAACCCGATCTCACGGGCCAACCAACACCTGATCCCACCAGCCACCCAGCACACCCGTAAGGACTTTGCTCAGAGCGACTTTCCCAAAACAGTGCTCTGGTTGTTTCAAAAGCCACGGTCTTTGCAGAATTCTGTTGCCTAATTCTGAAATTCAGCAGAACCATCTCTTAGAAACAAGCCAGTAAACTTCATCTTCACCTCCCCTTTTTCTTGGTTCTGCTGTTTCCCATCACACCCTTTGTCAATCTCCCTCTTCCCACCTCCTGTTTTCCATGTGTATAATTCACTTAACATCAGATGCACCATCTTATGCTGTATGTGTTTTTGGGATTTTTGCAGTATAAACACATCTTGTCAGTCAGTTGTATTTACTGCCAATTCATTTACAATCTGACCCTGGAATAAGCACTTCATTTTTTTTTCAAGTTAATATGGTTTGGGTTTTACATGGCAAATATTTTGTGTTGTCTGCCTCTCTAACTGCCAGCCATCTGTCTATTATTAGCATCAGACCCTGACAACAGGAATATTCCGATCATTAAATCACTGTTGAGCAAAGTGTTTAGGTTTTGTCATTAAGAAAAAAAGAAAGCCTTTTTTTTTTCTTTTATGTTATGAATGATTCTCAGGAGATGTGTGCTACCATTTAAAGCCAAAGCTAATAGGGGTCTTCAGAAATCACCCTGTTTCATGTTTCCAGCTTCAAAACCAAAGGAATGCAGACCTGGAAAGAACTTGCTGGATCATCAAGTCTACTTCTCATAGCACTACACAAGCTCCTAGAGGCTTGGCTCGTGTTTGGTTTCTCCATATCGACTGGTGTCACAGATGGAGAAATACACTTCACTCGTAAAAGAGAAGCAAAAACACTGACATAAACCCGTGAGTTCACGAAAGTCAATGGTAAATCCAACAGTGGTTTAACAAGGTTCGATGGCAAGGTACACTCAGTTATCCAGTGCACAGAGGACAGGGTCAAAGGCATCAGGGAGACCCTCCCATTGAGTCATTGAGGTTTGGAGAGGACCCCCCTTTGCTTCCTAAGCTCCTGCTCAGAGTAGGTGCAGCTGGATCCGATCCTGGTCCCAGCCTCGGTCAACTTTATGTCTCATGGATTGGATGTAGGCAATGAATCGAAGAGTGGAGTCAAATTCCTGGGTGCATACTGCACCCCAGGAAGGGTAATTAAAGACAATGTCCATTTCTGTGGGACGGTGAATGCTCCGACCTCAACCCAGCAAAATCAACGTATTGGTTTCTCCGGGCTGACCCCACCAGGCAGCCAACCCACCTCTGAGGGCTTTGGTCTTCATGACTTTTTCATAACAACACAGAGCACTCACTATTTCTATAACAGCAGCCTTTGGGTGTCAGCTCAGAGGGGTAAAAAATGGTTCATAATCTCCTGTTTTTGCAAATGCATCTTTTATTACCAGGATGGCAAATAGGTGAAGAAAGAACCCAGGAACTCAGACTAAATGCAGTTGCTGTTCAGAGGAGCAATCCTGCTTCTAAGTTATTAATAGCAGCATAGTTTAATAATAATAACAATTAAAAAAAAAAGACATCTGGATGAAATCAGAAGAGGAGAGCAGAACCACATGTGTGCAGGGAACCCAGGCATGTCCCAGGCTCGCTCACATATTGTGGTGCAGAGAAGCCAGAGTATTTCATTGAGAGAGGGGAGGAGGAAGCCAGCCAGAAAGCACGTGAAACCTGGAGCTCTGCTACTTTTAAACTAAACATCAGTACATTTCTGCTTATCTCTTTACCCCTGCAAAGACAGCTTTTGCTGAATATCCAAATGTTAATGGAACAAGCCCACAGGGAAGGCAGCCAAGCCAAGTATCCCTGCCCAGAACTAGCTTTTCTCCTTGATTGCTCTCTTTTTTCATTTTTCCAACATTTCCCAGCCTGTTTCTTTCTCCTTATTATGCACAGAGATCATCCTGACATCCTCCTAACTCATCTTGACTTGTACAACGGGCTCCCCCAGCCCCAGGTGCCTCCAAATTCAATGAGGTTTGCAGCCATTAGGGAGGGCAGATAACAATTCCTTCTTACACACCAATCCCAGTATGGATGTTCCATGGCAGGGAAAGGGAGTTGCCGGCACTGGTCTGCCCTTGAAGGAGGGGGAGGATGAGCCAAACTGTTGTAGCTCCATCACTGGGAGCAACATGAGCTTTCTCAGGTGCGCGTGAGCCCAAGACAACCTTGGACACAAGAGAGACAAAGGTACCACCATCCTCCACTTGTCAACCGAGTCCAGCAAACGACCAACCACCGGTGCTGTTTGAGAATTTCAATTTGTCCAGCATCATACGACTTCGTGGAGGGATCTGAGAGAGCCCAGTGGCTTTCTGAGATGGTATGTTGACCACTGTTTTTAACAGCAAGTCCAAAAACGATGTCAAGGTAAAGTCCTTCTTGCCCTTGGAGTGAGAGCAAGCTCAAGAAAAGTCATGATCCACTGGACCAGAAAGAAGGAACCAAAGCTGTGAGAGATGAGGACTCTCTGACAGGAGAGGCCCATCTGGACTCCAGAGACTGTTCAAGATTTTTTTTAATATAAAGATGAATATCACCAAATTTAATATCTGATATCCAATTACCAAATTAAAGCGTTTCCCAAGATTCCAGAGTTGCCCCTACTAAGTCTGAGCATCAGCTTTATCCAGGGTGTGTCACAAAGAAAACTTCTGGGAACTGAGGCAGAACATCCCATTCAGCTGCCTCCCTCTCTCCACTCTCACCGTGGGGACAAAGGACTTCTCTCCAGGAGCCACGGGACAGAGGAAAAATTGTGGGCAATGATCCAATGGAAGGTAAATGACTCTGGCTGCCCAGGGAAGCAGTTGAGTTACCATCCCTGGAGGTATTTCAAAGATGTGTAGACATGGTGCTTAGAGATATGGTTTAGTGATGGTTTGTGTCAGCGTTGGGTGATGGTTGGACTCAATGATCTGAAAGGTCCCTTCCAACCTGGGCAGTTCTAGGATTCCCCTGCAGATAGGAGCAAGAGTACATGGTCGGACACATAAGGACAAAGCAGGAAAGCAAATAAAGACCTACCAAAGTGTAAGAACTCAGAGGTGAGTTGAGAGGCTCCACAGACCCTCATGATCCAGGTCAGAGTAATGGGTTCATGAACAGTAAAGCCATCGGGGACCGTTCTGTTCCTTCCACTACACCGACGTCCTGGTCAGAGGGCTTTCTCCAGCAACTCCTACGTCAAGAAGGACAAAATCTAGATGGGAGGGTGCAGTTTTCAGAAGCGACATCCTCTCTCAGAAGCACCGGAGAGCTGTTATCCCACATGATGTGATCCAGCAGTTGATGGCCACGTCATGGGAAAGCTCCAGCCTGACTCCAGCACAGACATGTGAGGGAAAATAGAGATTTATGGTGCTGCAGACAGGGCGTGATTACAGCTTGTCTCGATAGTTACCTGGGGACTGGTGACCTTACGCAGACGAAATGGCGAGACTATTAACGCTGATTTACTGAAAACGCTCAAGGAGTCCACTGACAGCTGGACAGACAGGGATGTTGCTGGAATTGCTGGTCGGAGCAGTGTCTGTCAGCACGCTGCCAGGGAAATATGCTGCAGGAAGGGGGTCTGCCGCACATGGTGCTCACAGAGCCTCCTGGAGCAACGCAGCGAGCCGTTTGGAAGGATGAGAACGAGGAAATCCCTGTTCCTCCACTTAACGTTAAGTGTCTTCCCACCCCTCCTCTCTTTTTTGCAAACTCCGTTATCACTGGCTAAATAAAGGCACAGCCTAAGAAGAAACATTATTAACGTGACCTCAAAAGAGAGCAAGAAGAGGAGGAAATGATAATAGGAGGCTGCACAAGAACAAATCTGGTGAGACACGGGAAGGGGAATGACAGGGAGCTGGATTGTTCCTGGGGCAATAACTCCCTGTGAATTTTCGATGGGCAGGAGAAACAAAACCCACCAAGTTGCAGATCTAGAAGGAGTTCTTATGGCTGAGCAGAGTCCCTCAGTCTCTCCTCTTACAGCCTTTGCAGTAACTTCTCAAATAAAGGATAAATCTTTTCCCTAAATAGAAGTAATATGGAAAACTGATCTCATCTGGGGCCTGAAAAGTCAATACATCTCTACTACAAATGGGACTAGAAAAGGAAGGGAGAACTCTTTGAGGAAATAGCATTAAGATATGAGAACTCATACATTTTTTACAAGATGTCTCTAGTGCACAACTGCAACGCGCAGCTGAAAAAAAGCCAATGTTTTCAATAATTCAAGAATGAAAGGACACTGCAACCAGAAGCTGCTTAAATAGTCAATGCGAGTAGGTGGGGGAAAAAAATATATAACTTTTTCTTCCCCCCTCGTTATAAATCTCAACCATTTTTCTAGTCCCCCTCGCCCCTCCCCGACCAAACAACTCTGTCCTAACTTTTTGAAAATCAGCCAAAAGAACTTGTTTTTAAACTCTGCAGAGGATCACAAGTTGAAAGAGGCTGCCACCCCTTGGAAAGGCAGGCTCAGAATGAAAAACGGCCTTCGTAGCCGGAGAGATGGTCCTGCCCAACATGAAATTCGGGAAGTTCAAGTAGGAAGGATTACCATCGTAAGGAGGAATCAAGTGTAGAATCAGGAGAGAGAATGATTAGCTCGGGGCTGACCGAACAGGCAGCCGCGACGCATAAAGTCATCGAGTCATCAACTCAACGAGTGGACGGCGTGATGCCACGGAGAACAAGACAAATTGCTCTCGAAGATGTATTATCCCAAGCGTTGTGTATATGTAACACGAAAGCAATGATTTCACCCTTCTGGAATACTGTGCTCAATTTGGGGCACCGCAATTAAAGCGAGATGTAGAGAACTGGAAGAGGTCCAAAGGGCCGTAATAAGAACGACGGAGGTACAGAAAATACGGCCCAGGAAGGAGAGATGAAGGAAGTAGATTTGTTTAGTCTAGAGAAGAGAAGACTAAGGAGAGATGTAACGGCAATCTTCTCACATTTAAAAGGTCAGGAAGATGGTGATCGATTGCTCTCAATGCTCACTAAGAGTTAAGAGAAGAAAAATCAGTTTTGGTCCAGGCAAGGTAGATTTAAAGGGGATATTAAGAAAGCTTTCTGACTATCAGCGTAGTTAAATGTTGCAGCAGGTTACTTAGGGAGGTTGGGTTTTTTTAAGAAGAAATCAAGCACTGTCTAGAAATAATCCTCCTGCCTAAGCGCAGAGTGATGAGGGAGATCTCTGCAGGCCCATTCCAGCTCTACAGGGCTGTGAAAAATCTAGGATTCTTCTCATTAACATTAGCTTTGGGAAACACTCAACATCTCTGGCTTCTTCAGCTTTAGAGGTGCTACTTTACCCTTAACAAGGGACAAAATTCCATCCTTGGGTCAGCTACAGCTTCATTGCTGAGCACAAATCCAATTAGTCTGTGTTTAGCAGATGAAAACTGACAAATACATAAAATACATAAAATACATGCAAATGGAGCGTTCAGACCCATTGGCCATGGCTAGATAGTCAAGCTCCTTGCCCAGCCCAGACACCCCAAAGCACCCTAAAAAGTTCACTGGCCTCCACTGCAGTCCTGAAATCCGCCTTTTTACATTTGTTCTGTCACTATAAAAACACTGCATCCTTTGGGGAAGAAAACCAAACAACAAATAAATTCACAGATGGAACTGAACTGAGAGGTGTTACTGATAGTAGGGGAGACACAGAAAGCACAAGCAGATTTAGAGATATTTTAAAACACACCCTGGGCATCCCAGAGCAAGCAAAGAGCCAGGCTGGGGAAAAAAGCAAGCAAATTAATTTGGGGAAAATAATCTGTAAGAAAAGATCTGCTGAGAGCCGGAGCTGGAAGCAGTAGTGCTGGGAAAAGCTTAGGAATGGCAGCAAGAGGCAAATTATGTCTCAACTTGGAGAGAGCAGGAGCTGCGAGGTGCTGGAAAGCTGGGGAAATAGAGCACGTGCTGTGATTAGAGGAAAAATCACAACTTTTTTGCTCCATATCAGGTGGCACTCAGATACCAGATATCCATTTGGGTATTTGTCTCAGGCATTCATGTGGCAGAAAATACTGATTTTTCCCCCCACCATGGCACATCCCGTGGGTCCAGTTAAACCCATCCTCCCCCCCGGGGCAGAAACACCAGGCAGGTTTGCTGTGTCTCTCAACCCCCAGAAGGGCTCCAGCCCTGGCAAGAAGTGGGAGGAGGGGGCACAGCATCCCTCTGCTGCAGCTGGGGGGGGGAGGGATGCTCTGGAACACAAAGGCAGCCTCTGTCCCTCACCCCCTGGGGATCCATTCCTGATTTAATTCAACTGCTGTACGCATGAAGAAAACCTGCCTGACCCTCGCCGTTCCAGCAGCCTTTTCCAATCCCCCTGCCAAACTCTGTTCCGAATCCTTGGCACGCTGCGAACCCCAGAATCAACCGGATTAGTGGGGAATTGGGAAGCTGCCTTCTAAGAAACACAAAAAAATAAATCACCCTTTTTGGGTCCCAAACACTCCTTCTCTGCACATGCAGGGCTACAAAACCCTGCTCAGAGGAGCGTGTCACCGAAGGAGGAGATGGAGCGTGATGTTTGGAGGGAGCCAACCCCGTCCTGCCATTGCACCCAGACTGGAAAATAAATGACATCATCTTCATCATCAAATTGCAAACAGAGCAGGGGCTGAGCACGGGCTTGAATCATATCAGCAAGCCCAGCGCCGCTCACAGAGAGCGTGGTTCTGGGGGAGTTCAGTGATGATAGATGATCTCCCCAGATATTTATCCTCTGGTATTAAGCTACTCATGAAACACACTGAAATGCCGATATCCAACGTTCTTGAGATTCCTATCTGTGCTCCAGCAACGCATCACCCTTCAGCAGTCACTGCCCCACGGGGTCCCCACCACCAGCAGAAGGGTCTTGTGGCTCCAGGAGGGAAAAGCAGCTGGAAAAGCCATCGCCAGCCATGGGGGGGTCCCATTTCCAGGTGACTTTCACCCTGCAGACAGACCTGAGGTGGTGCTCCTTGTGGCTCAAAGATGCAGGTCAAAGTCGGGGTTGGTTTCCCAAAGAAGTTATCGAGAACAAGTGCTTCAAAGCCACAAGTATTTGAACCACAGCCTCAAGAAGCTTGGGGTTGGACCATGCCTGGAGGCAGGACACTTTTGGGTGGAGGGTGGGATTCCTCTGCCTGCCCCAGAGGCTCTGTGGTGACAGAGAACTCAGCAGGGACCCATCCAGGCCCCCTCATCAGGGATGTTAATCAATTCCCTCCATACACCATCCACATATCCCTCCTCTACATCCACATCTTCCCCCTCTCCTTCAGCCCAGAGAGTTAATGTTCAGGTCGCTGATTTTGACAAATACGTAGGTAAGTCAAATATGTTTGAGACAATATCTTTTTCTTTTTATTTTTTTGGCAGAAAATACTGCTTTCTACAACAGTATCTCTTAATAATAGTTGACGTAGTGCTACAAATATACATTTTCCCAATTGTCCTAAATTTTAAAGTTGTGGGAAAACACACCAAAGCTTTAACTTTTGTCCCTCTTAAGAAAATGCTTCTTCCATGATACAGCCAGAGCCAACTCTGGCAGGAACCAGCTCCACAGCTGGTACAGCTCCACACTCAGAACCAGCTGAGGCAAAGTGATGGCCCCCAGCTCTGCATCCCTTCCCCTGAGAGGGGGCCACCATGGACACAGAGGTACCATGGGCTGCTTCAGAAAAACAGTGCCTGAGAGAACCATAGGATGCTTTGGGTTGGAAGGGACCTTAAAGATGATGGAGTTCAACTCCCTGGCATGAGCAGGGACACTTTCCACTAGACCAGGTTGCTCAAAGCCCCAACCAACTTGGTCTTGAAGGTTGTCTAGGCTGTCTACAAGGACGGTCTGCAAATGATGTGACCCACAGAGGCCCCAGGGCCATTGATGTGAAGGTGGGGCCCAAAATAGGGCTCCCATGGTCTTTGCCACATCAGAAGGTACCTCAATGCCTACAGGAATAACACTGCTTTGACCTACAAGATTTGTCACACCCAAGCTTGGACAAACACATGCCTTCCCCACAGCCTGCAGCATCACTGGGCATTGCTGCGTGGAGTAGGATACTCAAAACAAGTTAATTGAGACATCCAAAAGCACACAAAGAACTAGTGACACAGAGGAAATCCCAGAAATCCTGAATTCTCTCTCAGCCTAAAGGAGCTGGGTGCTCCTTTGCTCCCACCTCCTTTGGGAAAGGGTTGAAACCCAGGTTTCATCTGCCAGAGGGGCACTCGAGCAGGGGAGGGAGGGGAAAGGCTGATGTGGTCCAGGCAGCTCTGAATGCCAGGAGTCCTGGATTCAGTTCCTGACAGTTTGTTTCGCCTTCCCCTCTACGTGCTTTAATTTACCTTGAGTGACGATTCCTGCCTCGGAGGAGCTTGGTGAGCAGCCAGCAGCAGCCCAGTAATAAAACACCTTCCCGCTGCTGATAAGGGAGCACGAGGGAATTGTGCTGGGAAACCCCCCCGAGAAGGAATGCAGGTAGCCTGCGATGGATCAAGCCCAGCTTCTTCACTCCTCCCTTCCCTTTTTCCTTCCCTCCCCCAAAATGGCCCATGCAACGACGCAGCAAAACCCTTCCCTGGCTGGTCTTACTCACTTGACAGCTGGGTTTTGCAATTTTGGGCTGGAAAAGCACATCATCATGACCAACGCTTGCAGCACAGCCTACCCACCATCTTTCCTGAGCCAGGCTGTAAACCAGTAGCCACGGGGGATGCTCCTCCACCCAGGGTCTGGGAGGCTCACTCAGGAATCAGCCCAGACCAAAAAACCAGTTTATTTTCCCTGCTATGGTTTTCAGGGTCTCTGCCCAAAGGCAAAGGCTACGTGGCCACACCACAGCCAGGAACACCTTTGGCCCTAGGTGGCACGAAGATGATGCTGAGGGCATCAAGAAAGAGCAACCTTGGCCCCACACCAGCTGGTGGGTGGTTGGAGGGCACCAGGGACACTCAAAGTCAAGCTTCATTGTTTGTAAAACAAAACTCTCAGGGCTTTTAATTTATAAATCACTGCAAGAAGCAGCTCTGGAAAGGGGAAGGCTTCATTCCTGACTCCCATGGGACAGAGCAGCCTTGGTGCTGCAACACCATCATTCCTGAGCCACTGGATTTTTCAGCTAGCCACGCACCAGGGAACTGGCCCAAGGCCAGAGAGAGAGAGATGGGGACTCCCACGTCCCCTCCCAAGAATATTTCTGGGTTAGGCTGTCAATTAAAGCCTTTCTCTGGGCAAGACCCTGCAGAGCAGCACGGCCTTGGGCGAGCACCTCCAGCAGCGGTGGCTGCACGAAAAGCCAAGTGGTTTTTTACGAGCTGGTTATGAAGCCCCAATAACCAGCTGCAGGGAGCATTTTACAGGAGGATAGAGGAGGGCAGAGCCCACCTGTGGCACCTCTGTGCATTTCCCAAAGCCATCGTTTTCTCCCCCAAAAAAACTGCACACGGGAGGCAATCCCAAATCCAATGGGACAGGCGCCAGACCCCAATCCAGGAAAAGGTGTGGTGAAAAACTTTCACCAAACACACATATAGACAGCTGGTTTCTGGTCATGAAAGTGCTCACCTGGTGGAATTACTAGTGTATGACCCCAAGGGAGTGTTTGCCAGGAATGCAAGAGCTTAAGGGATAAAAAATTTGGGATGATCTTTCAAGAGAAGCAAGGAAAATACACCACTTACTGCCACAGCCCATCTGTGATTCCTTGTTTTTCTTATTTAGATATATATATATTCTTGTTTTTCTTATTCCTTGTTTGATTCCCAGTTGTAATTCCCCGTCAGCAAGCAAAGCTGCTTTTCAGGGACTGGAGGAAGAACATTCACTCATGGAATATCTGACTGTGCAGGACAGATATGTTGTCAAGAAGGGAACCACATAAACACCCCTTTTTAAAATATTTACATCTTTTATTGTTTTCTCCTCCTTGAACTTATTAAAATCACAGGGTTTGTGTGGAAATTTGGACATGACAACAACATTATCCAGAGCTGACTCCCAAGCATTCACACGTCACTGTTCCTGTCACATCTGCCTGTCTTTGGGAGTCCGGGATGAGCAGTGGGCTCCAAAAGGAGCTCAGGCCACGAGTGGTGGGATCAGCTCCCAAAATTCTACCTCCAGCTCCAGCATCCTCCAGCACAAAGCCAACCCTGATATTTCTAGGAGCACAACCAGACCACAGCGACGTTCCCAGCCAAGCAGAGATGAAGTAATAGACTTGGTCTGGTCCTTGTTTGGCTTCAACAACTACCAATTAAAACCAAAACAAAACACACACACACACAAAAAAAAACCACCAAGAAGGCAGAATGGTCACAGGCCTGTTGATAATTTGGGATGTTTCAATTTGCAGAACAAGCTCCACGTTTCTGTCACGACTAGCCCTGGAATAACAAACAGCCTGATCCAGTTTCACGGCCGCTTGGGCTGTCGGTTGGATTTGCTCTCAGATGTTACGGGTGACGTTCTGCTTCCCAGAGACCTTCAGCAAAGCAGAAACCCCCACGAGCTCCAAGGGCTAACGATGCCATTTCCTAAGGATTTCAGTCTCATGGAAGATGCTGCAAAGTTTTTCCCCAAAGTTGGAGCTCGGTGTGTTTCTCCTGAGCCCTCTCCCTCCTCTTTTTCCCTTTTTTTCTCTGGTGGGGTGTAAGTGTTGTAACACCTAATGAGTTCAGCTCCTTGAAGTTTTGCCCCTTGCTCAAAACATAAACAAAGTCTTGCCCCTCTCTTCAGGCACTTACTTTCCCCAAACACACTGGAAACACAATTACCTTTGAGAACTGTGCCTTTCTGGTGAATTCGGATGAAATTAGTTGCCGTAGTAAAAAACACTGGATGGGAGAGATCACAATAAACTCATACATTTATAAATGGATTAATTTCATAACGTTTGTTTCCTTAGGAAACCAGAGTTTAAAAAAACACAAAAAAACTCACTGAAAAGTGTGAAAGTTATTGAAAATGAGGATAAGACTGGAAGTAAATCACAGCCAACACATTATCTAGGGAATAAAGGCAGTGCATGGGTTTGCTACAGCTCAGCTGGCTCTGGTGGGATGCTCTACTCTTCACAGAACAGATTCAGCTTGAATTTATTGCTTGACTTTATTTTTATTGTTAACCTGGAAAGAAAAGGGCTTAAATTACCAAAAAAAAAAAAAAAAAAATAGTTCACAGACTCTGCTAGCTTTGTGAACCCATAAAACAGTTTGCAAGGTTCATAAAACCTCAGAAGCCAGAAAATCCTCCGCCCCTGGTTTCCGCCTTCCTTCGGGCTCTGGTCTCACTTCACTCGTGGCGAGATGTTACGAGCTCCCTCCTCTAACAGTGACCATCTACACTCAGAGCTCATTACGTCTCCTCCGCTCTTTCTTGACGTCTCCATGCTGGATTGGAGCCTACTCTTGGGTGGAATCCCCCGTGCAATGAAGCCCACCCTCCTGGTTTCTGGCCAGCTGTGAACGAGCTCTGGTGGGGCTACTTGGCTTCGTGCTGATGCCAAGCAGTTGTTTGCACAACAGCATACAAGTCCCTAGGGCATCATTCCTTATTTTTCCTTTTCCATTCTGCTGGATGAGGATATCTTCTGATGAGCTGCTGGGCAAGGGGAGAGCATCCTCTCTGGATATCCCCTCATACCTCAGCTGGGTACCAGGTGATAGGAAAGCTTTATATTTTAACCCAAGTGGCAAGCCTGAAGCAGCCTCTACCTCCTAAGGGCCACGTTTTGTGGGCCAGTTAAATCCCTGAAAATAGAACATTTTCAGAGGGAAATAATTTACACCAAATTACAGCCTGTAAGAGCGCTCCCAGAGCCCTGAATTTCTGCTAGATCCCCCGAGCCAGGTCCATGGGTCCCATAACCAGTTCAGGCTGCTGCCAAAGCCCAGGCAGGTGGTTTCAAGGCTCTCATAGGAAATATGGTGGAGCTGCTGCAGTGGAAATGCCCAGGTCACATTTTCTGCCTGACTTCACTGCAAAGGCAGGGGAGGTCTGGAGGCTGTGGGTCCCAAAACACAGTAAGCACATGAAATGCATTGCATTTTCAAGGGTGCATCCTCACAGACCACTCACTCCACTTCTAAAAGGGCTTGGGTGAAGACTACCTAAAGCTTGCTTTACCCTTTACGTGCATCTAATTGGTACCAACATCAGGAAACACCAGGTGGAACCCATGGAGAGGACCCACCTGCACGTGAGGCTTTGTGTCAGCTTAGCAGCAGGCAAAGACATCAGCCATTGACCTGGTGCCTCTGGGGCCATCCTGACAAGGACGGTGACTACATCCTCAAGAGGTTCAGAGGAGTCCTCTCACAGCATTTCCATCCTTTCTCCTCCCAAGAACATCACAACA
Source organism: Gallinago stenura (assembly GCA_027564225.1). Classification (NCBI taxonomy): domain Eukaryota; kingdom Metazoa; phylum Chordata; class Aves; order Charadriiformes; family Scolopacidae; genus Gallinago; species Gallinago stenura. Next base: position 20,662,817 of record JAOQGM010000002.1, read on the forward strand.
AACCACCAAACCTGGTCCTGTCTACAGCAGAGGCTGGAAAGAGGCTCACTTGTCCACCCCACCAGTGGCTGCTGAGGACCAGGGCGCTGGTCACCTTTGATATGGGGACATGGGAGTTGAAGATACATTAGAAATGGAGCCACTGAGCCCTGCTTCTCCTCACGAGGGACCGATAGAGGAATTCAAACACTCCTTGAGCAGCCACAGCCTGCTCCAGGGGCTGCAAAGGAAGCCTTTAAGGCAACGCTATGGGGAGACAGACAGACAGACAGAAATTAGGGCAACTCACCTATGAGAAAGCGCAGCCCAGGCTAAGAACATCAAAGGAAAAACAACGAAAAAGGAGAATAAAACACCTCCCCAGCTAACACCAGTAAAAACAAACCAGTGACCTGCCACCCTCGAACACAGGCAGAGCTGCAAACTTCCCCTAACTACCCCAAGAAAAATAAAATCAAACCCATATTATTTTTTATTGAATTAAGAAAAACATACGCATTGCTCTAAGGGGGAAAAAAAAAAAAGAAAAAGAAAGAAATAGCTTCATCTCAGGCAGCAAAACATTGGCAGAGACACCAGCAAGGGGGAAAGGCAGCCTAAAGGCAGCACTGCTGGGGCAACCACAATGGCCAAGAGGGCAACCATGGCTTTACTGGGGCAGCAGCTCAGGGAGCCCACCCTGTGACCACCATGCACACAGCAGGGGACAAGGGCACAGCTTTCCTACCCAGCAAAAGGCCACCAAGACTTTTTTTTTGAAGGAAACCTTTACATACATGCTGCACGGCTACGCAGTTTAGAACATGATGGACTTAATAAATTAAATATTTTGCTGTAAACACTTACTAGTCAGCCTGGATGAACAGAAGCACGGTTTTAATTGGAATTTAATTGCTGCGTCAGTCATTTACTGAAGGTACGCCTTGCATTAATGGCGGCCCTTCCTCTTCCCACAAAGCACATTCCCTATTTCTCAGGAGACAAACAAAGGCTCTTCTAAAGGCTCCTGAAGAGGATCCAGAGCCCTTCCAGCACAGCAGCTCCCTTTGTGCCTGCAAGAAGCCCCGAGCTGCTGGAAACGTGGTACCAATCACCAACCCCTGCCAGCCGTCACAGCCCTTCATCCAAATTGGGATTTTTAACTCACCGAAACAAATGAGTTACTTATGGAAGAGGAACACACACACACACCCCCCCCAACCACCCCAATTTTGCAACCACCAACTCCAAAGAGGCAGCCAGCCTCTTTCTGTAAACCAATCCGGATAAGTGGCTGCAATTTTACTAAAGTTGCCTTTAAAACGTGGGTTTTGTTTTCAGTTCAGGCAGAAATGACCTCGTGTGACTTGGGTTGGGGTCTCCCTCCCCTCCTCGGTCTGCAAATTATTATTCTGTAATAGGACAGAAGGACCTCGCTCCTATTCCCAGGGTGTGGGAGCCAACGTGTTATTTCTTGGAAAGAAGGGGGCTGCTGGAGTCCAGGGCTGGAGCCTGAGAGTTACATTCATTACAGAGCAAGAACAACTGAGAAAAAATAAACACTTCTCAAGCCCATGAAGAACCAGAGCTGTAAATTTCAAACACTTATTACGGAGTCAGAGCTGAGTAAAGCAACACGGGACGTGTTACATATCAGAGGGTAACCTCTCAAGAAGGACTTAGGCTCTGGGGAAAGTTTTAAAACAGAACAGGATGAAGTTTATGTGCCTTTTTTTTTTTTTTTCGTGTGGTTCTTATAATTAACCAAACTGTCACAGAAAATCATCCTAGGGGGCTGGATCCAATCCAGGCTTCTCTAACACACACGTTCCCCTCACCCTCTCCACTACTGGAGTATCCATACCCCAAGGAGTTAAATAATTAGAACTAGTAGACAATTTTTCAACTTTTTTTTTCCCCCCCAACCCCTCTTAACATATTACCTCTTGGTAGACTGTGGGGATTTATCCCTCTTTTCATTTAATAGAGCCAAACATAACTTTTCCCAAGGGAGCAGAGCACCAGGTGATTCCCAAACTGTTCGTAACCCACATTTATCCATTGTGGGTAATTTACTGCTCAGGCTTTGTGCCTGGTCCCTTGGGACACGCGGTGTGATTTCTGCTCACTGCACGGCCTCGCTTGACTTCAATGCATCACCTTTGTTTCAAAGTTAAACGGCAAAAAGAGATCTATTTCTTGGCGAAACGCGCGTTGGCCACAGGCTCAAAAATCTCTCCCCATCAACAATGTAAACCTTCCCATGTGTGAGAACTCACAAAACAGCAAAAAAAAAGGGAAAGCTGCACAAAAGGGGCCAGATGGGAACCGAGCTTTGGATACAACAAAATATTTGCAAACAGCTTTCAGCTTTACAACCGCTTCTCCCTACAATCATAAAGGGCAGCCACAAGCGGCCCCGGAGATATATTTCTGCCCAAGGTATTGGGGTGTTGAAACCTGGACCTTGCTTTTTCCATGATGATCCATGATGATCCTCCAACGTTGTCCCAGCACGTTGGAGGGAGGCTGAGGACAACCCTTTGTCTGAGAACATTCAGCTCGGCATGTTGGGGATGGGACCTTGTTCACTGAAGATCACAGTTCACGTCCAAGATTTTCCCAGACATCACCTCTGCGACAAGAGCAGCTGGATGGAAATATACATCCACAGAAATATGTTGCACACACTTCCTTCTTCATTTTCTTCCTCTCTCTCCATTGGGTCTCTCAGACTCAATCAGTGAGAAAATCTGTCTGGACAAGGAAATACGTAAACATATGTGTTAAAGCATACAAATATCTGCAAAATGCCTGCTCTGCAGAAGGAGGAGTTAATGATGGAGTTAACGATGGAAAGACACAGCCAGTAACTGCACCAATTACAGCAACAGACCAATCTGAAATGATGGTTCTTTGCCATCTTGATATATATTATCTTAAAAGAGAAGAGATCTACTGGAGCAGCCAGATATTTATCTCAGGCAATGCTGTACCTGAGTTGTATGAATAATATCTTAAAATAACCGAGGTTGGGTTGCAAAATAGTCACTGCTCAGATTGGTGCAAAGGACAACGGTGTCTCCAGCTCTTAGTTGTAGGGTGCAATTGTGGAACCACAGGACTGGGAAGGTCCATCTTGTCTCAGGAGGCAGGTTGTTGCCTTTCTGTACACTGCCAGGGCTATTTATTTGGATTCTACAGAGTAGTTTGAAAGAGCAGCTAATATCCACGCTCTTATTCCTAGTTTTGTTCCTGATTCACGCTGGCATTCGTAGATGCACAGCCTGTTCTCCAGGTATTCACATGGAAGTGACTGAGACATGCCAAATTTACCAGCAGCTTCCCATTAGTGGGTCTTCCTTGATTATGACATCTGGTGAGGCTGATGACAATAACAGAAGAAAAATGCGCAGTTCAGTCATTTGGAAATGACTTAAGTGGAGGCCGTTTTGCACAGTATGATGTTGAAATGTTAGGAATGATTGAGGCCAGATTTATAGCTCGGGCAGTCTTGCATCTGCATTTCATTTGTGAGCAACCAATACAAAAAAACACCTTTAAAAAAAAATATTTTAATTATTTCCCAACTGACCAAGAGCCCTGAATATTCTGTCAGCAATATAATCTAGACCACAAAATGTTGTTCTTGTTGAAAGGAATTTTCAGAGTATTGTTATAGGGCTAGTCCAATATACCTGTACCAATCAAGGCTGCCATCATCCCAACTTTTGGTTCTACAAGATGATCTTCAACTGCTGGTCAGTAGAAGAGATTTCTATAATACTCCTGGAGAGGACAAGGAGATCATGCACAAAATTTTAGCTGTGAAAAAAAGACACACAAAATTTGGAAGCAGCTCATGTCCTCCTTTGGCAATTAATGGTCATTGTGAAGTGGTTTCTCCTCTAATATCATCCACAGCTCAGCATCACAGAGAAGTATGCAGATATAGGGGAAGAGCTGGGAATTTGGTGGCTTGGCTGTTAAATTAACTACCTTGCAGAGTTACACAAAATTCCTTTCATTTGCAGTGGTGTTTTCTGAATGTTGGATGGTGGAACATGTCTGATCAGTTCATGGCACACAGTGAGCACAAACTGAGATTGAACTCTAATTCCTGATGCCCAAATGGTTTTACAGAGCAGAAAGCTCAGTCAAAACTTAATTTAGAAATTAATTGTGTTGCATATAGCACACTTAACACTGCCAGATACAACCAACAACAGTCCAAGGAGCTCAGGTTGATAAAATAAATGAAACAACCTTATCAAGAAAGCCAGCATACAACACACACCTATGTTGTTTTTCAATGAAAGTTAAGCTCCCAATTAAGTGCCTAATTGCTTTCTTGAGTGCTGAGCCACAAGACACAAGGATGTACTTAAGTTTCTCCCATGTCCTTAGAAGGGCAAAAATAGCTCTTTCCTGAGGATGCAGCTCTCCTGCTTGCACACCATGTAAGGCAAGCCCATAAGGCAAAAGTCTTATGCAAGATACAGAAGATAATTCTGTGGAGTAGAGACATTTCTAAAGCAGTTGAGGAATCACTGCCAGCAACAAAGGGAGGGTTTTATGATTATTTTTTTTCCATGCATTTGAAGTCCATGATTGGATCATAAACTAAGATGCTCTGATTAACTTCAAAATTCCTATTTGCCAGTATTATGGCCTTTGAGCTGGGAATCATCTTTGTAACCTGTCTGCCGGACCCTCCTACAGGCCGGTGGGGAAACTTGATGAGTTTTGGTGGAAAATTTCTGACAGGATTTTCTGATGGGTTGCTGTAGCTCCCAGAACTGTCATCCTCTCCACTGACAAGGTCCAACACCACATTTGCAAGAAGCAATCAGGAAAGAGAAGAGATTCCAACAGTTTTCCCTCCTTGCTGTCCTTTTTTCTCTCCCATGGGCAGAAAGATGGACCACATTGACCACAATGATAGAAATTCAACAGACCAGGGGAAGGAGAGTCCTTTGAAGAACCTATTGCTTTTAAAGCAAAAAGGGTCCTCTCTGATAAAGCGTGAAGTACATACAGTATGGTAGGAAATTCTTTCCTTATTTAATTCTAAACCACAGTTCCCCTCTGCTCTGAAGGATTTATCTTCTCCTTTCAGCACCTTCTCCTTTCATGGTCACAGGATTCTCTTCCCCTGTGCATTGGTTGATGGAAGCTCTGACTGGAGACAAAGTTGTCTCTGGAGACCTCCTGAGCACACGGGAGCCTGTCCTGACTCACCAGTTGAGTTACCTTGTCCTTCAGCAGCTTCTGCGATTCATCATGTAGGGCTCCTCACGGCAGCTCTCCACCTTCTGTGTTTTCCTACCATATGACAGGACTCATCAATGAACAGGGCTTCTGTTCAAAATGCTTCTCATTTTCTGGGGGTTTATTATACAGTGGAGCCTCTTCAGCACACATGACGTCTTCTGGTCATATTCCAAAATCTTTGCCTTCTGGCCAGTCCAGGACCACTTCCAAGATTCTTGGGCCACCAGGGTTTCCAACACAACACTCAGTGTGTGATCAGTGCAACCCACTTAACTCCACGTAGCACTGGCTGTGTGATGTTCAGAAGGGACACTTTCTTTGAACATCCAGCCCAGCACCAACAGTGGAGATGCCAAGAGGAGCTGTGTTTCTGTACCAGCCACTTCCAAACCAGCTCAAACCCCTTCATATGCTGCCAATATCTCTTTTCCAGGTGAAGTCTGAGGCCAGCAGGCCTCAGATCCTCTGTATCCCCAATTCCAAAACTCAAGAGATCAACCTTGAGTCTCTGTTCACCAGGACTAACATCTCCCTGTTGTCCTCATGAATCTTTCTGGGACTGGCTTCAAGTCCAAAGAGAAGTTCTCACATATATACCCATGACAGGCCACCCCACCAGCAGAGCTGATCCCACAGGGAGCTGAACTCCTCAGCTCAGCTCACTATGGACACCAGCATCGTTAAGCTGTGGCCCCAAAGATTAACCAGACCTGTTCATATCTTTCTTTGATGTCCAAAGGATACATTAATTATTCAGGATGGCTTGTGTTGGAGAACACTTCCTGATTAGGCCATGATTAGACCACACAGACCTACTCAAAATTCAAGGCAGACCTGTGGGGCCAAGAGCTGGTTTCTTATGCTTAAAATTAAAATGTAAGTGCTTTGCTGAATCAATGGTGATTACAAAGAAAGTAACAGCATGCAGTAAAGGTAGAAGTCCCCAAAAAACACTAATTGCTGGCAAACAATGGCAACTCTTATCAAACATGAAAAACGATAATGTCAAGATACACAAAGTAATTATCTGTACACAAAGCTGCAATATGAACCCTGCATAGCTCTGAATAAAAGGCTTTGTTTGTTAAATTGGCCATTTCTCAACACTTAAATACATGTGAACAAGTTGAAGCATAAATCAAAGATACAAGCCAGGAGTCCTCAACAGCGGCACTAACAGTCTTTGGGAGACTGGACTGGACAACACCTTTCAAATAAAAAAATATTTCCACAACAGATGCTGTTTATTTTGTTTTACTTCCCTGTTGGCAATGACACCGACTGACCAATTTATTTTTCACTGGTTTCAAGTTTTCTGGCTGCCCCTTCTGATTGTAAACATCAGTGGGGAAAAAAACATTTATTTGTTTAGAAATACTCTCTTGGGAAGACTGATAAAAGCTATTCTTCAAAAACCTGAAGCATAGGCCAAATTTCAGAAGAAATTACCCTGGCGTTGCCAAGTCTTGTGATTTTCATCCTACCTCTTCAACATGCAGGGCTTTTTGTCCAGAGTAAGTGTTAAGAAAAGGAAAAGGGAATCTCGGATTTTGTTTCCAGCCTCGCTGTTTATTGAAAGAAAAATATATGAAAGCACCTGAGCAGGTCCTACCCCATCTCCTCACCCAGGTGGCAGCCCAGGGACAGCCAGAAAGGACACACCAGAGGGGAAAGATGAGATGGGTTTCCATCAGGGCAAACAGGGACCACGGTGTGGACACGGTCACAGGATAGAGAATCAAGTTATACTCCAGGTTTCCAGCCATTTTAGTGAATAAAAAAGCTAGAAAATGTGTCCCAGACAGATTTGCTCAAAACTCAGAAAGGAAATAAAAAGAAGGCAACAACAACTGTGGAGTTTGGAGAGGTTTGGTTTGTTTTTTAAGTATGTTTAAAAAAAAAAAGAATTTGAAGAGAAAACTGAGCTCCAGATGGTTGACTCGTTAGCAAAGGTGCAGGATTTGCAATGTTCATTTCTCTTTGAAAATGCACATATCAGCCAGGAGCAGAAGGGATTTATTCCTCATCTTCCTTATGCTTTTAGAGTCTCCAACAGATGCTGGCCTTGCAACTAACTGGGCTTATTTTCATTGAGCAAGAACAGAATTGAGTCAATCTGTCAATGAAACTCTTGCAATGCTTCTGATGAAAATAAAAAAAAAAAAAGCTATCTTGTTACAACTTTAACTCTTTTTCCCACCAGAAGTCCTGGTTTGAGACTTCTCCCTCCAAGTGAATGATTTCTGCTTAAAGTTGATCCTGTGTGGTCTCCTGCCAAATACTTTTACAGCAGAAGTTTGTGGCTACTCAGACAAGGCATTTGGAAAAGTCATCCTTGCTTTCCTTGGGAAATCACAGCTTGCAAATATCTCATCTTGGAAAGTCCACATTTTTTATTCACCTGCCTTTACGAGGAACTCCTAGGCAAAGGGGTCTGTAAGTTTGTGAGAGATTCTGCAGGTTCTTTGCTACAGGTTTTTCACTACAGGTTTTTCTTAAATACTGAAAACTCTGAACTGCTTTCCCTTCTCCGTAGAGACAAGAAAATTCAAGAAAAGTTCATCCTGTAGATTGGAAAGCTTTACCCTGGACCTTAACCAAACTGCACGCAGGGAACAGATTTGGGGCATCCCATCCCAAGCACAAATGGTCCCCAGCTGGGAAGGAGACTCAACCCCTGCTTATTTCACCTGGTGGATGTACACAGACCACCCTTCATAGACAGGAGGGGGTGGGTGGGATGCTGCTGGGGTCCCACCCAGCAATCTTGCCCTCAGCAAGCTGTATTTCACACCATGAGCCCAGACAGCAGCAGCAGCAGCCGCCTGATTCTCCGATTAGCAAATCAGGAGCCCAAAGTCCTCCCGCTGAGCTGAGAAGCCAGTTGTTAACAGCCAGCCTGTGGCCATCTCCAGATGGTATGGCCTGGGCTGGAGGAAGCTGATTACCAAGTAAATGCAAATAGTTTATCAGGGAAAGGGTTTCCATCAAGGGACAAAACAGCAGAGTTACCACCAAGGCTCCACAAATTCACTGGAGAGAGAGATAACGTCCATCATCCTGGGCTTGCCATTTCTTAGGAAGGGATTTTCTCCTGATCCCTTTGTCCCTCCATTCAGCCTGAGTCACTGCAGCCTTGCTGAAGAAGAAAGATGCCCGGAGAAGTCAGGGTGCAGAGAGCATCAGCTGTGTCTCCCACCTCCCCAGCATCCTCCTCATACGCTTTGTCACACAGAATTTATACACCCACCCCCACTTGAGCTATAACAAACAAGAAAAGCCAAAACAACCATTATAATAGCAAAAAAACCCACCCAAATCCCACCAGCTTTACAGTATAGCCAGTGTAAAAATACAGGCTGTGGTTTATTGCTCCACAGACATCAGCACTCAGGAAGGACAGGACTGATTTAACAGCTTCTCACTGTTTTCTTCCCCCCCACCATCGCTCAGCATGGGCTCCCAAGCCCTGCTATTACTTTCACCTCCCTTAATTTATCCTGCTCAACCCCAGTGCCCAGCAAACACTAAATCTAACAGGCTGCTGCCAGGGTAGGGCAGGACCACCCCCAATTTACAGATGACACAGCAAGTCACAGAGCTGGAGGCCAGAAGTAGCCACGCTGAGAAATCAAGTCCTGCTTCTAGATAACCCCTTGGAGTGGGGTCATCAGGGCTCCTTCACCCTCCCCTCAAATTAACAGCCATCTACCTGTGTCCATCTGTCCTGTGCCATCTTAAATGCATGCATGCATGCATTTTGGGTTAAAGACAAAGTATTTAAAGACAAAGTGACAGATTTCCCATTGCTTAGGACCATTAAAGGTGATTCAGACCAACTCCAGGAAGGTTTTCCCATGCATCACGTGCCCAATAACTATTATTATTTCAGCACTACGCTGCACAGCTGGGGTTTTTTCTGTTTGTCTGTTTTCACTCATCTTAGCCTTGTTAGGTGGTAGAAAGTTGTATCCTGCTCATATTTGACCTTCAAAATCAGGTAGCCCCCCTTGCAGCCAGAGTTAGAAAACCCTCCTGCACCCCTCTGCCTCGGCAGAGAATTAAGGTTCAGACTGCAAAAGCAAGAGACCCTCCAGATAAACATCCCTCTATTCCTTGGCACAAAGTTCACGGAGCATTTTGGTGTAAATTGCACTTTTCTTGCAATCAGGAAAGCATCAGAAACACAGGAAACGAAAGTAAACATGTTCAACCAAGCGGCACATTTATGTCCTCATGCTCCTGGTATTCTAATTGCCCAGACCAGGAACACGGCCAAACATCTAACAGCCTTCTTCTGTCCTTCAGGGTGCCTTTGCAAGGGAGAAGGCGTTGGAGCTGATGGCACCTGGTGTTTTTTTCCCCCATTACAAGGTTAAAATACAGCCAGGACAAAGATTCCAGCCCTGAAGGCAGTGTCACCTGGGCACAAGCCACCCACACTGCTCCACAGACCCGTGCCAATGTCTCTGCAGGCTTGAAGGAACACACAGTCTCCACAAACACAACTTCTTCTTGCTGTGGGACCTCAAGGAAGGGTTTTTTTGCCTCCCAATGACCTTGGGGATTTGCTTCTACTTCATGGGAATGTTTGGAATGGTCAGCTATAGGGAGGAGCCAACCCCCTGGAAATCAGCCACGACTCTCTAAAACCCAGGTGTACCCCTCCTTCGATAGCAGCTCTGGCCACGGTGTCCTGGAGGAGCCACCACCACCACCAGCAGAGATGAGAGGCAGTTGCTCCTCAGGGCCTGCTCTCCATCACTTGAGAACAGATTGTTCCAATATGTTGTGTTGGGTTTTTGAGGCGGACGAGCGTCCCTTGGGACCCAAGGTGTAATTAGAGAGCAATTTCAATTAAGAGTCCAACTGTGGTCCAATAAGGTAAAAAGGTCAGTGCTATATCGAGCAATACAGCTGGATGGTGGTTTCACACTTGGCTACAAGACGAAGGGAAATCCTAACTGGGGCCAAAAACATCCCTGTCTTCAGCCATGATTTGCTGCCAAGCATCAATCCCACAGCAAATTCTGAAAGGATATTTGCCTGGATTTACAGTTTAAGCGGCGCATTATACACTCCTTTGTTTTAGCAGGTTCAGGCTGCAACTTCCACTCTTTCCAGAAAGATTTTTCCTTTTTTTTTTCCCCTCCTCCCACAAGCTTTGATTAAAAATAACTAGCTGAAGAGTATTCTCCTTCATACAAAGAGTTTCAGCTGCCTAGTTTTAGACTGTAGCAAAAAAAAAAAACAAAACCAACACTAAAAACACTATCACACCATCCTGGTGTATTTTAAACAAAGATTTAAGGAGCAAACACAGAAAACAGACTTGCCAGTTTATCATCAACAGTGGGAAATTATCTCGGAGCACCTCCTAGGGGACAGAGTCTGAGAAAACATCTGGCAGGGAATTTGATGAAGCCCTGCCTGGGAGAACAAACAGCACAGCAATCAAAAGGCAACATCGAGGCAGGACAACTTGTTTGAGCTTTAAAAACCCCCTAGAAAATTCAACGCGCTCAAAGGTGTAGGACCCTGCTCAACATCAAAAGTCAACAGCTGGGCCAAAGTGACATGAAAAGGTATACAAAGCCAAAGGCTGAATAGCAGACCACCTGAAAAACCAGAAGGAAAGCAGAGATTCGGTAAATTCAGATGGTGGCTGGGACTGAGACTCTAGGTGAGCACTGCAATTGCCTATTGGGGCTTACAGAAGTGGCTTAGGCCATTTAGAAAGCACTTAATCTTTACCAGAATCCAAAGGAACTTTAGATAACAGGAAAATTATTTGTCTTCAAATATATCTTACCCTAGAAGTAAACCCTTCCAAGAATTTGGAATACCTGCAGACCTCATGTGGCTGCTTTTGCCCAGTCATAGATATGCAGAGAATGGGTGCAGATGAGGATGGATTGCAGATTTCATGAAATCCTCAGTCTGGCTTCTCTCTTGGGGTGTGCAGATGTCCCCCCATGTCCAAGAGTGCTGCTAATCAAGGACTGGAGACAGCAACAACCTCTCCCTCCCAGCCCCCTTGGAAATGCCTTTGCCATCAGCTGGGGTCCTATCCATCCTGTTAAGGTTTTGGCAGCTCCAAACGGGAATTTGGTTTTAAAACCAGGACAACTGTGAGGTCAGACACATGCTCACATCCACCAACCATGACATCATCCAATTTTAACTGGAAAACAACTTTAAGCTTTATAACCATGTTAAAAAAAAGTAAAAAGGCATTGAGGGGAGCAGCATCTCTGTAGAAATAGAGGATGCAGCTCGTGGAAGGAGAAGCTGAGTCCATCATGAGAGCAATGGATTTCACATCGGACTGGAATAGCAGGGCCCGTCCAAGTAGGGCAGACTTCATAGAAATAATTGGTATTTATCCAGTGTCCACTAACAAAAAAAAAAGATTCCTTTGGGCCAGGTGAAAAAAACCTGGGCTCAGAGATCTATGGCAATGGGATTTGGGCAGAGGTAGAATGGATCTGGAAGATAACATGGAAAGCAGAACACAAGGCTCTGAACGTATCGTATCTAGGTAGCACGGAAAAGGAACAAAGCCCCCAAAATAAAGAAAGAGAATGGGCATGTTATTACCTAAGTGAGAATGTCTGAGGAATTGCAATGGGCAGAGGGTTGCAGTGACTCTCTGTCCCCAGGGCACCCGGCAGCAGATTACGGGGAGAATCAAACTCACCTACTCCTTGCACAGGCAACGTTCAACAAACTGCTGATCAAAAATCAAACAGCTTCGAGCTGCCTCTTGTCCAGAGCTAACTGGCTTCCCAGAAAACTTTGACCAGAAAGTAGAACCAGAAAGTAGACAGTGACCCAGAACAGATTTTAGGCTTTTTATTTATCCAGAAAGTTGCCAAATAAGTTTGGACCTCTGTTCAGAAGTTATTCAATTTGATCCTGCTCACACCAGTTGTCTGAGTTGCCACTGACTTTACCAGGACAGACTGGTGAAGTCTACTTTACCACAGCAAAAGGAGAACTTCTGAATGGTTTAGAATACATCATTTCTCACCTGTCCCCCCAAATATTCTCATGAGCAGTTGACAGGACAAATGCAGCAGCGCACCCATCATTTAGTTGATAAAGGTTTTAGAAAACATTAAATAATCCCACCACAGGCATCCTACAGGCTGCCCGCGAGTTCACTTTTGTGGGAAACACCTTTTTTCAGCCCAGGATATACGCCAACAGCATGTTTTGAGAGGCCAGAGCGAGCGCTGATTTCTGGAGCCTCATGCCAATGTGGAACTGTAACCCTGTCAGCGTCAGCACGGAGGCAGAAATCTCCAGCAGCAATGCAGGAACAACCCTCCTTCCAACTCTCAGCTACGGTGCCTGAGCCAGAAATATGGACAGAATCAAGGATTTAAAAATTTGGGAGTGTGCAGGACCGCCTGCAGCTGCACAAGGCAAGGAGGAGAAAGTCATCGTGCTCCGAAGCTGCTGCACACAAGGGCTGATGGCTCGGGCTCTGCTTTGGGGATCCCCAAGCCAGAAGGGAGAGAAGCTGGTCTTCAGGGAGCCCAGAGGAAAAAAAAAAAAAAATTAATAAAAAACGGAGGCAGCAATTTTACACACTGGCAACTTGAAGAAATGAAAGGAGCAGCCCAGGGAAGTATTTGGCTGGTGATTCTCAGCCTCCTGCACCTGACAGTGCAAGAAGCCAACTGCTTTGGCTGTCCTGCCATTTCCAGCTTGATGTGACATGGGAAACAAAGCTCCTCCTTGTTCTGACTGCGAGTTGAACCCAGCGTTCATATCCCAAAGGAAGAGCCTTCCTTCAAGATGCTGGTTTCCTAACAAGACCAGACACATCGCAAGCAACACCCAGAGCTCTCGCTAATTAACCTTTTATCTCGTAAGCCCTCTGCCTCCTTTTTCTGGACCAGCACCCTGAAAACACCACTCTTGCTCCCGCACCTGGGTTTTCCATCCTTCCCTGCATCCCTGTGCCTTTGGCTGAGGGTTGGAATTCCCACCTCCTCCCGGCCAGCCCCTCGCATTCGGCTTCCCCACAGCCAGATGTGGGGCTCAGCCCCGGGGCCACCGCGCTCTCCTTTGGACTCGGGCTCAAGAGCTGCATCAGCAACTGACAGCTATTTGCTTGTATGTTTTTATCTATATATAAATAATTTAACTCACATACATGTGATCAACTGCAAAGTGCTCACAGCTGCTGGAAAAAGCAGGGTTTCCAGCTTGCCCTGCGGATGCGGCGGAGGGGCCAGGACTCAGCTTCTCCCCAGGAATGCCTCCAGATCGTGCTGGACACCAGGACCAGCCCAGGAAGCTGAGCTGCTCTACACAAACCATAAACCATCTGTCAACACCCAGAACGGATCCTGCCCAACTTTCTAAAATAACCCAGAGCCACAGTGCTGCTCTGCTGAATCTCCGGGGCTCTGCCAACACTTCTGGGGCGGCCCATCTCTCCAGCTGTCCATAGATCAAGACCCGTGTTCTCCATCAATCCCTGTTTCAGAGGCAGGAGCTGGGAATGAAAGCGTCACCCACCTCTAAAGCCTTCCCTGCACAGGGTGTCAGAGCAAGCAGTGGCTCATCACCGTTCCCATCACACAGGTAACAAACCTATTGAGAAGGAGACTTTGTCATTCCCAACCATTTTTCATTTCAACCACGCAGCCCCAGGTAGGATGGTTCCCCGTGGGACACCAACGTCCTGAGAATGGAAATAATCCAACACCTGCAGCAAGGAACACAAGGGGGGGATTTTTACTCAATTTAAATCAAAGTGTCCCATACATCTCCTGCCTGAAACACTTAGGAAAACTTGGAAAGTGCTGCAGCCATGGAGATATGTTCCTTCTCTGGGCAGAGGGAAGTCAGTTAGGCAGAGCCCCAGGCATGGGGGTTACACACCATTAGAGGGGCTCAGCTCAGGATCTGCTGGTGCAGGACCAGGAGTGCCCATCACGCATTTGGGGGGGTAGCTTTTATTGGTACAGCCCTCGACCGGGCTTCAGGGATCTTCACTATTAGTCATTGCATAAATATACATGAGATCAAAGACAGCAGAGCAGAAGCCCCAAAAGCAGGGGAGAAAAAAAAAAAGAAAAGAAAAAGGAATACACCCAGTGCTTCCAGTCTGGTTACAAACTGGATAGCAAAGTTTCCAAATTCTTTGGAAATAGTGGAGTGCTGCAGGGATAACATGATGGATTTAGACTCAAGACACTGAAGATCTATCCAAGAAAACAAAGCCTTTGATTTACACTCAAGTAAATCTTCCTCGGGATTAATCTACCCAGCTCTGAGATAACACAGATTTTTTTTATTTTTTTTACACAGCCCAAGATAAACAAATCCTGCATGTGCAGCGAATGGTGGGGCAGGGAAAAAAGAAAAGCAGTTTGGGAGCGCGTACTTTCCAAGGAATGGAAAAATACTTTGTCATTGGCTCTGGGTTTGGCTTCCAGAAGTGCTGCCAGGGCACCCCGGGTCTGCCAGAACCCCTCTGCCACCAAGGGCTTCACTGGAGAGCTGCCTGCATCTCTGGGTCACCCCCAAAATAGCAGGGGTCTGGGTAGCATCCCCTCACCCCTTTCTGCTCCCCCTCAGCTAAAGGTGATGGAGCAATTTATCTGAGGGGTCCAGCCCCACGGAGCTGGTGTGGACACCAACAGCTCCATAAACTGGCCTTAGTGGTCCCCAGGGGATGCAGGGCTGTGAGGACAGACTGGTGTTTTTCTCAGCAGTAAATGAAATGAGCCTTCACAACTGGGCATCACATAGGGGGTTGGGTTTTGGTTTTTCTTCCCCTTCTTCTGCCATCAGCAGCATCACTGTGATGCTTCACCGTTCGCTGCAGGAACAGGAGATGGTGCTCCAACATGGACCAAGGCAGGATGATGTCCATGGTTGAGACACAAGACTAACTTCTCTTCTAGTGCTGTGGCAAACTGCACTTTTAGAAGACTCTAGTGTCTGAATTAATGCAAACATTTGCTTTATAGCCAGCCAGACTTGGTGGGATTCAGGGAATCAGTGTTTTCAAGCTCCCCAGGTGTGGGGATGAGGAGAAGCAAGACCCAGGCACTTGACCCGAGCTGACACCAGGATTATTTCACACCACAAACACCGTATTTAATATAAATAAGAAAGTTTGCTGTGTAGTTTTCTCTCTCCCTTGATGGTGTTAGTCCAGAGAACTCCTTGCCCTGGTGCTGGAACCCTGAGCCCTTCCCTTCCTCCCAAAGCCACAGCGCTCGCAGGGTCCCCATTTGCTGTCCCTGCTGGGGGAGTGGGCTGGGTATAATCCTTGGATATCTTATATTAGTATCAGGATTAACACTGGTTCTTTAGTATTACTGTTAATTATTTAATCTTATCCTATTAAATCCATTTATATTTCAACCCTCTTGTTTCCTTGTTTTCTCCAATTCCCCTTCCCTGGTGGGGAGGGGTCAGATGACAGAATAATTGCCTAAACAGCAAGAAATTGTTACTTTTTTCCCCTCAAACCATAACAC
The DNA here is from genome assembly GCA_027564225.1 of Gallinago stenura. Lineage (NCBI taxonomy): Eukaryota > Metazoa > Chordata > Aves > Charadriiformes > Scolopacidae > Gallinago > Gallinago stenura. The sequence continues at coordinate 20,678,581 of JAOQGM010000002.1, forward strand.
ATGGGTTCTTGTTTAACCAACACAGACCATACAGAAAAACAAACAAACAAACAACCACACCCCAAAAATTTACAAACTATAAGCCTGTCCTCAGCAGCAACACACTCCCTGCCGGTCCTGGCTGGACTCAGCTCCTTGCCCTCACACCCCATCCTCTGCCCCACAGCTGGTGGGGGTCTGACTGCCCCCCAGCCCCTCTCTCCCTTCTCCAAGGGGTGGTTTGGAGCCCAACCTCAGCCCCAGAGCACAGGCTGCCAGCACACAGGTGGGGGGTGTGTGCGAGAAATAAATAAAATCAAATTAAAAAAGAAAAAATCTCAGCTCCGCAATCATCTGCTTCAAAATCCCTGCTGTGTCAGTTTGGTTTTTTCCCCCAGCAATGTTTTGGGAACAGCTGAGGGCACGGGTCCCCCTTTCCCTGGGGCTGAGAAGTGAGCAGAGCCAGGCAGCATACCCAGCTGCTGCCCCGGCCACCAAGAGCAGGGCTTTGCCTCTGGCTGGGCTGCTCCTCAAAAGCCTGCTGAGAAAAACCACGGCTGGATAACAGACAATTAACACAACAAACAGCACCTGGAAATAGAACCAGGGTACTTTGCACACATGCTAAATACCATCCCTGCTGGATGTGGATATGCTACAGGGGTATATCCCCCAGGATATATTTTTATATATATAAAGAAATTCTAGGTTTCTACCCCACGCGTTTTCTGCCTGCAAGGAAAACTTATCTGCTTACTCTTAGATCTTAGAGCTTTCTTAGATCTTTCTATCTGCTTACTCTGTTGCAGATCCCAGACAACACACCCCTTCCTAAAGGCACAGACTACTCTTTGGAATAGCCAAGTAAAACCTGGATTAGCAATGTGTTTTCTTCCAGGAGTTTCTGCTCAGCGCTGCCTCCAGCAGATCCCTACCACCACCAAGCCCTGGGCAAGTCACCGTGTGTGACTTGTGCTGTAACGACGGTTCTGGAGATCACCGTTGATGAGCATCAGCCCAACAGTTTGGGGCACTTAATCTGATGAATCCAGCATCTTTTCTCATGTGGCTACTGGTGCACAGACCTGCAGTGGCCACCCCACCTGCTCCGGAAGGCAGGATTGGAAAGCCAACTCGGGTTTGCCAACTCTTGAGACTCTGGTTTCACCAACAAGCCACCTCATCACAAGCATAACCACTAGGACAGCAGAAGACATGGGTCCTGCAACTCCCCAAGGCCCATTCCCAATGAGGTAAGTCTCGGGTGAAGACGAGGTGCAGAACTACTAGAAAGAAGCACACTGACTGCTCTTCAGGGCAGTTCCTCACACCTGAAGGGCTCCATTTTACCTCTCTGTCCAGCAAGAGCAGAAGAAAGAGCCAAAACATTACAGATATCCACACATTATGCGGAAAGCTGAAGGAATCCAGTGAAATAACTCACACCAGTTACTTTACAATTCCCCTGGCCCTCACCCACCACATTGGGAACGGACTCATGGGGATGGAGTGGAAGCAGCAGACACCATCTCTGACAGATTGCTTAACAGGGAGACCCTGGATTCAGGGAGTTCTCAGACAAGTATGGCATTGGGTTAACGTGCCTAAATTTACATCTGTCCCAGAGGGACACATTTCCTGTACTGCAAGCCCCACAAGAAGGGGAAATTAGTTTTTTTCCTTCATCAATGTCTGGCTCTGTTCCAGAGGCTTCGGCTTTTTGTCCTTGCAGAAGCTTCCCCAGGGAAGCATCCCTTGAGGTCTCCTTTCTCCTCATGCCTGGCCTTCACCTGAGCAAGGGTGAGAGAGGGGACCCAGCCCCACTTCCAGGTGGTCTCCAAGCCCAGGATATTTGACCAAACAGGACTTGGTCATCAGCTGGGACAGAGCAGCCTGATGGAGAGGACCTGGTGGGCTGGAGACATTGCAATTCCTCCATACAGAAAGAAGGGTGAATTCACAGAAAGGGTGAATTATACCCAAAATAAGCTGAAAGCTGCTCACCTGGCAGCAGTGAGACTTCAGGAAGGAACAGGGCTTCAGGGCAGAGACTGCTCTTGGGGTGGGTCAATTCCAGAATAAAATTCTTAACTGGTACAGCCACTGCTGAGAGAGCAACTGAGCCCAACAGCCTTTCTCCAAACCTACTTCCACCTCACTGAATGCCCACCACTGCCTAACACAGCTGGCAAATGCACAGCAAACAGCACTTTCTAAACAAATTAAACGTTTACACCTCTTCAAAACATTCCTGAAGTATAGGTTTTCTTCCAAATAGTACCAGAGAAAAACAAACAACAACAAAAAAGACCCTCTTTCTGAGCCATCCATCTGCACTCACCCTCCACCCCAACAGCTGTGGAGCCTCAGTTCTGCCTAATTCCTCCCCAGATTTATTGGATGCCCAGTGAGAAAGCTCTGATTGTTCCCTGTTGCAGCATTTTGCCAGGGGTGAGGAATGTGGGAGGGATGCATAATATTTTTATGACTATTATATGACCTTCTGTTAACTGGATGGGATAAGTCACAGGGCCCTCCCCGAGAAGAGGGCAAGCCCCCCTTGAAATGGATGCTGGTGGAGAGGCACAGAGGTCAACCCAACAGCAGAGCCTGAACGCTGGTAGGAGTTTTAATTATGAATTATGAATCCAGCTACTATGGGTTGCTATTTTGGGAGCTGCTAAATTAGGAGGCAAGAAACAGGAGGATCTTCTCAGATGATAGGGCACTTCCGCCTCCCACCATTAAGGGATGTGAAGTTTTTGAGCCCAGGATCTGTGTTTCAGATTTCTGCTTGCAGTGATTTGTGGTGCCTGATCTGTCAAGGTCACAGAGCAAAAAAAATCTTGCCTCCACGTCCATCTCTCCTTGTGCCAAGGGGAAAGGTAATCCCCCAGAATCCTTCTCCCCAGCACAGATTACATTGCAGAGGACAAGACCTCACCACCAGCTTGAATGAGCAACACCATCTCCCCCAAGGACTCCAGCCCCACCAGCAGAGCCCTTGCTGCTGCAGTATGGCCAGAGAAACAGGCTCTGGGGCTCCAAAGAGAGTTACCTCCTTCACACTCATGAAAGCTTCATGTGCTCCCCTGCAATTGGTAAAGGGAGGAGCAAGCTGCACCAAACACAACTTTCCTAACAAACATGTTTATGCTAGGAAAAGAAGTCTTTCAGCTGGGACCAAAGCTATTTGTGGGCACATACAAACTCCAGGAGGCCTTTCAGGAGAAATCAGGTCACCTAGCCTCAGACCCCACTAGGATAGCTTGCTCATGGTAGCCCACACAGCCACCGAGCCCCCCAGTTTCCAGCAGAATCAGGCACTCAGCAGTACAGCTCTGACACACATGGTCATGCTCTTCTCCAGATGAGACACTCACCTTCAGAGCCAGCCTTTCACCCAGGTGTCTCTCCAGCTCCTTCTGCCAGGCAGGTTCAGCTTGCAAGGTGCTGTTTTGGTGAAGAACTTAAAAAAAAAAAAAAAAGAAAAAGAGATCCATGAGGTAGTCAGTTTGGTTGGAAACTCCAAGAGCAAAAAAGAGGCAACCCAGGAGGAATCACAGTTTCTCTGGGCATCACCCATAATTCCAAACCCAGACACCAAGAAACAGCAGGAACAGAGGGGCAGGACTCACCCCCCTGATTCTTCAAAACCCACTTCCCAAACCATAGTGATTGTATCCACCTTAGATCTACCTTCTCCACAGGAACAAACACACCCCAGGAAACCCCACTCAACTCCTGCCTTAGATATTTAAGTATCCTGCTGTGCTCCCATAGGCCACCACCATCAGCTGAGCCCACCCTTCACCTGAGAGGTGACCTCCTCCTGGGTTCTCCCAGGTGAAGCCAATTTTGACCTCCAAAATCTCAACCACAGTTACACCTGGTGCAGCCTGGGAAGAAGGAGAATGGCCAGGGAAGATACAAACACATGGATTCCAGCCAGTAGAGGAGTGACAATATCTCTTTGTAGCCCCAGAAGAGAGGTTTAGGTGCTGGATAATCCCATAACGACAAGCTGAGAACGTTTCTGGAGGGCACGATGGCAAACTGTGCTTGGGCAAGCTGCAGCGATGCACGCTATCAAGTGAAGTTCATGATCAGATGCAAATACATAGTGCTCAGGCACGTGGTCTTATTTGCATAACAATGTGCCTGAGACATTGCCTTCCTGTTAACAGGAACAACTTGTCAAAGGGTTTGTGACTCAAAGCGAGCTATAACTTCGTGCTTTAAATTGAGAATGCTTCTCCTTTCTCTCCTGGCAGAAACAAGGCGAATGTTCATGACATCCCCCAAGAGCCAGCAGCAGAGAGGAGACAGTCCCAGCAAAGACCTTGCTAAGAATTCACTGGTTTAAAGTCCTTCATCTGATTTTTTTATTTTATTTTTTTTTTAAAAGGCTATATATAAAGTGAAGAATCATCATGCAGCATTGGAGAAAGAGGTGTACATCTTTGGAGATGGCCCCTCCGGCCTTCTGGCCCTTCTTCCCTCAGCAGGAGACACCAAGCATTCATGGCCATGCAGCCAAGCAAGTCCTAGAGTTACCTCCAGCCCCCTCAGTTTTCCCTCATATTCCCCCTCCCTACCCTTCAAGCATCTTCTTACATCCCCTTTTTTAGCTTATTAAGCCTGTGGTGGCCTCTTAAACATGCTAAATACAAGTGTGTGGACCCAGCTATGTAAATAAAACGCCCCAGGTGGTGAGCATACACGAGGGCAGGGGTCTTTCCCATGGAGTCTCCAGCACAAGGAGATGGAGACCAGGAGGAAAGAGGGTCAGGGAACAGGAGGACGTGCCGGGAGGAATTTTTATGGATGAGTGGTACACGGCCAGAAGGGAAAGGATTTTTCCAGTCCCTGGTATATGTGTACATCAACATTGACAAGGGTGCACGCCGTGTGGGGGCAGCTCTGCGCCTGTTTGAGCAACTCCCTTCTTGTTCCTTCCTCAAAGAGAAGCTCAGGATGGAAAAATAGGCCAGGGGGGCAGCTGCCTCCCCATCTCCTGTGCAATGTCCCATGGTGGTGGGGGCTCTGACCTTCTGCCACATGAGGGGATGTGCTGGAGGCCGTGCATAGGGTGGTGGGACCGGGTGTGCAAAGTGTGAGCTCTCCCTGGTGCACACCCTCTGCTGGGTTAGAGGGTGTCTTCACTACCCACCCCACGGTCTTCTAGACTCAAGAGGTCTTCATCAAGCTGCTGGCTCCTCTGTGCCCCTCCATGGGTGCAAAGGGGCAGGAGGAAGGTGGTCCAGGGCACATGGCCACCTAAGAGGGTGGGACAGCGCTGAGAGCTCCCCCGAGCTCTGGCTCATTGTCACACTAAGACAACCCTGAGCCTGCTCCCACTCTTCACCTTCAGCAGGCAGAGAAAAACCCACACCAAGTTCAGGGACTGGCACCTCAGTGCATCCCCATCTGACCCCCATCTCCAGGAGGTCTGTCTCCTTTGCTGCCACTTCTCCTTGCTCTCAGCCTCTTGCTATTCCCAGCCCCGGCAAGGGTGATGTGGAAAACTTCCTGCTTTAAAAACTCTACCCTTGAAACCTTTTCAGACAACACAGTAGAAGAGGTGATGGTTCCTGCTGTCCTTGTTTGCTTTGCAGCCTCTTGGAGGCAACGCCAAGTGAAATGAAGCCCCAGAATAAATCCTACCAAACAGGAACATTTTTATAAATAACCTCTGCTCCACAGCTTGCAAGTACTCGAGCGTTTCTCTGTCTCTGCAGCCAAAAACATGTGTTTTGTGTTGCTTCCCATAAATCTCTCTGGTTATTTATCTGCATAAAACCCTTCTATAAATTGCTCACTGGGCCTCGCAGGCGCTTTGATGTATGTCTCAATCTCCAGGTGAATCAATCACTGCCGCGCACACCTTGTGTGCTCCCACGCGGGGAGAAGTTCCCAGTCCCCTTCGCCAGAAGAAAAGAGGGCAAAAAGTCAACCGGGTTTTGATGGATGGATAAATGTCTGTGGGCTGAGCCTCCTGCACAGAGCTTGTTTATACGGAGAGTTACCAGCACTCCCTCCTCCTGCTGGCTGATAAAATACACCTCCTCCCTCCGTCCTGATGAAATACGCTCCAGACCGAGAGCCTGCACATGGATGTTTGCTCTCTTTGTCAGCTCCTCTGACACTACTGCATTTCCTCCTCAGGTGGGGAGGAATTCTCGGTACAGGAATAAAAATATCAGCCTTATTCTGTGGGATTAAAGTGGTGTCAGTCGTGTTACAGACCCACTCCACGCGGAGGTGGATCTCACTCTTCATCATCACGGTGCAACTTACTTTTAAGCCTTTATTCCATGTCCCGTGAATGAATGGTGTTTGTTTGGGTCAGAGTTTTGCTGAGCAGCTTTTTTTTGTTGTTTGATGGAGAGCTGCCACTGGGTTTCACAGCCAGGATTCACCACCCTCGGGCGAGCTGTGGGGCACCACCTGGACCGAGGCATCGCCCTGCCTCAGTTTCCCCCCCTCCAAAAGGGAAAGGAGTCAGTGCAATGAAGGAACCAAGAGCATTTTGCTGTGTGTTGACGGAGATCTGTTGGAAGTGTTGTCAGGTCTTGACAACAGGAGTCAGCGTGCATGTACAGTATGCTATGAAATATAACATGTCCTGCTTCTCTAGGGCAAGGAACCCCTTGAGAACACCCCCTCACCCCTGAACATGGCTTCTGCCCTGCTGTGAGGAGTTCCTGCCTCCCGTATTACGGGTCTCATATTAGCAATGTTTTTGTAGTTGGGTTTGGGGAGGGAACAAAAGGATGAAGAAGTTGGAAGAAGGGAGAGGGAGCCTTACAGAGCTTGGCGGAATATGGTTTGGGGAAAAGAACAAAACCCAAGGATTTCTCCAAGGAAAAGAGACTATCAGCTCCAACTTGGAGGCTCCAGCCTCCCCACAGATACTTGAATGTCTGAGCTGCTTCACCCAGAGCACCCCCACCCTGGACCTTGGGGACAAGGGGGTCCCCCACCAAGGCAGCACCCGTCCCCCTCCAGCACAGGGGCACTGCCATCACCACCGCAGGGTTTTAGACTTCTCCACCCCGAGAGCAGCAGGACTTGTCTCCCAGCCCCCCAGTGGGACATCCCAACCTGTCTCACCCGGAGTTGTACGGCGCATCCCACCCACCCCAGGGCAATGGGCCACCTCCCCTCTCCTTTGGCCACTCACCACACTGGGAAGGGGGAGAACCAAGGAAAATAAACCTCCTAAACCCAGCAGCTCTTCCAAAGGCGATTTCGGGGCCATAATTCAGGCTTCGTGGCTCCCTCCCTGCCCTCAGCAGCTTAATGCCATAACGCACATTTCTCAGCTCAAAACATCTGGCTCCTCTCCAGCCTGCCTCTACAACAGCAAAGCCCCACCAGCCCACTGGGCAAGCCAGCAGGGACCAATCCCACCTCCCCCACACCATCCCTCCCCCTGCCTAACCAGCTGGGGGGCCAGCAGGCCCCACGGCCTTTCTCCTCCCACCACGGTCCCTTGGGATGCACCTGCTCACCGGTGACGTCTTCAGCAACGGTGACACCAGGGGGAGCATCCCTCAGGCACAACCCCGTGGAGGGGCTGAAAGGGGTGCCTCTCACATGCAAAGTGTCTTTACGAAAAAGTGTTGCTTTTTGGAAGCTTCTATGTGAACTACTTGCAATCCCACCCAGACTTTGGAGCTACAGGATTTCCTCTTCAGTCTAGTGTCAAAACAAGCTTTTCCCATCTATGCTGACTGGGGGTCGTGCTGGGCTCTGAACTTTCAATATATCTGGAGGCGGTTCTACATGCAAGGTGTGTTCAATGAAAAGTGTTAGTGTTTAAAAGTTTCTATGTGAGCTACTAAAAATGCCACACAGACTTTGGGGCTGCAGGATTTCCTGTTCAGTCTAGTGTCAAAACAAGCTTTTCCCATCTGTGCTGGCTGGAAGCCATGCTGGGCTCTGAAACCTCTCTATGTCCAGAGGTGCCTCTCACATGCAAGGTGTGTTCAATAAAAATTGTTTCTTTTTGGAAGCTTCTATGGGAACTAATTACAATGCTATCCAGACTTTGGGGCTGCAGGCTTTCCTCTTCAGTCTAGATTCAAAACCAGCTCTTCCCATCTATGCTGCCTGGGGGCCGTGCTGGGCTCTGAACCTTCAATATATCCAGAGGTGCCTCTCACATGCAAGCTGTGTTCAAGTAAAAGAGTTTCTTTTTGGAAGTTTCTATGGGAACTACTTACAATGCCACCCAGACTTTGGGGCTGCAGGCTTTCCTCTTCAGTCTAGTGTCAAAACCAACTTTTCCCATTTCTTCCAGCTGGGGGCAGGGCGAGACTCAGAACCTCCTATGATTCTGAAGGTGCCTCTCACATGCAAGCTGTGTTCAAGGAAAAGTGTTTCTTTTTGGAAGCTTCTATGGGAA
>JAOQGM010000002.1:20689129-20703380 GCA_027564225.1 Gallinago stenura
AACATGAGGAGGAACTTCTTTCCTGTGAGGGTGGCAGAGCCCTGGCAGAGGCTGCCCAGAGAGGTGGTGGAGTCTCCATCTCCAAAGACATTCCAAACCCACCTGGACACGTTCCTGTGGGACCTCCTCTGGGTGGCCCTGCTCCGGCAGGCGGTTGGAGCGGATGGTCTCCAGAGGTTCCTTCCAACCCCATGTCATTCTGTGATGCTGTGTCGCAGAGGCGAGGGATGAGGTGGGTAGTGCTCCCCTGCAGCCTTCCCGGGGTGGCCGCTGGGCACAGAAGAACAGCCATGATGGCTGTGCCACGGCAAAACGACTCGAGCAAAGCGTGCGAGACGAAGATGAGGACAAGCATCACCATGGAAGCCTAACAGTGAAATAAAATCCTCTCAACTCAAGCCATATATCACTGGAAGGAGCCTGTAAATGTGGATCCTGGCTGGCGGCCAAAGTGCAGATGGCAAACCTCTGTGCAGGGGAAGTGGCTTTATGTGCAGCGGGGACCACTGCTATTGCACGTCCCAGAACAGGCTGTGCTGGTGCATAGGGTTTTGCAGCGTCGGTTACAGGCTATTAAACCCTTCTAAGGGCATAAGGTCTTAGTCCTTTTCCGACTGCACGAACTCTTTCCTAAAAACCTCACCAAAACACACTCAACCGGCTCAAAGCTTCGCTGAGGGTATGATTTCCCCCCCCCTGAACAGAGGCAGAGCAAGAAGGGACCCCTCCACCAAGAAAAATCAGGTTCATGTGAGGTTGCTTTGTAGGACCACAAGCCAAAAAATTCCTAAATGGAAGGAAGGAGCTGCCGAAGGAGTGTCAGTCCAAAGCCTGAGGATACCTGTCCTGCTCACTTTGTGCTCCCCTCCTGGGCACCAGAGTGAGAGAAGCAGTAATGCTCCAGTGAATGGCGAGTGGAGAAGACTTTAAGTGACCCCAGGCTAAGGATGTCCCCTGGCAGGGGACAAGGACACTCAGGAAGGCTGATGGAGGCCCATGAGAGGATGGAGGTTGGGCAATAGCTAAGGGAACACGGGAGGGAAGCAGGAGTTTTCAATTGTTAATGTATTAATCTGCCTTTCCCAAACGGCTTCTGTTCCTCCATCACCACCACCCATAAATTCACGTTTATGTTAAACCCCTGGGGCTTGCTGCTCTGCAGAAAGGAAGCATTGCAATCAAGGGCACTTAGACAAAGTCATGTTGGTTTTGGGTGAGAGCTTGGTGTAGTTTCATGGGAGCTCCAGAGTAAGAACCCAACACGTTGCCCAGGTCCCCAGGGGGACCCCCACCCCAGGAGGTGCTGGTGCTGCTGAAGGCTGGGTGCTGAGAGTGCTCAGGATTGCAGCGTGGTGTTTGCTGCTTTTATTCAAGCCTAAGCTTGATCTATGTGATCCTGAAAGACTCTTACATCTTCCTTTCATCTCTTTGCTTTCTAAGTCATTTTCTAGCTTTCATGTTTGTACAGAAATTCAATAAATCAATGTTTTTACAACAACAAGACAGCAAGGGAAAAAGGCACCTGGACTGTTTGCACGACCTCAGGGTTCTGAAGACCATTTGGGGACTTCTGGAAAAGGAGGGAGTGGGGGGGGGGGGTTGCTCCAGGAACCTGCAGTGATGCTCCTCGTGAGAGGGCACGGGGATCTCCCAGGTGATGACCAGCCACAGTGGGGATGCCCTGGCTCAGTTCTCCCCCAGCCTTGGCATGACCTTCCTCACTGGCATGCCTCTGTTTCCCTCCCATGTCTCTCTTGAAAAGGAGGTTTTGACACACAGCTGAGTCATCGGCTGCGGAAAACCCCGCAGTTCCTTCAAACACCCCCGGTGGTGCGGGAGGAGAGGAGGAGATGGGAACACCCAAAGGCAGTGCCCGGGTTAAAAGACACCTTTTGGGGCTGCAGCGTTCAGCATTGCCCCTCGGGATGCTCTGGAAGCCCTTCTCCAGTGGAAAGTGCTCACATGGAAAATGTGCTCTGCCCCCAAACCTCGTCAGCACTGTCTGCTGCAAAATCCTTTCCACCCACCACCTCGTCAGTGTGCAGAAAAAAAACACTACCTGGAGTTATTTGCAAGAATTAGGGACTTGTTCCATGAGCTCAGGCATATGGCTGTCCTGGAAAACTCCCGGTGGCAGGACACTCGTGTGACCCTGGTACCGTTCCAATGGCTCTGGTGACTACAACACAGAAACACATTTCACTGAGGTTCCCAAGAAGAGAAATACGTGTCTCCCCTGCAGTGGTCGGCCTGGGTCTGTAGGGGCCTTGGGAATGGATCGTAAGTCCCATGAGGAGCAGCTGAGGGAGCTGGGGGTGTTCAGCCTGGAGAAAAGGAGGCTGAGGGGAGACCTCGCTTTCTCCAACTCCCTGAAAGGAGGGGGTAGCCAGGGGGAGGTCGGTCTCTTCTCCCAAGGAACAGACCATGGGACAAGAGGAAATGGCCTCAAGTTGCCCCAGGGGAGGTTTAGGATGGATATTAGGAAAAATTTCTACACTGAAAGGGTTATTAAACCTTGGAAGATGCTGCCCAGAGCCGTGGTGGAGTCACCATCCCTGGAAGGATTTAAAAGCCGGGCAGACATGGTGCTGAGGGCCATGGGTCAGTGGTGGGTTTTGTCAGTACCAGGTTGATGGTTGGGCTGGATGATCTGAAAGGTCCCTCCCGACCTGGGCAGTTCTGTGACTCTATGATCCTCACAAACGGTTAACCTGCCGGGAGCTGCACAGCACTAATGACTTCACATGCATTTAATCAGCTTGGGCTTCCAGAGCCTCCTCCTCGGGAGCAGGAAAGGCCGTGCACCCCGGGTGCAAATGCTCCCAAAGCCTCACCCTTCCACACACACCCCCCCTCCACACTCCCCCCCCATACCAATCCTTAGCAATCATTAATCACCACTGGGCTGGCAACCGGAGCAGGCGGCAAGCAAGGCAAGCCTCCGTGGGAAGCAGGGCTGGCCGGTTCCCCGTGGTGGCAGCTCGTCCTGTGACCACCCTGCCCTGGGAGGTCCCCGCTGGAGGTGTCTTCTCCTTCACCCTTTCCTTCAGGAAGGTCACTTGGTCCCGGGCGCCGGAGGCTCTGAGGTGGGAGATCTGAAGAGGGAGCTTCTGCCCTGGGCAGCCACCGTGGTCTCCATCTCTTCACCATGGGGCAGAAGGGGCTTTGGGGAGCCCTGGAGTACACCTGCAGGTTGCTGGGCATCTCCACCGCAGCAGGTAGGAGCGAGGTCTCTTCTTCTTGGGCATTTAAAGGTGCTGAGAGGGTGTCAGGACCTCTGAGCTGTGTCCCTGCCCCATCCTCCGAGGGGGGACAAGGAAATTTAATCCATTTTCCTCCGGGATGCAGGGAGGGAGAGCACCGGGTGCCTGGCCAGGCTCTTCCCAGCTGCTGTGGGAGGGGGGACAGCGAGACATCCCAAAGGAAGAGCCAGCCCTCGGCACGGGGGAGGACAAGCTAAAGCACAGAGGGGAAAAAAAAAAAAGCTAAATTATATAGTGCCAGGGTGGCAGAGCCTCTGTGGCAGTGCGTGCTCTGCCTCTCCAGCACCCCGCCGGGGAGCAGGGAAGCATCTCGGGTTATAGCTGCAATACAAACACCATAAATCCACCCAGATGGCTGGATCCATCCTTTCCCCCACCCTCCCTCCACCCAGCTGCCAGGGGATGCTGGGGACCAGTGTCCTCCCAGTTTGGTGACACATGTGGGTGTTTTGAGCATCTCACCCAGAAGCGTGGTGAATAACCCTCCCGTATCGGGCACCTCGGGATGGGAGGTGGGGAAGCAGCTCAGGCTGAGGGCTCAGGGGTTCCCCGCGGGGCTGCTGCTGACTCACTGTTATGGGACAGGGCCAGCAGCACTCCCTGCCTCAGTTTCCCCATCAGCAGGGCAGAGATCAAAGAGCCTGACCCACCTAAAAGCTGGAGGTGTGAACCAGAGGTTCCCGGCGAGACGTGACTTGAGGTGGTGCTTGTGGTTCCCGTGTCAGACCCCCAGGAATTTCGGACTCAGACACTGCAGAGTAGGTCACAGAGGACACCCCCCCTTCCTCCTTTCCTTTATCAGCTGCAGCCACGAGAGACACTTTGCTGGGGTCAGGGGCAAAGTAGAAAGCACAGAGGTCGGATGAAGAGAGCAGGGGTCCCCAAGGACACCCAAAGCCCAGCTGGGACACCGGAGGCTGCGCTCTGGAATGTGCTTTAGAAGCCTGATAATGGGCAGAGACCTGAGTCTCTGAGGTTGTGCAAACTCCCAGGAGATAAGTGCTGATCGTGATGAGGCTGCGAGAGATAGGAGCTGGGACACAGCTTTAGCCAGCAAACGCAAATCCCTTCCTTTCCCCATCCCCATCCCCCTCGGGCCCACAGGCTTAAAGCTCCACAGAAGCTCACAGAGACCTTCCTGGGAGAAAACACAAGCTTTTTCCCATGGGAAAACGAGAGCTAGAACAGCAAAACTGAAAATAGCTGGCAATTAAGTGTCTTAGTGGAATATAATATTCTCCCCTTCTCTCCTGCTTGTTTTCTTTTCATCATTTTGCATCATCTGCACCTCTCTCTGTGGTTCCTGAAACCAGCAGTCTCCCTGCTGAGCATCCCAGAGCGTGGAGAGCTGCTCTACCCACCTCTGGGCTTTTCCACAGCTCCGATGCGTTCCCAGCACTGCCTGCATTTTCCCAAAAGGCCGTTGAAGAATGGGAGGTGCCTTGGGTTTTATTCCTCCCCACGTCTCAATGGCCTGAGAAAACAGCCCGGCGCAGTGTTCGGTGCCTGATGAGTTGTGTGAGGTCTCTGCATGGAATGGAAACCACGCAGAAGAGAGTCCCACGGGTTTTGTTCGGGGGAAAAAATTAAATAAATAAAAAAATATCAAAGGGAGAGGAGAGTGCATCAGCCTCACTAATTGATTCTGAGAGGTCTGGCCAGCTCCATAAACTGCTTTGCAAACAGCACAAGGTTGCCCACAGAATATAACCCCCCCTCCCCTGTCCCCCGGGATCTTGTACTGTGATGGGATGGGCTACGGGGCTTCTTGTCTGTGGGAAATTAAGCCCCCCCCATGAAGAGCAGGGTCTTGTGAGGAGCCATCAAGCAGCCCCACAATTCTCTGCACTCTTTGGGGCATCTCTGTTTGTTAAGAGGTTTGAGCCCTTGTGATTTCTGCATCGAGGGAGAGAGTCCTTACTTATTCCTTAATTCTCATGCTTTCAACCATTTAATTCCGAATCATGTGCCCTCAGCCACATGCTCTGGACAAGCTCCAAACCACAGCAGCAGCCAGTCCAAACAAACACCTCGGAAACAGCCCTTTTGCTGCTTGTGGCTTCCTCACCCAAAGAGCTCTGTGGACGAAGCAGAAGCTGTACAAGGACCAGGAAACCTCCCCACCCAGAGCAGAGGCTCAGGAGGAACAGCCCAGCTGCTGAATTCTGCCTTCATCCGCCGGGAATGAACCAATTCCACATTTATAGGGAAGATTATAAAGAAGGCTTCTCAGCCACAAGATGGCAAAGAACCCCACCGTGCCTGTAGGATTAGCTCACCCAGCTCCACAGCCCTCTGATGGGACTGGTTGCCCTGGGCCTGATTTTCTTCCCAGTGGTGCCCAGTGGCAGGATAAAGAGCAACAGGCACAAACTGCAGCACGGGAAGTTCCATCTCAATGTGAGGAAAAACTTCTTTCCTCTGCAGAGCCCTGGAAGAGGCTGCCCAGAGAGGTGGTGGAGTTTTCTTCTCTGGAGACATTCAAAACCCACCTGGATGGGTTCCTGTCCAACTGCTCTGTGTGACCCTGTTCTGGCAGGGGGTTGGACTGGATGATCTCCAGACGTCCCTTCCAACCCCTACCATTCTGTGATTCTGTGTCTCTGCTCAGAACTGGAGAAGCTGCCTCCATGGAGGAGGGTGGCCTGTGGAGGTCCCCAACCTGACAGGGGCCATCAGCTGCAGGTGACACAGGGAGACCACAGAGGGGCTTTGTTCAGCCCAGATGGGAGAGCTGTGTGCTGAGGCACAGACCCTTGGCATTGACCCACCTCATGGGCTTGATGGACACTGTTCTGCACCCCTGTTTGGGAGCCCGGCACCTTCTCCAGTAGGGCAAACCACAGCTCACATAAATGAAGCCAACTGGTACCTCAAGCCTTGGCCACCATCCATTGAAGAGGACCAGCAGTGAAGTTCCTGAGCACCAGAGGATGGGCTGAGACCTGCTTGGTGAGATGTGGAGACATCAAACATGGACAGGAGTGCAGTGACTGCCTAGAGCCCTGCCCTGGCCATGAGACCTGGTCTTTGCATAGACCCACACCACTGGCACTTGGGCACCATGATTTGGACACGGACCAAGCTTGCACCATGATTTGGACATGGACCAAGCTTGCACCATGACTTGATCATGGACCAACCAGCTTGCTGCAGCTGGTGCAAAGCACTTTGAGTTTGCACCATTTGGAAAGACTCTTAGGGGGGAACTGAAGGATGTTGAAGGAAAATTTCCATCCCCTGAAGCTGCTGGCCCCCAACAGCTAGTCCAGGGAAGATTTTTAGCCTCACTAATACTCTTAATCCCCCTTAAACTGACTCCCCAGTGTGCTGTGCTGGCCGGGCCACCGAGGGGACATTCATTCCCTGCTTTTAATCTGCCTGCTCCTGTTATATGTTTTTCTGTTTGACTAGCAAAGGATCTTGATGCCATGGCTACGGCTATGGACGTTGATAAAGGCATCTGGCAGGGTTCCCCTGTCCTGCTGCTGCCCGGCAGCCATGTGTGGGGTGCAGCAGGCCTGGGCAAGCTGGGAGGGCAGGGGAGAAGGACTGGTGGGTGCTGGGGGGGGACCGGACAGAGAGGTCCCCAAGAAAGAGAGGGGACAGAGATGGATGGGGCAGTGGGAGGGAAGACCCTTTGGTTGCTATCCAGGGGGCAGAAGGGACAGAGGACCTTCCTTTGTCCTTGTGTCCCTCCTTGCTCACCTCCCCCAGCTCTCCAAGGCCAGCTGGTGTCCCCAGAGCACATCTCCCCAGACCACGCAGGCTGAGGTGACAGCTCAGACCCCCCTGGGTTGGTGTGTCACTGGTGGTGGCAGTCCCAATGTGCCACACAGCATCGGGGGAGCCACCTCGACAGCCCCTGGGGGAACAGGGAGCATCAATCCTGGGGGCTGGTGGGGCAACCAAGAGTTGGGGACCAACCCTGCACCTTTCAGCATCTTTCCTGCCTTGTTTTTCTAGTGCTGATCGGCGTGGGTGTGGAAACCCTGCAGCGAGGACAGTTCAAAAGCCTGGCTTTCTATCTGCTGTGAGTATTTCTTGTCCTTGGAATCAGAGCTGGTGGCAGGGGGTGTGTGTGTGACTCCTTTGACCCCCCCACCACATGTGCAGCACCAGGCTAGACTGCAGCAGCAGCAGTGTCCAGGGGTCTGGGGAGTCCAGATCTCCACCTCTAGGTTTCAGGTAGATAAATAAGCTGTTTCTGTTAGAAGAAGTTGTGCTACCACATCACCCACGCTCCTGCAGAACCAAGGCAGGCCAGGGGTGACACTGGCTGCAAAGTGACCCCCTGGGGGAACAGAAGGGCTTCGAGGTCTCCTCCACAAACCTCAGCTGAGCAGAGGGTGCCAGACCCCAGCCCACAGACTCTGCTGTGGACTGGCTAGTAAATCCTGGCCCTCTGTGCCCCTTCTGCCACCTGGAGAGCACACTCAAGCCCAGCCCTGTCCCCCTGACAGCTCCACCTTTCAGTTTTTCAGGGGTTGCAGTTACTGTCTGTGAAGGCTTCTTCTTTATCAGTTTGTTCCTGGAGATGTGCTTCACGTGAGTAGACCCTGTCCAGTCTTCTCCAGCCTTGGTGGGGCTTCCCCAGGGCAATTTTGCCCCCTTTACAGGCAACACCACACCTAGTGCCAAAGGTAGTGGCCCAGGCAAGTGCCAAACCAAAGGTCCTGTCCCTACTGCCATGGCCAGTGCACTCAGGCAGGGGGGAGGCAACTGGGGCCATGTCCCCAGCCAGTTAAACATGTGTTTTCACCCAGGCTTGTGCCAGAATTTGCTGAGCATCAGCAGGACAAACCCTGGTCTGCAGCATCTGCTGAACACCCAGTACGATGTCCCACAATGGACCGGGGTTGAAGGAAGAGCCAGATTCCCCAGAGTGAGCTGCTGCTCCCTCCCAGAGACAGCACAAAACCTTGAGAGAGTGTAGAAAATCCTTATGTGCTCAGGGGCTGAGCAATTCTGCTGCCTTTCAGCATAAACTCAAAAGCCCTGATGGCTTGGAGGCAATGCCTTACTCCAGACACTTGACTGGTTGCCAGATGGGCAAATACACCGAGGAGAGGTGGCCTGAGATGCCAACCTCTGGTAGATGTAGCCCCCAGCCTGTTCCCCACATGGGAGGGTCTCAGGCTCTGCTTACCTTCCCTGACCAACATGGTGGTTTCCTGGCAAAGCCAGAGCGAGGATCTGAACTGTTAGATGGGCAACTGTTAAATCCAAACCTTCTTGCCATGTGCTTGGTGCCCCATCCCACAAGGACCTCTGTTTCTCTCCCCAGATATGAGCCTGACTCCCTAGCACAGGCCTGCTGGAAGCGAGCAAGACGCCCAGGGAGCTTCCAGAAATTCCTAGGGTACACGCTGCTGTCGGTGGCTTGTTTCCTGCATCCCGTCCTGGTCTGGCATGTCACCATCCCTGGTGAGAAGCACGTGCTGGGGTGGGGAATCATGGAGATGGAAGCATGGTGGGGGGCAGAGAGGGTGGGAATGTGCAGGCTGTGGATTGGTTGTGGGGACCAGTGAGCCAGCTGGACCAAGATCTTGGTGAGCTCTTCGCTTTGCCCCAACCCTCAACTGACATCTCCTTCTCCCCAGGGTCCATGCTGGTCCTCACTGCCCTGGCCTATTTCTTGCTGAGCAAGAGGAGGAAGAGCCCAGAGCACAAAGAGACACATCCCCAGGTGGGCCAGTACGTGGACCCTTCGGCCACCGTGGCAGCCCCAACCATTGCTGGTGACACTGAGCAGACCTACACCTTCCACGGGGCCCAGAAGGAGCAGCACCGCTCGCTGCTGGGCCACATGAAGAGCATCCTGAAGGGCAGCAAAGACAGGAGCCTAGCCCCAGCAGCTTCTGCCCAACCTGAAGCCCCACCAGCCCCACGCAAGCAAGTGCACTTCCAGGAGAAGGTGGTGCAGATCATCCCCTCGGTCAGCGAGAGCTTGGAGGACTTGGAAACTGAGGCCGAGGAGACCACGTCAGACACAACACCCATCCTCACCCCACCTGATGCCCCTGTCATCCTCTCTCCCCTCACCTCCACAGGCCTCTTCTGAGCCCTCAGCAGGAGGAAGGACAGGGTAGACATCCTACCCCTGCCCTGGCATCTCTCCCCGCCACTCTAGCAGCTGAGGAACCCCGAGAGGCGGCCCTCCTTGCCCTCCCTGCCTCCAGGTGACAACTGTGTCCCTCCCTTTCCAAGGGGTTGCCCGCACTACATGGTCCCATGCCTGGTGACAGGGCTGGTGGATGTCCCCAGTCCCTGCAACACCATGGGCGGTGGTTTGAGGGGAGACCTTATTTATGTTTATAAGTATCTAAAGGGTGGGTTGAAGGATGTTGGAGCCGGACTCTTTTCAGTGGTTTCCAGCGACAGGACAGGGGCAACGGGCCCAAGCTGGAACATGGGAAGTTCCACTCAAATATGAGGAAAAACTTCTTTCTGGTGAGGGTGATGGAGTCCTGGAAGAGGCTGCCCAGGGAGGGTGTGGAGTCCCCTTCTCTGGAGATCTTAAAGACCCACCTGGATGCTCCTGAGTGATGTGCTCTGGGCATCCCTGCTTTGGCAAGGTTGGACTGGATGATCTCTAGAGGTCCCTTCCAACTCTGACAATTCCATGATTCCGTGATTCCATGGTGCCAGGACAGTGAGTTTTCTGCTTCCATGGCTTCATGTGTGGGTCATGGCACATGACAGCATCTCCTCCTGCCTAACATCACAGCTGTGGTGTGGACCTCCCACTAGGAAGCAGCAGGCAGGAAGAGAGGAGACTTCCATGCCCCCAGAGCAGCCTCCACCATGGGCAGTTGTCTCCCTCCTGCCCTTGTTGCACGTGGAAGATGATGGGACACATCCAGCACAGGCCACCACAGGTTCCCTCACAGCACCTGCACTGGCTGCAGCAGGCCCAGGGCACCCAAAACTTCATTTCAGAGGTGGGCTGAGACCAAGGACACCTCCCCTGGGGCTCACACCCACGAAGGTCTCTCCCCCGAGACACGTTCAGAGCCCAGCAGGGAAATCACCTCTGACTTTGGGGACACATATGCAGGAGCAGGAAGGACCTTGGGGTTTCCTGGTGTCCCCTGCCCACACAGCCCTCTTGCGTTAGGAGAGCTTTGGAATGATGTAGCAGCTCAGGTCATGAGGTTCAGCACCGTGTTGGCACACCAGACCATGTGTAATCCCCTGTGTTCGTTAATTATGAGCCCCAAAGGGCAAAGGCAATAATAAAGTTATAATTCTGTCCCCCCCATCCCCTCCATGCCAGGTCTTCCCTGAACCCTTCACCTCTGGCTTAATCCTACCACATATTCTTCCCTTTGAGGATGGTCCACCTATAATCCAGCGTTTTTCTCCTGCTCAACTCATGCCCTTGGCTCTCTCCCACCTGAGGACTAAGACTCTCTGCTTCCAGCTGGCAAATGTTGTCTGTGCCTGCAGATACCACCACCAGAACCTTCATCATCGGCGTCAGACCCCTCTTTGGGCTACACAAGGGAAAGAGGTTGGGTGGTTGGGTGTTCTCGGACATGGCACATGAGGCCACAATGTCACTGCTACTGGGTTGAAGAGTTGTCACCGCTCTGAGCCCAGACACACAGCGCTGGTGTGAGGTGGTGGGAAGGAGAGAAGACTCCTGAAACCCACTTAGACTATTTATAAAGTGGAAGCCGATGGGGCTGGCTGTTTTTCTTGGAAATACATTATTTCTTCTTTTTAAAATCTCAGCTCTCTGAGTCACAATCCTAGAGTGGTTAGAGTTGGAAGGGACCTTAAAGACCATCGAGTTCCCACTCCCCTACCCTGGGCAGGGACACCTCCCACCAGACCAGGTTGCTCAATCACCTTGTTTATAGTTTGCAGCATAAAAATGTGAAGTGTAAGTGTTCAAAAATCAGAAGGTGATTGAGATAAAAACCCGATGCTGCTTTTTAATCAACTCTTTGCAAGTGACTCCTAATTTGGGAGATGGATGGGGAATGATATTGACTCTCAGTATTTGCCTGTGGTTGGTAATGAAGCTGGCCACAAGAGAAGCTTCTGAATGGTTGCACAAACTTGTCGTTCCTACACCCAAAAAGCCTTTTCTTGCACCATTTAAAACGACAGCTGGTGCCAAGCTGTTCTACAGACGATACAGGGATTAGAGACCTCCTCCTCCTCCTGGCTGCACAGATTAGCCTTCCACCCCATAAACGCCTGCTGGGGGACAGTCACGTACACACCTGCCTTTAGGGAAGTTTTGCACCTGCAAAAAATGCCTTCAGAGAATTATGGTCCTTTTTTACAACCCAGCACCACTCGACTGAGAGCCCCAAGCCCAGGATCCGGCCACAGCTCCACTCTCAAGCCGGTGTATTCACCATGTTAAGAAATAAAAATAAAGCTATTTTCTTCTAAATAAAAATAAAGCTGTTTTCTTCAAAAGGCTGTGCTCAGAGCTGGCTCCTCAGCTCCAGCACGCATCTGCTCTGCTATTAGACCTGCCCTCATTAGCCAGCTCAGCTTCCTGCATCATTCAGGGCTCTTCTTTGAACTTTGCATAATTAATTACACAGAGAGAGATAAGGCTCGTTGAAAAGGCACCTCTCCCAATCGATCAAGGAGATCTGCTGAGGAGAGAGAGACCACATTTCTGCAGCCTCCTCTCTAGCCCTGAGCCAAGCTCCAGGGTCGGGGACAGCTGCTTTGTGATGGGTCTGCTCCTTCAGCCCTTGCTCAACCAGCCCCAGAGTTGGTTCTGGTGGGGCAGCAGGGCAAGGGGAGAAGCAACGCAGTTGGTTGTGGAGAGCCAATGTCATTGCTCTGCCAAATGTATAAAATGACTCTGTAACAGCTAGGCTCTTCAGAATTAGGTATTTCAGTTTTTGGGCTCATTTTTTGAAGTCTGTTGAAGGTTTCTCCAAGGAAGCCAGACGAAGGACAGCTACAGGTGGGGTGGTTTTTCAGCCATCCTGGAGACAGCACTGGACCTGGTGGCTTTTACAGAATTGTGGTGGTTGGAAGGGACCTCAGAGATCATCAAGTCCATTTTCTTGCCTGCTCCCTTGTGTTGGACCCAGCTCTTCTCCAACCTCACAGCCAACTGGCTCAGGAGACAAAGGCTGGGAAAGAGCTGCTTGTCTTTCCTGTGCTATTGTCTGTCCAGCTGAGGTCCAGGGCCAGCTCACCCAGTGCCAGGGAAGTGCTGGGACCACGGAGCTGGGGGCAGGATGCTCCAGAGGCAGCCGAGCTGCATCCCAAGCATCAGCAAACGGGTCCTCTCCCCCCATGGAGGCTGAGCTGCTCCCCCCCCCTGCCAAGGACTCTGTTGTACATCCCTGCTCTGCTCTTGGCCCCCCACCCCAGGTGCTCTCTGACAACTGAGCTCGTTAGCTCAAAGGGAAAATAATAATAATTAGGAGAAAGACAAGGGGGTGGCTGTCTTCTGCGATAATGAGCCAAATAAGTTCAGGGAAAGAAGAGCAAAATGAAGAGCACGGGGGATAAAAGCACCCCTTTTGGAGGCAGCTCAGCTGCTTAAAGAAATTCACCCTCGAGATTTCTTAAAAATCCCACTGCAAAGGAAATCTTTGGCCTCAGGGGGGGTCAGAGGGCTTTGCAGGGGGCTCAGAGATTATTTGCATAGGTGTGCACTTTTGAGTTGGCCCCTGTCCCTACATTTAGCTGTGAGGGGCTACTGGAAGCACCCGAGATGCTGCAGAGAGCTGCTGGGGGGGCATATATGAAAACTCTCATATGTGTGGGGTAATTGAGGGAAAAGGAAAAGAGGAAGAACTTGGTGCTATTAGCTGTGCTGCGATGGATTGGAAACCCTCTGCAGTGCTGTGTCACTGTCATGGGCAGCTCCTCATTTGATATTACGACATGTCCACGCGCAGGAGAAGACCTGTCTCCACTCAATGACAAACTCACACACCTGCAACCCCACCGCTCCTCATCCCCGCGCCCTCTCCCAGCCCGTTCTGGAGCTTCTCCCATGCGCTGGACCAGAAATGCAGGTTCTGTTCTGGCCAGACTCCTGCATTTCGTGCCGTGCAAGGAGTTACAGGAACCAGAAATCAGATCCCAGACCTGCCTGGGGTTCCTCGGAGCTGTCAGCTCCCTGATCGCCTCGGCACGGCGTGAGAAAAAGCAGGAATCTGTCTTCCCGCTGGCAAATAGCATCTTGGTGAAATGACTGTGCTTAGGTTTATCCTAGTGAATGATTAAGGTACCTTCAGGAAACCAATTCCAGGCAGTTATTCACTTGGCGTGTGACTTCACGGAACCCGGTCTGGAGGTTCTGCGCAAAATACCAGGAACTGGATTTCCCAAGCGAGGTCTTTGGATAATGGAGGGAACCTGAATCTGAGATAGAAAAAAAAAAAAAAGAAAAGGGAAAGAAAAGGGGAAAAAAATAAAAAAAAAAAGAGTAATGTTTCCTGGCAGCTCTTCCTCAACCCATCTTATACCTATAGGGGACCCCATGCAGCAGAGGAGGAAGACATGAGCAGCATCTTAGCACTAAGCCCCATCCCACTCCCATCTTTTCCTTCTGCCCAACCTCTCCTTCCCCCCAACCTTTTGTACCCCAGAGCCAGGCTCATCCAGAAGAGCTATTTAAAAAGAAATATCAATCCCTGCTAAACAAAACTACATCTACTGTGAGCTACATCTACTTGAGCTCCCCACGCTCGCCACTGTCCTTTTGGATGAGGCTTTTGACAGGGCAGAGAGAGGCATCACCTCGCCTGGAGGTGCCTAGAAGGAAAGAAGGTGGCAGCCACAGAAGGAAAACCCAGCAAAAAGAGTAGCTCTAACCAACTTGTTTAGTTTTTCTACTGTTTTTTGGGGGCAAAACTCACCTTCCAGCTCTGGAGGCCTGCTGATGCACTACAAATTTTGCAGCATAGAAAAGCAAGGTTTTTTGGGTTTTTTTTTGTTGGGTTTTTTTTTTTTTTCCGGTAATGTGGTGGACTGTATTACTTCCTTCA
>JAOQGM010000002.1:20704505-20747218 GCA_027564225.1 Gallinago stenura
CATGGAATCACAGAATTGTCAGAGTTGGAAGGGACCTCTAGAGATCATCTAGTCCAACTCCCCTGCTAAAGCAGGAAATGGTTTAGTATATGATTTAGTAATTTTCATTTCCTATTTCTTATTTATATTTTTGTCAGAGTTAGGTTGATGGTTGGACTAGGTGGTCTTTAAGGTCCCTTCCAACCTGGACAATTCTATGATTCTACAACACTCTGATCCTCTCCGTGCTCCCAGCTATGGTGGGTGAAGCATGGCATGGAAGCTTCATCTGAAAGGTTCTTGAGGGGAAGGACTTGAGAAGGGAATTACATCTTTTAACACCAAGCTCCCCTGAAAACCCCAGGCCCAGGCATGAAAGTGAATCCTATCTTATTCCTCTCAAATTATTTATTATTCCCCCTCAGCAGCTGTTTCTCATGCAGGCATCTGCAGGCTCGGAAGACATCGCCAGCTGCATAAATGGAAGCCAAAGCATCTTCTCCAGCAGAAGACGTGTTGTGTGTTTCACATGGGGACTGCACGCGGCCACAGTGTAAAAATATGACAATCTTACTGTCAACATCTCTCACGTGGAAGGGCCATAAGAAGGAAATTGCAAACAAATTCCTGCTGACTGGTTTGGAAATGGAGAAGGCTCTGCTGCTGTCGTTACTTCTCCTGGCTCTTATCCAGTACTAAACTAATCCACTTATGCTAAAATTATTTTTTCAACCCCATGCTAACTTGTTTTATGATTTCTTCACTTCCAACTAGTAGTCACAGGCACAAACATCCCCTCATTCAAGCTGATTCCTTTTAAACCACAACTCCAAACAAAAGCAAAAGATAGTCCCTCTGCTCATGTATTTATCAGATAGTTATAAATAGAAATTATCTTTAGTTTTTGTAACCTGACATTATTCATAAGGTTGCTGTTACTGTACTGTAATCAAGTTTTGCAGAGCTTTCGGGTAACAGTAATTAAAAATTACAAGACAAATCATATTTCTGAAAACATTCATTTCTTTTGGCAGTCTCGATGTTTTTTAATGCTGTAGTTATCAAGATGAAAGATATAGTGTACCTGCATGGGATACTTGCTAAGAAGTTGCACTGGAGCCAAGTAGTATTTCTGTTTGACTATACTGTGGTTCAGATTTCATTTGATCTACCTAATCATGTTTAAAATCTGATTCATTCAAACCAGTCATAAGGAGACTCTGAGTTCACAAGTCCATAAATCCACTCTGCCTTGGATGAGTCACTCGCAGATGGACGTGTATGAGAAGCAGTCAGGGGACTGCTGGGTCTCAGAAATCACATCTACTCTACGTGCCTGGCCTTCAGAAAAAGACACGAGGCAACAGGTTGTGTTGTAGTCTCTTCTATAAGAAAGACTATATTGAGTTTCAGGAGAACATATGGATCAAGGAATAAAGTAGATGTAATGGATGAGATTGAACTGCCCATGGCAGGAACTTGATGATCTTTAAGGTCCCTTCCAACTCAAATTACTCTATGATTCTATGAAACTAGACTGGAATGGAAAGGAATATCTTCAGCTTTCCAATTTAAATGTAATTCCAACGTAGGTATAATCTCAAGTTGCCACTACCAGAAAAGTAGGATTGCTGTTAATTGCTGGACCAGGGCTGAAGTCCAAAAGTAAGTTCATTATTCTCTTTTAAAATTATTATAATTTCTCAAATATACGTTTTTGGGGACATCTGCTTGTCCCCTCTGTAAACTCAAAGAAAGGCCATGCCAACTGCTGGATGTTCTGGAGAAAGAGACACTGAATGACACTGAAATGTTACTTCTTCAGATCTATAGTCTGATTTAACAGAATAAATTCCATGACTGGAAGCACTGGGATTTCACCTGGGGACTGGACCTGAGAACTCGATGGGTTGTAAAGGTGTACAGAAGATGGACAGAAGAGAAATGGCGGTGAGGCAAGAAAATACACCTGAGGATTGCAAAGGCTGAATAGAAAAAGGTGTGTGGGAAAGCTGAGAAACAGGAGGAATTTATGAAAGGACTGAAGAGCTGCAAAAGGCCAGATAGGTAAGAAAATATGGCAAGAAGCTGAAGTGCGAAGCAAACATGAGGGACAGGAGGTGCTGAGGAACACACAAGAGTTCTTCCACAAAGAAGACAGAAGTACAGAAGACAACACAAGGGACAGGTTAGGATCTGGCCTCACCTCATGGACAAGAAGAAGATGAAGAGTTGTTTCATTCTTCCTGAGCAGAAGTATGGCAACATAGACTTGAATTTGGAACTGAAATGGTCCCATATCTTAGGAGTGGTTCCTTCCCCTTCAGACCAGAAGACCGACTGAAAGGAGTAAACACAGAGCAAACATAAGCAAACATGTGGGCACATAACAATTAATTACCCTGTAGAACTTTTCCATCAGCTTTTTAACTCTGAGATGGTTCTAACACGTTGTGCAACGCGCCGCCGCTTGCAGCAGAGCCGTGTGGCTCTGTGGGAGGAACAACGGGATGGTGCTCACCACCTCCCCGAGCAGATGGAGATGACTGCATGGGACTAGGAGACACGGTGCACCAGGGTGTGGATGGGAATGGCACATTCTGGTAGCACCACGATTGCAGCTTCTCCTCAGCTCCTGTGGGAGACACCACACCTTTTCTGGACTACAATTGTGTTTAGCAAGCCTGGATCATCCCGAGTGATCCCTGTCTATATCTACCTATAGATAGACCATCCCTATCTATTACAAATCAACAAGGCAAATGTGTGTTGCAGGTTAAGAGCCTGCTCTTTCATTTTTTGTTGCTCCAGTAAATCCACCTTGCTTTGATGGGAAATGTCAGGATGATTGTCTCCAGTTAGGTGGAGGTGCACTATTTCTGAGGGTGGTTTCCCAGCCAGAAACACGTGAGCGCAGGCTGGGCGGCTGACGCGTGGTGGGTTTGATGGTTCCAAGGCAGCAAACCCTCCAGGATCAACACAGAGCACCATGGTCTCCTACATGCATGGAAAACACCCCACGACTAGAAAATTCTGGACATGAAGTAGCCTCACCAACAGAGTTAATACCAAAGCCAAATATATCAGTAATGGGGAAAACAAACAAACAAACAAAAAATAAATCCAACCAAAAAAACCCAAAACCAATCCCAAAAAATCTCTTCAACCTGCACGAGATTAAAGAACTGGACAATAAAAACCTATGAAATTACCCATCAAGCATTCTGAAGTCCAAGGATGACATCAAACCCTACATACACATCCTAATACTTGTCATGCTTGCTATAGCTATGAAAAGCCAAAGTATAATGGTGTTATATATTTATAAATTTACTAAGAATTTATGGAAAGTTCGGCTTGTGTTTCCATTAGAAGTGCTGCTCCTGGAGTCACGTGAGGACATCAGACACTCAGCTCCTGTTCCAAGAGATGCCTCAGTCCTAGAGAAAAAAATCTTGAAAACTGAGAGCTCCTGGTGATGCTGGGGAGCTTGTGCACAGCTTTGAAAGCAGAGAACTGGCTGATCTGCATCACTTGTGAAAGGAAAAACTGTTTAGAATTCCTCTCATAAACTACCTTCTACTTTTAATTCATCCTTTCTCTTTTCCTCTGATGTTCAGCTACCAATAGCAAACATTTTGCAGCCTACAGATGTCCACATGTTTAACCAACTCGTGCCCATCAGTCGTCACAGATGGGAAGTTTCTTCTCCATCTGAGAAATCTGGCTGCATAAAGCAGGGGAAGGATACCTGAAAATCCAGTCTCTGTTATTTTACTATTATTTTCATAACTATAGTGATCTGCAACACATAAGGATAAAGCACTTCACACCCTCCAGACACAACCCAGTAAGAAACTGGTTCAGCCGAAATGAATACTCACAAAGGCCAGGAGAAATCCCAGAGGCAGGCAAGGATGCCCAAGGGCATCTCAAATGGCACCAAACCCCATGTTTGGTTACGTCCCATTGATGGATCCATGGACTGATAACTGGCGCCTCCAGTAGCCCCTTATCTTGGTACATACCTTTTCTTTGTCCAGTGTCCCCTCCATAGCAATGGACAAAGGTTAAAGAAAAACAGACAGATTAGATTGGCTGAAATTCTGTGATTCTGCAAAAAAAAAATAATAAATAAAATTCCCCAAAACTCTGAGTTGTCTGAATGACTCTTGGAGTTGTCATTTATGGGAAAAAAATATCCATTGTGAGTAGAGGGTTGCGTGTGCATGCCCTGTGTGCACATACACCCTGTACTTATGATTTCACCCACTGGTGGCTGGGGTACCACGGGGAGAAGTGGGTTTGCTGTAAACAATTATCTAGCTCTGCCTTTGGTTTGTAATTTCTAATAAATAAACAAAGTCCAAGCCTGTAATTCTCTGCAGTCCCAAAATGAAAATTACAGGCCAGTGGTCACAGAAGCTGTGTCAGAGCTGACCAGTCCCCGGCACCAAACCGCGTGGGGATGGTGTATCACGTGGGAAAGTCATCACTTGTGGGGAAGGCATCGTGTGGGAAATCTGCTGAGCTGGGCAATGGTGGGGAAGGGAAGGCTGGCCAATGGTCCTCCTCACCGTGCCTTGCCAGGAGATAAGGTGTGAAGAGGACATGGCAGGGTGACACGGTTCACTTCTGTGCAGTCAGGAACCACCTCCAGGGTGTTGAACACGCCAGGTGAGAACTCACACTATGCAAAATGGTAATGTGTCCTTCCTTCCGTGTACGTGCCAGAGCTGTTGACCTACCAAAAGTTAGTGGGAAGTTGGGTGTTATGCATGAAAAAAAATCAACAAGCTATGACAGAATTAATTAGTAATAGAATTCATATCTGAAGACATTTATCCAGTAGAACGCAGCAAGGAGAAAGGTGTTCATGGTGGTCCCAGCTGGTAGCCACCTCAGAGCCCAGCCCCAACCTCAGCTCACTGCCCAGCTGGACCCCAGCCCAAGCCAGTTACTGGTATGCAAAAATCCCAGTTTGAACAGAGGATGGAGGTTTTGAGATGCCATCTCTAACCCCTCTCCCTCTGTCAGAGCAAACCCGTTACTTCAGTTGGCTCTGAGAAGAACACGAGCCACCCTGCCCATGGACCCTCTGACCTGGCCTTCAAAATAGCTGGGTGGCCCCTGCTGATGCCAACACACAACTGACCAGGGCTAATTGCCTGGCCCAACCCCAGCTTAATTCATTAGCCCACCCTTCCCAGAGCTCAATGGCCCGCGCTCACCAGGACTGACTGGTGCACACTGAGTATAACCAGTGCTCACACTGGTCACAGTTTTTCTGCCACAAGATTTGGGTTCACTCTCCCAAGACTTTCATTTAGTGACAAATACAAGATAAATAAAGTGCACTTAATTCAGCTTTCCACACGTGTGTACGCAGATGTGTGAATTCCTTTTTCTTTCCTAGTTACAGTTGATACACGTGGGGACGAGGAGATTCTGCTGTACAGGTTACTCCAAAGTTAGCGGGAGAATAACAGGAATTACCCGTGGACTGTGGGGAAAACCAGTTTGAACAGTTTGGCAAAGGTCATGAATTGCAACAGAGACTTCGTCTTCATCCACTCTCGGCGGTGAAGAAACCCTGGTTTGCATATATTTCACAAACTTCAGCATCAGCCAGGCAGCGCTGTGGAAATGACTTCTTTCTTCAGATGTTGTGTTTCTTTTGGATAAGCCAACAAGAGGGGCTAGTGCTGAGCTTTTTTGGTTGCGAGCTGCCTCTTCTAGGAGTGTCTGAGGCTTGGGCAGGAGGGCAGCGCTGCCTGGGAGGTTCCCAGATGAAGTGTCAAGAGCATGAGCAGGAGAACCAGGCATGAGGCCCTCTCTGTCCCTCCTGAACCCTTCCTTTTGGCACTTCTTACTTAACCTTTGTCACATGAAAGACTCATGATTATGTCAGTGCCAACTCAGAGCTGCCTCACTCATCGCTTACGAATACGGTGATGCTCAGCCTAATTGCTGGAAGTCCTCCAGGCCAGCCCACGATGATGAGCACCTGGAATATTTTTGCAGGCCTGACAGAGCTGAGGAGCATCTCCCACCTGAGCAGCCCTTGTTCTCACTAGTGCTTTATCCTTTTGCACTTGTGTCTCTTTGTGGGTGGGCTCCATTGGAAGGACCCAGTTAAAGAAGGACAGAGAACTGCTGGAGAGAGTCCAGCGCAGGGATGCAGAGATTATCAAGGGTGTGGAGCACCTCTCTGATGGGGAAAGGTTGAGAGACCTGGGTCTGTTTAGCCTGGAGAAGAAGACTGAGAGGGGGTTTCATCAATGCTGATCGATATCAAAATGGCAGATGCCAAGAGGATGGCTCTTCTCTGTGGTTCCTGGTGACAGGACAAGGGCAATGGGCCCAAACTGGAACACGGGAAACTCTGTCTCAACATGAGGAAAAACTTCTTTCCTGGAAAGGTGGCAGAGCCCTGGAAGAGGCTTCCCAGAGAGGGTGAGAAGTCTCCTTCTCTGGAGACATTCAAAACAGCTGGATGGTTTCCTGTCCAACCTGCTCCGGGTGACCCATCTTTGGCAGGGGTTGGACTGGATGATCTCTGAAGGTCCCTTCCAACTCCTACAATTCTGTGATTCTGTGACTCCCTTCACTCTTTGGAGGTGTAGGGGAGGCCGGGGGGGCTCTGCTTTCATCCCCCAGACATGTCTGTGCTGGGAGCCAAGGGTGCTCCAGCCAAGGCAACGGCATGGTTTGGGGGGGGCTGAGGGGGCAGAAACCAGGTATTGTCCCAGGGATGCCATGGAGAACGCACTGGTAGACCCTGCTCTTGGTTCTCAGTGCTTTCCTCGCTCTCAGGAAACAACTGCTTGCACCGTTACGGCACAAAATATTTCTGGAGCCCTATGAGTGCACAGAGGGGTTCCTTCTGGTTTTGCTGCCGCGTGTTCCCTTGGAGACTCCTGGCTGGCAACTTGCACAAAAACAAGCCTGTCTCTCAATAAAGCATACCTTCCTCTAAGGGCCCTCCTCGACATACTCAAAATAGCCAAACTTTCCTGATATCTACGCACACTGGCTGGATGAGGAAGCCAAAAGGACATATTTGCTCCATGAAGAAGTGCTATATTCAGCTGCCTGCAGATATCTTCCACTCTTAGGTCACTCACGAAGCCAGGTCTGACTCCTGAAAGGGGAGGGAACGGGGAGAGCAAAGAGTTTGCAGAAAACACCAAAATGCTAGGGATTACATCCTGGGCATCGCTGAGATTTTTTTAACCCAGAAAGAGCAGTGGAAGGAGCTGAGGTTTCACACACCCAGCACGGAGTCAACAATTTATACAAAGGTGCTTATTTCTATAAGGGCACCTGGACTGACCAGTTTAAAGTCCATATGTGTAAAAGTCCATGGTGAAGCTGCAGCCACACCTCCAAGAGTGACATTTCAGCCTTTAAGTATTTCCACTGAATTCTGCACCCCTTTAGAGAGTGAGTAACTTCCTCTGGGACCTGTCGACTTACAGCAGAGGGTCTGTGTCTGTCCTTAAAATAAAAATCAGCCAAACACTGTGTCTGTCCTTAAAATAAAAATCAGCCAAACACTCACCTTTGTTCAAGTTCTTTTCCCATCTTGAACACCTACTTTAAACTTGTAACGATGACATTATCCACCAGTTTGCTCCTTATGTTATTACACCATTTATATGTTCTCCTTTTACTCAATATTGAGCTCTTTTGTCAATGAAGCATTGCTTTACATTAAAGAATGAAGCTGGCTGTGTTCAGAGGGAGTTAATAGCAGGCCTTAATTAGCTAGAATAGCATGAGGTACTCAAAGGCAAGTATGTATTTAAACAGTTCCTTCATGGAATTCACATTGAGCTTCAGAAGATGCTGGGACTTTAAAAAGGAGAAAACCTGGTTTTCTTAGAGGGAAGGTCCAAGGTGTTGAAGTATCTGAAAGGAAACAAACAGAAGAATTTATTTTTTTTTTAAATATTAATCCATGCATAGACTCAATGTTTGGTAATGCTTTCTAAACCAGACCTTTGGAAAGGTGCAATAACACGGATAGAAGTATCAAAGAGTCAGTGTTCCTTCCTTCCATCCTTTCCACACAACACGAGAAGCTGGAATTGGCATGTTGTTAGGAGAGAAAATTGTCACGGGTTTATTGACAGTTCCCTTAGGTATGATAAGGTATATCTGTGAACATATTTGTTTTCAAAATTCCTGATCCTGCTGCCCCACTCCACAGAGGCTGGTATTCTCCTTATAAAAATATCTACCTGTGATAGTAAAAAGAGGAGGAGATGAAAAACACGAGGTTTGAGAATAAAAGGAGTCGCCTCTCCCTGGCGCTCCCTCGGGGAAAAGCTGAAGGAATGAGGAGTGGGAAAGAAATAGATGCTCATTAAGATGCTGCAGGACTGGGGAAAAACCAGTGCCTGACCATCGTTTCAGGGCTGGCTTTACCCAGCACGGCTTCCCAACACCCAGGAACTGAGTTTCCATTCTTCTCTGGTCCCAGTCCCTCGGCCCGAACACATGATCCCTGCCACGAGGTGGGTAACATTCTGATTCCTCTCCAAGCCCAGGCTGGTGAAGGCTTTGGGGGAGCTGCAAAAGATGGTGTTGAACCCGGGCTGGACGAGCTGCTTTAGGATGCGAGGACAAATATTTTTTTTTTTGGTGTTGTTTCATTTATAACTCAAATAATAGCTATTTCTTAAAGGATTCCTTTTGGCTAAAGAGGTGTACCATGACCCACCTAACCTGAATTTAGGTGGCTGGGGTAACTGGAGAGGCACAGGTAAATGGCAAGTGTGGGAATAAGATTGCAGTGGCTTTCAAATAAATAAAAAAAAAAAAAAAAGGAGGCTAGCTATTATTTTAAATTAAATAAACTCTTTAAAACATCTGTTCCTTTTTCTACAAAAGGAGCCTAATATTTTCAAGGTGCAGATCGTATCAGGATACAGTGTTAGAAAGTCAGAATATAAATTGTTCTACGATAAGAAAAAATAGGCTATTCATATTATTTGGGAAAAGAAGTTACAAAGTCTTTTTGATAATAATGAATGCAATGGATTTGTTGGCTGCTTCAGCCCAGCTTCCAGCTCTGTCACTGGGGGAACAGGGTTTCTGATGTGTCCTGGGGGGGTCTGTGTGGCACAGAGAGAATGGCAGTTCATGCCCTCGGCAGGGTCTTTGAGCTAAGGGGATGTGGGTGCTCAGAGTGGGGAGCTGCTGTGTGTCACTCTCAGGGGGCTCGTTTCTTCTCAGGTGACTCTTGTTCCTCATTCCCCAAACAGAACTGGACACCCCTGCCCTCACCCTGTACCCACCGTTACATCCAGCACAGCCGCCTTCTCCTTTCTCCATCCTCATCCCAAGGAGTGGGATAAATTTTGCCATTGAGCAGTTCTGCATAAATTACGCTGGGCAGCTATAAATAAGTGCTTTCTTTGGGTTCCTAAGTTCTTAATTAAATCGTAGATATTTTAAATTGTTTGTCTTCCATTGTCTTTGTTTTTTTCAGTTGGCTGCCCAACAGCTTGGTTGTCTCCACTTAGAAAGCATCCCTGTGACAGCGAGTGATACAGTTATGGGTTGGGTTGCTCAATAACCCCAGTGTTCCCCAGAGTTAGCCAGAAATGTTTCCTAGTTAATCCACAGAAGAAACATGTGGCACAGAACGAGTGAATTCCATTTCTCCAACAGCCTTGCTCTTTTCCTTGGACTCACTGATACTTTTGCCCTGACTGAGAGCAACATCCTGGTCCAGACCCCACCACAGAATCCAGGTTTCTGCCAAACTCCCCCCAAAGAATGTTTAAAATCAGCTTCGTTCCAGCTCATTAACCAGTTGGGCAGGACCAGACCAGCTCCTTCCAGTATTAGGCAGAAAAAGCCTTTTCACCAGAAAAGCACAGAACTTGCCTGGATTATGAGAACTACTGACAGACCAATTATTCTTTTATCCAGGGAGAAGATATGGCTGCTTGTTGCTGTGTCGTCTTTCTTTCAGGGATTTACTTATCCGGAAAAACTCGGCAGAATGAGGAGAGCTGTGGATCCTGAAGCATTTATGAATATTGTGAGTTGCTCGGGGGAGCGACCTGGGGATGGAAGGGGCACAGAGGGGTTTCTAGGCACAAGAAATAACAAGGTAGACCAGCTGCCTTTCTTTAACCCACCCTCTCTAATCATCTCTATACTCCTGCCTGCATGGGGAACAGCACAGCTCATGTTTGACAGAAATCAAAGCAAACACTTTTCCTTAGTAAATCCCCAGAGTTAATTCCCTTTCAAATATCAGTTGCCAGCTTTTTTTTTTTTCTTGCTGGCACTATGCCCCTCTCTTAAAAAACTGACATCTGGAATGCCAGCATTTCATCAGCAAAGGCTCTAAATAACTAGCAGGTTACGTTTTCTCCTTTTTTGAATGAGCAGCGTAGATCAGAAAGGACCAGCTTTCCAGAAGAGCACCTCTTGCCAAGCACCTCTGGTTTAGGTATTTAGTCACTTGTTAAAATCTTGGGGTTCTGTGTCCTGTGCAAGAAATCACTGTGTAATTCTCTGAGTGCAAATTATAAAAGACAGTCCTCTTCTGTAAGAAAACAGGTTGAATGTTACAGGTCAAAAGTAATATTTCTTTCCAAAATTGAGACTGGCTGTGCTAGGGATTTCCCTTGTGACTATGCAAGTGGCTGATTCCGTGGTTTTTTTTTTCCATAATGTAGTCAGTTTTTCAGAGGTGCTCATTGCCCATTCTCAAGGAGGGTGGTGGGAAGCTCTCCTGGACTTTTATGTTATGACTCTATGATCTCTCTGCAGGTAGTTTAAATAAACTGGTTTTGCTTCACATCGCAGCAGACCAGGAGCAGGCATCTAGGCAGCTCCTCACCTCGGCTACAAGAATCCAAAACTCCTCCTGTGAGCTTACACTGGTTCTTATATCACCAGAATGCAAGGGCAAGAGTATAATATAGTTGTTGGTTTTTTTTTTATAACAGATCTTGACTGAATAGTCAAATCCTGGATGTAACACAAAGAACGAAGAGAATTTGGTGTAGTTTTAGGGTTACAACACCCCATCTGATATTGCTTTATTCAGATGCCTACTATATGTAGACTAAACCCCTGGTAGTATCTGCTCTCAATCGTTTCTTCATTGAAAATTTCTTATTCACAATAGATCTGAAATGACATTCTGTGAGGAAATGTTTTACCTTCTCTTCTAGAATGAGCTGGTTACTTACAAAGGGTACCCCAGCGAGGAGTACGAAGTGGTGACAGAAGATGGTTACACCCTTACCATTGACAGAATCCCTTATGGCACACAGAGTCGGGGAAACCCAGGTATGGGTCTTTAACATGAGATAAAACCAGCCTGGATTGGGCACCTTCTGCAAAGAGACACCTCGTGTTTTTAAAACGTCCACCAAAGCTTGTATCCACAAGTGGTATTTTAGCAGAGAATTCTGGCTGCCCTGAACAGCCTGCAAGATCAACAGGATTTATGTCAAGCACACCTATTTACAATAAAAATCTACTATAATATTAAGCATATACCCTCATAATAAGAGTTGATGAGTAAAAGTTAGAGGAAAAAAAAAAAAGAAAAAAAGGGTAAAGGTTGTAATCTGCCCAGTCCACTTGTTTTGAGAAAGCTGTTCCAGCTTCTAATCTCGCTTTGCTTTTGCTTACACCTGCCTGATATCAGGGACTGATTCATATTTTGGGTAAAGGAAACCTCTGCAGCAATCCCACCCCTTCAGCCTTTCTATCAGTGCTGAGAATCTCAAGCTCCTGTGGTCGAGCAATACAAACAGTGACCAGAGGGTGCCAAGCCACATTTTTGCTGGTGGCAGGTAGATCTTTCCATAAGTCCTTGCACAAGCTTAGAAGAAGTTCTGTCTTTCCAGAAAGGGATGTTTTGATCTTCTGAATAGTTGTCCCCTTTCAGTCAGGAGAACGAATCCCAGTACTGAATATAGGAGAATAATGTCCCTGCACTACCAGAAAATGAAAATAAATAATAATATAAATTGTTGTTTTGTTTCTGTTTTGATTTTCAGCTTCAAAGCCTGCTGTGTTTCTCCAACATGGACTACTGGGAGACGCTAGTAACTGGGTCACAAACCTACCCAACAACAGCTTGGGCTTCATTCTGGCTGATGCTGGTTTCGATGTTTGGATGGGAAATAGCAGAGGAAATCGCTGGTCCAGGAAACATCAAAATTACTCCATTGATCAAGATGAATTCTGGGCTTTCAGGTAGATCAAACCATTCAAGGGCACTTCCATTGCCCACCCTTACATATTTAAGCTGGCTAAGTCAGGGATTTACATATGCTACCTTTTAAAAAGCATTCTTGACATTCACTTTTGCTGAGGTGCCCCTGGACACACTTGAGATTTCATAGTAGTGGAGACTACTTTCCTCTAATTAACGCTAGAAAAGGTTCTTCAAATTAGAGATAGAGCAGCCAAACAGCTCAGAGGAACCGGCACATATCACACCGGAGCCACATCTCAGTTCTGGAGGCAATTTTGGAGGGTATTTAGAAATACTAGTCTATATATTACAATAACACTAAAATCACAGAAGGAGAAAAATCCTTTTTGCACTTATTTCAATGAACATTTAGAAACAGACCTTTTCTTTAACACCAAATTGTATAAAATGTGTGATTCCATGGAAGGAGCTCCATTGCTGTAACACCAGCCCTTCCTCCTGCACACACCATTACAATTCAACCTGATACCTCTTGAAGTTAAAGTCCTTCTGGTGATGTCAAAGGAGAAAATATCCCAGAAATCCTTAAGTACTACCTTCCATATCCAGTGCCAGAAAAACTCAGAACCTAAAACAGCAGAACGATTCACTGAACAGCTCATGTGGTTTCTTTGCTGAAAAGCCTCTATTAAAAAAAAAAAAAAAAAGTGAATTCAAATGGACTTCTAATTTATGCATGCCCCTCTTTCACTCTCCCGCCTGCAGTTTTGATGAGATGGCTAAGTTTGATCTGCCAGCAGCAATAAATTTCATTCTGGAGAAAACAGGACAGGAAAAGTTGTACTATATTGGCTATTCCCAAGGTGCTACCATCGGTAAGTGACACACAACAGACCAAGGTTTCAGGAAAACGGGAGTAAAATGGGATTTGGGATACTGAATCTACCGGGGTTTACATTAACTCATAAGCAGAGGAGAAGCTGTTTTCAGCACGCAGTCATTTTTAATTTATTATAGAGACAATAAACCATAATGCACTGCTTGCTGGAAGGCTGTTGACTTAGAATTATACTGAAAATTATCGCGGGCCATTCAAATTGTTTGTTCCTAAAATGCATGGGTGTGACCAACAGCAGATGGTCAGTGGACGAAAATAAGCAAAATAGGAAGATGAGAGCACAGAAAGAGAAGTTGGCTGGTTTGGACAGGACACCCACACAAAAAAAAAGGGAAGTATGAAACTGGATTGACCGGAAGAAAAACAACTACTCCTTCCAATAATATATGAAATCCATGAATGTACATCCGAAGTGTGCAGTTATGTTTACATGGGTTTGGAAGAAAGCTGCAAAAGGCAAAATATAGAAAAAAAATAGGGAAATAAAACTACAAGCTGATAACATGTGGAGAGGAGGGATTTCATATAAATCTGGGCTGAACCATAGTCTCTGAACAACTCACAAGGTTGCTTGTAGGTCTGAAATTGCAGAATAGCAATTAATTCAGAATAGCATTAAAAAGCAGTATAATTGAAAAATGATGAGGTTTCTCCTCTTTTTTTTTTTTGTTTTTTGTTTGTTTGTTTGTTTTCTCAGCTTTCATTGCATTCTCAACAATGCCAGAGCTGGCTCAAAAAATCAAACTCTATTTTGCCTTGGCACCTGTCACGACTATTAAGTACGCCCAAAGCCCAGTAACAAAACTCCTCTACCTTCCCGAAAAATTGCTCAGGGTATGTGATATCTTGGTTTCAACTCTTTAACCATAAACTTGTTTGTTCAGCTCTTAAAACGGGTAAACAGAAAGCTTAGGGCTTTATGAAGTCTCCTCATTTGCATGTGGGTAGGTTATAATCACTGAGGCCTTTGGAAGTTCAGACTGGGCATTAAGAAAAACCTTTTATCGAGGGCAACATCACTGGGAGGGGTCCCCCAGAGAGGGACAGAGATGCAGATCCTCAAAGATTTCCAGGATTCCTATAGACAAAGCCATAACAGACGCGCAAGCTTAGAGCTGAAATACAAATTGGAGTTTAACTTTTAACGTATCTCTTCATTAAAAGTGATGTAACAGAAATTGAGTAATGCCTGAGGAGGCTGATGCAATGGAAAAGCACCTAATTTCTTTCTTGTTTGTGGGAACAACATCTCACAAAATGGAGAAAAAGCAAGTGGGGACCACTGAAAGTGCTGGAGAGGAGGAACAGGACACAAACACCTCTTAAAAACAACAGCACAATATAGAAGTGCACATTCTTAAATGGACCTTACC
Organism: Gallinago stenura; assembly: GCA_027564225.1. NCBI lineage: Eukaryota > Metazoa > Chordata > Aves > Charadriiformes > Scolopacidae > Gallinago > Gallinago stenura. Next base: position 20,718,958 of record JAOQGM010000002.1, read on the forward strand.
TTTGTATTTCACAGGCTTTGCTTGGCAAAAGAGAATTCCTTCCCCAGACTGAACGTCTAAGAAAGATAATAGTTCCTTTCTGCAGCCACCAAGGTCTTGCCAGGCTTTGTAGAAATATCTTCTTCGGTCTGGGGGGCTGTAACCTGAAAAACATTGACATGGTAAGTACCAGCTCTCACCACCTTCACTGAGAGTTTAAGTTTCTGCTCCCAAAACTTACCTTCTATCCTGTTGTAGGAATTCTGAATGTCTCTTAGTCAGGACAACACTGCAGGGAACAACAGCCCACACCACCAGATAGCACTATCTGCTGGTTGCCCCATCACCAGCAGGGGACCACTGCCTCACTCCTCAGAAGAACATTTGGCACCATCCCTACAACCAACAGCTCCTCAAAGCTCCACTGAACTCTAGAGTCTGATTTCTGCCAGACCTTCCCCAGGACACCATCTCCTACTTCATACTGTAATACCTTCAGTATTACACACCACAGAAAGAAAAAAACAAAACCCATACCTGCTTCATGTTTCCAGGAGCTCTTCACAATGGAAAAAGGAACGCACATATTCCTCTTTGTCCTCCTCCTCTAAGCCTTGGGTCATCATGGCTCAGAGGCTCAGGACACCTCTCAGGTACCAGAGAGAGACTCAGAAGATGCTGGAGGTTAGAACACACTTGAGCTCCTCATGCTATGTCCTGCTGTAGGCAGGCAATCCGAGCATCAGTTTTTTGTTCCAGCATTTTCCAAAATATGCCTCAGAGCATGTTGTTTATGGAAGAGTCACAAGACTAAGGTGTGTTTTGTTTAAAATAATCATGCATTCCTCAGGCAGCTGCAGTTCCTTTTGCTCTTCTGTCCAGCAGCCATCCTCTCTCACACAGGTTCTGTTACAGGCTCCTGAAAAAACCACCAAATTTGGGGTCTAAAGACTTTCTATTCTATCCTCTCCCCGTTAGATTCTTTTAGATTCTCAGTCATCCTGGAAGATGTCCTGGTTGAGAGCTCTTCTTCTTCTGCTGCTCCAGACCTGAAACATCTCCACATCTGGAGTCACTCTGAGGGGGTCTCCAGTCACCCCACTCCAATTTCTCTTAGTTTTATGGATACATGGCACTGCTGTGGCAGGGTTTTGGGGTGGTTTGTTTTTTTTTTTAGGTACATCTGAAGAGAGGGAGGAAGAAAATACTCACTGATTGTTTTCTTTCAGAGCCGGATCGATGTGTACATCGCACAAACCCCTGCTGGAACTTCTGTGCAGAACATAGTCCACTGGAGTCAGGTACCAGTAAACTCCTGGAAGGCAAAATAGGTTCTCACTTCTGGCTGTGCAGGGCGTAGGGTGAGGTACAGCTGATATCCTGCTGTGAAGCCATTGATAATGCCCATGGTTTACACCTGAAATATCAATTCCAAACACTGTTTTAATGAAAAACAGTGATTTTTCTTTTTTCAGCAGAATAGAGATACTCTATGTGATACAGGTAACTCTGAAGCCAACAATGAGGATTTGAGTAAAAATACGTGTGCTGGAAGCTGTGTGTGCAGATGTATATATCACTCTTCTTATTGTGCATCCATTACCTTACAGAGATGATGTCTGCAGCCCCAACAGAGCTTATCTTCAGAAATTAGTTATGTTTCCAATGTGGGATCTAGAAATGAGAAAGACATAGGCTGCTTTGTAAAATACCAAATTTCACTAGCAAAAGCCCTTGTATTTTCATCTCTTGCTTTCAAAGCTCCCGGTGTCTGGAACAGCCATAGAACTATAAATAATAAATCCTTTACTTAGTAGGATCCCGTACTCAGAACATACAGTGGATCCTCAGCAGCATCACTGATGGGAGCTGCCTTTCTGGCTTTAGGCTCCTGCTTTTGCAGAATTATAAAATCTGGGCTCGCTCACAGGAGCTGAGCTAATGGACACCTTCCCTTCGATGGTGTCTGTCACAGCAAGAACAACCCATGGTGTAGGCAAAGCCAAGGAGCACGAGGGAAGAACTAGAAATGATGATTTCTGCCTTCAAACCAGAGAGGGAAGGGGCAACCTAAGAAGGAGGCTCTCACAAAGCTGAGTGGTGGCAACACAACTGTCAGAAGAGGACACAGCAGCAGCAGTGAGGGGAACTGGCTGGAGGCCAGTTGTTGACAGAAATTTAACAAACTAGAACAAATTGCCTGTAAAACCATCCCTGGGGCTTTCTGCAGGAGCAGTGAAGGGTTGGGTTTGTGGGGATTTTTTTGTTCTAACAAAAACATTTGGTTCCTTTTCACTGGGTGAGTAACTAATTTACTATTGGCTCTTTCATAGCTCTTAGAAGGACTTCAGTTGAGGCTTTAGTTTGGAGTCAGAGGCTCAGCAGGGCAAGAACCCATAATCTTCCTGAATGACAGCTTTGTAACTACCCTTTTCTTGTTCATCCTCTTAGGAGGCCCATTCAGGGAAGTTCCAAGCTTATGACTGGGGCAGTTCAGAGAAGAACATGGAAAAATACCAACAGGTATAGTTTGGGGAAACAATATTATCACCCTTGGACACCACAGAAGTACAGAGAAAGGGAGTGAAGCTGTAGTAGGAGGCATGTTTTCAGAATACAAGTAGACAGATATAGCCACCCCCATCTGTATTACTGATTCCCATTTTGGAATTCAACAGGGAGAACATGCAAGCACTAATGGCAATAGCAAGAGAGAGAGTGCAAACCCTTTCAATTAAACGATCAATAGGAATTAAAGGAAGCAAGGGCAGGAAAGACAGAAAATAGATTTTGAAAAAAAAAAAGTAATACATCCAGCAGGTCAGACCAAAGAGGCATCTTGCCTACCAGCAGGACTGACACAGCTGCCAATGCACGAGGGATCAGGGAAACACCATTAGGAAGAGGGGAGCTGGAGAGCTAATAGCAGCTGGAGACAAAAGGTCTTTGTCGTTAAGCAGTGCCTGAGGAACCTCTCCTCCATCCAAGACTCTAATTCCATGCTTGACCCTCCTACCTTTTAGGTCTTCACAACAGCCTGTCATTAAGAGCTACACGTTTTAACGATGGCTTGCATGAAATGCAACTTCCTTTGGTTTGTCTTGAATTTGCTTGCCCCTGGAAAGTCACTGGATGCCTTCTAGGTTTTGTGTTATGAGAAGTAATGGGATAATTACTTCCTGTGCTCTGCCTTCGTGCTATTCATAATTGTATAAGCCTGACTCCTGTCCCTGCTCTGGCCTCTATTTTCTAAACTCAGAAGCCCAAACTACTTCCTCTTTCATCCCACAGAAGTTGTTTGATGATCCTTTTGCCCTAGTCACACGCTGTGTTTCTAATTGGACCATCGATGTCTTCTGGGGCTGACCAGTACTCCATAAGGACTACGATGGGAGGTTATCCAGAAGAATCCTAACATCTTCTCTCTTGTTCCAGGCTCCCATCCCATGAATTCCTAGCTAAGAGGGCAAAGACCCAACAGTAACTGTTTGTCAACTGAGGAAGCATTTTTCCTTTGGCTGGGCTATCAGCTGGGTCACCCCTGCAAGCCCAGAGAAGAGACAAGCAAGGGCACTTCTGTCAGTTTAGGAAACACCAAACTGTCTGGTTTTGAACCAAGCTACTTTGAACAAGAATGGAAGAAAGCCCCAAATGCATGTTTTCTGTGCTTTCCTGCTCATTCCTGAATTCCTGTACCACTTCATGTTTTCCAGGCTTCTCCTCCTCCCTATCTTGTGGAAGAGATGCCTGTACCAACGGCGGTGTGGACTGGGGGACGAGACTTGCTCGCAGACCCCAAGGATGCATCCATTTTACTGTCTCAAATTAAAAGGCTCATCTATCACAAGAGGATTCTGGAATGGGCACACCTGGATTTCATCTGGGGACTGGATGCACCTTTGCAGGTGTACAATGAAATTATTGACCTGATGCAGAAGTATCCTTAGCCCACAACCAGTAGCCCTGCCCAACTCATTCAACGCCACTTGCTCTCACGGGGAACAAGCAGAACCCTCTTTTGCATCAGGTGGCTTCTGTTGGCATCAGGGAAAGGGTTCCTCATGCTGATATTTTCACACCACGTGTCCCTGCACCCTGATGGCACGCTTCACATTTTCTGGCAACCTTGTAGGTCAGCAATCATTGTTTAATTCTGCAATAACCATCCCTTGCTAACAAGAGACATTGCTTGGTTGCAGCCTGCTCTCTGCTTTAGACCCCGACAGTAATGAAATCACTGACTTTCTCTGGATATGGTTAATGATCTAATGAAGTTTTCCATTCTTCCTATTATTTCTCATTTATTGGGCTGGCAGTTTTTGAAAGGCTTAGTGTAAGCCAAGGCTAATTCTAGCAGTTATGGTATTGATTAATTTTATTATTAGATGAGACGATGAAGGAAGTAAAAACTGAATTCACACCAAAAAAAAAACCTCACTCCTGAAAAAAAAAAAAAAAGATGGCTTGTCTTCATTCAAATCAGGGCTGCTCACTTTTTTCATGAGGAAGAGCAAGGGTAGATGCCTCAGAAAAGAGTTGCCAGCTTGGTGGTCCAAGCTTGCAACTGGAAGATGGGAAGCTTAGGTTCAAGGTGCCCCCTAAGATAGAGAAATCTTGGCAAACTCAACCTCTGCTGACAACACCTTCAGGGTTTGTGTACGTGAGCTTTCCAGGGTGGGACAAAGGAGCTGATTTCCTCTTGGCAGTGACAGCACTTCAGTGGGACGCTTTGGTTTAAAGTTACACCCTGAGCCCAGCAGGAACCTCACATCTCCTGCTATTTCACATGGAAGCTACTGGCTGCCCCAGACCCGAGCTGCTCTAACCTTTATTGTGGTTCTGAGAAGCCTCTTTGGGGGTTAAATGCTAAAATTCTGAGTACCCAAACGTTGCTAGAAAGAATCTATTACCTCCATCCCGTGGGTTTGTGGAGCACTTTGCTGGTTGGTGGGAAGGACTGCTTTACAAACAGTGTTGAAGAAACTGTCATCACATTTAATTTCCTGCAGGAGCTATGGCTCTACCAATCCCGTTTCAGTTATTGCACAGAGACATTCCCATGAAGGGTAGCCTCTAGGGTTTTCAGGTTACAGCGTTGTGGGTCCCTGTGCCTTCATGCTGATATGCCATTATCTTCTCTATGGGAAGAGACACGGTGCCTTTTGGGGTTTCCTTTCAGTGTGACACCCTCACTCTCCTTTTGAATCAAACATTAACACGGGCCAAGTCACCAAGGCAGGGACAGCCACTACACTAGGACAGTTCACTGGTGACACTACATGACCAAAGTGTCAGCATCTCACTCTGCAAAGAGGTTCATTAACCAAAAAATTTAACCATGGCGGGTCCTACTTCTGTTCCTTTCCCTTCCAAGACAAACAACAGGCCTGGTTCATCTCCTGAGCCCATCCCATCTCCTTGTGCTCTATTTCCATTGAAATAGAGCTTGATCCAATCAAAACTGGTCCCCTCCAGACAAGGGCCTTCCTTACGGCCCATACAAATTCCTGAGGATGAATATCCTCCAGACAGTCAGTCCTACAACTAACTCACTGCTTGGAGGACTTGAGACCTACTTTGTGTTTTCAAAACTCATGATGGGAATGCAACAGCAATATACCTGAAAGAAGCCAGAGCATCCCCTAAATTCACGTAGGAAGAGCCTGCAGCTGTGCGGGTGCTGTGCAACCTGGGAGAAGTAATTTTCTAGAAAATAAATAAAACCAGGTTGGGTAAGCAGCATTAGAAACATCATGGGAACTGCTGATCCTACCTTGGGACATGAGGAGGGACTAGACATCATGTTGTAGAACCTTTTCTGATCAATTAATTTATGGTTTGATGAAAGTTATTGTCACTTGGAGATATCAGAGCTGTTGAGCTGTAACGCTTTTCACCAAGAAATTACCAAATTACCTTTTTCACCATCCCAAACAATGTTCTCTACTTTGTATGTAAAGCAGAACTGTTACTGTGGCTTCACTGACACCCTGTTGTTACTTCATGCCTTTCCTCCCCCCTCCACCCAAAGCCATCCTATTATTTGCAGTGGTGTTCCCAGGAACACATCCCTTTCATCTGGCGTTATTCTAAATGCTCATCAGTCCCTGGTGAAACACAAGTTATTCTAAAGACACTTACGAGTTAATTAGCTGAAAAGGCTGGTCTCTGCATGAGAGGATTCTACTTTATTTGTAGTCCAGCTGCCCAAGGACACAGAACGTGTCCTTCTGCCCATGGCCATCAAGCCAATTTCAGTGAGGACTGAGCCTCCAGGCTGACTACATCTGATTCAGCAGTTAGGGAAAGATCTCCAAAGATACCATATTTTCAGATTTGATGGAAATGGCTTGGGAGAAACAGGTGCCCTTGTTTGTTCCTTCACTGGGAGAAAGGTTTTATGATGCATTCAAGCCTTCTTTAGCACCAAAGAGTCCCTACAGAAGCCTTGTCAACTCTGATCAACTAATGTAGAGTGAGATGGGTTTTGTGAGTTGTGCTGCTCGCTGAAAAACATACTTAGAAGACTGTGTATAATGTTAAAATAAAAGTTAACATAAACCAAATGGCAAACAATAGCAGAGACAGTGATCTTCAGAGACTCCTTTGAGAGATGCTGGACGCTTCCCCATCTTCATCCAAAACGATCACCTTCGGAGCAGCCCCTCAGTTGGGCAATAGGACAGGCGAAGGTCTGCCACAGCCTTGGGGAACTGGAACAGCCAGGTCTCAGCTGGACACCCTAATCACTGCTTTGTGTGTGCTTCTTAGACTCTCCCGCTCCGTGGGGCACGTTGGGGTTGCGAATTTGACCAGGAGATCTTTCTTCTTCATCGCAGGGATTTCCCCACCTCCGAGGCGCTGCCGAATCAGCACTTAACCACGCTCCGCGATACACGCTGCCAACTCATGACACTCCACGGCTGCTCCCCTGAAGGGCTCCTCGTGCTTTGACTTCCTTTTCTCAGGGCAGGTTCCTGGCAGTGAATCAGTCTGCTGGTGGGACGGGGACCGGGAAGAGCGGCAGAAGACAGCAGTGAGGCAGTCGGAGCAGAGGTAAGGTGCTCATCCCTATGTGCTCATGGTCTTTTTCTCTGTTGAACATCTCCATGAAGATGTTGGGTCTCGTTTTTGTGCTGTTGCTTGTGAGGACAGAGAGCTTTCTGCTCCCCGGTCTGCAACCCTGCTGCCGTGCACAGAAGTGCACAATTTCCTCAAGCTAGAAGGGAAAGGAGTTTGACCTGCATGAAAAAGGAAGAAAGAGAGAAAAGTCCCTCCTTTTCCTCTACTTGTTTTCTTGGGTCTGAGAATGAGGGAATGAAAGCCCCGGGATTGCAACAGCGTGTGCTGATGGGACCACCCGCTCTCGCAATTTTGTGCACGTGTGTTTTTTGTTAATGAGTAAGGCAGGAGATTCTCACCTGCACTGAGTCACAGCTGCTCCTCTGGATGGTGTGTGTGTGGGTCTGTGCCTTGTGGCTCACATCAAACCAATTTCATCCCGCTTAAAGGACAGACGGATGAATTTCTGAAGGGCTTGTACCTCAGTTTCACCAAATCTTAAAGTTGCCTAAGTTACTTTGAAGGGCATTTCTCTCTCTGGCATTTTTTCCTTCTAAAAGTGTTCTTTCATCAGGCTTTCACCATGCCCAATGTTTCTGTACAACTTTACCTCACTATGTAAGAATAGCTCCTGTCAAGTGTCTAACCCTGAAGCTTCAGGAAGCAGTGGGCAACCAAACCAATATGTGTTAGCCCACTGTATCTGATTTAAAGTGTGAATACCTGGAAGTCTGTGAGCCATACCGGCTAGGGCAGGTGATTGCAGAGAACATTGAGAAAAAGTTTGCCCTAACAAGAGGAATAATTTCGCCTCTGTGTTGCCTCAACTAGTCTTGGAAGCGATTTGAAAACAAGTTGAGGCATTGGCAGAGTTTTTTCTTCCCAAATGAGGTTCCCCATGCAAGGGGAGGGCAGCATATTTTACTCCCATTAGAACGGAGTAAAACAGCAGAAAGTAAAAAAGGGTGTTGTGCTGACTGGGGATGTGGTTGTGAGGCTTCCTATTTTGACAAAAAATATTTAGGTATTTGATATACAAAGGGAATCTAACAGAGTGTGTTTTGGTGACAAGTTTCAAGTTTGGGATGTTTCCAAACTCTGCTTCAGCCCAACTGTCTGATGACTCAGGAGGTTTGACTTCTTTAAATTCATGCAGTCAAATTTAAAATTCAATTGAAGATGAGAAGAAAAAACTCCTTCTCCTAAAAGCATATTTAGAGAATGCAAAGATCTCTTTGTTACCCCTCCCTCTCTCTCACAAATCCTGCTCATCTTCCCCATTACTTGCCTGGGAATATTCTAATTTTCTCTTGATCTGTAGCTCCATTTACAAGTCCAGATAAACTTCTTAGAGCAGCATGTCTCATCATTGCAGATGTCTTATGCTAGAAGCAGACTCCAGAAACATGTGGCTGCAGGAGAACCTCTGTTCCTCATTAAAAATTGAATTCTCTATGTCTAGTGGACCTAGGAATTCCTGGCTTCAGGAAGACTTATTTCCTGAGTCTGCTAAACTTCCTAACGCATCTATAATGCATGCAGGTCCCCTACGAAATTCTCCAGTGACAACAAAAGTTAATTACAGGATGGACAGAAAGGTGAACTAACATAAACATGCAGTGGTCATAGAAACACATCTTCTTCTGAGGAAACCAAGCCAACAGGAGCAGTGATGTCCTCAGTCATTACTGGTGAGGCAGTCTGACAAGATGCCTCCATGTGCTGAAGCCTTACACTGCATTACGTGTCCTTTTTGTCCTGTGGATTCTATTGTGGAATGTTTTGGTGGCCTGCCTGATCTTCATGGTCTTTATCCTCATGCAGAAGGGCTGCTACTTTTCTCTCCACGGTTCTCACTCTCCCCTCACACCTGCAAGCCCAGCAGATAGCACGTATCAGGTGAAAAATGGCTTTTCCAGAAGATGTAAGCAGAGTCCTGAACTTCAGGGATGAATCCTTTTTTTAAAGTTCTTCAGATTGGAAAGAAAAATCCTCTCCTACCTTCTCACAGCTCTCTCATAGGCAAGGAGCACTGAATAAGCCAGCACTTTTCTTCTCCAAAGGGTTTTAATTCGTAGTCCCACACCAGGGAGCTTTCTGGGGCACAGAACCCATTCTTCACTTTTCTAGGGCACTTTTTTGAGTCAAAATTTGCACTTCGAAAAAAGAGGTGTAAGAAGCCCACAGAGAGCAGTGTTCCTGCTCTCATCAAATGGGTTCTTGAAAATAAAGACTCCAAGCTGGAAGCATATCTGCTGTAGGTGGAGCTGGAATTAACTGGCTCTAGAGAGACTGTACTCCTCTATTCAGAAAAGCTAATCTGGTAGCATCAGTCATCCCAGGAAAGGGCAAGGTCTCACCTCCCCATGACGTTGACAAGATTTGCAATATAGACAGTCGTTTCTAAGAGATACGGGAGATGGGCCCTTGCAATACAAAGGGCCTTTCTCAGGATCCATTTTTCACTGCTCTAAAATCAAGTAATTCCATGGTTTCTCAGTTGGTGGCAGCCATCGATTTTGAGACAGTAACTTTGGGCTCAGGAGTAGCAGTAAAAAAAAATAAAAAAAAATAAAAAACCAATCATCTGGTGAGAGCAGAGCAGGTTCTTGGAAGAAGTGGGCAGCAGGGGACTAATGTGAAGATGCCCGAGAGGGTGGTAAATGGAGACCTACACGACTCAGTTTCAGTCTGAAAGACAAAGTTGGCTGGGAACTGACTCATAGGTCTTCTAGGAAGCCACACATGGTCACCTTGTTTGCTTCATATTCTCAGAGGAACTCAAGTTCTCAGACAGAACTTGAACCAGGTCTGGGGGACATCACCCCATGGTGAAAACACAAGCTGGCACTGATGTGGTGCAAGCATGTTCCTCTAAGCCTGTTACATCTCCTCCCAGAGCCTCTGAGGCTCTTCTGGTCCCTGCAGAACCCTTCACTGGCCTCTCATTAATTGTTCCCTCACCCCAGCACACCACTGACCCATTTGATCCCAAAGGAAGAGGGGACAGGTGGAAAGAGAGCCCATCTCTCACTTCATTTCTGAGGAGACAAGCACAAATAATGCTTTCTTGTCCTTTCACCTCTCCTGCTGGCAGAGAAATGGAAGCAGATAAAGGCAGACAAGCAGGTGATGGTCATCTCAGATACTCATGTTTCTTTGTCGAGCTTCTGCTAGACTCATGCCAAGAGCTGGCCCTGGCTACCAACCACATCTCCCTTGTCATCTGCAGACAGCTCAGGCTTATTCTCACCTGGTGTGTCCAAGTGTTTTCCTCACCTGTTCTGTAACCTTCCCTGTTCCCTGAGCTGTGGATGATCCCTCCTCATACAGGGACTTGAATTCCAGCATCCCCTTTGAGAATAGACCTTGGGCAACTTTCAGGAGACTCCCCACTTGGGTCTTCCTGTGGAATTCCACACCACCTTCTTCCTACTGCAAACATCCCTGTGTGTCCCCTTTCTCCCAGCCCCAAGATGTGGTGCCTCCTCGTGCTGCTCTGTGCCCATGGAATCACCTTTTCAGCAGGATTCACCACTCCAGGTTCAGACAGCAGACTGCACAAGAAGACCCGCAACCCCGAATGCTTTATGAACGTCGTAAGTTGGGTGGTTTTCTTTCTCTTTCTTTCTAAATTGTCTCTCCCAGCACCACTGCCCCATCACCAACAGGCCCTATTAGGAGGCTAAGAAGGGCCCCTTCCACATTTCCCATTTTCCCAACCTGCCTTTTCCAAATCCCCTGCACTAAAGTCACCACTGCAAGGAGGGCTGGCTCTGAACATGCTGGGGATAGATGTGACTTGCACATGTCCGTGTCCACCAGGACAGGCCCATGGCACTGCAATGGAGAATGCCAGCTGCTACTTTGCTACTCAAAGGCCAGGCAACCCCCCAGAACCTCCTGAGGGGCCCTGGGGATCCAGGCTGCAAAGTTTTGGCCCCAGAAATAGGACTCAGCCCCTGGATTGTGGCCAAAGCATGGACTACATTCTCCAGCCCATACCAAACTGAAGAACGGACTTTTGCTGTCTGCATTTAGGGTGACACCCAACAGATACATGATGAACAGATGAACATGAGGCCCATGAGGCCTGGCCAAGCCTCATGACACTTCCTTGCAGTCACTTTTCCCAACAAACACCTTGGTGTTTTGGGCATACCGCAAAGAAAGGGAGGGTATGATCCTAGCAAGAGGACAAAGATATCCCTCCTGTGCACAGGGCTAGAAGAAACCCTGATGCTCCTACCCAAAAGGTCTGAGCTGCCAAAGAGAAGTGCTCCTTTGCAGTGGAGGCAAAGGCTGGTTTCTAGTCTCAAGGGAAGCAGTCCTCCCCTTCTGTACCAACCTGTTAGCTCAGTACAGTGGCAAGGGAGGATGAACCCCTCCTTCAAACAGCAGGTTATCACAACACAAAGTAACCCAAGACCCCTTGCTCTCCAAAGATTTCCTCACAGTACATGCAAAATTTGGTGTAGGTTTCATGAGTTCCTCCACAACAAGAGCTCCACCCTTGTTTGCCTTGCCTGCATGGCTTGCCTAATCACACTTTGGCAAGAAAGGACTCATTACGGCCCCAAACCCACAACTTTTTGGCACTGTCTTATGCAGATACGGCTGCATGTTTACTCTCTAGAAAGTTCGATCCGCATCAGCCTTGCAAAACATGAGAAGCTATCTCCCAAGAGCTTAGTTGCTCAGAACAGTTCTGCTTTGGCTCCTAACATGGGGTCAAATACCAGACAACTACTGCCTCAACAGGTCTGAAGATGATTTTTTGTGCATCTTTTTACAAGACTGTGATGTATTTTTCCTGAGCTGTGGTACCTGTAGCCAGGGGTCTTGCACTACCATCACAGAACAGCCCACATCCATCCCACTCAGCTTGGTTACCTTCCAAAACAGACAGCTTGAACATTAACAGACTCTCCTTTGGGTTCCCACAGAGTGAAATTATCAGATACCACGGATACCCCAGTGAGGAATATGAAGTTACCACCAAGGATGGATACATTCTCGCTGTTTTCAGAATTCCTGCTGGGAGGAACAGCCGAAATACAGGTATGACACAGTTACAGAGTGTAAGGAAAGTCTGAGAGTCAGCTCTCACATGGGTCCCCCCATCCTTCCCCTTTGCACGTGCAATGGCATGTTTCACACCTCATCAGTATGCACCATCAGTATGCACCATCTCAGTAGGAGCACCCAGTCAGGAACTTGGCCTGAGTTCTGAACCCATCACAAGTCCACACAATCAGTGCCTCTGTCATTTCAGACTTTTCTAAAAATTTTGCCATATCCCAGTTTTTTTTCCCCTCATGTGGCTGGGGGAGTGTCTCAGGTTTGGCATATGAATATTAACTCCCAGCCTTCTGGAGGACAGATATTCTCAAGGAAGATGATAAGGATTTTGAGTAACTTGGGGCTTTGAGTAACCTGGTCTAGGGGAGGTGTCCCTGCCCAGGACAGGGGAGGTTGGAACTCGATGAACTTTAAGGTTCCTTCCAACTCTGACCATTTTATGACAATAAATCAGGTCATCAATGAAAGGCAAATACATTTCATCTGTTTCTTCACGTTTTCTGAATGGAGTAAAAAAAATTCTACCAGTAATTTGAGACACCCAGGATACTGCCACCTTGTAAGTTCCTCCTTGCTAGGCTTAACAGAATATTTTGGATGTCTCCTCCTGTTTGGATTTCCTCCTTTGGAGATCACCTGGACCAGCCCCTTTCTCAAAGCTGGGTTAAAAAAAGTTAGATCAGGGACCACTCAGCCCTGCTCAGCTGGTTACTGAATAGATCTAATGATAGCTATTCTTCTTTGGATTAATTATCCTTTGTTTTCCATACACCAATCTGCATTCAGCAGTTTTCAGCTGTGGGTACAGTGGCTTTCCGTGCAAGAGCAGGTGGGGACAGGTCACCTCATTAAATTCTTAATTTCCCAGTCCTGTTATGAAATGGTTCCTGCTTCCATGGAACAAATCCTTCAGTTTTCTCAGACCAATATCTGTGCATAGCTCTCCTAGGAGTTTCCTGAAGAAGGAAAAGTTTAAAACCTCTCACAAACAAAAGCCTGCACCCCAATCTTAAATACACGTTGCTCTGCTCCAGTATAATACTTTTATCTTTTCCAGGGCAAAAGCCTGTAGTCTTCCTACAGCACGCTCTGCTGGCAGATGCTACCCACTGGATTTCCAACCTGCCCAACAACAGCCTGGGCTTCCTCCTCGCAGATGCTGGCTACGACGTCTGGATGGGAAACAGCCGAGGGAACACTTGGTCTTTAAAACACAAGATATTTAGTCCCAGCCAGAAAGAGTTCTGGCAGTTCAGGTACCCTTTAGAGGAAGAATTACTCAAGAGAGAAACCCCAGGGGGACTAGGCAGCTTCAGCCAGATGTTTTCTATCTAAACTGACATTAGAACAGGGTCTACACCAACCAAGGAGAGGAAAGAATGAGACAAAGAAAGAATATTCACTACTACTCACAGTTGGGAGTATCAGCTGGGATTTCAGTCACTGGGAAATGACTGGGGACACTGAGGAAAAAGGAGACCATACTGTGAGGCAGAGAGCAAGAACCTCAGGCTGAGTAGCCTTATCTAGAAATCTCTGATCGCTCACAGCTGAATTCAATCAAGAGATAAGTGTGTTTTGTAACCCACGAGTGAAAAGCACTGATTACCTTCAGCTGCAGCTGGGAGGGGACACTGGCATCTCCCCTGCAGAGAGCCCGAGGCATCAGGCAGCACAGCCTTGTCCCCCTGCCCCATTCCCAGCTCGAGCAAGGATGCAGACAAAGCATCCCACCTCACCTTTCAGTGAGTCCTGCTCAGCTCCCTTCTTGTGTTTCTCCCCCGCAGCTTCGATGAGATGGGCAAATACGACATTCCAGCCGAGCTGTACTTCATCATGAATAAAACTGGGCAGAAGGATGTGTACTATGTTGGTCACTCCGAAGGCTCAACAGCAGGTAACGTGAGGGCACTCAGGGTGGATCTCCCTGTTGAAGCTGCTGTTTTTCTGGTTTGTGGAGGGCTGGCAAACATAGAAGTGCCTCCTGAGTTGAGATTTGTAAAATATTCGGAACTTTTCTAAAACCAGCTTTGGCTGTCATTAGTATGAAAAGCATTCTAATAGCAGATCCAAATACGGTTCCATTTTTAAAATAATTAAAGGTGCAAAAGCGATTATTTACTGAGTACTTCAGGTACTGGGCTCTTTTCTTAAATTTTCAGCAACATGAATTTTCATTGACTTCATCTTGTCTATTAAGACACACAATTATTTTCCTTATTAACTGGAAGGAAATATTATAAAGATAAAAAGCATATATAATACACAATTTCAAGTAACAGAAACCAAGGGAAAAGAACCTCAACATTACTGAGTCATGTGGCTTAATGGCAATCTTGCAATTTAAAGCATAGTTCATGAACAGATAGATTGTCAGAAACTGAAAAATATGAAAAAACCTTACATTAATAAAGTATTTTTTCTTAGTGACAGCCTTTAGCATTAACACACTTCGTGGCCTTTGAATGAAACTAACTTTCTTTTATCATCAGCCGAAAGTTTCTGATGTTTATAGCTTGTGTGTAAGACCCATGAGTGGACATTGATTAGAAATGAGCAACTGCCAGTTCATTAAACTACCCAGAAAAAAAAGGAGAAAATGTGGGAAAACCATACATTGTCACAGCGCCAGGTCTTTTCTTTCTTTTCCTCTCATAAGAGTATTTAAAGGCCCTCATGGCAAAACAAACTAACCATCTAGGCTTTCTTCAGCTGCTTTGGATGCAAACAATCAGTTGCAAACACCCAAAGCTCCCAGTGTTCAGCTAATTATCCTACAGTTTCATGGAAACATAAACATACATAGACCTATAGAGACTATAATCTGGAAGACTCCGTTTTTATGAGTTTGGTGAACTTTAGGAGGAATTGCTTTTATCACGAAAACCTCATTGACATGTCATCTACAAAAACTGTTCAGATAAAGGCAATGTCCAGACCTGCTCTAAACCTCAGAATGAACTTTGCCTCCTGAATAAAAATTCATCTCAGGGCTTAGCTTCCACGCTTGCCTTGGGTAAAACGTGGGCCACAGACATGGGGTGCAAATCTCTCACTTCTTGTTTGCTACCTATTTATGTAGTCTGTGGAAGGTGCCTTCACTAACCCAGGCTGTCTCTTCTGTGTTTGCAGGCTTCATAGCATTTTCTACTTACCCTGAGCTGGCTCAGAGGGTGAAAATGTTCTCTGCTCTGGGCCCAGCAACCACGTGTTCGTATGCTACGAGCATTCTCATTAAGCTAACGAGTCTTCCTGATCCACTGCTCAGGGTATGTTATTTTTCCTTCTAAGAGGCTCATTCAGTGCCTGACTTGCCTTCAGAGGGTTCACTCAGGTGGAGATGAAGTGTCCCCACACTGGTGACGTGCTGATACCGAGTTTGGGATTAATTAAGTGCTCTTGAAAAGAAAACAAGTTTTCCCAAACTCTGTGGGGAAAATACCAGAGACATAGGGCTTGAAGCAGCAGGTCACAGTGAAGTGGGAGAGTTATGGAACTCTGTCTCATCACAAGAAGAGGCTGCCCAGGGAGGGTGTGGAGTCCCCTTCTCTGGAGATCTTCAAGCCCCACCTGGATGCTCCTGAGTGCTGTGCTCTGGGCAGCCCTGCTTTGGCAGGGGAGTTGGACTGGAGGACCTCCATGGTCTCTTCCAACCCTAAAAAAAAAGAATTCAGTGAAATTCAATTCAGAGAAATAGACGCTCTGCTCGTGGGTCATGAACCGCCTTCTTGGCATGGTGTTGATGGGGTTGGCGGGAGGTCTGTGGTGCGTGTGGGTCGTGCCTTGTGAGGAGCTGGGTGATGAACCAGAGAGGAGAGACAAACACCCAAGGTCCGTTGGAGTTCTTGCTTTTACCCTGGTTTACTTTTTTAAAAAAAAATATTTTTTTTAGTGAGAACGGTGAAATACTGAGGGAGTCACTAAAAATGGTCGGACCGGATATTTTATGGGGAGAAGGGCTTGGTACCCCTTGCAAGGGGAGAGACGCCAGCCAGAAATGTCTGCCTGGAGGGCTGTCTGAAGCCCTGGGAGACTGCTGCTCCGATTGTAATTGCTCCTTGGAGAAACTTCCCTTTGTTTAACAAGTGTTAAGCCTTTTGTTAAGGGAGTTCATTCCGTTGTTTTGAGGTTTTTTGGTTTGTTTTTTTTTTTTCTTTTTCTATTCCTTCCAGCTCAGCGTGGTCATGGGGAAATCAGAGGGAAGGAGGGGTGATGGAGGGGACATGTGTTGGAGGGATCAAAGGGGTCAGGATCTTGCTTCGATGGCCCATGTCCCAGGAGGACTCTGCACATCTGGAATGAATTTGTGGAATCCAGATTGTGGAATCCAGTTTGTGGAACCCATTTCCCGTCCATCGCTGAGTCCAGACTGAGTCCAGACTTTCCCAGTGCCTGCCAGTGATGTGATCCTCATCCTGGGAGCTTGTATATATTTATGTGTGTGTGTATTAATATATATATACACACACACAAAACCAACAGCCAGCTCCCAGGGTGATTCCAGGATATTCATTTAGTTCTGATGTCTGATTCCTCCTGTGCTGATGTTTCCTGGGAAGGACCCTCTCCCTGATCTGATTTAGAAGGACCCTTTCCCAGATCTTTAGAATCTTTAGAAGGACCTGGATCTTCACCAGAAGAATTCTCTCCTATGCTATCGGGCTTGATCTGGTCTTTGTCAAAAAATAAAAATAAAAAAAAAACCCTTGATTTTATAGTAACAACAATTTCTGAAAAAAAAAAACATTCCATCCCTTACCTCTGGTGGGGTCAATTTGGCATAAGCATAACTGGGCGAAGAACGCTTTCCCGAGGTAAAATTGAAAGTGTAATTAGTTTTAGGATCCATTACGCGGTGCCCAGCGTCTGCAGGTGGAGTTGTTTATCTCAGGATAGATGGGAATTGAACTCCCGAGTGGAACAGCACGTTTCCCCCACCTCGTAGAAACACAAAGAGCAAATAAATTATCCAACACGTCGGGCAGGTTAAGCAGCGTCGTATCAACTGAATTTAAACCAAACCCCGTCAAAGCCACGGCGCAACCTTCTGCTGGAGAAGGACACGATGTGAGCTGTCGGTTTTAATTCCCAACCCCTCAAGGCTCTGGAAGGGAAAAGCTCTTTCAGTTGAGTGAGCTGGAATTCAGGCCATCTGGCGGTGCCTTGGTTGAGCCCCACGTTGGGTGCTTGTCGTGGTTTGGGTTGGTGTGGCCACCAAAAACAAAGGGCAGGTGCCTCTCTTTTACCTTTCTTTCCCCTTCTGACAAGGGAGAACATCTCCCTGAAGGTGAGAGGAGAGAAAATAGAGAGACAGACAGATTTAGGAGTTCAAAAAACTAGACTACTTGAATGAAAAGTTAATAATATCAATAAGAAAATAATAATACAATATATACAAAGCCATATCGAACTCCCAGGATGATGATCGTGTCACCAGAAGCACTGGGAAAGTCCCAGACTGGACTCAGATGGGAACTGGTTTCCAGAATTGGATTCCAGAACTCATGGTTTGGTATCTAAGAGAGAGAGTCCTCCCACCCTTGAAGAAAGACCTGACCCTTTGATCCTTCAGCATTTCTGCTGAGCGTGATGCAGGTTGGATGGAACATCCTCTTGGTCACTTTTGGGTCTCCTGTCCCTTTCTCCCCTCTACTCTCTTCTGCTTTTGACCCTCTGACTTGGTGTGCAACAAAATTAGCTGCTCTTGTTGCTTGTTACAGCAATAACTATAAGCAGGAGTCTCTCTGGGTACCATTCCTGGGTATTCACCATAAATATTTGGCCTTCTCACCACTGGAAGGGGAGAGTTTGACAAACACCCTATTAATTTCCGAGCAGACAGTTAGTTAGAAGAGGCTTGACTGAGAAGTCAAATTACGGCAAAGAAAATTAGTTCTATTTTCCCTCAAACCAGGGCACGCTCCTGGAAATTCTTTCCCTTCTCTAAATTGTTCCTCGCGGCGGGTGGAAGTTTAATATGCACTTCAGACAGGGAAACTGAACTCAACCCCCCCAGGGGAAGGAGGACGTGTTTCATGGAGCTGATGGCTTCAGGAGCCCCCAGTCCCCTTCAGCGTGGGCGATGGGGGCTTATTTGGGAGGTAGAGTCTGACCTGGGGTCTCGGTCACCTCAGGGCAAGTGATGTGATCTGAGTCCTGCTTGGAGACAGGTAGTGACCCATCACCGTGACCTTTCAGCCTTCAAATCTCTGCAAAAGGGATAAAAGTCCATCCGCCCTCCCAGGTGCAGCCTTGAACTGAGGGTGATGAGCACCCCCGGGGTGCTGGGGGACACGGAAAGGTGTTGGAGATCACTATTGAGTTCAAGACAGCAGCTTCCCTGCTCTTAATGACCAGCCCTTGCTGTCTCTCCGGCTTGGAGTAATATTTGCCTGAGTTGTTTTAGCTCCTCTGGTTTCTAAAGATGGCCAGAAGAAACCCTGGACTGATTGAGTTGCCTCGGGAAATTTTCCGTGCTGCTGTCAGTCAACGTGTGAGATTTGCTGTCATTTTTATTTTTGGGGGCTGAGCTTTTTCAGTCCTCCCCGTTGTCAGAATCCGTGCGTGGCGCGAGGAGAAGGGGACAAGGGAGTAACGGGGATGGTCGCCCGCTGTGGGCTGAGATGGAGGGGATGGCTCTCTGATGGCTTCAAACTGGGAAGAGGGGAGATTTGGATGAGATTTTTGGAAGAAATTTTTCACTCTTGAGGGCTCAGGTTGCCCTGAGAAGCTGTGGCTGCCCCATCCCTGGAGGGCTCAAGGGTGGGGTGGAGGGGGCTTGGAGCAACCTGGTGTGGTGGGAGATGTCCTTGCCCAGGGATAAGGGGGTGGAACTGGATGATCTTTAAGATCCCTTCCAACCCAAAGCATTCTATGATTAATTGAACAGTGGTAGGACCGTGTGAAGGGGGACAAGAGGTGGGGGGTGAGTGGAGGGGAGAGATACTGTGATAACTCTATCTGGCGAAGCGGGTTGTCCCTGGAAATGGGACATGAATAAGTAATCTGGATAAATAATGGAGCTGTCTGGGCTGTAACAATAAAGAATAAAAGTGCTGAGTGTGGCTCGCTGTGATTTGTGGGGTCATGCTGTCTGGACGGCGGAGCCCTTGCTCCCAGTGGTGAGCAGGTGCCTGCAGACAGATCTCGAGGACTTGTGCGGTGGGAGGAGATGGGTTTTGTGGTCCAGCCCGGTGGTTGTTACGCTGCTGCAGCGTGCCTGTGAAAGCTGAAGACATGCTGCCTCTCAGAATGCTGCTGGGTAACCTGGGGAGGGTCACAAAACCTCGGTGGGATCCCAGCCGATGTCACCCTGGGGTGGGGTTGGGCAGGTGCGGGACATCCTTCATGGGCAGCTCCTCTTTGGGTCGTGGAGGTGGCGTCACTCCCTGGCGACCTTCTGCCAGAGGGAAGGTTATTCTCCAAGTACTCAAGCAAAAACCATGGCAGGGGGGTTGGAACTGGATGATCTTTAAGGCTCCTTCCAACTCTAACCCTTCTATGATTCTAAAATAATTCTCTGTTGTCCTTCTCTCAGTGCTGGTGTTAACGTGAGACCCACCGTCTTTTTGATTCCTTTGTAGTTTGTTGTCTGTTGTAACACCTTGGTCTTCTTCTGCACGTGGTTTCCTAGTGGGTTTGCCTTCTTTTCATACCTGCTTTTGATTTCTCCTCCTCCCTAAGCACATCACATCCCGCTTGCCCCCCGTCGGATTTCCTATTCCTCCCTCTGATGGGGATTTGGGATTCTGGTCCTGGCCCCGGAGCCCTCCCAGCCCCTCTCCTCCTGGCTTGGCATCATCTGCAGATGTTAACGAAGCGCCTTCCTGGATCTGTTAAATGCAAATACGGGGGAGAGAGCGGGGGCCAGGACAGCCCCCCGGAGGAATCCCGCTGGAGGTTGCCCTCCGAGCTCGGTCATAAATAATAGATAAAGCTCTTTTTGAGAGCACTTTGTCAACAGGCTGTTATCCCTCCTCCCCTCTGCCCCCAGCCTCAAGCGATTACATCCCGACCGGTGTTTCCTCCGCTTTTCTCGCAGGGTGCCATGTGGGACCGGCATCAGAAGCCTTATTAAAGTCAAGGTATATCATGTCTACAGCTTTTCCTCTTATCCACCAAGTCTAGTTATCCTGTCAAGGCGGAAATTAGGTTGGTTTGACATGATCTGTTCTTGACAAACTCGTGTTGGTGGTGGTTGTGGGATTTTTTTTTTATTTTTTATTTATTTATATATTTTTTTTTTTGCCTCGCTTTATTAAATTCCCGGGACTTACAAGCTGTGATAGTTTCACCGTTTGTTTTAGTATCTTGCTGGTGATTGAAGCTGAGCTGATTGCCTACAGCTCCTGGCTCTTTTTTTTCTTAAAGATATGAAGATTTCTTGCCCTTTTTTGCCGCCTCCCGAAGAGCAGCCGGTGGTGGCTCAGGGATGATTCTGCCCGATTTTTCAGCGCTCTCAGGGGACACCCCTCGCTCTCTGCCAGCTTATTTATTTTTAACCCTCTTCTTTCCCCTCCCTGCTCCGCCGGGAATGCCCAGCTCCCTGTTAAGGGATATTTTGGAGCTGTCTGCTCGCTGAATGCCTTCCTCTGCACAGATGGAATCGAACGCGGCAGTGAAGGTCCCTGCAGCCCTGCTGGCTAATGGACCTAACCTTCCTTTTCTTCTTCCTCTGAACACATCCAAGAGCCTTTTTTGTTCTCCTCTCCTGTCCCTCGCTAATTGAAACTTGTTTTGCATGTCAGCGCCGCCGACTTCATCCCTCTCTGCCGTTGCGATGCTGTTAGACCCATCCCTAATTACGAGCCCTTGTTTCCATATTTGATTGGATTGGATTATTATTAGGTTTTGGGGGTTGTTTTTTTTTTTTCTCCTGTGCTCCCTTCTTTATTTCTAGGTCATTGAATGGCTCCTGAATCAGCCACGGCAGCCTCTTGCTATGCTTCCTATCTTCCCTTTGCATGGGGATAGCCTGCTATTGTGCGTGTAATATAGTCTCTTTCAGGAACTGCCAGCTCTCCCCTTCTTTGTACCTTAGATTATTTTCCCAGGAGACCCCATCCACCAGCTCTTCCTGAATGTGTTGAAAAATCTGCCTTTTGAAGCCCGTCATCCTCATTCCGCCGCTTTGTCTTCCCCTTGGGTTGTGAACTCTTCATCTCTTCATCGCCGCTCTCGCCCAAGTTACCCTTCCCCCTTGGAGGCTCCGGGTCCATCTTCAGGTTTCAGGCTCATCCCTGCACCTTCCCAAATGCTGAGTTGCCTTGAAAATAAGCAGGGGCTCTATGGACTCTGTCCTCCTGTCTTGTTCTTTGTCCCTTCAGTGCCATGTGTCCTTCTGCCTGTCCCCTGGATTCATGGTTTGGCAAGGGATGGAGCCACCTCTACCCTTGGTTCTCGTCCTCCCCGTGCTCTGCCTGTCTCATACTCGCCCATCTTGGGTTGGGGACACTCTTGGTGATGTCCTCCTTTTGGTGGTGTCCTCCTCCAGCTGAGGTTGTTGGACAGTTTGCTGTCATCCTGGTCACCTCGGCTGCTTGGCCAAACCCTGTGGGACTCGTCTGGTTGCGTCCTACAAAGGAAGGTCTGGCTTTGTTGCTGTCATTGCCCCTTGTAAAGCTTTGATGGCCGTGTTGGACCCTACAAGGCTGTGGTGGGACCCTGGGTGTGCTTCTTGTCACCGAGCAGCCAAGGAGGGAAAAATAGCTTAGACTTGACTCTGAACTTTAAGGCTTGGGTGAAGTGAATCTTGTCCCGTGTGGGGCCAGCTTGACAGAGACCTTTAAATGTCAACACAGCAATTCTGCACGGCCCACAAATCTTGGTGGGGAGGTGACGAGGGATGGGGAAAACTGGCTGACTCCAGAGCAATGGGGATGTCTCAGAACAGCCTCCTGCGGAGCCGAGAACTGCAAAGCAGAGGTGGTTGCAAGCCAAGGGGTCACAGCCCTGATGGTTGCCAGAGCAGATCCATCTGCTTTGGTGGTTTCTGTGGAGATAGCGGGAGGGAGGACCCTTTCCAATGGGCTTTTTGGGGGCTTTGTTTAAAGCAGGCAATGCCAGGCTGGGGCAGCTCAAGTGTGGTTCATGTAGGGCTTGGAGGCACACATGGAGATGGTGCAGAGAGGCTGGGAGAGACACTCAGCAAACTCTGGGACTGCGACAGCAGATCCGGTCTGGAAAATCTCCGGAAAGCAGTCCTGTTGCCTTCAAGTCTAAGAATAAAAGTCTAAGAATACGGCTTCAAACTGAAAGAGGGGAGATTTAGATGAGATATTAGGAAGAAATTGTTTTGAGGGTGGTGGGACACTTGAACAGAGAAGCTGTGGCTGCCCCATCCCTTGAGGGGTTCAAGGCCAGGTTGGAGGGGGCTTTGAGTGACCTGGTCTGGTGGGACATGTCCCTGCCCAGGGCAGAACTAGATAATCTTTAAGGTCCCTTTCAACCCCAACCATTCAATGACTTGCCCTTCCAGCAGTGCCCAAGAAACCACAACCGCGAGTGGTTGACACACACTTTCCCAAAACAGGCTGTTTTGTCCTCAGCTGGTGCTGGGGGACGTGTCACCGGCCACTGGCAGCGGAGGCACGAATGCCCAGGTTTGGAGCTCCTCTGTGGTGGGAAATACATCTCCTGCTTGCACAAAAACTCCAGGGGACGTGCCATGGGGTGGGCTGGTGGTGGCCAGGTCCTGCAAAAAGCCAGCCGGGACCTCTCCCCTCCATGCACAGGGTCAGAGAGATGTGATCCCCCTCAGCAGCCCATGAGGATATTAAATTTAATGTGTTGATGTCCAGAAATTATCATATTTGGGAAACACTCATTAATCTCTGTCTGCCTCCCTGGGTTTTATTGTCTTCCCTCCTCGCCGGCCCTCCTCTGCCGTGACTCTGGCTCTCAATTCTTGTCATCTTCTTTCCACCCAAGTTTTGTCTCCCACCCTTTCTCCCCTCCCGCCACCTTTCTGCGTCCCAGAGCCCATCAGCTGCAGAATGAGGGGCTGGGCTGGAGCTTTTTGGGTTTATCTGTGCTTTATCAGTGATTATCTCGATTGCTTTATGATGCTGTGGGAGCAGAAGGGGGAGATGGTTGATGTTTTGTTGGGTCTCGTTGTGGGCAGGGGGTTGGTGAGCATCTCTGGTGGTGGGCATCTCTGCCCACCCCTCAGCCTGACCTCGAGCATTGCCCCACTGGTTTTGGCACAGGGATGCTCTTCACCACTGGTCATGCTTCGTGGGTGGCACCTTGTCCCCAACCGGTGCCACGGGGACGGGTCCCTCTTTATCTCCTTTGTTAAACCTGGAGCTTCCACCATGGCTCCAACCCAACGGTCTTGCTCTACTGCAGATACGCACCGTCTCCTGTTCCTCCCCTAAATAAGCCTGGATTTCTTACTATCCCCGGGATAGTAAGAATATATTTAAGATGTGATATAGTGATATAGATCTATAAGTGATATAGAATATATATATAAAAAAATTATAAGATATATACAATGAATTTTCCCTACTCCAACAGGGGAAGATGCTTGTGGGGAGACCTTTGGATGGGAGTAGATGCAGCAAAGGAAGGCAAAGAGCTGTGTAGAGGGATGACTTGAATCTCCAAAGTATTTTCACATAGAGGCAAGAATAAACGAGCTTCACCAACATCAGTAGAGCTATTGCAGGAGCACTGATGTCCCTGGGGTGTATGGTCTGTGGAGGACCAGATCTTCTCGGAGAAGAAGCCGCACTGGAGAAGCTCTGATGGTGCTCCTTGGATGGGGAGAGCTGGGATGGGGAGCCCACGCAGGGCTGTAGGGTCCAGAATGCCTATTTTCAGGTATTCAGGGGGGGGAAATTTGGAGATCTTTAGCAGAAGTTGGGCTGCTCCCCACTACCTCAACTTGGAGCCCATCATACCTGTGGAAAGGCACAAAAGATCTCAGTGGCTGCTTGCGATTCTAACCAGGAGAGGATTATTTCAGGTTTTTTGGTGTTTATTTGGATAATTCAGCGACCAGGGCAATGGTCAGCTGAGGGATGGCTTTCAGTGGAAGGGGCCTGAAGATGGAGGCTCCATCCATCCATCCATCCCCTCCGGTTGCACGGTTGGAGCAGTGGGGACGAGTTCAAAGCCGCGGCGCAAATAAACTCTAATAGCTTTCCTCTTGCATTTATGTTATTAGGGGGTTCGTTTGACTGGCATTATGATGATAAATGAAAAATGCTTTGCACCATTACGTTGGGCGCTAATGCGTAGTGGGAAGAATTTCTACTCGTTTAAAAAAAAAAATAATAAAAAATAAAGGAAGAGAAGGCAGAGGGGGACACGTGATGGGTTGGTGCGGTGGCCCCGAGCTATTTACACGCAGCAAGAACCTTCCACCCATCTTCCCCTTGCCCCCTCTGCTCTTGCTGGGCTTGGGGCAGGGGGAGAAGGAGCTTCTGAAGGGTTGACACCAGGTCGTAGTGAAATAGAGATGTATCCACACCCCAGGGGCTCCTGTCGAGGAGTTTGCACTCCCTTTTCCATCCCTGCAGGGCTTGGGATGCCACCTCCATCCCCAGGGAGCCAAATAGCTGGAAGGGTGAGGTCCCCAAAAAGCTGGTGGTGGAGTCTGCGAGCCGTGCTTGGAAGCCAGAGGAGGACTTTGACAGTCCAAAGGCTTTCCTTGGTTTTAAAGCCGTGGAGCAAATTGAGTTCAGAGGGTCACTGTTACTCCCAGCTGCCGCGACAGAAATCCCTAATGCACCGTACGCCGGCTTTCTCCGAAGCTTCGGCTGCTTTTTTATGAGGCACTGTCACTCTATTATCTGTCTCTGAGTTGGTCTTTAGCTCTTTAACCTCATGAGAAGGGAGGGAAAAGAAACCTTGAAAAGGGAAAAGAAAAGAAAAAAAACCCAACGAAGTAAAATAAAAAAGAAAACAGGATGCTCTGGAGAGCGGCTTTTCATCCTTGGCCATGGAGCCCTAATTGGGGTGTTTTAGGGGGGGATGTGGAAGGGGAGGCAGGTTTTGGAGAGTCCCAGGGTGGGGGGAGCACCTTCAGGAGAGGGGCTGGATGCTGGGGGTTGGGGCTGATGAGACAGCAGCAAAAAGGGACCTGTCCACCCCCGGTGTGGCTTTGGTCCCCTCCCCGGTGGGACCAGAGGGGCTGGTGGGGGATGCTGGTGAGGCTGGGAGGGGATGAGCCCCAGTTTGGGGGGCTCGAGGTTGGGCTGGGGGCTGTGGCATGAGGTGGGTGCTGCTGCTGTTTAGGGGTTGTGGGTCCCTGGTGCAAGGTGGGGAGGGAAGGATGGAGCAAAGAGATGATGCTCCTGGAGCAAAGAGCTGAGCTCCTTGGGGCAGCAGCAAGAGGGGGTGGTGGGATCCCAGCATCGCTGCTCTGAGCCGTCCCTGCCCCCTCTGCAGAGGGAAACTGAGGCAGGGGGAGGGAGGGGAGAGGGGGTCAGGCACCAAATCTGAGCCCTTTTTTGCAACCATGAGCTAAATGGGAAGCAGAACGGGGCTGGAGGAGGCCATGGAGATGCTGGGAGGGCTGGAGCCCCTCTGCTGGGAGGACAGGCTGAGAGAGTTGGGGGGTTCAGCCTGGAGAAGAGAAGGCTCCAGAGAGACCTTATTGTGCCCTTTCAATATATAAAGGAGGCTAATAAGAAAGATGGACAGAATTTTTTACCAGATCTTGTAGTGACAGGAAAAGGAGCAATAGTTTTAAACTGAAAGAGGGGAGATTTAGATGAGATATCAAGAAGAACTTCTTTGCTGTGGGGGTGGTGAGACCCTGGCTCAGGTTTCCCAAAGAACCTGTGGCTGCCCCATCTCTGGAGGGGTTCAAGGCCAGGTTGGATGGGGCTTGGAGCAACCTGGTCTGGTGGGAGGTGTCCCTGACCATGGCAGATGATCTTTAAAGGTCCCTTCCCACCCAAACCATTCTGTGATTCATATAAGCAGCCTCCGTGGGTCTGAGCAGCGGGATGGAACTGATCTGGGAGGTACCAGGAGCTTGTGTTGGTCCTAAAACCATTTTGGGAAGGTGACCATTGACTTTGGTCCCCATGTTCTGCAGCCGCTGAGTGGAGGATGGTGGAGCCTGTAAACACCACGGGTTTCCTCTCTTACAGAGGTGTTCGTTTGCGGAGGCTACAACGGAGAAGTGATTCTGGGAGACGTTTGGAAGCTGAATCTGCAAACTTTCCAGTGGGTCAAGCTCCCAGCCGCCATGCCGGAACCCGTGTATTTTCACTGCGCTGCTGTCACACCAGTAAGTGACTCATTTCTTCCCCTCCTGCCTGAAGTTCAGGCCGTTTGTCCAAGCGCTCTGACGTTCGTGTGGGCTGCAAATAAGAGCTGAGCCCGTGTTTCCAAGGAGGTGACCTCCTCTGGATGCGGTGTCTTGATGGAGGCTGAGAGCTGCTGTGAGGTCACCGCGTTGACTCCTTCCACTCCCGCTGGTGTTTGAGGAGCGGCAGCACTCGGGTTGTTCCGCTCTCTAAAAGCAACGATGCGGAATGTTAGCTTTTAAATTGCACCAGCTCCTGGGAGTAATCCCCTGTGTGAAATTCCTCTTTGGAAAAGGGGAAAAAAAAAAAGCACAAATAGCCCCCCCCAGGTTAAACTGGTTTTAGCCTGCTGAGAACAGCCTGGGTGGAGAGATGAGCAGCTCTCTTTGGAAACCACTCCTAATGCAAAAGTTGGTATTGGTAGAGCTTTTTTTGCCTTAACTAGAAGCTTGGAGACCCGTGGTTGATAAGCAGCAGGCAGCAGAAAATGCATTCATTTTTGGCTTCAGCCTCCTTCAGCTGATCATCGCCTTTGGGCAGCTCACGAGGGCAGAGATTGGGGTTCTTTAGTTATAAGAGCAGGTGTCACCTGGTTTGGAGATGGTTAACTCTTTCTTTTTGGAGATTGCAACTCTTTCTGGGAAACTGTAGGCCTGCTAAAGGTGTTTCCCAGGCAGGTGGGTTGACTGGACAGCAGGAATGCCTCTTCTTTTCCTGTATACTAAAGAAAAGCCTCTCTCAAAAGAGGCCAGCAGCCGAGCTTTCCGTGTTCATGTGATTCCTGGAGCAGGGTTGTGCTGAGCCAGCAGAATGCAACGTGTCTTTATACGGTGTGGGTTTAGTTTTAAAAAAACTTTAGCTGAAAATAAGTATGGTTCTAATCTATTAACACTTTGCCCCACTCCTAAAATTGATTTATTGGGGTAAAATCCATGTAAAATTTGTGTAAAAGCACTCTAAGGTGGCAGATACGTGGTTTTGGATAAGCGTGATTGCCTCCCCTTGGCTATGAGGAGTCTGGGGTGACTGGCTCAGGTGGTGACACTTCTCTTCCCAGCCCCATCTCACTCTCTGATTCTCCAGCTGGGAATCTGGACAGTCAAATCCAGGTTTTCCTGGCAGCATCACTCCTCAGCACCTTCTGGTGTCCCACGTAACTCCCTTCTTCCCCTTTTCCCATCCAGGCCGGCTGCATGTACGTTCACGGAGGGGTGGTCAACATCCACGAAAACAAACGGACTGGCTCTCTCTTTAAAATGTGGCTGGTGGTACCCAGCTTGCTGGAACTGTCGTGGGAGAAGCTCCTGGAATATTTCCCTCATCTAGCAACCCTCTCCCGGTCTCAGCTTTTGCACCTTGGACTGACGCAGGGACTCGTTGAGCGGCTAAAATGAGACCATCTCATGCTTCTGTCCAAGACACACTACGTTCAAGAAGCCCCCCCTCCTGCCCCCTATTTATGGATCCTGTTGGATGGTCTTGCTAAGAACATGGAGGAACCTGCTCAACGCCTTACTCAGCTAATACATCGATGCCTTTCTAGAAATTTTTACTTTTAAGTTGTTGAAATTCCACTTTTTTTTTTAATTTATGGATCTCTAAATCACACCATTAATCGAAACTTCTCTCTGGGACTGATCCCTAACATCCAGCCATCAAACTTGTCATCGGCACGTGCTTACGACTTAATTGGGGGGTGGGGGAGCTTAACGAACGTCTGAGCCCACTCTTACAGGTGGCACCTTCAACTTAGATGTTCTCACAAGATGTATCTTTAGCAGAGGACGCTCAACGCGGAGCCCCAGCCAGCCTGGCCTTTTCCTTTGGACACCACTCATCCCCCCCCCCCTTTGCCCCCCAGCTGAGCTCTC
>JAOQGM010000002.1:20755529-20774934 GCA_027564225.1 Gallinago stenura
TGCCCCATCCCTGGAGGGGTTCAAGGCCAGGCTGGAGGGGGCTTGGAGCAACCTGGTCTGGTGGGAGGTGTCCCTGCTCATGGCAGAGGGGTTGGAACTGGATGGACTTTAAGGTTCCCTCCAACCCAAACCATTCTATGGTTCTATTTATGATTTCAAGTGATCCAGTGAACACAGAGGCAGTGTTTACCATTAAGAAATCCCATCAGTGAAGGGTCTGGACCTTAAAGTTGCTCTTGCCAACAAAGGCAGTGGAGCAAACGTTGCTTCACACCACGGAGCAAATGAGTCTGCTGCCAGGAAGCTGCACAGCCTTTTTTCAACCCTCTGCTCCCCAGCTGAGGCTACAACACACCAGTTCACCCTCATGAGAAGGAAGTGCAGGTATCAACTTCACCTTCTCACCTGATTCTTCACCGAGATGTCTGCGTGAGCTTGAAGCAGTAGAGGAACGACTGCCTGGTTTCTCATTTTGCAAGCGTAGTGAAGGGCTGTGCTACCAGACTGGGGGGAAACAGAAGCAGGTGAATTTTAGTTCTATTACTTCTTTCATAGACCTCAGGCAAGTGTGCCTCCCTTACCAGTTCCTCTCCTGCAGCTGGATGCAAGAGACACATGTAATTTCCCATCACAATACACCACAACAACAAAAAAAAATACATTATCATACAAGCAACAGGAATATATAAAAAATAAATCATTCCTTCCTTTGGATGCAGCTGCTAGACCAGGTCTGACACCTTCAGCAGGGAGCCAATACTTGACTGATTTCAGGAGTCCCTGATCCTGATCTCAACAGCTGCACCTTAAGCAATACTGTTTGCTCACGCTTCAATGTCTTAGAATTTGGTTGCTGTTAAAATTGGGGGATTCTTCTTTTCTGCCTTTGAGCAGAGGAGCTCCTTACCAAACCCATAGGGGCTGGTGGCTACAGAACTCTACGTGCGGCAGATCAGGGCACTCTGAAGACCAGGAGAAGACACAGGGTCTAGGACTGTGACACAGTCCTTACCCACCAACCTGCTCCAGTGCAAGAACTCATAAATGGTGATGAAGTCAGACCCTCATATCACTAGAATCTTTACAGGATCAGGGATTTAATGCATAAGTTTCTCAACCCAGCTTGCCTGGATTCTCTAAAGTTGTTACTGGTCAGAAAGGGGGAATTAAATGATCAGTGGAGAATTATTTCTGTGTACATTGCAAAAGTATTACCTAATTGTCAAGAGGAAACACTGAATTCTCCTGCTGAATCCCAGTCAGTTCAGATCCTAATCTGAAATGTTGCTAGAAGGTTCTGATGTCTGTTTTTAGCATTATTGCATGCACACAAACCCCATCTGCATCTGTATAAAACCCACTTACAGAGTCTGTAGCATTGACATCCACACCAGCCCTAAGCAACATCTTGACGAGGTTTTCATTCTGTTTAGTCTTTGAGACCTGTTCGGTGCAAGGGAGAGAGTAACACAGTAAGACAATCCATCTACATATAGCATTAAGTAGACCTGGGCTAAATACTGGGGGTTTTTTTCCCCAAAAAATAAGAGTTTCTGGCTTATACAAATGCCAGACTGATGCAGTGATACAACTCCATTCCTTCACTAGCTATATTCACAGCAAAATCTCTGCTGTTTCTGTTGCTCTCCATCAGCCCTTGCTTTAGAATCTCCACAGGTTCCTGCCCTGAAATACTGCCCTGAGAAAGGGGACCAGGGGGAAGGGAAAGGTTTGGGGTCTCTCCTGCTCCCACCCCTTCTCACCATGAGGAGATAGCCAAGCAGCAGGACGGGCATGAGGATGATGATGAGCACGTAGTCAAGGAAGGTGAACCGTTTCCTCACGGCGTAATGCAGACACGTGCGGTCCTTCTAGACACAAAATAACTCTGATTAGTACCAGAGCCAGCAATCTGATTATAGTTGTTTAATTTTGACAACAGTAGGCCACTCCATATTTCACGGGATTTCTTTTAGGTTATCTAGTAGAAGTATTTCTCTAATTTTTAAGCAGAAACAGACACACGCTTTTTACATCCTTCAAGCCCATTCACATATCTAGAATCATGGAAATTGGGCTACACATGCAAGAAGGATGTGGGATCCAAAGGATTCCCCGTGTCTGTCCTCAAATTTGGACAGTGCTGCAGAGGGAAAGAGAGCAGGGTGGACACCTGATGTGGCTACTGATGCTGCCCAGCAAGTTAAATCAGCAGGAAAATCTCCTTCCCCACCCACCCCTCCGCCTCTTCTTCTTCACAGAATTGTATCACAGAATTGTATAAAAAAGTGCTGGTTTCTGAAGCAAAGATGTGAGAGTTTATGGCATCTCCCGTGACACAGGTAAGACAGGCAATTAGCAACATCCCCAACAGATTCCTGGTGAGATGAGAGCTTAAAACCCAAATATATTTGAATACTGAGCGTATTCAGCTAAAGGATAGAGCCCTTAAACCCACATTAAACCTCCTGCAGCTTGTCAAACTGGACTTTGGCAAACTGGGGTT
The DNA here is from genome assembly GCA_027564225.1 of Gallinago stenura. Classification (NCBI taxonomy): domain Eukaryota; kingdom Metazoa; phylum Chordata; class Aves; order Charadriiformes; family Scolopacidae; genus Gallinago; species Gallinago stenura. The sequence continues at coordinate 20,758,036 of JAOQGM010000002.1, forward strand.
ATGCTGGGGCTCAAAATTAGCAGAGGAGCCTTTCTATGCCATCCTCTTCTCCCCATTGCCAGCTCTGAGCATCACAGCCCAGCTCTGCACCCAAGGACCTGATGCCATCTGTGAAGGGGAAGCAGAGAGGTATTTAAGAAAACCAAGCACAGCTGAAGAAGAGGCTTCCAATCCAATCAGAATGGTCTTACCTCAAAATATTGAGCCCTTTCAAAGGGACTTTGGGGTAAGATGGAGAGCCTTCTGCATTGAGAGGAACAGACAGGACACAATATGCCACTGCCCTCCCAAATATTTGCTGCCCTTCTCTGAAATAACCCAATGTTCTGGAAAGCAGAGATGGAAGAGCCCACAAATGTGTGGGAACTTGCCCAACGTTGCCTTGGTGTAGGAGATGATCCAACAGAATTGACAGCCTTGTGGGTTTGTTTCCTGGCTATTTATCGCCCTTACCATCACAAGGATAAATTAGTAACGAAGCCAGAACATGCATCTTTTGGCTACTTTTTAATTTGTAACCTACAAGGAAATCTACCACAAAAAAAAACCAACCCATGCTTCCTCATCACCTCAGGGAAAACAGCCAGTCACAGCTACTGTGCAAGGCAGGTTTTTTAAAATGGGTGAAGAAGAGCTGAAGGTTTCCCTCCTCATCCCTGGCACATCATCATGTGTCATACAACGTGATGAAAGCAGGTCTGCAGAGGGAATGAGGAAGGTTTCTGTGGAGTCAGTCCCTCCTCAGGGATGCATTTGCAGGAGATGGGCAAGGTCTCCTTCAGACCTTCCTTTGAACCAGGGTGAAGAAAAAGACCGAGGTAAAAGAAAAGCTACAGAAAGGACAGAGATGAGCTGGAGGGTGAGGTGAATGCAAAGTGATGGATGAGGAAGCAGGAAACCAATGGGAAGGAGAACACAGAAAGAAAATCTGGTTGGCAATGGTTATCTTCTCTGCAAGTTAGGAAAATAAATAAGGAGACAAACGGAAATATAAAGGCATATTAAATTATAATTTGGGGGCTATAGTCATGCCTTGGAAGCAAACCTCAGGTCTGGTGGCACTGGCCACTGGTCACCCACACACGGTCCAAGAACCTGAAGGAACACTGCAAAGAAGGAGTCAGTGGCCACTTACCTTGTTTCTGAGGTGGACATCAGCATTTCTTTTAAGGAGATAGCTGACTATCCTGTTGTGTCCCTGTTTGCACGCACAGATTAAAGGGGTGTCTCCACTGAAGCTGTCCTGGACGTTCACAGAGTTGCCGTTGTGCTCCAAAAGGAGCTGGACTTGGTTGAAGTCATTGTTATAGGCTGCCTGACAAATGGGCTGAAGAGAGAAGAAAACGTTCGTCAGCACACGTTTCACTAAGATGTCCCTTTTTCCCATTTTGACTTACTAATTTCACCTCCTAAAATGCTACTAAGGTCTCCTTGGCAGAGGCTGCAGTTCTGAGGGACTTCCAGAAGATGGTGGTAAGAGATTCTCCATCTGCTTCCACGCACAGTGGAGTGAACTTTCTCTTCCACTTGGACGATGTGTCCATCATCCAAGGAATAAATTCGGTTCATTTGCAGCCATTAAAAAAAAAAAAACCAAAAACCAAAAAAAACCCCACCAAACGGTCTCCTGATCTCATAGGAGTGGGTCACCGGATTAAGCAGCAAGCCCTGACAAGCCCACACCTCTCTGGGTTCTCAGAGGGCTTTCCCTTGGGGTGAGTGCAGCTGAACAGGACCTACCGCTTCTGACTCATCAGTTCCCAGAATGGAACCATACCCCAGGTGAAAGCTGAGCTAGGAATTTAAAAAAAAAAAAAATATAAAAAAATAAAAATCCCCCACAGCAACCACCGCTTCATCAATGATGTGGCTCAACAGCCAGCTCCCGATTCCTTTTAGGGTTGGGGCACTATTGTCACCCACCCACCACACACAGGAAGGACAGAAACCTACGAGGTATGGATTCAGGGGCTTCCCAAGGGGGAAGCCATATCAGAAGGGTCCACAGTTCACGTCCCTGGCTTGGGCTCAGCTGTGCAGAAGAATCCCACCACCAAATTCCTGCCCCAGTTGACAGTGTCTTTTCCCTGATGCTGGGTTTATCACAATTAACTCGGGTTCTCCAGGAACCAGAGCGCATGGCTCTGCCCGACTGAAGAAAGCAGGCACCAGGGATAGGAAATTAGAATTTTGAGGATCATTTACACCAGTGACTGAGTGATGCTGACTCAAGTCAGGTATCCAAATGAAAACTGAATGTGTTATTTTAAAGCCAAAGCTCCACAGATGGATTAGAATCTCTCTTTCCACAAATCTTCTATAAGAAGCCCTTCAGAAGAGGATTTCATTGTTTGGTATCTGAGGTTTCAGGAAAGGTGAGCAGCAGTCAGAGGACAGGCAAGGGTTTTCACAGCTGAGGTCATTCATTACAAGATCACCAGATAAAGGGTGGAAGAAAAGCGGGAAAAAAAACCCCACAAACGTTCAATGTCTGGGAGAAGGACTATGCTTCTACACAAGAGATTTATTTCATTTTCTTTTAATGAACTGTGGGCCATGTGATTGAAATCAGGACCCGGTCATTCACTGGGATCAAGATGAACTGCCACATCTGAATTTCCCTGCTTGTTTTCAGAGCTTTGCTGAGGCAGGGATAACCCCTCAGCTATTCAGCAAGTCCCAGCACACGAAGGTGTGGTGAAAGGAGGAAGGTGAAAGGCCCAGCACTAAGGACAAAGCATCCCCCCAGCAGAGAGGAGCCTGAGGTAAAGCCAGTTCTGCAACTGGGAGAGTAACTTCAGCTTAGAATTGCTTCCTCCTTTGAGAGCAGCAGGGGGGTTGCCTAAATTACAGCAACACTTTGCAGTTGTTTCGACAAAAAGGAGTAATTTCCTAACATCCAGGTATTCTGAACCAACCCCCTAAAATTCTTCCAGAGGCAGGCTGTAAACTAGACAGGAGAGTCTGCTTTACGTTTGGGATGCTGAGGAACACACCAGGATCCCACCCCCACTCCTCAGAAAGTAAAGTTTATACTTATCTACACTTCTGTAGATTTCTATCACATATAAATGAACCATGCTTTACCCAGAAAACTCTATCCCACTGAAAATTTTTAAAGGAAGAGAACTAAGCTATATGAAAAATATAAACTATTAAGCATGGAAGATACAGACAGCATTTGAATATTCTCTAAAAAAACATTTCAATTACATTAAATAATATTGTGCAAGAAATCCGTGTTATCTTGGGGCAGTAGATCTGGAGAGACGCAACAAATCATTTTGGAATAGGGTGCAGCCTACTCAGCCCCTCACCTTATGAATGCACTGAAAGAGGAGAAGATACTTGATTTCACTGAATAGCCTTTTTTTTTTTTTAAAAAAAAAAAAAAAAAAGGTGGCTGTCAGCGTAGAAAAGTAGCCTTTGAAAGGAAGGGCTGTGTAATGCTATCTCCAGCAGAAGAAACTGCAGGGCAATTTGCATTCACAGGCAAAAAGGACCAAAATTTCTTCCCAAGTGTACAAATGGAAAGTTTATAAAATACTGAATGTCTTTAGGTATCGTTTATGCTAAAATCCAGAGGTATGTTAAATGGACTGTGGTCTGGGGACAAACCCATAAAGATAAGAGCTTAAAAAAAAAAGTAAAAATGAAATCAGATTCCTAAAACAATCACAGGGTAGGGGATAATGTTCCTCAGGCGTTAGCTTTATTATTTATACTCAACATAAGCCAAGGAGTTGTTTGCAGAGATATTTTTTTTTTGTTGTTTACACCGTGCTCAGAATCATTTTGATCTCAACCCAGAACAGCAGAAAACGTGGAGCACATTCTTCCTCCGTGAAGTCACACAATAATCACACTGGTTACTGCATTTTCTTCATTTCTTACAAACAGCAAGTACTTCTGTCAATTCCTAAGAGCCAAAGTACAGCATTTCCAAAGAAAAAAAGAGCTTCCAGATCCGTATAACCCTGTACAGGGGAAGCTGGGGAGGAACAAACCCGACCCAGTGAATATCTATAATTCTCAGTAACTGCAGTTTCTGCACAGAAAACATCCACCTACCTCTGAGTAGAGGATCCCCATGCCTATTCTTCACTGCTGGAGTCACTCTCATTCACCAGCCCAACAAGTTAACCTCCCTGGAAATGCTCTTGAACTTGGCTGAATCTGGTTAATATTTAACTTTAAAGCATGGCTGTTTCTCACGCTGCATTCCCACCGGCAGGACGGGACAAGGGGCTCCAGGGGCCCAACCCAGGGAGGCAAACACGAGCACAGCAGCTTACAGGAGACCCACAGAACAGGTTACAACAGAGAGACAGTCTCCTTTGTAATTTTTTTTTGTAATAACAGCCTCCGGTTGCCTAAAAAGGAAAGTCGCAGAACAGGCTGAGGAGGGGATGGGAGAAAGAGAGGAAGAAAGTTTCACAAGTGGAGAAAGGGAGGGAAGAAAGGGGAAGAAAGAAAAGAACAAAAGAAAAGAAAAACAACACAAAACTTAAAACTCTGAATGGTAGGTAGTTTGCCAGCCAAGCTACTTCTGACTGAAATATATCCCGAGCCCTCTGCCAGAACCCCTCCGGTGGCCTGGGAAAAGGGAAGCAACAAGATCCCACACCTTTAACAAGAGCTCCTGATATAATTAGCTACAGCCTCTTATTAAACAGCCCAGCTGCTTTCATCACATTTTGCTTGGCCTCCTCTTCCTCACCCAGCTCAAACAAGGAATACGGTTTATTTCCTACCTTGGCTGCAGCAGAACTTCCTCGGGGAGGGGGTTGTAGTTGATGTCACCATCCCCTTCGAGTGTTCATGGCCCTGAGGACATGATGCTGATGGTGTTTCTGTACCACCCCCTGACAGCCTTTCCAAGTAAGGTACGTATGTTTCAAGTGTCTGCAGACACCCTAAAATCTCTTTTTGCTTCAAATCCACATTTCCTATATCTCAAGTACATTTTTAGAGCAGTTTCAAAACATATGTATATAACTGTCTGTCTAAAATCCAAGCCCTCTACCTTATGTGTGAGAATTTTCATTTCCTTATAATTTCCATATTTATTCTCCAGTAAGATGGAGGACCATAAAAATAAATAAATTGGTTATAAGGTCTCCGTTCTTCTCTGATTAGAGCAGTATAACCACACTGGCTGTAGCATTAGTCTGCTGACACCAGTTCTGACCCTTCCGACAGCTCTTTACCAGTTGGAAAATTAAGCTGGGTTGTAGGAGGAACATGCACTGCTCCTACCCATGATGAACCCCCCCAAGGATCCTCCCAGCAGACTGATCATTCAGCAGGTGGCAAATATTCCCTTGGCTAAAGGCACAGAACCATAGCACCTCAAAGGGGAGATGGTTTTCCCTGCCAGCACTCCTTTAAATCCTAAAGAGCAGACACCCTCCTTCACCAGGCTGCTGGAATTTATAAACCACAGCTGGTTGAAAAAAAGCCAACTCAAATCACTCAGCTGTTCCATATAACAAGTTAGCAGTTTAACTAATCCTCTCCTAACACCGGTGTATAAATGCATGGTGAGGTGGAAAAGTATTTAAAACAAAACCCAAACCCCTCCTCCACCAAGCAGAGCAATAGCTTAAAGAAACATCTTTCCCAAAATAGTGTAAATTGTCATTTAATCCAGCATCACACCTCAGGCCCTCCTGAAAATCACTGAAGTGACTAATTTGGTCAGAGCTTCTGCTGGGGAAGAGATAAGCAGCCCAACCACAGAGGTATGAGTTGTGCAAACTTATGTAGCCCCAGGTCCCCTCCTGCTCCACATACAGCTCCAGTGTTCTTTCCCGTGCTTATAAATGAGGACTTGGGTCCTGAAAATTTTAATCTTTTTTATTTGTCGAATAAGACTTTTTTTCTCCAAAAGGTTCCAAGACTCAATGCACGGGTAAACTGTCACCTACTCAGACTCTTACCTCCTGAAGCAATTTAACCACACTTCAAAAGCTTCATCTGAGCCAGGAATGAGCTAAGAGTTTGCCAGAAGGGCCTTGCTCAGAGAAAGAATAAGGGCAACTCATTTCTTTTTAAACAAAATATAATCCTAGAGTCATCTAGGTGGGAAGGGACCTTCAAGATCATCTAGTCCAATTAAATTTCAGGGCAGCATATGGTCACTACTGGGTTACTTCTGTGATGGCCCGTGCTGTGGCTGAGCTCCAGGAGCTCGTGGCTGGTACGGACCCATCCTGACCTCCCCGAGGTCCCGTTCCCCACAACTGGTTCATGGGCAGAGGTTTTGGAGCTGCCCCGTGTGTAGGACAACAGCCCTGCAAAAGCCAGCGGGGCTCTACGTTGGCCCAAACATGCTGACACACGTGTATATTTTCATACTTGGTGTTATCCCATACGGTAATTCTTAATTTAAAATGGGTAAAATGGTGGCAGGGTGACTGGGTGATGCCTCAAGAGATGAAAACATTTGATAAGCAGCCAGCTCCTTTCCTGTAGGTGCCCGCCCAAACACCCACCTGTGATGGTGCAGGTAATCAACCACCCAGCAAACACAGGGAGACAATTGATGAGAGCCACAAAAAAACCTGGTAAGAAGTTCCAACACAAAAGGACGAGCCTGCACAGACCATTTTATTAAAAGAACACTATTTTTGTATCTTACAGCCCTTGCAAAGGAGAAAGGAACACACATATTCCCCTTTGTCCCCCCCTCCAAGCCTGAGGATCATCACGGGTGTGCTCAGAGGCACGGGATGCCTTGGAGGGACTCAAGAGAGAGTTGGCAGATGCTGGGGGCTAAGACACGCTTGGGGACCTCATGCCACATCCAGACCACTCGGACATCACCATTTTTCTCCAACATTCTCGAAGCAGGACACTTACTATCTCAGCTGGTGTGGTTCTCTAAGTAAGGTCAGTATGTCCTGGGAAGTTTCTTAGGCTTTTCCCATGCTCTTTTCTATATGCATGGCTTTCATTGTCTCTTTTCCCTATTCAAGTGAGGTTACCTATTTTTTGCCCTTCACTCGATTCCTGCTGACAACATCAGAAATAACATCATACACCCCATGTGCTGGCGTGAGGTGAAACGAGGTAAATATTGCAGATCGCTCCAGCCTGATAATTCTATAAAACAACAACAACAAAACAAGTGTGGTAAGGTTTTAGCTGGGAATAAGGCAGAGAAAAGACTTTTCTATCTCTTGGGGGGATATCAGCCTTGCTGAGCTGTAGGGTTTTTCATTGAGGAACCACTTGGCTTTTCCACAAACTGTCCTCTACTTGATAAAGCAGAATTGTTCCTGCGGCGACTCCCAAGTTCTGTTTACTAACGAGGACTTCCATCCACTTTCCCACACAGGGCAGCAGGTTCTTTCCAGGGAATTTGCTGTATGAGGCCACTTTCAGCAGGGACTGAGCCCCAGTGAGTTCAGCAGCTAGGCAGAGGGTTCCAAACACACCACCTTTTCCCAGGGTTTGTGGAAATGGCTTGGAAGATGCAAGAAACCTTATTAGCATCTTCTATGAGTCAAAGTTTACACGATGTTTCCAAACTTAATTCAATCCTAAGAATCCCAGGCTCATTCAGAGCAAACTGGTCTTTTCATGGGAAGAAAAGACCTTTTTTTCCCACACTTTTCAAATCGCTTTCATTTTCATGCTGAGATTACCTTGCAAAGGAGAAATGCCCCGAAGCAGCCTGTGAGCAGCAGCTCAGAAAACAAGTGATGGTGCCAGCTTCTGCACAAGCCACGGTGGAGGAGACCTCGTCTGGAGGTGGGAAGTGTTGAGAAAAGTGGGACTTTTCCTCCTCTTCATCCCCAAATAATGTGGCCACAGCACTTCCCAGGACAGGCATCACGATCTGCCCCAGGGGGCAAGAATCCCCCAGGGTCATAACAAATATGGGACAAATATCCTGATATGGGACAAATACCCTAACCCTGGGTGAGATGCCTCCCTGCCTCTCCTGCTCCGTGGTGCAATTCCCTCTTTCAGAACATCATGCAACAGCGCTGTTTATCATAAAGTAATTCCCTTCCCTAAATACTGCCAAATGAGCAATTAAATGTGCTCTCCCGTAGGCGCAGGCACCACACAGCACTGTGCTGCTGCTCCTCCTAAGGGAACTGGGAGTTCATTTTATCAGCAAAGGTTTCTGCTGGTGGAGACGGACCAGGACCTGCAGCAGAAGAGACAGAAAAAGGCAGTAAAAGCAGAGGTAAGATGGTTCTACGTAGGTGTTCATGGTCTTTTCCTCTGTTACCCATCTCCATAAAGATGCTCGGTCTTGCCTTTGTGCAGTTGGTTGCTGGAGGAGACAACCTGCATCCTTTCTGGTCTGCAAGCCCCATGCTGGGCATCAAAGGGCATCTTCTGAAGCTGAGGAGGGGAAGGAGACTTTGACCCACATTAATGGGAAAAAGGAGTAACTGATAGTTTCATTTGGCTCTACTTGGTGGTAGTTTGGGGTTTTTTTCTCTGAGGATGTCACTGTGGATGCCTGAAAATCTCTCTATTGAAGACGTGTGCATGGATTGGGTATTTTGCTCTCATAGTTCCAAATGCATTTAAGGTCTCCTCATAAATTAACCCGGAGATACTCTGGTATCTGCCAACCACACAAATTGCCCCAGTGCCTTTCTGTCCTATTTACACTGTGAGAAAAAACATCAGCTGACCCCAGCTGACCAAAGGGATATTCCATATCACATCGTGTTCAGTACATAAAGCTGGGGGAAGAAGAAGGATGCGGGAGGGGAACATTTGGAGTGATGGTGTTTGTCTTCCCAAGTCACTGTTAGGTGTGATGGAGCCCAGTTTTCCTGGCAGAAGCAGGGAATGAATTCCTTGTTTTGCTTTGCTTGCGTACAAGGCTTTTGCTTTACTTATTAAACCACCTTTATCTCAACCCACAAGTTTTCTCACTTTTACTGTCCCTATTCCCTGCACTATCCCCCCCCAGGGCAGGGAGGAGCGAGCAGCTGTAGGGTGTTTAGTTGCTGGCTGGGGCTAAACCACAACATTCCCTCATGAAGAAGTTCAGAGAAAACAAGTCTTCTGGCTCTGTGCTCCTGGCTCTCCAAATCTTGAAAATCTTCCCCATGATACACATTGGGGTCTTATGACATGTTTGTTTGCTGGTTCCAGAGGTGGCTACAGCCAAAAAGCAGAGCACCACTTGGATAAACTGCAAAACTCTCATTTTTCCAGGTGGCTTCCACATCCTCCCGGAGCCTTGGACTTACTCTTTAAACAGAAGACCTATAGACAGTCCCTCCTCACACAGGGACTTACCCTGGCAGCTCCCTGGGGAAGAGGTCTCGGGCAACTTTCAGGAGACCATGTTTGGGTCTTCCCATGAAATTCCATACCACTTGGGTCCACCTGAGGGATTCCACATCACCCTTTTCCTAACACAAATGCTCCCGAATGTGTTCTTTCTCCCAGCCCCAAGATGTGGTGCCTCCTCGTGCTGCTCTGCACCCACGGAATGGCCTTTTCAGCAGGATTCCCAGCACCCTCCTCCCTGAGTTCAGACAACAGCCAGTACAGGAAGACTCGCAACGCTGAATGCTTTATGAACGTTGTAAGTTGGGTCATTTTCTCCCTCTTTCTTTCTAAATTGTCTCTCCCAGTACCACTGCTGCTGCCCCATCACTCTGTCATGAGATTAAAAGTAGAGTCTCTTCAAAGGGGTTATTCCAGCTTTGGGACAGGGAGTACCTGCCTAGAAGAAAGCTTGATGGTCCCTTCCAGAAAGTCTGAGCTTCCAAAGAGAAGATCTCCTTTGCAGTGGAAGCAAAGGCTGGTTTCTAGTCTCAAGGGAAGCAAAGTCCTTCCCTTCTGTACCAACCTGTTAGCTCAGCACGGTGGCAAGGGAACATGAACCCCTTTTTCAAACAGCAGATTCTCACCACACAAAGTAATCCAAGACCCCTTGCTCTGAATCACCAAAGATTTCCTCACCATAGGGGTAAGGGTGTGATAGGTGCTGCTGTGAGTCTGTAATAGAAGATCCACCCTACCTGGCTTGCCTAGACCCATAGAATCATAGAATAGAATCACCGAATCATTTTGGTTGGAAGAGACCTATAAGATCACCTAGTCCAACCATTGACCCAGCACTGCCAAGTCCACCACCAAACCATGTCCCTCAGCACCACATCTACCTATCTTTTAAATCCTTGCAGGGATGGTGACTCAATTGCTTCTAGACAGCTTCTCCACCCATCTCTACACTGTAGATGCATGTTAACAAGCTCTCCTTTGGCTTCCCACAGAGTGAAATTATCAGATACCACGGATACCCCAGTGAGGAATATGAAGTTACCACAAAGGATGGATACATTCTTGGTGTTTTCAGAATTCCTGCTGGGAGGAACAGCCGAAATACAGGTATGACACGGTCATAGGGCATAAGAAAATTCGGAAAGTCAGCTCTTACATGAGTTGTAGGCACATACAATGACATGTTCCACACCTTTCCATCTCAGCAAGAGCACGTAGCCAGGAATGTGGCCTGAATTCTGTATACGGGCTAAAAATCTGCACAACCAGACTCTGCACCCCAGTAACTAACCTTACTTACTACTACAGCATAAGAAACCCCTCTTCTTTTCCAGGGAAAAAGCCTGCAGTCTTGCTACACCATGGTATTTTAGGAGATTGTATTCACTGGATTTCTAACCTGCCCAACAACAGCCTGGGCTTCCTCCTCGCAGATGCTGGCTACGACGTCTGGATGGGAAACAGCCGAGGGAACACTTGGTCTTTAAAACACAAGACCCTTAAGCCCTCCCAGAAAGAGTTCTGGCAGTTCAGGTACTCTGCGGAGGAAGAAACATTCAGGGGACTGGCAAGATTGGGCAGTTAATATTGGGATGAAAAACATTTCCCCTTCTGAAAACCCTGCTGGTTTTCACATAATGTCACTTCAAGTGGGACATGCAATGTCTAAGGAGACTAGAGTACTTCTTTTCCTCATATGCAGCCACTTCTGGGCACATCTTGGGAGGGTCATGAGAAGGACTTGGCTACGTGTTCTGGACAGGTCCTTCTGGAATCAACACATAGAGAAGCAAAGCTGGAAGTACACAGGTCAACTCTGTCCATATACAGTGTTGGTTTCTTTGGGGAAAAGGCTTCCAGAACTGGGAGGCATCAGTAACCCTGAAGTCTCCCACCAGATACCATGTCCTGTCTCAGACAGGAGAGGAGGTCAGTCCAGAAATCTGATCTATCACAACTGGTGTTAACCGAGAGAGAAATATTTCTTGTAATCTGTGAATTCCTGGTGAGAGCAATGATTACATTCACTTCTGCCCCATCCCTGGAGAGGTTCAAGGCCAGGCTGGATGGGGCTTTGAGCAACCTGCTCTAGTAGGAGGTGTCACTGCTCATGGCAGGGGGGTTGGAACTCAAAGATCTTTAAGGTCCTTTCCAACCCAAACCATTTTATGATTCTATGACTCTAAGAGCCTCCACTAACAGACAAAAACCCCTCTGCAGAGAACCCGAGGCACCAGGCAGCCTGGTAGCACAGTTGTGTCCCTCTGCCCCCTTCCCCAACTCAAGGAAGGATGCAGACAACACCATCCAACCTCACCATCCAGCAGGTCCTGCTTGGTGGGATGAGCAAATCCAACATCCAGTAACTCACACCGTGGTAGCCAAATTGTCTGCTCACTTGTGTTGTTTCTCCCACGTAGCTTCGATGAGATTGGGAAATATGACATTCTGGCCGAGCTGTGCTTCATCATGAATGAAACTGGGCAGAAGGATGTGTACTACATCGGTAACTCGGAGGCTGCAGCTGCAGGTAGGGCTGCCTGAATACAAAACAGCTGGTGTTAGTGTTTATGATGTATATATACTATCCATGAGTAGATATTGGGGTTTATGCCATGGTGTGCCATTACCCTTCTACAAAAATAGACTCAGAACCAGAGGAGAAAATGGGTGGAAGCGGCAGGTGGCCACATCAGTAGACAATTATTTCCCTGCTTTGTGATGCGTGCATTCTAAGGGTATTTTTGCAGAACAAATCATTCAGGCCAAGTCATCACCTTCTTTGTCTTTAGATAATTATGTTCTAGGCAACCAGTTAAAGTTCTCACCGAACCCATCAGTGGAGAAATTTAGGCATGTTCGGAAAACGGGATGGGATGCACCCTTTTCTGTTTTTTTTTTTCCTTCCCCATTCCCTTCCTTCACGTGTGCATTCACTCTAACCCGAGTTTGCACTTAGTTACAAGTGAAAATTCTGCTCCTAATCTTCAGATAATTATTGTCACTGCATGACAGCATAAACCTGTACAGCCTACAGAGACTCTAGGCTGAAAAACTCATTCTTTTATTAGAATTTGGAGAACTTTAAAGGGAATTTGAAATAAGAACATCTGATTAGTGCATCTTCTACCCCCAAAAAAATGGCTTTAACACCAAATTGTCAGTTCTGGGAAAAGCAATATCGAGACATGTTTAATGAGCCTGTATCCCTAGAATTAACTCTGTCTCCCAAATAAAAATTTCAAGAATCAAACGTTTTCCCTGGGTCTGTAGCCCAGAAATGGACACCAGCCAATGAGCTGCTAATCTAGTCTTTTTTTTGTTGCCTACTGCTTTTTTATTTGGTCTGCAGAGGTCTCTTCAATGACTTGACTCATCTCTTCTGTGTTTGCAGGCTTCATAGCACTTTATACTTACCCTGAGTTGGCCCAAAGGGTTAAAATGTTCTTTGCTTTGGGACCAGTAACCACCATCACACACGCCACCAGTCCCCTGGTAATGTTTGCCCGTCTTCCCAAGTTACTGATCTGGGTATGTCATTCCTCTTTCTAAAAGACATAATCATCTGCTTTGTCTCTACTGGACTCACTTGAGCTGAACTGATTTTAAGGGGGTGATGAATAAAGAATTAATTCAGTGTATCAGGCTGTTGACAGCGCTGGTAGAGTTCAGCTTTTCCACAGAGTGAAGCTGCAAATCTTGGCGTGGTATCTCTCTTGTAACTTCTTTAAGATAACAGGCCTACTTTCACCATTATTTGTTCAAATCATATACTTTTGAAGCCAGCTCCCAAATGCCAGAATAACAGGTGTCTAGTGTAGCCCACTAAATCTAGCCTTAGGCATCAGTAGAAAACTACAAATAAGATATTTCACATCTTCATTTTATTACATGTGAGGATCATTTATGCTTGTGAAATATTTACTTGTAAAATGATGAAGGAAACTTAAGGGGAAATACCTATTTCACCCCAGAATTTACCAATTTAATAGAATTTGCTGGAACCAAATCTTTCTGTCCAAGCTGTACCCATTATGAGACTCTAGAGCATCCAGCTCTACACCCTTCTCATTTCTCTGCTCCCTCTTTGCTCGGTAGCAATCCTCAGAGAGGAAATATTAGGGTAAAAAGGGACTTCATATAGTCTGCATCCCGAGTGCAGCCAACTGCCCCTTCTCACTGAGGTCAGGGCACTAAAATCAGCTGGACAGTGATTTGTGCCTAATAACAAGAAGCAGAAAAAAACATCTGGTGTGCTCTTGGGAAGAGATACTGGGATGTCAAGCAGTTCCAGCCATCTTATTTAAGAGGCAAGACTATTAGAGAAAAGGGAGTGACAGTTTTCTGCATGAAATAATCCCGCATCGAGGTGGGGGGAAATCAAACACAAAAGTTTTGTACTTTTCCGCCCCTCAGTCACTGCTTGGCTGCAAAGGAGTTCTTCATCAGAACAAGCTGCTGAAAGGGCCTGTAACCTGGTTCTGCAGTTCTCTAGGAAAGGTTTGTGCCAGCATCTTCAGCTTCATAACTGGGGACAGAATACAAAGTCTGAACACGGTAAGCATGGCTAAAGGACACCCCTGGACAAGTAAAGCTAAAGAAATTTTGAAGGAAACCATTTTTTCTGCCTTATGTCTCCATGTAGCTACAGAGACAGACAGAAATGTGTCGGGGTTCTCAGTAATGCCAAGTAGGACCTCAGCTCATGTGAGATGTGCCACCTGACACGTTCCCATCACACCAGGAGAGGCTGAATTCAGAATAGTCCCATCATGTGGTGATGTCCCTCAGAGTCCCCTCTTCTGGGGATAAGCAAAAGAAAAGTTGGACAGACACCAAAGCTTTTTAAAGTGGTCAAATGGATAGAGAAAGTCCTTTTTTTTTCTTTTGCACAATTCATATTTTGCTTCCTAAACAGGGAGACATCCGGAGCCTCTGAACGTAAGAGTTTGTTTCTTTTTGGTGACTACACATCAAAACGTTTCCAGCCAAAACTCAAAGCTGTTTCTTCACACTTCTCTCAACAGCAAGATCTCATTCCTTTACTTTGGCTCCTGCCTTTTTTTTTATTTTTGCAGACCTTCTACATGTCACTTTTCCAATGGTCTTTGATCTCACATGCTCAGACTTCTTCCTAAGTGTTCCTGGAAGAGGCTCCCACACGTGGGCTCCTTATGCTCAAGCAGACAGTCTGTTAACAACCCTCCTCTCTCCACTAAGCACAGCAATGTTTAAAGGCATCACCCAAACTGTAGAGACTGAGACAAACAAAGGCCATGTACGCTCCCCAAATGATGTCTTCCATATGACTAAGCACTAGTGTGGGAAAGGGATAAAATCCTACATACCCTTTCCAGCTGTAAACTCACATATTTGCAAGTCTGTCCTCAACTTTCTTTTGGATATTTAAGACTATCCTATGAAAATGGGGTTTTAACACTGCTCAGGTCCTTGACAGCTCTATTCTCTCTCTGGCCCTGGGTCACTGCCCTTATAACCCTTCTGCTTTCTCTCCAGAGTCGAATAGATACGTACGTAGGACATCTCCCTGCCGGAGCATCAGTGCAGGATGTTATTCATTGGCATCAGGTACAACCACACACTGACTCCTCCTCACTGCTGCTTTTTCTCCAGCAGCAGCCTCCAGGGAAGCCCAGAGGTGGGGGGTCTGGGAAACTGCCCAGCGCATCTTCTGGGGCGCTCCCGAGAGCCCTGCCACGGGGGGAGCACCGTCTCCCCTGGCTCCCCAGGCCATTCCCTCCATCGCCCCTTTGGGACCAGGCCCTGAGATGTCCCCGGGGCACATCAGGCCTCTCTGCGTGTTGGGCTCTAACAGCTTCCAGCCTCTGTCTTCATTGAGGAAGACGTTTGCCTTGAGAATGACCGTGAGCATGGTCCAGGCACTTGGCAGGCAGGAGAATAGCGGGAACTCGAGCAGCCAGGGGATGATCCAGACAAAGAAGTGATCCAGGCTAAAGCTTTTTTTTTTTTCCCAGAGAGTTAATTGCAGCCTGGATCACCTCCCAAAGTCAATTAACCACACGTACACTTTCACTGGCACAAAGGCAAAGTGGGGAATTGCCTCTCCTGCTGGCATCTTATCCTACACTCAGACCTACCTTGTTCTGCTCATGTTCCAAAGCAAACCATGGCCAGAGACCGTCGGCTCAGAAACCCATCACTGTACGTGCACAGACTTGTGGCCACTTCTGCCAGCACTTAAATATTATGTCTGGTTCCACACACCCCCCCAACTAAAACTCCCAGCCTCCAGACCACCAGCAGCCAAACCAGAGAGAGAGAAAATAGAGACAAGGCAGAAGATTTCTAGCATATGCTCCATTAATTAAAGGTTTGGATAAAAAAAAAAAAAAAATAATGCACATACATTTTCAGTAAGACAGGTTCATCTTTTATTAATTTTTCCTTTCATTTTATCTGTCCTTGACCCAATGTCAACAGATAGCACGTGCAGGCCAATTTCAAGCTTACGACTACGGCTCTAAGGAAAACATGAAGAAATACAACCAGGTAAGGAAACAGAGTTTCCCAAAGAACTCATCCCTGGGTCCTGGCAAAACTCAGACCAAAAACCCTCAGATTTTAGTGCCTTGAGTACTACAGGAAGCCCTCGGTGTTGTGTGGTACCGTTTCACCTGAATCTAACACTCACAAGTGTAAAAGTCAACACTAGAAATGCTGCGCTCCTCCTGCATAACTTGCAATTTTTAGAGATTTGATCAGATCAGTTGACTTGTAGTGAGCTTTTTTCTGAGTCAGGGCAAGTTATTTTATGGGTGGCACATTATTTTGCCGGTGGAGAAAGACTCCAAAGGTTTCTCAGCCACCTAAAGACCCCTATGGTCTTTAAATACTGAAGTTTCAAATTTTGGAATGGGCAACATTTTATTTCTAGTACTTCAGATGGTAGGAAATTCCCCAAAATCAGTCAATGGGAAAAATAACATAATTACCCTTAGATAATAGGGGTCAATTCAAAAGCTTCTTGTGCTTCGTCTCTTACCACCCTGTAGACAAATAACCACCCTGCATTAAGTCATTTGGCTCAGCTCTCAGAAGATCCTCATTCTGCTCCTCCATGTTTCTTTGATTTCCTCCACGATGACAGGCAAGGCAAGGATGCTCACGGGCTATTACTCCACCAGTAGCAACACTGTGACCTAGAGAGAGTGTCCAGAGAAGTCTGGACCAATACAACTAAAAGTCTTTCACTCCATGTCCCACAAAAGGATGAGGATGACCCTATATAAGCCAAAAATGAGACACACATGAACAGCGACTCCACAGTCCTGGCCTGATGAACAGGGACACTGCTCCTCCCACATCCCCACCTACAAAGGACACAAGTAGGTGTCAAACTGCAGGACAACATACAGCCACCCACCAAGGAAAGACATTTGGGATGGATCATTCCCTTTCATGGCCAACAGGGAATGGAGTGAGGGCAATGGACACTCAGAGGGTGGCCTTCATCCTCACTGTCCTACTACAGTGAGTGCAGAGGGAAGAAATGATCCCACAGAATCCTTTCTCTAAACACAACTTCTGATTCAACCACCTTCACTCAGGTCTCCCCCCTTTCTTACAGTCTGCTCCTCCTGCCTA
>JAOQGM010000002.1:20779354-20795605 GCA_027564225.1 Gallinago stenura
GAGCAGGTTGATGGACACTCCACAGTCCATCGTGGAGATGTCCATGGTGAAACGAGCCTGAGCAGGTTGATGGACACTCCACAGTCCATCGTGGAGATGTCCATGGTGAAACGAGCCTGAGCAGGTTGATGGACACTCCACAGTCCATCGTGGAGATGTCCATGGTGAAACGAGCCTGAGCAGGTTGATGGACACACCACAGTCCCACAGAGTTTCTTCATTTCAAGAGAGGAGCTCAGTAGCTGTTTTACATTTTCCAGTTGAGTGCCAATAGATAGATGTAGAGATGGAGCCTTGGTGATCCTGCGGGATGAAGTCTGGATCTTGCTCTGGGCTTCAGGGAAGCAGGAGCACCACCTGGGCTGGTTGACCCTGGCCTGGGAGGTGGTATCAGGTCCCTGTCCCCCCCAGGGGCAGGCTAACAAGCGTGTCCTCTGGGCTGGTGACCTCAGCTTGGGGGGAGGTGACACTCTACTTTGTGTGTAGATTTATTCTCATTAGAAATCTGTGACGTGGTAAGTACAATTCCATCACTTCCAGTAATTTCCTCTAACTGTGTATATTTTCTTATTTTAGGGAACTTCACTGTGTAAGCTCCAAATGCCTTTTTATCTCTCTCTCTCTCTCTTTTTTCGTTTTGTTTTCTTTTTGTTAGCTCAATTGGCCGAAGCTCTCAGAGGCGTCGTTTTGCCCAGGGACCTCTGTCACAAATTCCTGCTGCTCGCAGAGGCGAATACAGTAAGAGGAATCGAGACGTGCGGAATTCTCTGTGGAAAACTGGTACAGTGTCACCCTCACGTTCGCACGGGGAAGGCAAATTTTTCTGTAACGTATCCGTTTCGGAGCAAAAGCAGATCTAAACGATTAACGATTGAACACAATTAACTTTAGGTTACAACCTGGGTGGTTGCTTCAGCAGTTTGGTCTTGCTTTAGGAGGGGAACACGTGATTTAAGTTGATGCTGTCGTTATCAAATGCAGCCAGATTCCCAGCACGCCGTGCAATACTGGCTTTTTCCAGCACTTTCTCTGGCATTCATCTAAGGTAAGGCAGCTTTAGTTGCAGGACAATGAAACATAAAGAGTGTTAGAATCTACCGGAGTCATCAAATTCGTATCAGCACAACAAAAAAAAAAAAAAAAAAAGAAGAGGAGAATGCCCGAATCAGGCTGTAGAACATCAGATCTCCAGGCTGGTTTTTTTCCTCTGACCTAGATATCACTGAGCATCCTCTCGGGGCAGGGAGAGATGTGGAGGGCAATGCTGGCACCAGAGGAATTTTAAAGGTGATGTCCAAGTCTGTCTGAATGGTACAAGGAGAAGGAGTAGCGAGGGCAGTGATGTGCCAGGTGTCACAGAAAATAATCAGGGTATTCTCAAACCTCTTATTTTTTTTTCATGTTGCTAGTTATTTTAAAGGACAGGCTTTTTACACTGGACTCTGAGAACATTTTGGCACAAGGATCTCGTTGTTACTAATACTAAAACCATTCTAATTGCATGTTTTCACACTAAAACACTCAGGGGTGTTTTGGGGGGCAGTAAATCCGTGTGGCTGCACTAGAACCAGGGGAGCAATATTCCTTATTTTAGCCGATGGGTTGCAACTTTCAGGTGCTGATTCATCATTTATTCATTCCTTTCTTTTCTTCCACTCTTGTTTGTTTTGCAGACACGTAACGAATTTACCATCACCCACGTAATCGTGCCAAAGCAATCCTCAGGGCCGGACTACTGCGACATGGAGAACGTGGAGGAATTGTTTGGGATTCAGGATCAGTACGACCTCCTCACTTTGGGCTGGATCCACGTACGTGTGACTCAGAGACTCTGGCTTTTCTGTATCAACCCTGCATGCTGGGGGGGGGGAAAAAAAAAAAAAAGCCAAACCTGGAAATGACAAACTAAAGAAATAATTGGAATAATCCAAATTAATTTGCTCACTTACTTCTAGTTGTAGTGATGGGAACGAGCACTAATGTTCCCCACAGATGAGTAGTTCTTCATGCAGATGAGGCTTCCTGTTGACACAATGGACCTGCTTTTGCCAGTGCAACTTTTGTGGATTTAGGGGTATTTTGTTACTTTCTAATGCTGTTTGGTTTTCTACTCTATTCAAAATTTGAGGAGGGGGGTTATTGTGTAGTTTATATTAATTTCACTCTTGAGGCTTTTGGACAATCAAGTCCTTTCCCCTTGTCTTGCACTTCTTCATCCCACCTTTCCCCCCCACGACCAGCAAATTGCTTGTACACTGGGTGGTGATCATCCCTCCAGAACCTCCCTGCTGAAAAGCCACCCTAAAAATGTAGAATCTGCCTCAAATAGGACCTTCAGAAACCAGCCCAGGGAAGTACTGGGGCTTTGACTTGCTATGAATTACTGTTCCTTCTCCAATGTCTGTCGCCCTTGATTTGTAAGAAATAGTTCACGATGTTGATTCTCCTTTTCTTTTTGCAGACCCATCCAACACAAACCGCCTTCTTATCCAGTGTTGATCTTCACACCCATTGTTCCTACCAGCTAATGTTGCCAGAGGCCATTGCGATTGTTTGTTCACCAAAGCATAATGAGTGAGTTCTGATTTTTCTAAGTAATATTTAGGTATTTTTCCCTTGCTCCTTATTGTAATATTTGATCAAAGACGAATGGCGCGTTCCCACTGGGATGAGGGGCAGGGATATTACGTTGGGAGTTTGTTTTCTTTAAGTTGTTGAGATTTGCATTCCAGTCTCTACACAGGGTATTGTTTCTGGCGTCTCTCTCCTCCTCCCTTCCCAGCCCCAGGTTTTAAATTTTATTTATTTTTATATTGGGCTCACCCAAGTAGTAATGACAGGAGCCTTTCTCCTAGAGCCCTCGTTACCAGTGTCCCACCACAGACCTCTCTTCATTCTGTCTGATGAAGAAAGTGGAGGGGTTGGGTGTATTTCTCCAGGACAATCCTAAAATCACAGTTTGTGGGGCAGAGGGATAAAGATCATCTTATTTTTTTCAATAATAAGGTCCTATTTTTGTATTTCATAAAATACAAACAATGAGCATCTGGGAAAAATCTGCAACTGTCAAAGTATTGATGTGAAGGTTTATAGTGGACCAGGTTGCCCAGGGATGGTGTGAAGTCTTCTTCCTTGGAGATAACCCAGCCCTGGCAGGATGTGGTCCTGGGCGACCTGCTCAGGGTGGTTGTTGGAGCAGGGGGTTGGACAAGACGACCTTCAGTGGTCCCTTCCACCCTCAACAATTCTGTGGTTCTGCTTTGGTGTGCTTGGCGTTTCAAGGCCCTGTGGCTAATCCTGGTGTTCTCCATGGGTTTCTCCAGCCTTTCTGGCCTTCTGCCTCTGCAGATGGCTACTGTGAATCCCAAGCCTGACTTCTTATATGGGCCACTCGGGCAGCAGAGCTGTAGATAGAGCTGGAAGGGCAAGTGTAAGGTCTTGGAACCCAGAGCACATCAGTGCACCTTTTCCAATCTCTGCTCTTCCAAACTTCTCTCGGAGTTTATGCTGACACCCTGCAACCAACTCCTGTCTGTATCACTGATTAATCAGGTGCTGCCTTGTCATTGTTAGGTATTAATGTTCTTTACAGAAGGGTGGGTTTTCTGATGTTTTAGTCCACACTGACAGTTTCAGCTCCTACACATGCAGCAGTGGGTTTTCTAGGGCTTTGTCCTACCTGATGACCACGGAGGGAGGGGATGATGTGTCATTTATACCTCTGGCTTAAAGGCTGCTCTCTTTTAAATTGCCCCTCTAGAGTTCAGCAAGTGAAACGCAGCCCAGAACACCTACAGCTCTGGTTTCCACCTGTTCCTCTATGAACCAGCCTGGGCCCTTAGGGAACAACCCGTCTGATGGCAAGAACACCAGAACTGTGATTTATTTTTTTCCCTCCCCTTCCCCTCATCATCCCTTCCTTTCCAGGAACACAACTCCCCTTGCTCTCAAATACCTTTAAGAGTCTAACTCGGCCTTGGCTCCTCTGCACCAGAGGTCACTGAGCACCAGCCTCTTGTCCTTCTGTTAAATAAAGTGATTTTTATGAGAGACCTTGGAGGTGTGTGACGGGCACAGCGTGTAACAGGAGTCTCTGCTTTTGCTTTCCAGCACCGGCATCTTCAGGCTTACCAACGCTGGCATGCTGGAAGTCTCTGCCTGTAAAAAGAAGGGATTCCATCCACATACGAAGGACCCCAGGTTATTTAATGTAAGTAAATAACCCGACATGGCTTTGACTATTTAAAATCTTGCTGCAAGCAGAAATTAGATGGGCTTCAGATTAGATTAGAATTGTCCCCACATTTTAAGAACTCCTTACCCTCACTTCAAACCATGAGATAAGTGTCACACATGGCCATTCGAAGGGTGACAAACCAGAGGCTGTCACTATTGGGCTCCGCTCTCACCTGCTTTCAGAAGAAGCAAAAAGCCCCAGTTTCAAAAGCAGGAGTTATTCCCGAGCTCTTTGGTTTTTAAACAAGGGATTCAGTTCCTCTCCCCAGCTGTAGCGTCTCAGCTGCTAAAAGGTGCAGCTGGGAGCAGATTAAACCCATTTTCTTTCATTGCCTGTAATTTTCCACTGGCTTCTCATAAGCCTTTCTCAGTAATTTCTGTAATTACCACATTTTTTTAATGTATGGATAGCTGAGCAGTAGAGTCAGTCAGAATTACTAGAAATGTCACTGCTATCTGGAAGACAACAGTCTTCACCTTTGAATAATTAAGATTTTTTTTTTTTTAATGGGGCTCACTTTAAATACGGAGCATCTCATACAGCTCAAAATAAATTGATGAAATGCAGAGAAGCACTGCTGCAAGGCGTGGGAAATGAGTTCTGTAGGACTCTCAGAATGGCAGTATTACTCCCCAAAAGAAGGAGCAGTTGAGGTTCTCTGTTTATGTATCGCGCTGTTCTTTAGGACTGACTGTAGGGATGGCGAGGAGGTAAGTCCAACTCAGAAAAATTTGAAGATTTTTGTTCCAAATGGGCTCTTTCCAGTGGTCCTTTATGGACTCAGCTCATCACTGACGTTACTGGTCACTTGAAGCCGTTTATAATCCTCAGACACTCTGCTGGGATCACTCACCAAACACAAACCTTTTAAGTACAAGCCCCAAAACACAGTGATCTTCCAGCAAAACCAGTAAGAGCAGAGCCTCATTTCCTGAAGGAAAAGTTCTCGGGGGTGACAATAGAGGAAGCTTCATGAGACTTGAGTAAGAGAGTCCTAATCTGCACCTAGAATCTGTTTCACGGGCTGAGCACTAAATAATAATTAATTTATTTAGATAAATCACTGTGTTTCCCATGGGATGCTGTAGTCTTTGCTGGATGCAGCAGTCCATGCCCGTGATGGTGGGGTTGGCCTGTGACCAGGCAGAGTAATGGATCCCAAAGCTGGACAGCCAGGGGTAGCATTAAGCAGGCTCAGAAAATTCAAAGGCACCAGCAGCCCTCATGCTGTTTTACTGACAGGAATTTCTGTGAGTAACGGGTGGATTTCTCCTGCAGCCATGTACCCACGTGGTCGGGAAAGACGTGAAGATAATTGTGCTGGACCTGAGGTGATACAGGCAGACCAGCACAACGTTCCCACACAAACGGCCAGAATGGGGGTAAAAAAAAAAAAAAAAAAAAAAAAAAGGGATTCCTGCTTTTCCTACATTTTCAGAAATGACTTTTATATTTATACATTTTAGATCGAATGGTTTGATATTTATTGCTCTCGCCTGGTTTGGAGTTATTTTGTTGCTCTGTCAAGATGGAGTTCAGCGGCATCACCCCTGAATCTGTAAACAAAATCTCACCCATGAAACACAACAATAAAATGAACTTCAAACAAGAGTAACTGTGGTGAAACAAGTGATGTTTCTCTTGTTGGCATTAATTGTTTTCTGAGAATTAGAGAATTTTTTTTTAACAATGGTTGGCTTTTTGTGCCTTCCAGCTAATCCAACTGATTCAGGGAAGGTACATTAGAGGTAGGAGTGGCAAATCTTACAGAGTTAGAGAAAAGGCTCCAGATGGAGTTAGAAGGAAGAACAGTACAAAGTTATTTGCTCTCACAAGAGTTTATTTAAGATCAGTTCCAAGAACCTATAGATATAAACTTATACTTTAAATAATAAGTTCAGTACAAAACAGTTGGGAAGGTGCTAACAGTCAGAGGCTGGACAAGACCTGGAAGCCAGGGGTTCCCCAGATGTGGAAATCACGGGTGCTGTGGCAAAGAGCTTACAGTTGGCAAGAGAACAAGGAACAGGCACGTGAGGTAAACTATTCAGTTTAGGACAGGAAAATAGGTAACAAAAATAAATACCATCCTTTATCCTGAACTCTAAGGAATACAGATTGCAGCAGGCTCCTCAGAACTGACCTTTTCCAGGTCTGTCTCAGTGAATTCTTTATTCATATATTTATATTTTTAAGACAGTATTACTGGCTTCAGCTTCTATGCATGTATTTCTAGTAGAATATCAGTTTTGATGTACTTAAGACTATAAAAGGAATCAGAAAAATCACAGAAAAAGAAAAATTGTCTACATTATTTTATCTACTTCGATTACATTACACACACACCCCCTAAAAAAAAAAAAAAAGTTCTGAAGAGAAAGTGTATTAAGCCAGCTTAATTACCCTTTAGACCTTGCCAGGAATCACAACATAAAAAATAACAGACTCCACTCATTCTGAGGGCATATGGCAGGAAAGTCTTGTGGTCACTCAAATATGGGGGTTTAGGTGTGCTCCCAAAGGAACGGGTTTGGTTTCTTTAGTGAAAAGTACTGCTTTTTCTGTTAAGCCCAGGATATTGTAGTAACAAATTTATGGCACAAGATGGAGCCTCAAACCAGCCAGAAAGGTCCCTCCACAGCTGCAGGTTGGGTTTTTAAATAGGAGCAGCAATTTCAAAGCCTATTTAAAATTTGTTAAAAAAAAAAAAATTAAAAAAAAAATACATAGTATCCAATTAATTAGAATCACTATGATGAAGGACTTATGGAATGAAAGAATGAAACTGTAGGAATGTATTTTCCTGAATACATTCCCGGGAAGGCACCGAGGCGGCCTACGAAGAGAAATTGGGGTTTAAAAGCATTTGCGGTGAACGATGGAAGGCCCAGCCTCGTCGTACTCCTGTTTGCTGATCCACATCTGCTGGAACGTGGAGAGGGAGGCCAGAATAGAGCCCCCGATCCAGACGGAGTACTTACGCTCAGGGGGGGCAATGATCTGTGTGGGAAATACAAGCTTTCAGTACAACTGTCTGCTGGGAATAAAGTACGTTCCTTACAAAAAACCATCAAAGCAGTGATATTTGATATTAAGAAAAGCACTGTATCTACATGCAAGTGCCATGCCTGGTGTTACAGTCAGCCATTGCTGCAAGGAGTAAAGTTTACAAGTTGTTATTTAAGTCTAAATCCTCAATTTCTCTGCCTGAGTAGAGTAAGAGTCGTGCATTTGGGTATTCAATGAAAAAAAAAAAAAGGAGATAATTGCTCTGGAAACACAGAGTGACAGCCCAGGGGGGTTGGGGGAGTGAGTGACCTACGGGGCACTCTTAATGGTAGAGCTGCCCAAACGCCAGCAGAGCAGAGAGATGAAGATCTGAAGCAGCAGAAGGAAGACAGGCTCCTCAGACTCTTTTTTTTTTCTGAACTTGTTGGCCAAGAACAAACCCCAGCATTTCCTCTCTCCCATCTGCACCAGCCAAAAGGGCTGAAGGAGCTCAGATGTAGCCCCAGCAGGAAATTTATGTTGCTGGGGTCCACGTTATTCATGGGCAGGCAGTTTGGAGAATTCCTCCTGAGCAAGGAAAGGAGAAGAGAGAAGGTTCTCCTCTCCCAGCAGCAAACTTACACGCTGGTCAATATTTGCTAGAAGGTAGAGACATGCTTCAAGATGTGTACAAAGCACTTACTCCGTGAAGTGTTACCACGTTTCATAGCATTTTTGAGGACTTTGCACGTGCCAACTCAAATAGCCAACAAGTAATGGCACCGTACCTTGATCTTCATGGTGCTGGGAGCCAGGGCAGTGATTTCCTTCTGCATCCTGTCCGCGATACCCGGGTACATGGTGGTGCCTCCAGACAGCACGTTGTTGGCGTAAAGATCCTTCCTGATGTCTATATCACACTTCATGATGCTGTTGTAGGTGGTTTCGTGAATGCCAGCAGACTCCATGCCTGGGGAGGTCACAGGAGAACACTGAGGAAGCAGCTCCCTACAGAGACTTAAAATCGTTAACGCAGGATCGACGTGATCTTTGGTGTCTCTTTGGAAGAGCTCACTCTTCAGAGCTGTGAAAATCTGGAAAGTCCTTCTGCAGCTGCCTAAATTATTTACTTAGGAGTTCCTTGGTGGTCAGCCCTCCTCTCCCCCTTATGCACACAACTCCTCCTTTAAAAGGAAGCCAGGGGGTTGGAATATTAAAGTTTCCACTGGGCCTTTGCAGGCAATCTCAAATGTCCTAAGAATTCCTTATAAGGTCTTGAAATATTTTGTTTTCTTTTTTTTTTTTTAAACTGAGCCAGCTCAGAGACGGAACAGTCAAAAAATGTCCTAATACCTCTAAGAATGCAACCACTTCATCTATTTCTGAGTTGAAATCCTGCCCGTTGGCAGAACTGACAGCAGACTGTGGTGTGACCTTGCTGCACGTCTGCCTTCATGGCTGTCCATCAGGAACGCATCACATAGGCTTTGCTCCACAAATATTTATTTTGGGAAAGCATTTTGCCTTATTGTCTGACACAAAGTTCCTCCCACCGTATCAATAGCGCTGGTCTAAAATATTATTTTATAAGGGCTGCTTGGACATACCTGTGTGTAGGTCCAGGTGACAAAAGGGACACAATCAAAAAGGAACTTGATATTTATATACAGTTGACAGAGGCAGAACAATCATTTGACCTACCAATGAAGGATGGCTGGAAGAGGGTCTCCGGGCAGCGGAAGCGTTCGTTTCCAATGGTGATCACCTGGCCATCAGGAAGCTCATAGCTTTTCTCCAGAGAGGAGGAAGAGGCAGCGGTGGCCATCTCGTTTTCAAAGTCCAGGGCCACATAACACAGCTTCTCCTTGATGTCTCGGACAATTTCACGCTCGGCTGTCAAAAGAGCATTCAACCTTTAGAATGGCCCTGAGGAAGGACCCAGGGCCCTTCTCCCAAGGAACAGGTGATAGGACAAGAGCAAACAGCCTCAAGTTGTGCCAGGTGAGGTTTAGGATGGATATTAGGAAAAATTTCTACACTGAAAGGGTTATTAAGCATTGGAATGGGCTGCCCAGGGCTGTGGTGGAGTCACCATTCCTGAAGGGATTTAAAAGCTGGGCAGATGTGGTGCTGAGGGACATGGGTCAGTGGTGGTTTTTGTCAGTGTTGGGTTGATGGTTGGGCTGGATGATCTGAAAGGTCCCTTCCAACCTGGGCAATTCTATGATTCTATGACTCTATGTTGGCAGGTTGTTCCCTTTCATCCCCCAACACCCTCCCCATTTTTTACACAAATCCTCTGCTAGTCCTGCAGGGCACCCCTCTCTCAGACTCCTTCTTGCATCTTCTCAACTGCAAAACCACCACTAAAGTCCACTAGAAACATTGTGCATTCAACAGCTCTCCTCCTCGGGCAGCAGCATGTCCTTACCAGTGGTGACAAAGGAGTAGCCCCGTTCTGTCAGGATTTTCATGAGGTAGTCTGTCAGGTCCCGGCCAGCCAGATCCAGGCGCATGATGGCGTGGGGCAGGGCGTAGCCTTCGTAAATCGGCACGTTGTGGGTGACACCATCCCCAGAGTCAAGCACAATCCCTTGGAGGAGATAACACACGAGTCATTCCCAGGTGCACATCAACGGTTTAGTGACAGTTTTGATGGTTTAGTGATGGCTTTTATGGTTTAGTGATGACTTTTATGGTTTAGTGATGGCTTTTGTCAGTGTTGGGTTAATGGTTGGACTCAATGATCTAAAAAGTCCCTTCCAACCCAGGCAATTCCATGTTTCTGTGAATCTATCACCACATCAAACTATTATTTCAAACTCTAGCCCAGAGACCTACCTGTGGTACGTCCAGAAGCATAGAGGGACAGAACGGCTTGAATAGCCACGTACATGGCTGGCACGTTGAAAGTCTCAAACATAATCTGAAATGCAATTAAAGTAATTGCATTAACACTAGGGTTTTAGTTTAGTTGAAGCAATTTACTGAAAGAGAGGGAGAAGATATTCCTATTTCTTGGTGGTTGGTAATAACAAGGAAGGAATATACAAAACCTAAATCGAAAAATAACTGTCCTACAAGACATCTCCCTGTATGTATCTGGCCTATATCTTTAATGTATGGACACATGCACATATTAAAGATAATTTTGTAATAGGCTTGGGGATAAAACCAGACTAAGATGCCATAAAGCTTGGACAGACTGAAGTACTTGCATTCAAAGCAGATACACTGATTTTCTAAACTAAATGTAATAATATGCACAGTGGTCACTTTCCATCTCCCTAAGAGACAGAGTTCTGGGCAGCACGACTAATCGAAATGATGAAGTTCCCACTCTGTTGAATACACAAAGTTGGAATTATTACATAATAATTCCAGACATATCGAGCCATTTAGGGAGAGCTCACCTGGGTCATTTTCTCCCGGTTGGCTTTGGGATTCAGCGGGGCTTCAGTCAGCAAAGTGGGGTGTTCTTCAGGTGCCACGCGGAGCTCGTTATAGAAAGAGTGATGCCAGATCTGGGGACAAGGGGAGAAGGCAAAGGAAAGAAAGAAACACCATCAGCCAGCAGCACGGGACCATTCCAGCCAGGTATTATACTCCAAAGCCCTAGAGATATCTAGGAACGTTTCTCATGCAGTTGTTCTTATTGCCTCCAGAGAGATAAAACCTCCAGTTTTCTTACTGAAGAAAACCACCATCCTCGTAATATATGACTTATTTTAAGGATACATAAGTTAATGAAGATAAATATGTTATTCTTACAGTAGAAGAGACAGAGCAGTACAGACTTGGTTCCAGCGACACTATTTTAATAATAATTTTCAATGGAAAGGGAAACAGTTCCAGAAGAACTGTAGAACACTGGCAGACCCACGGAATAGAGGTCAATAGGTAATGGGTCTCTTGAAGGCAGTTTCATCTTTGGGTTTGTAGAGGCCAGCCCAAGAATTCACAGAAACAAAGGAAGGGAAATAAATGATTCGTGAGGCAGAAAGTCACCTTTTGTTTAACAGCTCCACACAACACTCCTATCAGCCATAAAAACCTGGGGCCACGTGGACCACAATGAGGAGGTCAACACACCAGTAAGAAGTGTAACCACCAGACACTTTCTAATGGCCAAGAAGTTTTCTCTAAGCTTGTTTTCAAGCTGGTGGTGATCAGAGACCTGTTGATAAGCTAAGCATCTGCAAGGTTCTCCTTCTGAGTAAAAGCTACAACATTGAGGGGGTCAGTCAGTCTGTGTGACTCCACAGCATGTTGTGACATCGTGGCTGTCCCAAAGAGCCCTGTTTCCAGAGCATGACATTAAATAGAGATACCATCTTAGAAATCATATCACCCATACAGACCATGACTATAAACATGGTTCTGGAAGCTTTTCATCCAAATACTGGCTCCGAAATGGGTGCATTGCACTGCAATACCCCTCATCTCTCAAGCCTTGAGAAGTCTGGGTGCAAGCAGTGCCCTTCACACCACAATCACACACACACTCTGCATTTCTGCAGAAACAGCCTCCCTCTTAAATTCCATTTCCTTCCTAGCAAACTGAGGATATTCCCTTTCTTTCCCTCCCTTGCCCCTCCTCCAGTAATTAGCAAAGATTTATAGGTCGCACTGGAGTGAAAGAACTCCCACTAACTACTTGGATGCACTCCTGGTGGTACTTCAGCTTTAGAGGCAAGTCAGCCTTTGCTGTGAGCAAGCTTCTCGTTAAGAAGATTAAGCTAACTCTATCACTTGATAGAGTGATGCTTTCATCTGAAATGGAGTGGATATTCCCTAAACGTTTGGTTTGAGTATTTCTGTTTACCAGCGACACACGCCAGCTTTTCGAAGCTGAAATACCTTCTCCATGTCATCCCAGTTGGTGATGATGCCGTGCTCTATGGGGTACTTCAAGGTGAGGATCCCCCTCTTGCTCTGAGCCTCGTCCCCTACGTAGCTGTCTTTCTGGCCCATCCCAACCATCACACCCTGTAAGACAACACAGAGTTAGTCCCTCAGGGAGGGGTGTCACACGACCATCACTTGTGAAATAAATCCAGTTGCCAGTCATATGAGTTACAAAATACAAATACTAACAAATGGAGAAAGTGTCATTGCTCTTTAATTGCCAAAATTAAATGTTTCGCTCACTTAAATCTCTGGAGTTCATGCTTTCACTACATTTTAAGTAAACCCAACAACTACAATGTGAAATGCATTGAGAGAAAGTGGAAAAACAGGGTTGTTTTACTGTCCATTACTGTTTAGGGATGAACTGCCTGCTACACTATCATCAAGAGTAAAAGTAGAAAGTGATCTTGTGCCATCTAAGGGTCAGGCCAGAGCAGGACACACTGTGTGCTTCCCAAAGCTTGAATTTAACATTTTTATTCTTCTTTTTGAACACTGTAATATTGTCACGAGAGCCAGAAAATAAAAATCTACTAGTACAGGCTTCTTGTCAGGTATTTTCATGGATCCTATAGAATTGGTCCATGGACCAGAAGCTGGAAAATACTCTGGACAAATACTAGTTTTAATGTTGAAGTCAGAAATACTGGGGAAATATAGCATCTAGTAGGATGCTTTGAGTGCATAATACTCTTACCAGAACTTACTCCCCACAGGCTCCAAACTTTGGCATCTCTAACTCTCTTGTCCTAAAAACAGGCAGCCTGGATTTGCAGGTTTTGATGGGATGATCCTTCCTGCAGGGGACTAATACTATCTGTGATCCGTGACCAGGAAAAAGCTCTAGAAACTTGTATTAATTTCCACTGTGACCGTTTTTGAGCAACTAATATTGTTCACACGACCAATATTGGCATTTGAATATATTTTTTTAATTATGTTAATGCCCAGAGGCCCTAATTAGATCTCCATCCCTCACTGCTACACTGCAAGGCAGACATTTCTCCAGTCCTGAAGAACTTAAAATGCATTTGTTGGGAATATGAAGTGCCACATCATACAACCAGTTACCTCCTTCCACTTCACCAGGGCCTCGGATGCCATAGAAGCAATTATGTGGATCCGCTAATTAAGTGGATTAGCTTGTTGTGAGCTGGCCAAGCTGCTCTAGGTCACGCTGGTGATGATCAGGCTCAGAAACTCTCCCTATTTAACAGCTCAGGTAATAAATGTATTTTGCAAAGTATTAAAGTCAAGTGGAAAGCATCAGATACTGAAATGCTAACCTCAAAGCAAAAGAAACTCAGCCCCATTTGTGACACAGTTAAATGAATAAAGTTTAATGAATAAAGAGACTGGAAATTTGTCCTTTCTCCTCTACTTTTCCACACATCACCCATCAGCAGCTGTTAGGGCAGTCAAAATTTCCAGATATTTCTGTGTTGGGGTTTTTTTGTAGTTGTTTTTTTTTTAAGTAGCTTTGCTCACCAAGTTCTCCAGGTGATCCAAAATTAAGGGGCAGGGAAAAGAGGGCACAGAAGGGAGTGAAAGATGTTAGAAGGCTTCCTTCCCCACAACAAGAGACCCCCTTTGCCTCTTTGCCACCGCTGCCCTGGAGACACTGGTCACCCAGGGCTGGGCTAGCAGCCCACGGGAAAAAGTGGCCCTGGGTTGGAGGGTTGGGGCCAGGGCAGCAGAGCCTTCCACAAACCCAGTATGGAATTAACCAAAGCAGTTTGTCACCTGGTGCCTGGGGCGACCCACGATGGAAGGGAAAACTGCCCGCGGAGCATCATCCCCGGCGAATCCAGCTTTACAGAGCCCGGAGCCGTTGTCACACACCAGGGCAGTGCTGTCCTCTTCCTCACACATCTTCTACCTCAACCTCCTCGGGCCCTCCAGGCAGAAAACAACCCTAGGAAAACAGCAGGAAAGAATGAAAAACTTAAAAAAAAAACCAAAACATGCAACCCCTCCTCCCCATACTCATGTGGAAACCAGAAGGACGGTGGCGGTTTGGCCACAGCAAGGTGGATGCACCAGAGATTGTCCAGGAGATTCCAGAGGAGGCTCCCAGTCCCACACCACAGGCAGACATATCAGGGAGCAGCAAATCTAAATTTGGCCACGGAACCCCAAATCTGGAGGCGGGTGGGAGATAAAAGAGAACGCTGGGTTGGGAGCTGCAAAGCCAAAGACCCCTTTGCCTCGGATTCGGCATGATTTCCCCCATTTTTCTCTCACCCCAACAAAGCCCTGGCACAGGTGGGAAGCTGTCAGAGGTCAGAACATGTCGGTCTCCCCCATTCAGTCTTGGGCTTCCCCAAAACCCAACCCCCCCCAATGCCCTGCAGGCACCAGGGGCATTTTCCCCATGGGGCTATTAACCGAGGGGGTGAGGATGGCCAGGGAAGTTTACATTTAACCTTTTAAAAGAGAGGACTTGTACCCAATTAAAAAGGGGGGGTGGGGGAAGAAAAAGCCTTTTCCAGGCCTCAGAAAAAACACCTCTTCTTCAAAGGGAATTCAGGGAGCCATGTGTTTTAAAACCAGGCTGCAGCCCAGGCTCCAGCCCCGTTAATAAATTGCATACGTAGAGCAGCAGAGCAATTCACGTTGGCTCCCAGTGAAAAGAAGCTCTTTCCCTCCTCTAGGAAGAGGCAGAAAATATGGGCAATAAAAATGCTTTGAAGGCTCTGCGTTGGAGCCCATCGCAGGCACGAGCCCCGAATTCCAGGGGATGGGCAGGACTATTTGCTATTTATAGGGTGGTGGGGCATCACTTGGCTCCATCTGAGCCTGGGGCTTCCAGGCTGGTGTAGCACCTCCAGGAGATGCTCATCATCCATGGGCAGTGTCCAGCCTCCACAGCCTTCTCCCGCAGGAATACTGGGAGCACTGGACAAATTGGGAATGGGCCCCTTCAGCCTCTAAAACACAGGGAACAAGCACAGAGGGCTCTCCCAAATCCTTCCTTTGCGACCCCCCAGCTTTCCCCAGCCAGCAGAAGGGCAGGGGGACCCCAACTTCGAGGTGCTGCAGATATTTCACCTTTCTCATTAAAGGGGAGCAGTAGGTTGCAACCTTTCTATTTATCAGGCTCCTGGGAAAAAAAGCTCTTTATATTCAAAGACGTTCCCGAACGGAGGGCGATTGTTATCTGGCATGAATGAACAGGCTGGTTTGGACAAACCATTTCCTAATTAGGAAGCAGGCTTTTCGGGAGGGTCAGGGGGTTTGCTCCAACCCAGGCAGCTCGAGGCAGTGCCAAAAATCCCTCAGGGGGGAGGGGGAAGGAGGGGGCAGGAAAGGCTACGCTTCTGAGCTCGGCGGCCTCCAAATGGAAACCATATTTAGTAAGAAAGCACAAAAAGCTGAAAAACCCAAGCGGAGTGATTTGGGACGGGGCAGTGAGTTAGGGCTCGGGACTCCCGTGGCACGTGGGGGCAGCATCCCACAGCCCCAAATGCCACTCCGCACCCTGGAAGAAAGGAAATTTTTCTCCCAAGTAATTAATGAGAGTATTTAGACTCCTTTTTTTTTTTTTTCTGCTTTTTTCTCTCCCATCTCCACAAGATGTTAAGGGAACATCCAGCCAAGAAAATACTGTGCAGCCTGTTCCTGCATGAAAGGCTTGGTGTTTCACAAGTTTGATGTACCCGGGGACAGAACGCACACACATCCTCATCACAGCCCATCAGACACCCCTCGTTTGCACAATTCCAGCTCTTCTGACAGCCACATTCCCCAAAAACACGCATTTCACCTCACACTGAGGTACCAGCACCAAGGCAAACCTGCCGAGAAACACCACGACGTACCCCTTCAGGAGATCGTTCTGTCCCAAACCGACACCCCAAGGTCACCCGGGCTCATTTAAAGTGTAACTTTAATGTCATTTAATCTGCAATGGAATCCCAGCTGTGGCATCACACTGACTGTGTCCCTGCACAGCTGCTGGGGGGCCGGTGGAACCGGCAAAATGATCAGGCAGCACTTTTTTTTCCCCCTTTCAGAAGTGCTATTAAAATAAAGACAAGCCAGCAGAGCCTTTGACAAGCATTTCATCGACCCGACCCACGTCTGCTGAAGCCAGGCTGCAGCCCAGCAGCACC
>JAOQGM010000002.1:20808974-20835418 GCA_027564225.1 Gallinago stenura
CCCGGAGTGCGGGGGGGGTGGGGGGGACGCGGTGCTGCCCGGCTTCTCATCGCCCCCGCCGCTGCTAATTGGATCTATATTTCCTCCCCGTACTCCAGCTCATTCATTTAGGCGGTTTTGTTGGGGTTTTTGTTGGTGTGTGTCGTCCTCCCCCCCTTCCCCACTTGTTAAAAAGCCTATCTTCAATTTGGGGCATTTTATGATGTTTCGCTTTTTAGGGTGTCAGGCAAAGGGGACGCAGCGCTGGGGGAGCACGGAGGGTGGGAAGAGGGGGATGGATGGAGGGATGGATGGAGGGATGGATGGATGGAGGGATGGAGGTGGCTGTTGGGAAGGTGTCCTTCACACCAGGGCTGGATGAAGCGGTGTGTCCCCAACACCTGGTGGCATTGGCCACCGTCCGTAGCCACCCAGAGCCGGTGACAGGGTCCCAGGCAAAGGAGAAATAGCCCCAGTCTGGTGGCACGAAGAAGCACGGCGTTTACTGGAAGTAGTGGGGCAGGGCCCTTTCTTAATTGCCTTAATCATCCCCAGTGCAGATTGCAAGCCTGAGGCTCGGGTCACGTGTGTTAATTGTCATCAGCAAATTCACCTTCGCCAACACTCCCTTCCCAGGGAGGGCGAGGAGGTGTTCCAGCTCGGGGACCAACGCTGGTGGAGGAGCCTTTCCAAGAGCCACGGGGGCAGCAAGGTCCTGGGCAGGAGACCTGGGCACCAGCAGGAGTGATGGGGTGGTGAGGACCAGGGAGCCCAGGGGTGGTGGGGACCAGGCAGGTGACATTACGCCCCATGGCAGAACCAAACCCTGACCCCCCTGGAAGCCTGGGGGGGGGTTGCATCCCTTCCCCAGCCCCACTTTTTGCCTCTTTCAGGGAGAACTCACCAGAATTCAGATTGAAAACCTCCTTTGCGGTGCGGTCACAGCTGCTGAGGAGTGTAGTTTGCTTTGGGGTTTGGCAGGTTAAAATCAGGTCAAACCCACCGGGATTCCGATGATCCCATTCCCTACGCAGCAGGTAGGAAAGTGGCTGAAGGGATTCAGCGGGTTCTGCCCGTGCCCTGCACAAAGCACAGTAAAATTACAAATTTAACTAGAATTTTCGTCTGCGGACAGAAGGGTGTATTCTCTGTTCCTGTACAGGAGCAGCAAACACGTCAGTCTAGCTCAATATCTTGGAACTACGCAGAATATAAATTAAAAATTATTCTCACTCTTCTCCCAGAGAATAAATATCATTCCTATTCTTATTTCCCACTTGTTCCCAAGTTTCGGTACCCATTAGAAAGACTGTATCACTCCCACATACTTTCTATTTTTTTAAAAATTACTGTTGCTTTTTTGGGGGGTTGTTTTTTGTTTTTTGTTGTTTTTTTTTTTTTTAATTCAGGGCATGAAAGTAGTTTGTAGAACGAGACCTCAGTTTCGCAGGGGACTGACTCTTGGCTGCCCTGCAGTAGATGCCATCACAGGGGACAGTCCTGCAAAACAGCCCTGGCCCACGCAGAGAGAAAAATCATCTCACTGCACCCCCTGAAACCAGCCACAAAACCACCCGGCAGCACCCTCTGAGAGGCACAGGCCATCTCGTTACCTAAATATTGTGCAATTATATCTGATACGGCACCGGAGTGGGCAGTTCTCTGGAAATGGAAAACAGGAGCCCTGTGATGCTGCACGGACCCGTTTCTCTCATTTCCCAGGCAACGGATGCAGGGAATTCAATCAGTTAAATCACAGAGTCATAGAATGGTTTGGTTTGGGAGGGACCTTAAAGATCATCTAGTTCCACCCCCAATACATATATATTTATATATATACACATAAACAGCTGTAAACTCATGGGGAGACCCAGGACTCAAATGAAAAGCCTTAGGGCACTAACATTCCTCTGCTCACTTTTCCACAATTAACACCCTTTTTCTCTTGGAGGCAACTCCCTGAACAAAGAGGAAGCGCCGATGAGCAAACTGTGTTTATAAAAAAAGGAAAAGTTGCTAAATTTGTGCTGTCCAGCTCTTGTTCATCCCCAGCCACAACATCATCAAGGAGAGGAGGGAAGTGTTAATAGCGCTCCAGCTCTCCCAAATTGTGTAGTATTTATTACGTGTTCATTAGCACAGTACTCTGAAATTAAAAAAAGAAAAAAATTAAAATTAAAAAAAAAAGGCCAAGCATAGAACCCTCACACCCCCCCCCCCCCATATGTTGCTGTAATTTGCATGTGAGTCAGCTGGGATGGGGAATAGTAATGGATTTAATTTGGGCAGCAACTATTTAAAGAAACTGGACAGTAACTGGGGCTTCTTCCTCTCCGAGGCTCCGAACACGCACATCCCACTGGAAGTTTAAGCAGCTCAGGATGCTTCCAGTCGTGGGGAAATGATCGATGATCTTTAAGGTCCCTTCCAACCCTAACCATTCTATGCTTCTGTGAAATACCAGCTCCCACTGCAGAGCTTCAGAAAACAGAACTGGATTCTTTTTGCCCTTCTCATAAAAGATTTTAGAACACAAAATACTATTGGGGGGGGGGGAAGAAAAGATGGGAGAAAAGTGATACTGGAAGCAGAAATTAGTTATCATAGATAAAGAGTTGAAGGAGAGAATCCTCCTAACAACCAGTGTGAAATAAATTACTCTCTGAAGTGAGAAATAAATTACTAAATAACCCCTGACGGGGTTAACGTGAGGGAGATGCATTACACAGAAAACTGAATTAAAATAGCTCTAACTCTAACAACCATTCGTCAAAAGTACCAGAAGCAAATCAAAACTCACAAAATGAGTTAAGAAGTTTCTCTCAGCTCCCACTGAGCCCAAAAGCAAGAAAAATCCCCCTCTCCCCCTTTTTTAACGCTCAGAAAGCCCCTGATGAGCTCATGCACGTTGCCCCACATAACAGATATGGGGTGGAAAAAAACAAAAAAGAGGCCACCTAGTCCTGAAGGCATCAGACTTCTCATCTGCAGGCAGCTGTGGATTAGGGATGGGAGAAGAGCTTTGCTAAAAATGAAGTGTATTATAAAGATAACAGGAGAAAGCAGAGACAATCTTTTTTTTTCTTTTTTTTTTTTTTCTCGGGGTTAAAAGCTCTAAAGCTTTGAAAAACCCACACGGGTCCAAAGCTGAGGTTTCATCCCCGTGAGGCAAGGGCTGCTCAAAGTGTTTGTTTTTTTTTTCCCTTGAAGGAAGTTGACCCTTTTTACGAAGAACATTGTGATACGGGAAGAGTCAGGGGGCTGAGCATTCCCGAACCCCACGGGTTTTTCAAAGAAACCGAAGCTCCCGTCGCTCTGCTCCGGGCAACACGGGTGAAAAGAGCTTTTCTGGGGAAGCATTTGAGAGGAGGGAAGGAGAAGCAGAAAGCTCTGCTGGCTGCCTGGGCACTGCAAAAAACAGAGAAACCAGAAAACCTGGGCTCGTGTGATAATTCTTACAGATTCTGCTGAGGTTTGGTGTCCCCCTTTGGTTGGTCTTATTTCCCCTGACTGCTTAGTTCAACCTGAGTTTAGATCCGAGAGCTGGTTTTTGGGTTGAGAGGAGAAGGGTGGCAGAGGAGCCTCTGTGAGTCATCTGGGGCTGAGAACCTGCAGCCGCCCTTTGAGCACACGCATCACCAAAGAAAAAAAACAGAAAAAACCAAAGCACCCATCACCCTTCCTATGTAAAAGCCCCCAAAGCGCTGCTTTTCCGCCGTCACCACTCGCTGCTCAGCGATGAGGAAAGCAATTAAAGGTGCGTGCAGGAAGCTGAATGACTATTGATATTATTTTTTTTTTCCTGTAAGACCCACCAAAAATTTTTAAACAGTAAAAAATACATAGCGAATCCAGGAGGAGGGGGGGAAAAAAAAAAAGTGAAAAAATTAGGGTGTTGCTCTGAAAAAAACCCCCTCCAGAGTATTTCTCCGTGTTCCTGGTGCAGGAAGGTGGTGTGAGAGCTCCCTGCGAGCAGATGGAGGTGTTCGGTGCTGCCGAGATGCTGAATTCTGAGAAGTGGTCCCCGCTTCTCGTAAGCTGGCCAGGAAGTTCATCCCCGCCTGCGAAAGCGGAGGGTTTCCATCCAAAAGGGGGCTATTTCTGGCTCCTTCCCGTGAAAGCAGGAGGCGGAGAGGTTGGATGGCGTGGGATGGAGGTGCTTGTGATGGCAGCCCTTCAGCCAGCTCAAAGAGAAACCCAGAATCACAGAATCACCAAAGTTAGAAGGGACCTTTCAACATCATCTAGTCCAACCAATCTAAAAAAAAAGTTTGCAAAAAAAAAACCACCCACCACGTTCTGCTGATACCAGTCATTTAGAGAGGTGTTTCCTCCTTTCATTATGTCCCATTTTCTGCATGACTCGCTGGACTTTTTCTTTCCTGGAGGCTGCTCTGGGCTTCACCAGTGCCATTCCGGTCCTCCTGCTGGGATCTGCGCTCTCCCTCTCCTCTTTATGGTTGTCCAGGGTCTTCCCCACCCTGCCCCAGAATGGCTTGACTTCTCTGGTCTTAAAAGGGGAGACTTGGGTGCTGCTGGCAGGACATGGGGTGTCCCTGTGGGTGCAGAGCTTCTCCCAGCACAGCTGGCATGGTGGACGAGGAGGTGGGAGCCCAAAGGACCCTTCTGCTGGCCACGGCCTCATGGTGGGCAGGCTGGTTGGGATGTCCTGATGCTCCAGCTCAGAGATCCAGGATGAAACACATCCCCCCAGGATCATGCCATGGCTGTCCCCTGCCTCAGCCCACTCCAACACGTGGTGGAGGAGGGATGGAGGTGTGGGCCTTCTCCCTGCTGCAGGGAAAGCCACACCAGACTGGATACACACCTCAAAAATAATAACTAAGAAGTAGTCAATCATAGAATTGTCTGGGTTGGGAATGACTTTTCAGATCATCCAGTCCAACCATCCACCCAACGCTGACAAAACCCACCACTGCCCCATGTCCCTCAGCACCACGTCTGCCTCCAGGGACGGTGACTCCAATGTTCCAATGGTTTTTTTAGTTCTCCCAGGCAAAACCAAAACAAATCATGCTCATTTGGCACAGCAGTTTGACAGCTCCTGTTAAGGCCTTGCATTAACTTTCACCTTTTAACGCCGTGACACTGGGATTCAGAGAAGAGCCCCCTCAAAGCTTTGGCAGCAGAGGAAGAGTCAGAGTGCCAGAGGGGGGAAGTGAGGGGCTGAGCATCCTCACCCACAGCTTCTCGAGTGCTAAACCACTGCGTTCTGCCAGCTGAAGCTTCTCCTCCAGGTGCAAAGAAACACCTCCTTAATTTCAGTCTAGCGACTAATATCATATACATTTTAAAACAGATGGGCTGCCGAGGAAAGAAAAAGCTTTTCACCTTCCCCTCTCCAAATAGGCTAGAGGCTCAACAGACATGAAGTCTGCTTGTAGAGGTCAGGAGACCATGGTCACATCGGTTACTTCAGTTAATTGCCCTCAGATAACACTTCCTTTACTTCAGAGCCCACTTTGAAATCCAAAGCCATTTTGCAGTAAGTTAAAATTTAAGATAATTACATTTTTTCTGCATCCAGCTGAAGTTATGGTCCAAGAAAGGGATTTAGGTGTAAATTAATTTGAAAGGAGAGTGCTGTTTCTTTCAGGAATATATAGGCATCATCTGCTAAAAGAAAAGTGATGGAATTGGAAAGCAAAGCGAGAACAAAATCATTTTACAAATCAGGTATTTTTGGCTGAGATTAAAACATTCTGGGTTTTTTTTTTTCAGAAATGCTTTAACACTGTGCAGTTTTCAAGCAGCAATAGGGGGGGCAAGAAATGAAGTGAGATACCATTCAAATCAAGGAAGTGCCACATGGAAGATCAGTATTGCTGGCTAAGAAAGGGCAGGCTTGGGGACAGAGCAGAGAAAAGCTCCCCAAGAAAACAATGTGAGTTCCGTTGCTTTGCTCTATAATTAGCCGTATGAGGTAATTGCTACAAGAACAGCTGGCCTGCTCTCAGGCACTCCTGTCCGAGCCATGGGTACCTGCAGTGGAAGGGTTGACGGTGTTAAATCTAGCGTGTGTCCTCATGGGCCATGGACTCTCCTGAAGCAATGAAAGCTTTAAAAACGGGGTGAATTTTGGTGTCTTTAGCAATGGAGTAACAGCAGCGCTCCCACGCTGGGCGAGGGGAGAAGCCACCTCCACCCCTGGACGGCTGCTTTCCTCTAACTTGCTGTTCTTCTCTCCCAGGTGATGGTCTTAGTTCCTGAAACACAGTGCAGAAATCATACTGAACGTCTAATAAACACAACGCGCAGTAAATTAATTACGAGGAGGATCATTGCCAAGCGGGAAATTAATTGTAAGCAGGAGGAATACAATTTAAATGGTCAGTGTTGCAAGAAATGCAAAAGTGGTGAGTATCATTGTGAGTCTGCGTTGAAAAGTCATTAAGGGTGGAAAACCACAGGACACATAGCTGCTTTCTGCTGGGGGAGCTGGGAGGCTGGGCTTTCCTGGATGCACTGCTTCATTCTAGCTCTGTCTTTCTCCACTGTGGGACATCAGACTCTTCAAAGGCATTTTTTGAGCTCAGGGCACCAAAAAAATTTCACTACACAGAGTAGTTCTCACATAACATGCTTAGATTCGTGGAATCGTAGAATTGCCCAGGTTGGAAGGGACCTTTCAGGTCGTCTAGTCCAACCATCAACCCAACACTGACAAAAGCCACCACTAAACCATGTCTCTAAGCACTATCTCAACCCGGCTTTTAAATCCCTCCAGGGATGGTGACTCCACCACCTCCCTGGGCAGCCCATTCCAAGGCTTAATGACCCTTTCAATTAAGAAATTTTTCCTAATATTCATCCTAAACCTCCCCTGGCACAACTTGAGCCTGTTTCCTCTCATCCCATGGCCTGTTCCTTGGGTGAAGAGACCGACCTCCCCTGGCTACACCCTCCTTTCAGGGGGTTGGAGAGAGCAAGAAGGTCTCCCCTCAGCCTCCTTTTCTCCAGGCTGAACCCCGCCAGCTCCCTCAGCCTCTCCTCACTCCTCCAGACCCCTCACCAGTTCTATTGCCCTTCTCTGGATACGCTCCAGCCCCTCAGTTGTCCTTTTTGTGGTGAGGGACCCAAAACTGGACACAGCCAGCCCTCAAGGTGAGGCCTCAGCAGTGCCCAGTCCAGGGGGACAATCACCTCCTGGAGTCCTACTCACCACACTATTCCTTACACAGGCCAGGATGCTGGTGGCCGCCTTGGCCACCTGGGCACTCCGCTGGTTCATGTTCAACCAGCCAACATCCCCAGGGCCTTTTCTGCCCAGCAGCTCCAGCCTTTCTGCCCCAAGTTTATGTTGCTGCCTGGGGTTGGTGTGACCCAAGAGCAGGACCTGGCCCTTGGCCTTGTTGAGCATCATCCCGTTGATGCAGCCTGTCCAGATCCCTCTGCAAAGACTTTCTACCCTCAAGCAGGCCCCAACACCGAGCCCTGGGGGACTCTCACAGGAGAGCCAAGAATTACATACACATCTTTGAAGGGAGTTAAAAAGTGCAAGCACAGGCTTTTACTGCAGGACTCCGAATATTCATGGAGTCCATATTCCAGTTTTGCCTGTACAGCTTTGTTTGGGGTGTCCTTCTTCAGTCCTAAGTTGAAGGAAGAGGGGGGATAATCGGAGCCAACCTATACTGCATTCTCAAAGAGCACATAAGTGTGCATAAAGAATATAGATTCTGTCCGAATTTGTTAATCAAAAAAGTATTAGGGATTTTAAAAGAGTCTGGCATAGGTC
Organism: Gallinago stenura; assembly: GCA_027564225.1. Classification (NCBI taxonomy): domain Eukaryota; kingdom Metazoa; phylum Chordata; class Aves; order Charadriiformes; family Scolopacidae; genus Gallinago; species Gallinago stenura. The sequence continues at coordinate 20,816,713 of JAOQGM010000002.1, forward strand.
TTAGAGCTGATGGCTGCTCTCCAAAGGTAACACAAATCTTAGTTCTCCTTTTTTTGTCTCTACAGGTTTTGTTAAAACGACCAACTGTCCGACAGATACTGGTGAACACTGTCGTCCCTGTCAAGAGGGAAAGGAGTACATAGACCATATAAATGATTCGGACGAGTGTTTGAGGTGCTCTTCATGTGACAGAGTATTTGGTACGTTTATAGAAATAGCAACTCTACAATGAGGATTCAACTGAAAAGTCTCCACAATCCCAGAGTAGTGGGCAGCACATAGATTAAAATCTTTTAGTGGCAGTACATGAAGGAATTGATGACAAAGTCATAACTTTATCCTCCAGTTTTCCCTTTCATCAAGCACAAAGTAGGTAGAAGAACGAGTTAATTTGGTCCATTATTTCTCCTTATACCTGCCTTTGCTCAGCCACAGCAGTGCTTGCAGAGCAGATAATACAAACTGGTGAGAGCCAAGGAAGAAAAGCTCTCTTTCTTCTTAACCCTGTATTTAAAAGGAGTGCTGTAAGAAGCAGGGATGGGAGAATGCCCAATAGTTTCTTTCAAAGCTTTTCATGTTACTAATTATAGTAATATTTAAAATTGCTGGAGCTGATAGAGTGATGTCTTTTATACATTGTAGATGCTGTGTGGGGTATAGGATCAAATTATGAGACTATGAGGGGCATCCTACCGGGTCAGGCCAGCGTTCTGCATTCAGCAGTGGAGGCAAGAGATGTTTTCTATATATAGTGCTATTTAGAGAAAACACAAGGAAACTTGTCTGCTTGCTGTGGTCCGTTCCCTGCAACATCTACCAGCATCCACAAAGGATGTGGGAAAAGATGTTGGAAGGTCCATCCTGCCTACTCATTGGAGTATCCATTTGTGAGCCCTTTGTCCACGAACCTGATGGGGGACACCAGGTTCCAGAAATTCACTGCCTGTTGCATAAATACCCATCCTGGTGTTTTGGTTTATTTTTTTTTTTTAAATCCATTAAACTGTTCCACCAGGTGTCCTGTTCTAGTTATATTAGAATATGTAACTCTAGTATACCTGGATTTGGGGAATGATACTTTTGCATTCCTCACCTTGAAAGTCGAGTCTGGTGAGTGGAGAGACAGCTCTTAACTCCCATGGTGGTGGTACTCAGATCACCTGCTGGAATACCAGTCTTCAGGGCTTTCCCCTTCCTGGAACACTCCACATGCAGAGAAAATTTTCCTCTCGTTAGCTACTATAATAAGCTGTTTTGGGTGAGCAGTGAAGCTAAGTACAGCATTTTTGGACAGTGCCACAAAGGAAATTATTCGTTAAACTGAAGGGGGAAGAAAGGGCAGTGGGATGATCACTTGTCACGTTATCCCCATGGACAAGGATGTAGTTGAAGAGAAGTGAGTAGACAACATTAGGGAGGCAGAAGATTACCACTGCAGTTCCATGAGAACCATTCCTAGGCTCCTTCTTGTTTGAGATTTTCCTTGATACCGATATATTGATATTTGCTGAATGGCTTCAGCACTGGTTTCACAGTAGAGCTTCATGAAATTTGGAAAGATAACATGTTTTCCCGCTACAGCTTGGCACTGAATGGATAACTCAAGAATTCACTTCTATTCCTAAATGCCTGTGAAAACAGCTTTCATGGTAGGTAGATACTTAAAACTAAATTTTAATGCAGAAATAATTTTTGACAGATGGAGGTAACTTCATCATACACACTGAGGACAGGAGAAAATTAATTCATTTGTTTTGATACTTAAGCAGGGAAGGTGTTAGCTAAAAGAGAGAGGAATTCCTCACCATTGGAGGTCCTTGAGAAGAGATAACTTGTCTGTCCGAGCAGAGAGTGGTCTCTGCCATCAGGGAGATGGGTTCCGTGATCGCCTGAGTTTCCTTCTGGCTTCACGGTCCTGAATGGGAAAAGGCAGCTGGGAACGTTTGGCAGCACCAAGCGGGTCCTTTTCTCGCAAGGCCCTGGCTCCAGTTCTTCGAGCTCTTGCCCAGCAGAGGTCTCTTTGCCATCTCCGTATTTCCAGCGCTCCGGTGGTTCGGAGCCAAGTCTCTGCGGTGCCGGCAGCGGTGGCGCTAGAAGCCAGTCAGTCTGAGGAAAAGAGCTGGTGAACCTGCTTTGAAGGCCTGCTTTTCCAAACTAACAAACTTTAATTCATTCCAGGTTTTGCAGTGCTAAGGAACTGCACCCCGGAACAGAACACGCAGTGTACCTGCGCGGAGAACTACTTCTGCACTTCAAGTCTGCCGTGTAGTCACTGTCACCCGTGCACCATGTAAGTCTGGAGCTTCACCATTAAGCATGTCCCATGCTGTCAGCTGCTGTGTCCTGCCACGGGCTTCACGGCAGAGGCTCAGATAATCTGTAGCCCCAGGGACATCACACTGCTTTGCCTTCCCACCCAGCGTGGGGAACTTACCCTGCATCTCCCCAGGTTTCCAAAGGCACGCAGAGAAGCTTGTGTAGATCCACCAGGTCTGTGTATGCTTTACAAGAAACTGAATGAAAAAAAAAAAAAAAAAGAATGTATCTGAGCTTTCCTCTTGTCTTTGTGTGATCTACTCTTACATCTAGAAAATCATTTCCACACCTTCTTCCACTCCCACACTTTTCCATACCCAATAAATTCCAGAACCCAACAGCTTGGTATATAAAATACTCAGCTGACAAAAAAAAGTTAGAAGATTCTGATTTGTTCCGTTGACAAACTTTTTATAAAAAGAGAAACAAATCCTCTAATAATTTGTGCTGGTGTTTTCTGCAGGTGTGAAAGTGGCGTCACAGAAAAGCAGTGCACTTCAGTTTCAGACACCGTGTGTGGACCTGCAGGTACCTCTCAACAACCTGGCACAGCCCGGCAGCTGCTGGACTTTGCGAGGCTTTTGCAGCTGCACCTTGTGTCGAAGGGCACGAAGCCATTCCCCATGGCCAAGTCTAACCTGACTTTCATGTCGTGTCTCCCATGTTCCACCACACACAGGATTTCCACCTTGGGCCACTGCTTTGATAATTATCTTACTGTTATTAGCAGTATGTGGAGCATGTGGAGCAGTAATCTACTGTAAGTGATTCCCCATTCCTTACTCCTGTCTTGCCCTGAATAAGATACTCGGCTGCATTATATTCTTTGGAACCCAGAGGAGATCCTAAAATTGTTTTATTTGTTTCAGGCAAGAGAAGACGGAAGAGTTTTACTAACAGGGAGGACCTACCTGCACCACATCCTCCTGTTGTGAGTATCGTTGCTTAGATGACAAAATCCTCCGCTTCGGGCAAGGAGCTTTGTTCCATTTAAATGACACCAGGGCTCCCCAAACACCAGCTGGCCTCTCCTCTGTGCCATTAACGAAGTAAATTTCACCATGAGGACTCTCCTGGGAGAAGTAAGAGAAACCCAAGTTGTTTCTTCAGGATTTGTGGTGGGTTCCCTAAGTTACGGGATCAGAACTTCATCCATCACCAGGTCCCCACTGACCCGGGGACATCCCTGTCCCCATCCGCGCTTTCAGGCAAGAGCAATTGTGGGGCCATTCCCCCCAAACTTACCCCAGTCAGACGAGGTCTGTCTGTCCAACCTGACTGTCCTCACTCGAAGAACAGGGGAATCACAGAGGAAACTAAAAGGAAGTTACAGAAGTGAAATGTGATGAAATGTGTTTATGCTTTTATCCAAGGTTAGTGTTCTACAAAACTTGTTTCTTTCCATTTCCCTCTCGCTTCTCTTTTCAGGAGCACGAACCTCTCATGTTCTATGCAGGTAAGAGACAAGGAATTTCTCAATATTCAGTAGAAGAAAAAAATAAATAGAAGTAAATCCTACACCAAAACCAAAACAAAACAGTATTTTTCCCCCTGTAGACTTGGCCACTGCCTGGAGCTGTCACTCCCACACACCAGCCAACACTTCGTTTGTGCTCTGCTCATTAAGGCATTTAGAGGCATCAGGAGGAATTTCTGTTGTGTAGGACCAGTTACTAATTGACAGGGGGTGAATTCCCGTTCTGCCTGGGGTAAGGACAGTAGGAGGCAGCCAGAGGGATTTCTAGAATCGTGGATAATTATGCTAATGGTGTTGCCCCACAGCCAGCGGTGGGACTGCAGCAACACTGCCCTACCGTATGTTCAGGGCAAATCCAGGAGTTACACACAACAGGGAGAGGACATGAGCTCCCAGGGGTATCACAACAAGAGACCTGTCCTGTGCCAGGACCTTTCCCTGAGCACAACAGGGACACAACCAAGAAAAGACAGAGAAGGACAGAAGAGGTTACAGGGGGAACTGAGATTCTGTCTCCATAGAAAGCAATAGAAAGCAAGGATTTGAATTACTCAGCATTTGGTGGGAAGATGTAAAAGCAGACCTGCTACATATTGTTGAAAAAAATCACATGTATTCGTACTGAGTCATAAATACCTGAAACTTAATCTGTTTTGGGTAGGACGAGTATCCACTCTGAGCACAGGTGACAAAGAACAGGGAGATGTAAGTGCCAAGAGCAGTGATTTTCTTTTCTGTTTCTAGACATCGACCTGAGCGGCCACATCACTGATATCGTGGAGCAGATGACAATCAAAGATGTCCTGAAATTCGTCCGTAAACGCCAAGTACCAGAACCTGTCATAGATCAAACCCTTCGGGATTACGTTAATGATACAGATGAGCAGAAGATTAAGCTGTTCCAAGTCTGGTATCAAAGGCAGGGGATAAAAGGAGCCTACCATACCCTAATAAGCAGCCTGAGGGAGCTTAGAATGCGGGCTGCAGCTGATAAAATTGAGGAAAAACTGAAGGCAGTGGTTTCCAGCCATCAAGAAGGGGGACAGTCTTGTAGAGAGAACACTGAGCAAAGCAAAATCTGCACTCAGGAAAATAGAAACTCTGACAGTGACAGTGCTGAGCTAAATAAAACCTTTTCTGGTCATTTGGAAGAGACATAGCATAGAAAACCATCCCTGACCAGATTGGTATTTTTCTAATAATATAAATAACAAAGCTCCTAAGTGCCATTTTCACTGGCAATTTGGTACAGTAGCAGTATCTTTCCTTTAAAAAAGTTTCAGCTTTTTTTTTTTTCCCAGTTGTTAAGAACTAGGAGGAGAAGTTTGACAGCTTATTTACTGAAAGATACAACGTAAGAGTCTAGCTGTAGGATTCACTACAAGAAGGAGGAAGAGTCTTATTCGAAGAAAAGGTTTAGTCTAAACGTAGGGTCCTGGGTTACTTAATCAATGTAGTGCTTTTCTTAGAATAATATTGTGGGATGTTGCATTTTTCAAAGTGAGACCTCTGGTGTGAAGAGAGTATGGAGTGCACCAGGAAAAATACTTGAACAAAAAAATTTATATAAAACACACCTGATTAATTTTCAATATAGGTGTTATTGTATAATTAAATTCCACAGTGCTGTAAATGGGATGTTTCCCTTTTATAAAAGCACCTCTGTGGGCCGTATACAGAGGTTGTGTGTGTATTTATACGTGTGTATGTATGTGCAAATTTTCTATGCAAAAGCTCCCAGCGCTAAGTAAAAATTACTATAATTTCCCTTCTTCCCTGCAATGATTTCAAGCCTTTTCTAATGCTAAAGCCCTTCAAGGAGGCAGGAGCTGGAGCAGCAAGGTCCAAAGCAGAAGCTTGGTTTTTGGAAGGCAGCCTGCACAAGCTCTGAAGTCTCCATCTGCAAGCGACCCAACACCAGCTTCTCTAACGCAGGAACTGATGCACATCATTGCCATTAAAAAAAAAAAAAATACACCTAGTACGTGACTTCTCTCTTTCCTTATGGTGCAACCCAAAGATGTCATTTTTAGGTTTTCCTTTGCTCAGGTCAGTAAACCACCAAAGGGACATCAATCTGAAAAAAAAAAAACCCACCTTACCTTTCTCTCCTCACAGAAGATGGAACTCACCCAGTTATACAAAGTCTCACAAACCCTTTGAACAGAAGAGGAGACCTCAGTGGAAGGGTTTAGGTTTTCCAGGTCACCCAGTAAAGCAGGAAGACTTTCTTCTTTGGCTCTGGCACCAGTTCCCTAGAGAGAACCTCCAGCCGGGGTGTGCTGGTGACCTCTGTTGCTGCCACGTCCCCAGGGCTGTGGGAAAGGCAGGGTAGGTCTGGCACCAGGATGCTCGGTGCTGGCCACCAACCCCCAGGCGACATTGGGTACCCACAGCTCCGTGGGGCTGCTCCAAAAGGTCACGCTGCTGGAAGGGTGATGTGTGGCCCTGGAAAACAGCTGGAAATCTCTCCGTGACATCAAGCTGGAGCCTGAAAAGAAAAGGAGGACTTGGATTACCTTCAGAAACTTAAAGCCATTCATAGACTCGACCTGTGGAAGGTCTGAAGGCCACAGAGCATGTCCTGTTACCAAGCCCAGGCTCTACACCTCTTCCCCAGGCGTCAAGCCCCACACAGATGCTAAAAGCTGGGAAAAACCCTCCCAGCCCACTTTGCAGCTTTTTGCCTTTAACCTTTCTGCACTCTCTCAGTGCCTGATCAACCACCTTGGCACTACTGTAGTCCCAAATCTCCTGCACTCTGCCACTGCTTGAAGGAAAACCTTCAGGCTGCTGTGGCTGGGCTACGGAGATGATGAGGGGCCTGGAGCATCTCTCTGATGAGGAGAGGCTGAGGGACTTGAGTCTTTTCAGTCTGGAGAAGAGAAGGCTGAGGGGGGATCTGATCAACACCTATAAATACTGAAATGGTGGGTGTCAGGAGGATGGGGCCAGGCTTTTTTCAGTGGTGCCCAGGGACAGGACAAGAGGGAACGGGCACAAACTTGAACACAAGAAGTTCCATCTAAGTGTGAGGAGGAATTTTTTTCCTGTGAGGGTGGAAGAGCTCTGGCAGAGGCTGCCCAGAGAGGTGGTAGAGTCTCCTTCTCTGGAGACATTCAAACCCACCTGGACACTATCCCATCCAACCTGCTCTTTTCAAGCAGGAGGTTGGACCAGATGATCTCCAGAGGTCCCTTCCAACCCCATATCATTCTGTGGTTCTCTTTGATGTCCACACACCAGACCTGTGCTCCTATGGCCTGATGAAGGCGTAGAGTTGTGTAAAAAACTTGTCTCTGTGCCACCTGCCTACAGATCTGACGTGCTGTGACAGTGCGTTGCTCGCGGCTGTGGTTGGGGCAGGCTCCACAGATGAAGGAGAACAAAATACCTTTCAGAACATCAGCACAGCGTGGGCTGTGTCATCATTCTGGTTACAGTTATAGCAGAAGAGCCAAGACAGGAAGGAAGGAAAGCTCCACGCTCTCACAAACCCTGGGAGACAGGCCTGTACCACCTCCCACCCAGGAAGACATAAATGTAGCTTAATGATATGTTGGCAGGTGCTTGATTGAACCTTCAGTTTTCTTGGCTTCCGGCGTTCTTTCTCCAAGTGGGCCATCTGGCCACCAGAAACGAAGGTTGCCCACCTCTCAGGGCTTCAGCAGGTCAGGCAGAATGACTGATTTGAGCCAGGAGGCACCAAACCTCATGAATTTGTGGCAGTGAAATGGTTTGAGAAATTTTTCTTTCATCACACTGGAATTCCCCAACCTCAGTACAACCAGGATGGTTAAAAAAAAGTGAAAAAAAAAGTCCCTGAGCAATGAGTCATATTCTCCTTAGGAGATGTCTGCAAGGCGTCTGCAGGCTGCCATTAACTCCAGTGGTTAGCAGACATCATAATTGGTTTTTTCCTCTTAATTAGAACACCGTGCATCAAAAAAGAGGATTGGTTATATTGTTTTCCAAAGGAATGGGTAGGTCTCTGCCCCATGGTGCAGCGTGGAGCTGCCCGACCAAGCTGAGTACCTGCACCAGGGCTGGGAAGGTGGTGGTTCTGCTGGCCCATGGTGGCACCACGGGCTGAGATACCACTTGGGTGTCTTTACCCTCGGCACCACGCACCCCTGCCATCACCGGCATCTTCCTACCAAAGGAAGGACGTGGCTGTGGTCACCAGCGGCACAAAAGAGGTCTTTTCTCAGCTGCAGGTAGGGGAGGAAAATAAAAGAGAAAAAAAAATGAAAGCGGTAGAACTGACTCTGAAAATTGAAACTCTCCTGCTTTATGGACACCCTGCATCAGAAAAGCAAGTGGAAACTGAAAGAGAAACTCTCCCAGGGAATGACTTGGCACATTTTGAAAAGCAGATTTCAAAGGGGAAGCTCACCCTTCAGGAAGCCAGAGCTTTGCAAAACACTTGCGTTTGTTACTGAAATAGTAAAACCAGAACAATTGTCATTTAAAAATAACAACAGTGGAAGAAGGGGAAGGCGGAAATAAAAAGGCCAGAAGGATGATCTCACTTCAGCCCCCTGCCTTCAGCAAAGGCAGGAGCCAGGGGGCTGTGCATAAACTCCCCAGGGTGCCCCGGTGGTGCCCACACTGGGGACCGCAGATGGCTCCCACCACCCTGTGAGATGCCCAGGCACCCCCCAGGGGACAGGAGCCTGACCCCTCCAACAGCAGGTTTAAAATCCTTTAAAGTTATTTAAACGGCCAGCCTTGGAGGTGGCAGTGGTTTTTTTGCAGGGGGAGGAGGAGGGAAACAGCTAGAGCTCACTCGCCTTTCCCTGGCCCTGCTCAGCAGGTGGCAGCCTGTGTCCACAGAGTCCCACGCGTGTCTTCTCCTCCTGGTCCCCAGGATGAACTGGCAAGGATGGACGAGAGCTGCATCCCCCTGCTCCTTCCCAGGCTCTCCTCTCCAGGGGATGAGTTATTCTCACCAGGAAAGGACCTTTAATCATAGAATCCTTTGAGTTGGAAGGGACCTTAAGGATCACCTAGTTCCAACCCCAATGAAGGAGCTCACGAGCTGGAGGCTGGCTATGGCAATGGCACGGAGCCTTGCCATGGTAGAGCTGAGCCTGCCCTTGGGCTGAGCCAGTTCCAACTCCAGTTTTACACAGAATCATAGAATTTCCCAGGTTGGAAGGGACCTTTCACATCATCCAGTCCAACCATCAACCCAACGCTGACAAAAACCACCACTAACCCATGTCCTTCAGCACCACGTCTGCCCAGCTTTGAAATCCCTCCAGAGATGGTGACTCCACCACTGCCCTGGGCAGCATCTTCCAAGGCTTGACAATCCTCTTAGTGTAGAACTTCTTCCTAATATCCAATCTAAACCTCCTTTGGCATGACTTGAGGCAGTTTCCTCTTGACCCATCACCTGTTCCTTGGGAGAAGAGACCGACCCGCCCTGGCTGGGGGGAGGAGAGTCTTTTAGGGAGTTGGAGAAAGCAAGAAGGTCTCCTCTCAGCCTCCTTTTCTCCAGGCTGAACAACCCCAGTTCCACAAGACATAAAAATGACACCTACGATGCCATAAAATGCTGTGCAGCAGCTGTTGTAACGCTCCTCAGACCTGGAGATGAGCACAGCCTGGTGGCCTTCAGCCAGCCCTGGGATTAGGCGGCTCAAGAAAGTCCCACGGTGCGGTGTCAAACTGCACAGCCGACGACTGGGGAGCGCCAGTTTGGAGCTAAACACCTCATGGAAAAACTGTGTCACACCAGAACGTTTGGGCTGTGAACCCAGCACTCTGAAATCTGGATCTGGCACTGCTGCTGAAGGACGTGCAGCATCACCTGTGCCAACATGACTGGGCGTCGCAGCGAAGTCTTAATAAAAACTCACATATAAAAGCAAGCTGTTGAGAGTTAGACATGTCATTGATGGCTTAAGGAACTTATGGAACTGCCAAAATACCAATCAAAGGTAGTCATTAGTGACTGAGGTGGTCACAGGACGGCTGTCACAAAGCTTGGCCCTCTGGAGGGCAGTCCTTGTAAAAAAGCAACTGGTGAAGTTGGAGGAGGAGAAAGGGTGGGTGGCAACAGCTCGGAGGCTTTCTGGAGGAACTGGCTTATGAATAATACCCTTAATTGCTACAACATGCTGTTGTAAATGGTTTTGTCTTTTTTTTTCTTTTCCAGGCTTGTAAGTTAGCCTATCATTTTAAATAACTATACATTAAATGCAGTTTTGACTTCTGTTCTAGCTATAGAAATCTTGGGAATAACCACCTCAGGAACCTTGCTGCCAAGATACTTTTTAAATCTTATAAAAACTATGGCTGTTGCTTCCATCAGAAAAACTGGAACGATCACGAGTACTTGAAAATACACAATCCTGTAGCTTGAGACATCAGAGCTTGCACAGGGCTGCATGGACTCTGCTTTTTGTTAGCTCTATTTATGCATTTCTAGCAAACCAGCAACTACCTGGGCAAGGTGCACAGCTCCTCCACTGAGATGTCTTTCCTGCAAAAGGGTCTTAATGTAGGAGATTTCATTAAAAAGCTTTTCCCTGACACCAGTGTAAGGAATTTCCAAAGGGCACCACACAAAGATGCTGTCAGGAGAGCAATGAGCCATGTTACTCAATCCAATTTAAATAGTAATAGATGACACGGGCAGGTAGTCTTCATTCAGGGTGCCCGGGTCAAGTGGTTTGTTGAGCAGTTGCACTAATGGGGGCTTCCAAGGATTCGTGGGCTATGACTCGATGCCTTCTGGACAGCAGGATGATGGAGCAACATCCACCTGGTGCCCAGGGGATAGACACTGCAGGGAGAGCCACGGAGAGGCACAGAAAATTATACATCATCACTTGCCTTCACAACTGTAAGACTCCATTAACCTGCCGTCAGTGCAATCATTTTAGGCCCTTTTTTTAATGTTTGTAAACAAAAACAGATGAGTAAATTCATGAGCTGGAAGTTGGGGTCTGGACACACGATAAAAGCTCTGTTCTGTGTGAGAGACCAGCTCCCTCTTCCCTCCTCCAAAGGCATTCCCACATGCAGCACAATAAAAACGCACAGATCCCCCAGGAAACGCAGTTTTCAACATTCCTTAACTCCTCCGAGTCCAAACCAACTACCAACAGAACGTCCAAAAGCATTTCTCAGAAAGAAATACTGTTTTCCTACTTTCTTCTCTCAGCTGTGGACCTCTTCCAAAGAAAGATAGCAATGTATTCCTTTTTTTTACTTAAATGGAGGAAATGGTTCTTCCAAATGTGACTCAAAATATTGTTGGGTCAAATTAAATCAATCCATCATGTCTGGACGGCAACCAGGTCCAGAACATTTCGGCAGAGAAAGTGTTAGAAGCTGTAACTCGTTCAAAATAGGACTTGAAGTGAAAGCCTGCTCTGCTTGGACTCCCTCAGGTTAGCAGTTGGGATAATGGGGCAAACTATCCTCACCAGAAAGCAAGAATTTGCCTTTTCTGGGCAGCATTCCACCCAAGGATCTAATCAGTCATCAGCTTATATCACTTACCCTTAACAAATCTGGGCAGACCTACAGAGCAAATCTACAGGGGAGGCCATGACAGAGCCAAAAAGAAAAGCAGATTTTTTTAAATCTAAAAATACTAGAGCAACATTCTTGGAGCTAAAGACATGGTTTAAGGTGGGATGATGCCTATCTCTTCGGTGCCTTGCCACACTATCAAACACAGAAATGCAAGTCAGATGTTCTTCCTCCTCCTTCCACACCAACCCCATACTAATTGGTGCAGTAGGTCACAGAATCCTATGGGATTGGAAGGGACCTCTGGAGATCATTCAGTCCAACCCCCTGCCAGAGCAGGTCCCACAGGAACGCGTCCAGGTGGGTTTGGAATGTCTCCAGAGAAGGAGACTCCACCACCTCTCTGGGCAGCCTCTTCCAGGGCTCTGCCACCCTCACAGGAAGGAAGTTCTTCCCCATGTTTAGATGGAACTTCTTATGTTCAAGTTTGTGCCTATTCCCTCTTGTCTCTTCACTGGGCACCACTGAGAAAAGCCTGGCCCCATCCTCCTGACACCCACCCTTTAAGTATCAGATCCCCCCTCAGTCTTCTCTTCTCCAGACTAAACAGACCCAAGTCCCTCAGCCTTTCCTCGTAAGAGTGATGGTCCAGGCTCCTCATCATCTTTGTAGCCCTGTAGATGTTAACATCCATGCGAGATGTTGCAGAACCTGGCTGGAACTCCTCCTCCTGGTCTAGAACCCACCTCTCAGGAGCATCAGTCTGGGCTGTTTGAGGACATCTCTTCCCTGATCACTCCTGTTGGAGCAGTTTCCACTATGTGTAATTAAATATTCATTGCTGTGTGAGTTTGAAATTGATTGCCTATGTTGCAGGGGATGCTAAACTATTAATTTATTCCCAGTAGTTATCTGGTGGACCGCTTGCCACAGTGGTCAAGGAATTGAGCCCAAAGGCCCGGGGGCTCAGTGCCTGCAGACACTGGCATCTCCTGAGATATCAGGAACCTACATTCTCCTGGGGGACTAATTACTTCAATTCCAGGTGGCAGCAAGAGCAAATACCATGCTGTGAAGGCAGTGTTAAGCTATGAGGTATTTTTACTTTGTCACGCTACACCGTCCTTTGGGATTTTTGGAGGTTTTGTTCTTTTTTGCCTAATAAGGTATCTGGGACTTTCTTCTTTGAGAGCACAGTACCGTTTAGGATATCAAACAGGAAATTAAGGCTTCTCGCTAAGGTGAAACGAAAGAATTTTTCCTGTTCAACAATGAACTCCAGAGAGAGTTTCTATTTAAGAAGAAAGGGCTGGAAATTCCGGCCACCTTAAAATAGATGCACAAAGTCTCCTGCTTCAAAAGCTACTGGTTACTTTCTGAGATTCATAAGACTAGAAAGGGCTTTGGAAGGTTATTTACTGCAGTCCTTCGCCTTGAGGCTACGGCATTAACTACAACGTTTTGTCCTAGCTCCAGAGATGGAGACTCCAAAAACTCTCCAGGCACTTCATACTGATGTTTCACAATCTCTAATCCTAAAAAAGTTTGTCTTGATATCAAAATGAACCCCGGGGTGTATTTTCAGTGCTCTACATCTCGCCATACCCACTAGGACACGGAGAAGAGATTGTTCCCTTCCTTATTACAACAGCTTTTAACATATTTGAATATTGTTGTCATGCTTCTTCCCACCTCATCTTTCTCCTTTAGGCTACACAGCACCAGTTTGGTCAGCCTTTCACTGGAGGGCACAATTTCTGCACAAAAGACAAGCACACAAAAATGAAAAGAACATTTTTTTTCCTGCTTTTCTGCACGATCACATCAGCAGGATTAAGCATCCGAGTTCAGTTGCCCTCTTGAATTTCCCTTTGGTTATCGATCTTTGAAACTGGTTAATTAGTCCCCAGATCAGGAGTGTGTTTTAAGCTGCATACAACCTGTCTACATTGCAATCCGGAGTTAAATAAGTAGGGATTGTTGACTCTCCCTCAGGTAGCAGTATCTCTGCTTAGGGGTATAAAATGCCTAGTCCAGGGTTCTTTCTGAAAATCTTATGCTCAAAAAAAACTTTCAGTCCCATTTGGCTAAATCTCCTGCCTTCGTTACCACCACCTCAGCTGGAGAGGCAGAATTTATGCAGTTGGTGCTTTAGTTCCACAAAGAGCTGGCAAAAATACAATGGCTGGAATGAATTTCTGTGGCCCTTTTACAAGCGTGAAGGTGTTTTACACATGACCAGATCTGTTGTCACAACCAGAACTTGGCCCATTCCAGCTCATTTTCACAAACCCTCGAAACATTGCCCCGGGGAGTCGGGCTCTGTAGAAAACCACTGGGTATTACAGTGCTTCGGATTCCATTGCCAGGGAAAATCCTGCTTTAAGCAGGATGGAGTCTGGGTTCACCCCATTTAGATACAGGAGCTGAGATTGCCCTGTGCCTCTGTTTCCTTTATTCTGCTGCCCTGCTCAGGGTCTGCTGAGGAATTCTCTTTTCCTGCCTCACAAGGTGACAAATACACACCTTATTCCTCTAAATGGATGCCCTTCTCTGTCACCGTGTCCTAAAGGCATTTATTAACCTTTATGGGATCATTAACTCACTGGAAATGTTAGGAGTTATGACTTCCAAAATTACAAGAACAAGATCTTAACACTAGACATCAGATAAGCAGAGTCCTTGCCATGACAACTTTTACCCGTTTTCTCAGTATTTTCTTACAAGATACAGCCAAACCATTACAAGAAGAATTAATGTAATTGCGACTTGTCTAAAGAAAGTTCTTTCCTGGAATGAGTCTTTAACATTTAATTTCAACATAACTCTTATGCTCATTGTGATTGCAGCTCTATCTGAATCATTAAATGATTTTCTGAATCATTATAATTAACCAGCTCCTCTGCTGTTGGGACATGGCCAGCAGCCAGAAAAGATGCTGACCAGGTCTTTTAAGGGCATAACTCCTGGTATGTCCTACCCCATCCTACCCCATCCTCACAGCATCCTCTGCTGGCAGCAGCACAGCTACAGTCCTTACAATTACATTCAAAATTTAGTTTTCTCTTAAAGATCGATAAGAAATGGTCAACCTCTGAAGAAAGAACCCTTCCCTCAACTCACAAACTCCAGTGCTGCTGTTCAAAGCAGGTTTCAGGACACACAGATGGGAACTCCAGCATGAACAGGGCTCAGTGCCAAGGGAAACTCTTCACAAGGTATCACTAAAATAAAATCTTAATCTAAATAAGATAATTGGATATCAATGAGACTAAGCACCTGAAGCTAAGCAACATGAGTATTTCTGTCCCTAACTCCAAGGCATCGTTTTGTATAATAAATATATATTCTAAATGGGGTGTGAGAGTGGATTCCACTGCGGGATAATCAAGGTGGGCAAAATAAAGGAGGAGGAAGGTGGCTACTGGGAAATGCATCATATTCTCTAAATCTCACAGATCCCTGCATCCCACAAGCCATGCCTTACTGGGGGGATGCACTCACGTCAGAGGTCTGTTGGCATCGCTGCTGTGTGGATCCCACAACTAACACCCTATAGATGGAATTATTTTGTGGTCTCTCTTTGCCTGAAGAAGACCAGCACCAGTTGTCAGATGACACTGGTGAACCAGTTTGTTACCAGTAGAAATTTGGATTCTGAACAATTTTTGGAGTTTGAACCTCGACAGGGATCTTCTCTGTCATTTGGATCCACCTCATTCGAGACACTGTGTGACTCACCAGCCTGGAGGTCAGCTCTGTGGTCCAAACTGGGCACCAGCTCCTTGGGCACCTTTCCCAGCACCAGCAGCCAGCCTTGCTGCCTTCTGAGGAAGCAAGGAGGAAAAAGAAAATAAATATGGGAACCCAAATGAAAGGGCATAAAGATTTTCCTATCTTTCAGAAAGCTGGACTGTTCAAACAGCTGCCCCCATCCCACTTCAAGTGGGAGATAAAACTTCTGCACGATAAACAACGGGACATGGGCTACAGCTGCAGAAATTTGCTTTTCCTCCTTCACTGTTAAATCAAGGTGCCAAAAATAACAGCCAACCTTCATATGTGGACACACATCTTTCTCCCTGTCCTCCACCTTCTGCCCGTCCTATCACTCCAGTGGGTCTGCTGCTGTTGCACACACAGAGGCTGGGTGTGCAATGGGACACACAATCAAAGTGGCACTCCTTGAAAGCTCTGGAGCTACCGTTCAGGCATGGTGCACCACCCAGTGAAGCATGTTCCATGCTGAACCAGCAAGGATCAGGCTGCCACTGCCAGAATAACTGGCACAGGCTAGTGCCAGCCACCTTCTTCCTCAGGAGTAACCGGAGAGCACGCAGGAACCGAGCCAAGGAATTGTTCTGGCATCAGAAGCAGCTTGAACCTGGCCACCTTGAGCTACTCAGACTCTCCTAGCTGATGCATGCCCACCTTTTCCTGCCTTGGAAATCACCATGTGCTTTTCAGGGTGACAGGCAAGGAGACGGTTCCCAGCTTTGTTCACCCAACCTGCTGAGGTACACCTGGGGCAAACAGGAAGAAGAACGTTGGATGCTTTGGCCTGGTCTTGAGGGCATCTGCTTCTCACCTGGCAGCGGCACATCCTCTGCCAAGAATCCTGTTCTGCACAGAAACTTCCCACAGGTCCTGCGAGGCTGTCCCTGGAAGGAGAGGAATTTTATCAGCCTTCCCTTGTGGCTCTTCATTTTCTCTTCTCTGCCACAGGTATTTTCCAGGACAGTAGACAGGACAGCAAAGCTGTGGCCTTGGTAGAAAGCCTAGTTCTATCCAACCCATAACTTTCCTGCCCTATTCAGCAGAAAGGTTGAGAAGTCCTGCCTTTGGGGACATATTGCTTCCAGCGCCCAGTTCCTCACACAGCACCCACCCTTACCCAAGGGAAACAGCCCAGATTCCAAGCACCTCCATGGACCATTCCAAGACGTTTGTATTTCTGCTGTGACAGCCCAGTGTGCCTCCCGCAGGGAAGGGCAGTGACCCTCTCTGCCTGGCTGATAGATCTACCATGGCATCCACCACCAGTGACGTCCAAAATGCCACCGTCCGAAAGACGCTCCACAAAAAGTGCTTATTCCCAGCACTGTCATCCAGAGGGAGTTTGCTGGAGGAGAAACAACAGGCCCTTTTCCACAGCGTCAGGAGAAGGCTTCCTGCCTTCTCAGCAAAGAGCTCTCAAGAGGGCAGTGCTAAGTGGGAGCAAGACGGCCAACACCACCCAGATCAAATAGAAAGCAAAAAAATAGATGACTGATTGCATCATGTTTCCGTGGCAGTAGCTAACCGAGATGTGTAGAAATGGACCCAAAAAAATTGCAAAGAGGAGGATCAGTTGTACGCCTTGACTAGGACAATTTTGGAGTACGCAGACTGCCCTGTCAAAAAGCTCCATGATGGTGTGTCTTCTCATTTTGCCAACGAGGTGCTGAGTGTTCACCCGTTAAGCTGATGTTTACCCCGCTTCCACCATCACAGGGGAAGATTGGGATCTCAGCCCTAGCTCCTCCACTGACCCAGCAGTGCATCTCCCTCTTCAAGAAGATTCAAGAAGGATCTTCCCCCTCTGCCCCTTAAAACCAAACATTTGGTCACTCTTAGAGCTCACCAAATCCCTCCTCCTTCCCACCTCACCACTTCTCACTTCCCCTCCAGAGCAGAGTTTTACAACTGTCCCCCAGCGCTGGGGACACAGCCTCTTCTGCCCCCAGTTACTCCACTTGATGCAGGTGAAGAAGAAAGGGAAGTGAACATCACGCATGGGATCGGTGTGTGGAGATCCCATGGGCTGCCTCATCCTCCGAACCCGGCGTGATGTGCCAGCTGCAGCATCCAGCCGTGTTCACGTGGAAGTGGTTGGGGTTCTTCTGGCCACTTGCTTGGCGTTTGCTTCCTCTGTCTGTGTTCTCCAGCTCTAAATTCCCATCCGAAGCCAAGGTTTTATTGCAGTGCTGTGCAGAGCTTTCCCTGCCCACCATAAAGCCACACACAGGCTGTATCCCATCCCTCCCCACTCCCTTAAATCCACGTGCAAACTGGAACACGAACGTACCGCAGCAGGATGGCATCTCGGTGGTACAGGAAGTCGTTGTTTGGGTTGGTTTGGGGATTTTTGGTGTTTTTTTCTTTTTTTTTTTTAGCTGACCTTTCCGTTCAAAAATCAGGGAAGAGCTGCTTTGTTTCCTCCCAGCACACGCAAAGCTGTAAGAACAGACCCTGAGGGGGGAAAATAAACCAAACAAACAACAAAATAAACCAAATATAATCTTTGTTGCAAAGCCAGTACCATCAGAAATTCTGAGCCCGTTTACCGTTAAGAGGGAAACAATTAAAACATTTAGTCAAAGGTCAGGAAGGAGCAGCAGCCACTTAGGAACTTTGCCAGAGCAAACTAATAAAATCAAATGGAAATGGGACTGGAAGGTATGTTTTCTCCCTCAAATAAAAATCACCTGACTGGGAAGTCTTGTCAGAAACAAAAGTTTGCTTGGAACAGTGGCGCGAGTCTGATCTTGTGTACACTGAATTGAGTGGGAATAATTCCAGCATCTTCCCTGGAAGCACAGACCAAACCTCCCCTGCCTAACTGTAAGCAAAAATACCACCTTTTCAGTGAGTAACCCTTATTTTAAGAGATTGCCATAAATTCTATTATTTTTCACAAAACAGGCAAAAAGCAAAAAAAAACACAAACCCTTCCCAGTTTTGCACTGGTGAGGATTCCCTCAGCCTCGTGGGCTCCAGGGAACACGGCCATGGGGTAGGGAAGTCCACACACACAGCAGCCCACACACTGAGGGGCCCAGGTTTGATTCTGAACCATAAATCACCACTTACGTAAACACCCAATTCTACTGAATTCCACCCAGGTCTCCTCCGGCTCCAGGAGAACATGAACGAGGGTGACACCACCTCCAGCTCCTCCAGCCTGAACTTCTCTATTGCATTCCAGAGAGGCACAGCCCAAAACTTTACCTTTAGACCTTCCTGAAGCTATTGTGCAGCCAGGATCCAAATGCCAGCTCAGGGTACAGGCTGTGTACAGGCTGCAATTGGCAGGCTCCTTAGGTTTTAATCTCACATACTTTGCTTTTTTTTTTTTTTGGTTTGTTTTTTTTCCCCCAAAATACTGTCTCAGCAAGTTGTTCTGGACATGCCATTCAAATTATAGGAAGAGCCACAAGCATTTTGCTTCAAAGGTACCCTTAATTCTGTTTAACTGAGCTGGCAATAACATTGATAACGTTATGTAAAGGTGACACAGCGACCTGTTTCATAGAATCACAGAATGGCCCTGGGCAGGGACACCTCCCACCAGACCAGGTTGCTTCAAGCCCCCTCCAACCTGCCCTTGAACTCCTCCAGGGATGGGGCAGCCACAGCTTCTCTGGGCAACCTGGGCCAGGC
>JAOQGM010000002.1:20855671-20876547 GCA_027564225.1 Gallinago stenura
AAGAGTCCCAAATAATTCAAAAAGCAAGAAAACCTTTAGGTTTAGATTTTTGTATTATTTTCATATCAAAGTTAAACATTGCTTCAGAGTAGCAGTTATTTCCACGCTTGAAGGAAAAAAGCTATATTCCATATCAACTCCACATTTACACATTTGGGTTTTGAACATACTATGAGATTGAAAAAGCCATTATGTCAGGTATTATATTTTATTATATTGCTGAAAAAACAGATTGTAGGTGTGTTATTTTCCAACACCATTGGCTGGTCTAGCAAAAGATAATACAACTCGCTACAAACGCTGTTACTCATTTTTATAAGTGTTTTAATTAAGTTAATATGTAGTCTGCTTGGCTTGTTCCCCTCTTCCTTGCTAAGATTAATTGTTCATGGCTCAATCCATCACCTCCATCCTTCCTGAGCACAATACTGAAAGCAAGCTTGAATTTTAATTTTCTGTTTCATGCATAGCCATGTCACTTCCGTTTCCTCCTGATTATTTCTGAGTGTCTCCTCTAAAGACACCAACATTCAGTTCCCCAGTATCAACAATGCCCAAGCCCATTTGTACCTTTACAAACTCAGCTCCCATCTCTAGTCTGACAGTCCACAGATCTACCACTGAACAATAGGTTTTGTCCCACCAAAAACTTGCTTAAAACAACCCAAAACAAAACAAAAATAAAAAAACCCCAACAGTTTTCTTCAAGCATCTTCCCACAGATGTTTAGGTTTTTACCTAAACTGCAAGCTCTGTGAGGCAGGGACCCTTTTTCTCTGTGCTATGGTCATAGAATGGCCCAGGTTGGAAGGGACCTTTCAGGTTGTCTAGTCCAACCATCAACCTCACTCTAATAAAACCCATCACTAAACCATGTCTTCAAGTCCTATGTCAACCCATCTTTTAAATACCTCCAGGGATGGTGACTCCACTATTTCCCTGAGCAGCCCATTCCAAGGCTTGACCCTTTCAATGAAGAAATTTTTCCTAATATCCATCCTAGACCTTCCCTGGCAGGAAGCCCTAAACTTGAGGCCATTTCCTCTTGTCCCATGGCCTGTTCCTTGGCTGAAGAGACCAACCTCCCCTGGCTACCCCCTCCTTTCAGGGGGTTGGAGAAAGCAAGAAGGTCTCCCCTCAGCCTCCTTTTCTCCAGGTTGAACCCCCCCAGCTTCCTCAGCCACTCTTCACAAAACTTATTCTCAAAACAGAACTCCTCTGGAACTACAATTTTCTGGCATTGCAATAATAATATTGGTAGCAATAGCAAATAATATGCAAAGCAGAAGATTTGTGAGCTGGAAAAGAATTAAGTCAACTAAATAAATCACATGCTATAGTTCTACTTTTTGAGCTTCAACTAAGTAATAATTAATTCCTTCGCATTGAGACAAACTGGGTTTTTTTTTTTTCCAGCCTTCCACGGTCAAAAAGTTGGATGCGATGCAAAAGGAAGATTCGGGATGCGATCACATGTGATTATAGAGTAGTTGCTCTGCCACAACAACAAATTCCTCTAGGAGCTAGTCTGTGAGAGTGTGCTAAAACCCTCTTTCAAAAGTTCTTCAAATAAGCAATTATTGATAATAAAGCTGAAGGAACATTAGATTTATATGGAGCAGAAGTAATTTAGTACTGGAACAGGTGATATCCTCCAAAATAAGAGGGATTCAGGAGCTTTACTTTAGTTGCAGAGTGCAATATCCTTTATTTTATACTTATCTGAAATCTGATACGACAGAGAGGAGGATTTTCTCTTAAATGAAAACAGCCTTTTGGGACTAGAGCTTGTTTGGTTTGCATTTTTTAGCTGTGACCTTACTTCTGAGACACTGTGGTTTTGGCAACTACATTATTGCTAATCTCTTCTGGAAATTTTAAAAACTTTAGTTTGAAAGGGTTATTTCTGCATTATTTTGTTTTGTTTTTCCCCCAAGACCCTAAAAATAAGAGAGATAATGGTTTATACACTAAGTGTATAAATTTTCTAAAAAAATAATTTCAAGATAGAAAATGAGTATGTACAACAAACACTTGTAAAAATTTTAGTATTAATGTGTGTAATGCTGTGTCATCATTACTAACACAATACTCAAGGAAGACAAAGTAGAAAATGCACATCTAACAAAAAACTAGACATTTTCTGTGTCATGCACTAGGATTCAATAGTAGCTAAATATTGCAGCAAATCACAAATGAAACTTGCTTTTTGCCTACTGTAAATTTTGGATATGAATGCTTAATTTGGAAAAAAAAAGGATTACTAAACAGAACTAATTTTGTTCCTGAAAGAAAAAAATGTGCATTTCTGTTTTAAATAAATGTGTTTCTAAAAGCTAGAATTGTCTAATATGCAACAGGTTAAAACAGGAAAAACAGAACAGAAAGGAAAAAAAAACATCTTCAGTTACATTTTTACGGGAAGGCTCTGGAACTGGTGAGACCCCTTGGAGGTTGGGAACCAGTACAGTTACACCAGTCACATTTTCTTCCATGTGCAACGCTTTGCCTGTGGTGTTCTCCTACAGGATGGAAGGTTTTAAATGCCAGGAGATAGATTAGGATTGCAGCCATGAGATCCATAAGCACTGTTTCCCATAGGGATTATCCCAAATTCTCTCCCCTCAAGCTTCACTTCCATTTCCCAGGCTGCTTTGCTCAGACTTCACTACCTGGTGGTAATTAACTGGTGGATGAGAAGCTGGACATGAGCCAGCAATGGGTGCTCACAGCCCAGAAAGTCAACCATGTCCTGGTCTGCATCAAAAGAAATGTGGCCAGCACACAGAGGCAGGAGATGCTCCCCCTCTACACTCTGCTGAGACCCCACCTGGAATCCTGGGTCCAGCTCTGGGGCCACCAACATCAGAAGAGCAATGGTGGCTCAGGGTGAGCTGGGGCAAAGTGGGACAAGGGAGGAACAGAGGACAGGGATAGCTACCTGTATGTGATGTGGTACTTGACTCATTAATGGTCCACCACCGGTGGCCTAAGACCAGAAAGACACTGAGATATACCAAGCACTGGTCACTTCTCCAAGATATCCTCCTGTCTTCCATACATGGAGTCTTTGAGACAAGTGGATGACAATTTTGGACAATGCAAAGCCTAAAGCAAACTTAACAGTCTACACATCAGGATTAAAGTATACATACGTCAACATCAAAGCTTGGGCCCTTTGCAGGGGATTCATTCAAACCCATGTTGATCTTGAGATCAAGTTCCCAGAGCTGTCGGGAGCTCTCCGAGAGCTTGCTGTGAAATTCCATTCATGAAATAGCTGTTTCTCACTGCTTTGTTCCCCATGCTCTATCTACCAGAATAATTTATATTTTTATTCGCACAAATTTACTACTGGGAAATTTTTGTTTAAAAAAAACCCTCCTACAGCTTGTGCACTGGAAACTGTCGCAGGAAACGTAACATAAAAGCAGCACAGTCAGTAAGTGCTCTCTCCAAGTCAGGACAAAACCAGAAGACAAGAAACGGCTTAGATGTAGCTTTTCTGTGTTGTACCTGCCAAAGTTCCCACATCGGGTTTCAGGGGTTCGTGCTCATATTTTCCTTTAAAAGATATTTTCTCCTTTCACTCTAAAAGAAGCTACACTGTCATCAGAGGAAGCCAACCAGACAGAGCACTTTCTCTGTAGTCAAGCTCACCCTGAAGTCAAACCGAAAAAAATAAAAATTACACTGATAGTTTGGCTCTGTAATTTTTCCCCATTCAGCTTATAATAAAAACTACAAAGTTTCCTTGTTCCCTGTGGTTGCAGAGCTGATAAAGGTCAGAGGCTCTACTTGGGAACTTGCCAGTCTCTAGAGCAAATGGCTTTATCTCCAACCTGGTTTGTGGGAATTGTTCAGGTATCAGTGTTAGACTTGTCTAAAAATGTCTAAACATATTTACCTCCAATCTGGTTTGTGTGAATTGTCGAGGTATCAGTGTTAAACATGTCTAATGATGTCTAAACATGCACTTTGATATTTTTCTTTTATACTTTCAAGTTAGCCTTTAGCATTTTGAGCTGCTTCTCATTTATATTTTTAAATTTTGCAGCTTTTTATTTCTGTGCATCGCTCTGCACAGGAACTGAGCCCTCTCAAAAATCTGATCTGACCAGGATTCAACCTTTGTTGCATGCTTTGCACTTCATGGGACTACATCATCATTAGGTAAAAATTACACACTCTGGGTCTAATTCTCATCAGTAAAAAGTTTCCAACTGTGAAATCAGGGTGAGATTCAGAAGGTTAAATGAAACCGGATCCTCCAGCCACAAGGAGTGGTCCCGTCCGTCCCTAATTACGAATCCCTAGGAAAGAGAGGACAAGGGGAATCGTCTGTGGGACTCCCTAAAGTGTGCTCTGCCACTGCCCTGATGAGCTCTGGTCTCCGGCAGAGGAGAGGAGGAAACAAGCTGACATGAGGGAATAAAATAAGGCAATGTCCTTCCTTGTATTGTGAGGGGACTAACCCACATGTCATCCAGAGATGGGAGCCACCTCCTGGGGCTGCTGAATTCAGGGCCATGAGGAATTCATTGCCTGCCCAGCATCTGCGGGCCAGATGAGGAGGAGAAAAACCCCTGTTTCAGCTCACCTGTGGAGTAATGGATGTTTGTGGCTTTATCCCATGACAACTCTTAAGTGCTTCATGAGTCCATCCGCCTGCAACACCAGCCCGTAGTCCGGCGATGGAAGTTTCTCGGGAGGCATAGAAGGGACTTTCTCACATGGGAGAATTTGTGGACTGCAGTGAAAACCTCCCAGCAGCACAGGCCTCTGCTCAGTTCCATCTGTCAGAATTTTCCAATGCATCTGGCAAACTAACAAACAAACCCATGTGCAAATCCATTATTAAAAGTAAAAAAAATCTTCCAGGCCTACAAGACCTATGCTTTTACCAAACTGAACCTTCTTAAAATAGAACCTTTTGGCTCTAAAACATTGTATTAAACATTTTAAAGATATTTTTTTTCAATCACTCTAATTGCCTCTAGATGAAACCCAAGGATTGATGTATTCCTTCTGACGTACAGGGTGGAGATGATGCTGGGCATCCCAACAGACAGTCTGCCTGATGCACCAGACTTCCCTCTGCATTTCCCACGGAACAGTCGGAGTTTCCTGGATCACTGTGTTTGTCTGGGAGGAGCCATCACCCCCTCAGCAGCATGTCTGACGCAGACCAACCCTTGCTGAAGAGATGCTGAGCCTCGCTCAGAAGCCAACGAGGGGGTCATTGAACCCTCCAGCACTGACTCATCTGAGCCTCGACCGCTATCTGATAAACTACAAATAACCCAAGGTAGGTTTTAACACTCTAATCACTTTCACTCTTGTTATATTTGTCAAGATCAAACACAGGGAAACAAAACACAATAAAACTAAACCTTAAAATTGTTTACTCTCTCAAGCAATGCTTCAGTGCTGCAAGCAAACAACACCCCCTTTTTCAGAATTTGGGGGGTACACAAAAGTAAATTTAATTTGGGGTTTGTTCATTAGTGGGGACCACTAGTGTAGTGTCATAAGATGGAGAGAAAGCTCTGACATCTCTAAACCTTAGCTCAAGCTCCATGGTCTCTGCTTATCTCGTCCCCATTTTTCACCTTAAAAAAATAAAAACCTGAAACACTCTTAAAAAAAATTAGCCTGCTCAATCCACTTCTGTATACACCAAGTCCTTGTCATTTATCTGTATTCCTGAGGCAGTACTTTAACCACAGCCTATTTTCAGCAGGGCTGACCTTCCGTATTCCTTCCTTCCACCCCTTGTTCCCTTTCCCTTATGTCCAAGGCACACCCTGATAGCCAGCTCCTACCCTCCACTTCTGAGTGTTATCTGGCTTTATAATTTTACCAGACAACTTGGAAAGATAACATAAGTTTGACAAGCTGCAATCTAATGTACATAAAACTGAAAGAGAAGTTAATGTGTAATGGAAAAGGGAAATGAGTTGAAAGACAAGCTCCTAATAAAAACTCCTAAGAATGTGCCATGCTGGAGTGCCAATGAGCTGTGATGTGGACCATGGGCAAGACTATTCAACCAAGAGCTGTAAGAAACTCCTGTAAAATAAGAGCTGTAATCCAACTGTTTACTTTCATCCAGATATGCTTAACTTGTAATCTGTATCAATCCCCTCTTTTTGCCCTTCATGCTTTTCAGAGCTAGAAACCACTTTCCCCAACTAACCCTGGGTAAACACTCCAACTCCCCACTCGCACAGCGTTAGATGTCACAGAAAGTGTTTGCTTCCACACTTCAAACTGGCAGCTTCAGTAAAACTAACTGGAACAAGCACATTAATTAATGTACTTCTGCTTTGGACAACAAAGAGGAAAAACCCTCACTAAGTAGCTCACCAAATGGCTTGTTTAGGCTCAAAAATAACCAAGGAGCTATGGTGAAAGGCGTAATCAACTTCAGATGTCTGTTGCACAGTGTTTCCAAAAAAGAAGAAAGACTATTTCTATATTTGCATCCTCAATAAAGCTTTTGATTTCTCTTATTCTCCTGTCTCCTCTCTTGAAGCTGTGCCTTTCGTCCACCCAAAACCAAGGGAAGAGACTTGGAGACTGGCTTCTGTTTGAGCCTTCAGGGTCAGCCCACAGCTAAATCACAGCAGTTCTTTCTGTCTAAGACACTTCCTACCCCAGCCAGGCAGCCAAAAACCCTGTCCATGTCCTCCTCCTGTCGAGTATTGCAACATCCTTTCCGCGGGAGTTACTACACACGGTTCTGTCCTGCTCCAATCCACCCAAAAAAGCAGCTCCAAAAGATCAGCACACTCATCTTTTCGCCATCACATCCTTCCACTGTTGGCCCCCATCGATACCACACAAAATCAAGCCTCATTTCCTTCCTTTTCAGGGCCTTTTCCGCCCGTCTGTCCATCTTACAGAGAAATATCAGCTCCCAGCTCCAGCCAGCCTATTCGCCTCCACTATCCGTCTCCTGTTAAACCAAAACCATTTTTCTGTCCTTTTCCAAGATCACACTTTTCAAGGATACCCAGACCAGAGTGTGGAACAAAACTGTCCCCGATCTCCCTCCAACTGCTTGGAACTCCCCATTCCCCAACACATACGCCGTGTTGGAGGGGGTGTGAGAAGGGGACGGGAGGATGTTGTAGGTACTGTATGTTTACACAGCTCCAGTCACAACAGAGGGCTTCACCCACCAGCACAGTTCCTGCACACTGTGATAATAAACAACTGGGACCAGAGATGGGCTTCCCGATCCCAGCTGGGAGTGCTGAATCCCTCTCCAGCACAGCACAGTCTTTACCTACAATCACTGCTCCCCTTCCAGCCATTCCCAGTGTCCCCAGCACTCAGCCCCATTCCCACCCATGGCTCAGGACCAGCCAAAGCCATGACACAGCTCCTAGACAGCTGAGGACTCAGAGGAGACCCCTGCGGTGATGCTGGCAGGGCTCCTCCTGGCCAAGCTGGTGTCAGGATCATAGAATTGCCCAGGATGGAAGGGACCTTTCAGATCATCAAGTCCAACACTGACAAACCCAACACTGAGCCATGTCCCTCAGCAACACATCTGCCTGGCTTTCAGATACCTCCAGGGATGGTGACTCTACCACTGCCCTGGGCAGCCTCTTCCAATGTTTAATGACCCTATCAGTGAATATATTTTTCCCAATTTCCATCCTAAACCTCTTCTGGTGCAACTTGAGGCTGTTTCCTCTTGTCCCATTGCCTGTACCTTGGGAGAAGAGCAGTGGAGGAGGGAAAGCACACCTGCAGCCCCATGGAGTGATTCACAGCTCCTGTTGAGATGACTGGGGTCCCTGCCTGACACTCTGCTGATGGGATACAAACCAGTTCCTGGGCTCAGGAATTCTGCCAGAGGTAGTTGGGGAAGGCAGCCAGCAGAGCCCCTGAAAAGGGGGAAAAGGGGTGCCATCACATCACAATGGGAACAGGGAGAAAGGGGGTCAGGACTCCTCTCAGGGAGCATCGCCAGCCAGTTCTGTAACTGCATGAGCAATATTGTCCAGGTTGAAAAAAATAAGAATATAAAAACTTCATCTACGTGTTGGCAGAAAGTGACGTAGAAGTCCCTGCACCAGGAGGGGGTCCTGCTGGGGCTCATTGCTCCTCTTCCAGTGGTGAAGGCTGAGCACTAGTGAGGGTGAAAAATACTGGGGGTCAACAGAAAACTGCGGAAAATTCAGCAGTTGCCCATCTCCCACAGGGAATGGCAGTGCCTGGCTCAGCCCAGCACTAAGCTGGTTGATTCAGACCCTGCCTGGAAACAAGAAACCACATAAATTTGGAGTCTCTGGTTTGCAGGGACTTCTGGAGATCACCTAGTCCAACCTCCTGCTCACAGCAGGAATAGCTTCAAATGGCACCCAGGGACCCCTTGTCTCTGTGCCAACAGCTCATGGGTTTCAGGGTCTGAGCTGAAGTAAAGTGTTTGTAGAAATGCAAAGAGAAGGTGGTTTAAACCAGGCTGAAGACACCATATCAATGTCCATATGCCATAAGCAAAGGCACTGGGGATACCTCCATCCTATGCTCACTTTTGTTCTTCTGCCTTTCTGCTTTCTCTGTGTCTTCAGCCAGATGCAGTTGACAATCTGGTGGAGAGCCAAGTGGCCTCTTCATCTGTGCAAGAATAAAAGGACAAAGAGCCAAGAGTCATTTGCACAATGAAGACATTGTGTCCCCAGACTCCTTCAACATCAGCGCAGTCCGTGACGGAACTGGGGGTGGGGAGGACATCAAAACCCTCGGTATGGGAAGCATTTGAGTTGACATTCAAGTACAAACAGCTTTGCTCTATGAGACTTTCTGCCACTAGAAATTACTACATCTGCCTGAATTTGAATACACTCTGACCTAGATCTTCAGCAGCCCCAAAAGAAGATGGTTTCCCAAGTCCCCTTTCACAGGTATGTACTGATTCACTCAGGAAAAATGACAGAAGATAAATTTTAAAAAACAAGGTGTGCAGAGAGTGGATTGAGAGTTGGATTTTGGGTGAGGATGCAAATGATCTGATCAGGGAGTGGGAGAACCAGGAATTCCCCCCTACCCCCCAAAAAAAATCTGGGAATTTATCTCTTGCGTCACTGTTTGAGTATCGGCAGGAATGTTGTGAGCAGATTGATCCAAAGCAGCAAGATCATTTCCTGGTCCTGCTGCTGAGTTTGTTATTTAGAAGTGTCAACTGATGTTTGGACCATGAGTCAGCTCATACTCTTTATCAGTGATAAGTTGGTTTGTTGTTTTACAGCGATGTAACAATACTTTAGTGAGGAGCCATAGAAAGCCAAATTTCTCAGAACACGAGGATTTAAAAGTATCAAAATTTTTCTCCAAAAAGCCAGCATTTTATAGCAACAAGCTATGATGGTGCCAATCTACTTCCTTAGACAAATTTTCAGCATCCCCTTTTAAATTTTTGATGTACAGAAGGAACTTTTCTGATTCAGCTGAGTTGACAGGAAACACATCTCTAACCTCTCAGTGAAAGAACGCTTCCAAGCAAACAAAAATTACTCACCCCTGCAGATCGCTTTCATTTTCCTTCCTGTGGGTGCCCACAACACAACATCTTACCCAATTCAGCAGGGAGTGATTGTAACCAACTGTTAGGAGCCTCTCCCCTGGCCTCACGAGTGACCCAGCAGCTCACCTTGCACCATCCTCCTCCATAAATCACACCCTCCAGCCCCCCTGTTCCAGCCTCCTTTCCTTCTGCACCACGCTCAGTTCCACTCCCAGGCTGTGATTTCCTTTGGCTCAGCCAGTTTCCCAAGCGAAGTAATCCATCAGGATTTTGTCTCCCTTCTCCCTAAGGAAAACAGTAGCATTTAGATCTACTAAGTCTTCCTTCACAGAAGCTTTTTTTTTTTCCTTTATTCCATGGTTTGTTTTTTGTTTTTTTAAAGAAGCTAAAAGGCAATGATGCCTGGAGACGCGCGCTCTCTCTCTCTCTATCTTCAGTCTCACATTAAAAACACTTTTAAAAGTTTGGGAGCATCACCAGGAACCTCAGCTCTGATTCTGACAACACTTTTTGCAGAAAGCAGTGTCCTGAACTGTTTTCTGAAAGTGGGCTCCTGAACTCTATGTGACTTAAGTTCTTTGAAATACAGGCCACCCTCCCCTTCAGCCCATTCCCAACAGGCTGAAGCTCTACATCTCTTTAATCCAGCTCTGCCCAGCATGATATTGGGAATTTTTTTGGTCCATCTCACCCTCGTTCATGTGAAACACTGTTAGAGATTACACTGGCCTTTGTAAAAGAGCAGAACTCAAAAAAAAGAGCTTTTTGGACAAAACTCATGCAAGCTTTAGTAACCCCTTCAGTAAAGAACTAATGTTTAGTTTCAATTCTGAATTATATATCCCATTTTCTATGGGATCTAGCACCTATGGTTATGACTCCTCTCATGTAACCAGAACAGATTAAGCAAGCAGAAATGAAATTGCTTTGTACGTGGTGAAATAATTCTCGAGTATAAAAAACCCACAGCAATTAGGGTAAAAAAAAACCAACCTCGGAGTGTATGTAAAATAAACACAGCAGGGATGATTCAGCTGTGAAATGCCAAACGATCAGCTGCTTTTAGGAGGGGCGGGATGCAGGTTTCTGCTCGCACCATTAGAAAACAGAAGCCACATTTACAGGCTTTGCTTCCAGATAATCCCAAACCCAAAATAAGACATAAGTGAAATGAGAGCCCAGTGGTGGGAATGTCATTATTTTCAGCATCTGGTTTATGCCAATTCAACATACAAGCTGTGCACAGCACCCTCACAAAAGACTGCATTTTCCACTCCCTGCTGACATCAATCATCCATCCAAACACATCACAGGATTAAAACATTCAGTACAACCATAATTCACACTGTCAGTAGCCCAACTAGGAAGAGCTTTTCATTAATTAGGTTATTAGATTAAATATACACAATGATATGCAGAAGACAGATGTCTGGTGTGCACTTCTGGTTGCTATACAATATGAAATAGAGAAGCCAGAGTAAGACAATGTAAAAAAAAGAAAGGAAAATGTACTGTCTTTTGATAGCAGAGTTGAAATAAGATAAAATATCCTCCAGAGACATCATACATCCAATGCCCCACATAGCAGCTGGGTGATTTTGTTCAGAATAAAACCAAACTGTTATTACTAGAAAGATGCATATTTGAACAACAAGAAAATTTATATTGTCATTCCTGAGGTTAAAAACAATTTTTGTTTTTGAAGTACCACTTCTACTTGATTCATTTCCATTTTTCAAAATTAAACATGTTCCATTTTGCTTCCAAATTAAACTAATAATTTTGGATTAATATAAAACTTGAAAATACCAAGAAAGAGGATGTAACTTTCAGTCTAAAAATGGAAAGACAAACACCCCGCTTGGTTTTATTCCAAGTGACTGTTTTTCCAAGCAAGGCAATTAAAGTCCCAGGTTGTTCTGTGACACAGTTGTTTCTGGAGAGCTCTGCACATCTGTGTGCCCCTTCCCCTGTGGCCCCTGGAGGGGGGGGACCAGGGCAGGTGGGGACACCAAAGCACCGCACTGGCTTCCAGCCTGGAACCTCTCTCCCTTAGAAGCTCCTCGGCTGCTTTCTAGCCATCTCCTGCAGAACCACCATGAGTTATGGGCTCTGAGAGGACATGGGGGCTTGGATTAGAAACAGCAGACATTAAGGAGGAAAACAAGAGTTTGAGGACAAAGAAATAAAAATCTGTGGAACTGGTCACTGGGAGCAATGCCGAGACGGTACAGGAAAATAGTGCAGGGTGGGTAAGATGAAATGAAGAGAAAAAAAAAAACCACCTAAAATACAAAAAAGACATTTTTAGCAACTATTTTTGAAATTAGGTGCCAGAGCTTTGCATCTCCAGGAGGTCATAAGGTTAAGTTTCTGTTTTCACTTCAGAATGAGTTTTAGATGAATGTAATTTATCTAAAACATTACATTGGATAAATTACATTTAAATAAAAATTGCATTTATCTAATTGTAATTTATTGCAGAATGTTTGCATGTGACTAAGCTGATATATCCCAATACGGGCCAGCTTCATTCTCTCAGTCCTCAGCTCACTTGACCAGGAAAGGGGCAGGAGACAGACTTGGCTTCTGCAGCCCTTAGAAAAAGGGCTCAAACTGGATGCTGGGCACATTTTGTGCTCAGGCTGCAGCTTCTCTGCCCAGACAGAAAGCAGGTCCAGCACTAGAAGCTGTGAGTTTCTTTCTGCTCAATCTTTTACCCAGCCTGGTTAGTTTTCCTGTGCCATCCTAGGCAAATCCCACAGTCTTCAGTACAATTCTGGACCATGGCATCATCAGCATCACACAACCCTCTTCAAGTGGAGCCCACTCTTCCCATTCCACCTGCAACCAGTCTGCATCTTGTGAAGTAAAATACACATAGGCAATAGCAGGCATACATCTACACAGAACACATTCAGCTACAATTTGGGATCTACATTGCTCATTACTTTCCAAGGCATCAGGAATGAAAATCGATCAAGTCCAGTCACCATTATGACAGCCTCAACAGTTTGGCATTTTCTTCAGTTGTGCAGGTCTCCTAGAAAATATTTCAATTATCCCAATTTCCAGAAAACTGCTCCAAAAAGTTATAACCTATCCATTCATTTAAAGAGTATTCAGCCACGAGTGAGACTTTTTTTTAAACAATGCTGACAGTGGATAATGATACATCTCCCAAAATCCTGACAGATGAAAAGCTGTGAACCAGCATCACTTCTGACTGTTGATGGTCTCTCCATTTTCATTCCCTTAAAGGGAGGTCCAGTAATGAGGTTGACTGAGAGCCAGAGGCTTTGGAGGCAAAACCAGCATTGCAGAGAGGTATGGCAGCACAAAGAAGGTGAAGGGAAAAAAAAAAGCCACCCAAAAGATAAATGAGAACTACAACTACAAAAACCATCAGAATTTATCACAGAGCAATTCTCCTTGCTGCAAAGACAAAGCGAGTGTTTTGGCTAACCTCAACCAGTGTTTAGACTACTAATTTCCACAGATTTTCTTATACCACCTTCACAGAGCTGCTTGAGGTCTGAACCAGGATTTCACATGGACAGGAAACTCCCCCTTGACCACAAGAAAAATCCTTCTCTCTGTCCTTAAAGACTGTTATTCCCCTTTTGTACTACAAAGTTGAGAAAACCCCCAGAGAACGTTTCAGATCCTTGTACTTTTGAGTAAGTTTAAGTTTTTCTTCCCCCCCCTCCAGATTGAGATGTTAGCTGCGGCTCATAGGAAACATTGCTAAAGCCTTCATCAGCACTTCCTTTTTTTCGGAGGAGAGGTTTAATCTTCATCTTGACATGCTGCAAGCCAAAACCGAGCTTCTACCTGGGAGCAAGGATTAGGGCCCACTCGGTTGTACTTTTTCTCCCCCATTCTTTCCATTCCAGATGCAAAACAACTTCCATCAGCTGGGATGACACAGCTCTGATCACTGTGATACCTGCAGGTGAGGGCAAATGCTGGCAGAGAATTGCTCAAATGAAGCAAGGGCAGCTCTTTTCAACCCATCTCCCAAAGAGGAAGCGTTTCTGGAACTGGTGGCAGGACCTTTTAGCCAGCTCTTGCTTGCTCAAGCTGACACCAAAATGCTAAAGAGAAACTAAAGTAATTTTTAAAAAAAGAAAAAGAAAGGAGGGGAAAAAAAAGTGCTGTAGTGTTTTCATTTTCAGATATGGTGCAGGGCTTCTTCTCTCAGAGGGGTGCAGGAATGTCCTAAGGAGCAGGAGAAGGTGAGCGTGGGCAAAAGCACCCTTGGCAAGGAGGCTTTCTGGAAAGGGGGACACAGAACTGGGAGGGATAACAGGGCTGGATGAGGCTAGAGGTGGTTTGACTGGGGTGCAGGAGTCACAGATACTTGTAAGATCAGGTGTGGAAGGGAATAGAGTGGGGATTGCTCCAGTCAAAGAGCCTGGAGGCCAAGGTACCAGCTGGGGACAGACCGATGGGATGGTCACATACAGTAAGATAAAGCCAGATGAACTGAACCTACACGTATTTCCTGACCACTCCATGCCATTTTCAAAGGCCTTACAGTTTTAGAGACAAATAACAGCAATTTGCAACTTCAAGGAAAATTCTTTACAGCAAGTTCATCTCCACTCAGCAAGGAGTATCTTTCTTCTCAGAAAAGGCTACCTCATGGGATGATTCATGTCTCTGCTCCCAGAGTTTTAATGGTTTACATTACCATCATGCAATCTTGGGTCTCAAACTCGTCTAAACTACATAAATCAACAGAGAAGTGATTGACCTAGAAAAAATTTTACAATAATGATACTGCAAACATTTTTTAGTGGTCAGTGGTGATTAAAAACACAGATAATTTCATATTCATGCAATTATATCACAAAATTATCTGCCTTCACTTGGAACTGCTGCCACTCTGTAGCAAACTGCATCAGCTGCAATTATCAGTCCTAAAATAACACGGGCTCTGAAGTTCACAGAAGTCCTTCCTCCATTAACTTCTATAGATTTTGGAACTTGGTTTTAAGAAGAAAAGTTATTTAATCAAGGTTGAAGTTACCTTTCTCAGGGAATGTCATGTAAACCGCAACCCTCCCAGTGTTTTTAGCCTCTTCAACTCTTGCTGGTCTTTATGGTCATGTTTCTGCCTTGTTCCACCCTTGGTGTGGTTTCAGAAGTTGAGCATCCCGAGGCAGACTATTGCTCCTGCTCCTTTTTTTCCCCTTCCTCTTTTTTTTTTTTTTTTTTACCCTTTTATTTTTCCTCCTCTGTTTTTTTAAATTGGCCCCATACTTGTTATTTAGCCTCACTGGCTGAGCTGCTTTTTAGGCAGCATATTCTTACTGGGAATAGATCAGACTTTTTGAAGACCAGCAGCAAATACAGCACCCTTGAATGATTTAATGTATCTATAATTCACTACACTATTTGAGGTAGCAAATTCAAATGGGTCAACATGCAGCCAGAGCCAAAACAAGAAGCACCAAAGCACAGTTTTTACAGACTTTCAACATAAAGAACAGAGCTGTAGTTAAATCAAAGAAATTGTTTGTGAGTTGTAAACTCTTGTTTCCTGTGAATTATTGTCTTTATGCATTACACACTATGACCACAAAATCCACAGGCACTCTGCCAGGTCCTTCCTGGTGCAGCAGCATCTCCAGCTACCTCCAGGTTTTCTTTACTGCCCCACAAAATGCTCAGTCCTGTTCCCAGAGCTCACCATCCACACCACAGCATCACTCTTCTGTCTCCTCTGGCCTTTAGCTAAAGAGCAGACAGCGCAGGCTGCAATTAATCAGAGCTGCATAATTGCCCAGGGGCCAGCAGGCTGCCTTCACACAGAGGGAACCAGGGCTGGTTCCTCCCTGCCCCTTTGTAAATGGGTAAATAAAATGGTGTAAAGACCTCTCGCCTCTGTCCAGCCAGTGATTTTCATAAAACATGAGAGCACTTAATATCTTTTGGACCTCTCCCGCTTTTTCCAATTCTGCGGAGTTGTGTAACAAGTCCCACAAATTACCGGAAGACACTGACAGACACGGCAATTTCATAATTCCTTCTGAAACAGAGGAACATTATCACACACCCCCCCCACGAGTTTCAGCTGTCTTGTTCTCTGCCAGCATCTCTTGACTCAGGGGAAAACCCTTCAGTTGCTCCTGAGACTGAGCATTCGTGGCCCACATCTCCCCATTGATGTCCCCATCAGTGCTCCCTCACGGGCCTCAGTGGAGAAGGTTGCCTCCATCAAACCACCAGCCATGACTCTGGTTTGATGTCATCATCAGATTTCTTACACAATACTTTATATACCACGGCGGGGGGTGGGGGTGGGGTGTTTGTTTTAATTTATGTATATATAGAAATAATTACCCAAAGAAAACAAGCAGGGGGGCTTTATTTATCTATATATTAAAATTATTTATATATCTATATATACACACACACTCATGAGCTACCTCACATCTTGACTGGACAATCACCAGAAGCGCCAGGCATCCATTCCTAACAACCTCATCCTGGAATTCCCACCAAGCAGAATGAAACCACAGTTCTTCTCGGAAAGCCACTGCCAAAGGCTGTCACATCAACCACCAGTTACCTTTGTGTGACTCAAATCCAAGCCTTGCTTTGGATCCTGTATTAAGTTTTTTCTATGCTGCAGTCAAGAATTTTTACATTAAAAGGCAGAATTTGAGCAAGTGCACAGCTGTAACAGCATAATTATGAGAAAGCCCTTACACAACTTTGGATTTCACACCTTTGATCACATGTATTGCAAGAAGAAAATCCAGCTTATAAATCCCTCTCCTTGCCACAGCCAGCCAGAAGTTTAGCAAGTGCTACATCTACGTTAAATAATCAAGATTTGTAATAACAGCACTGGGAAATAATAAAGCCTCATTACTTGTTTTGTTTGCATATTACTGCTTTGTAGATAACACACACCCAACAGCTTTTCAGGTATCTGAAAGGACCGATTACTGCCAAGACAAATGTAGATGTTTACACTAAGAAAGTTTTGATTTAATTCCTCTAACAAAAGAGTGAATGCAGTTTTCACAAAAGACATGTTTTAGATTTATTTACTCTTACACCACAACTTCACTGGAGCCATCGGGAAGGCATAGGTACCAAGAAAGCTCTTTGGCATAGCAGGGTAAAGCAGACAGTTGAACTTCTCTGCTAAAATGCTTGGGATGAGTGAATATTTACTTTCCACTGCTATCAGCATTTTTTTTTTTGGAGTTAAAAAACTCCTATGGTTTTAAATTTAGTTCTTGTTTCTTACTCTCAGACCTAGTGGGAAAAATACATCAGCTCACAGCAGATGAAGAACGTGCATATTGATGGATTTTATTCCTCGCTTGGCTTTTCCACAACTGTAATAATCAGAAATATAATTCATCCTCAGGGAATACTCAGGTCTCAGAAGAAAGCTTGGCAGCAAGAAACAGGTGCTATACATCATTTCTGAATGCAGAAGGTCCATACTATGCCTCGAGCCTCCGGGGAGGTAGCTTTTTCCTCCCTGTTTGTAGAGCTCCTGGCACCTGGAATTTGGCTAGGGTTTCAAAGTTACATTATAAATTTGAAATATTTATATTATTATAAATATAATATATATCCCCTATATAGAATTAAAATATATATTCATGTATTTGAAATAGAGCCTAATAATTTGCAGTTAGCACTATCAGGATGGTTAACATGTAGAAATGATACTGGTGCTGGTACATGAGTGCCAAATTATCCCATTATGCTACGATTAAAAGCTCTGGGAGAAGAGCAGTAAGCAGCAGTAAGCTGGAGGTCACCAGGCAAAGGAAATAAGACAGAGACTCAGCTTGTTGGGCTGACATGGCCGAGTGCATGTCCCTTTCCAACGTAACACGCTCTGCTCTTTTGTTATTTGTCCGCAGCTTTCACAGAAAAGCAGAGCTGTCCTGCTAACCCTGCCAAGTGTGGAGGGAAACCAAATTCCTCCTTCTACAACAAGATTCAATTACTCAAGATACAAATCAGAGTCACAGAGAAGGAAAAAAAGAAATACAAAAATGCATATAGTGTATGGGCCAAGCTGCGCAGTTGATTTCCAGGAGGAAAAGGAGGCAGAACAGTAGGATTAAGACCCGGTTTTAACATGGATGGGAGGGGGTTTTTTGGTTACAAACGCGGCGTCAGGACTTGCTAGAAAGCAGAGGGAGCAGCGAACTGCCAGTCACGGCCCTTGCGAAAGAGCGTTGCTACGCAGACTAATTGCCTGCCAGCCAGTTAGGAAGCTAGTTAGGGATTTTGCCAAAACCCAAAACTAGGTTTAGGATGCGGGCAGGGCAGCTAACAGGGAAGGGAGACGGCACAAACCGGGAAAGTGGTTCCCCAGAGGAGAGGGGCAGGAGGAGGCCTCAGGCCCCACGGCGGCCATGGGGAGCCAGGGCCACGGAGAGAGAGGGAAGGCAGTAGGCTGGAAGCCATCAACCCCACACAAGGAGCGATTAAACATTCTTTTGCTTCCCTCACCACATTAGTAACGGAGCTACTGAGCCACTGCTTGCTTTCTTAAAGCTCCAATTGTGGTTTGGTCATGCTAGAACCACGAGGTGGTCAAGCATCACCTCCACAGGGCCTGGACCCACCAGAGACCCTGCCCCTCACACACCTTACCCACCATGGAGGTGAGGAAACCACAGCCATGGAGGAATCCATACCTAGGAACATCTGAGCTGCCCCACCACCCCCAGGCACACTCACCACATAGAAGAGAAGCCCAGCATGAGGAATGGTGCCTCCAGCCAGCATGGCGAGGCAAACCAGTGCCTCCCAGGACTAACATTTAGGAGAGAAAAGTCTCTTTGTCCTACTCCTTTGGGCTGGGATGAACTGGAGTGGGCTCTAAAGTAGGTGGGAAGGTAACGAGACACAGGTGGGAAGGTAATGAGACACAGGTGGGAAGGTAATGAGAGGTTCTCTCACAGGTGGGAAGGTAACGAGAAGCTCTTTCACAGGTGGGAAGTTCTGGAGAGAAAACACCCAACATCACAAAGCCACCCTGTATGGAGCCCAGCAAGAGAGTCAAAGGGTCAGAGCCAAGCATTTGCTGTCTCCAGAGGTAGTTTTCCAGACCAGGACACAAAGGAAAAGCCTCCGTTGGCAGCAGGATGGGTTCTCCACTGATGGAGGCACAAAGGAGCAAACACCAGATCACCCAGTGGAAAAAAATAGTGGGAACCTGGCAAAGCAGCTCCCAGCAATTTTAAAGGAGGAAGGGAGACTGTCAGCAGCTGCTCCAGGGAAGGAATTTGGGGTTATCAGGAAAAGTGAATACAGGGGAGAAGATCGTTAAGACACAAAGAGAAAAATAAAGGTGATAAGGCAGCTGTAAGCTCAGCTGACCAGCTTGCGGGCTTTGTAAGCTGCAGGAGCCAGAGGAGCTTGCTCACCCAGTATTAAATCATTCCAGCCCTTAGCTTAGGTATATATGTATATTTCACTTGTCCATTTTTCTGGACAGCTTGACAAATTCCTTTGTGTCAGCTATTTAGACTAGCCCTATAAGTTTTGTAAATAAAACACTTGAAGAGGCTTTGTAATCACCCAAGCATGTTGTTTCTTCCGCAGTTCCACAGTGAATGTCTGAAGAGGTGTGTAAACAGCCTCACAGCAACACAATTTCTGGCGGTGTTTGTTCATACCCTTTTGATAGGGACTACACCTTGGTCACCTTAAAAACAGATTTTCTATAGCTTACCCTAGACTTTGGGCTACTTAGTCCCAGGAATTGTTTGCTGCTTAGTTCTGAGGACAAATAAAAGTAGCTGCCATCTAAACTCTCCCTGGAAGTACAGGTCACACATCCTTCCACATCCCTCCGAATCACCGGGCTGTGGCACTGAAGCTTCTCTCAACAGACTGAACTCAAGGCAGTCGTGTTTCTGCCTGCCTGGCCTGTAAACCATCCAGCTTGCTCTGTTAGCCTTTCGGTTTCCCACCTGTAAAACCCCTTATTACAAAACCGAGCATGGAAGAGGTACTCCAGCCCATGTGCCTGCAGATATGGTTTTTTTGTTTGTTTTTTTTTTTTAATTAATCTAATGCCAGATGACACAAAAGTATGTTTGCATTTACGCTGACCAAAGGTGGAGCTCCCTCTTGCAAGTTGCCAAGTTTGGCTGCCGTGGGAATTTCCAGAGGGAGCTGGATAGCAGAAAGGAAAAACTGTGAGCAGGTGTGGAGCCTGTACCCCTGTACCACCACCACCCCCCCACACACACACACAGTAAGAACCTGAGGGCTGAAATCACCTGTAACAGGGTAGGGAGGGTATATCATACATATATATACACCCAGAGATGCCATCTGTACCTGGTGGGACAGAAGCACCTGCAGGCACATCGGATTCCCTTCCCTTTCTCCTTTCTCTCCTCCCCCTGTCCACAACTCCAGCCTTGATCATGGCGATCGTTGCAGTCTGGAGGACAAGGAGATTCCTAAGCTTTACAAATCTTCTTTCTAAAAAGAAGAAAGATTTAAAAAACCCTCAGCATCATTTTCCACAGCTAAAGGTCCCCCTGCATTAATTCTGTTCCCTTTAAAGGCTGGAATGCTTGTGTCGGTTGGTTTTGGGGGGTGTGGGTTGTTTGGTTTGTTTTTTTTTTTCCGTGTCCTAAGCAGCTTCAGATTTCCATAAATTAGAAACACATTTAAGTTTTGGAAAACAATTGTTTGGCAGTTTTTTTTAATGAGAAAAACATAACACAAACAGAACTGCGGGCTGTGCTACAGAGAACCTTTCAGGTTGGGTGGGAGTGAGCAATCCAGGACCAGCCTAAACCTGGGAGCAAACGGACCCAGGAGTTTTGTATCTTGAGGGAGTCCAAGATGATCCATTTTTGTCAGATACAGAACTGATTCAAAAAGGATTGCCCGGATGCAGGCAGGTAACAGTGGAAGCTTAATGCTTGTGTGTGAAAGCAAGAATAAGTACAACTGCAGAAGTGACCACTGGGTCCACTGAGATAAAGCCACATCAGGGAGTTATTCACTCCTTCCCCTAACACTGAGGGGCAGCAGATGTCAATTAAGTGCTCCGTCACTACAAATTGCTTCAAAACCAATTTGGAGATAGTACAGTCTGATTGCCCAAAGAGATGCTTGTTTTTCATTTAATCCAGACAACACACCCGATTAATCAAGTCACTAAATCCATTAATGACATAGAGTGTTTTTCAAATCATAAAAGATCGTAGCTGCAGACTGGGTTGGGTTGGAAGGGACTTTGGAGATCATCTCATTCCAACCCCCTGCCCTGGGCAGGGACACCTCCCACCACACCAGGTTGCTCCAAGCCCCATCCAGC
>JAOQGM010000002.1:20885011-20899773 GCA_027564225.1 Gallinago stenura
CGGCCCTCAGCACCACCTCTGCCCCCCACCTCCGGGGATGGGGGCTCCACCACCTCCCTGGGCAGCCCATTCCAAGGGTTAATAACAGTCTCAGTGTAAAAATTTTTCCTAATCTCCATCCTGAACCTCCCCTGGAGCAACTCGAGGCCATTTCCTCTTGTCCCATCACATATTCCTTGGGAGCAGAGACCCCCCCTGGCTGCACCCTCCTTTCAGGGGGTTGGAGAGAGCCAGGTCTCCCCTCAGCCTCCCTTTCTCCAGGCTGAACCCCCCCAGCTCCCTCAGCCTCTCATCATGGGATTTGTGCTCCAGACCCCTCACCAGCTCCATTTCCATCCCTGGACCTGCTCCAACCCCTCAGCTCCAGGGTCTGAATCCAGAGGAGGGACACAAACCTCTGCTTCCCACATCTGCCCCCAAGCCCCATGCCCACGCTGGGGACGTGAGGATGAAGAACACCTTCCTTTCAGTTCTGGTGAAAGCCCTTAGCCTCAACACAAACAAACACTTTTCTTAATCAAAATATTCACCTGCCCAACCGAGCTCCGCTGAAAAACCTCTCCAGGCACGGGAAGAAAGCCCCATGGAAGGGATGTTCCTGAATCCCTAACAATGGCTGGGGATGGGAAGCTGCCAGAGAAGCAAGGTAAAGCTTGAGAATTAACAATTTATCGGGGTCAGTTCTCAAGATCATTACCATCGGGAGAAGATCCTAAAATTCTTTCCCTCAGAATTAGTAATTCTGCAGTGAGAGAGGGATTTGCCTCCCCTACAGCCACACAGCTGGAGGGGTCACACCATGACACACACTCTGCAGCTCGGTGTCCCCCAAAAGTGGGACCGGGGCAGTGGCCGTAGGGGGGTGGTACCACCCATACACCCTGCTGAGGTTTCCGTTTCCTTGGGGGTTTCCATGAGTCCTACCCGTGTCAGGACTCTGTTCCTACGAAGTGATGAGGACGGGGCCGTGCTGATCTCCCAGGACAAGGCGGTGCCGCGGCGCCAAAGGGGAGCAGACATTCCTAAACCTTCCACCAAGATCCATGTTTTATCATAAATCAGAAAGCCTGTTCCTCCACCAAGGTTTCCCTCTCACGTGTTGTAGGTTAGTCATTTCTGACTTTTCCTGGTGTTTACCCTTCCTGCAAGGCACATTGACCATAAACAGTAATTAACGGAAAAGCAGCTTATTTGGCTCCCAAACTGACAAAACTCTTTCTCCCACAGGAGCAGGAGCTGTTTCACCACCACTTCCCACGCTGAGATGCTTCTCTGTTATCCGAATCGCTGTGTAAACCTTTGCCAGAGTTGTCACCAGCCACACAACCACTAAATGGAGTAAAAATGCTCTGCAGCTCCCAGCTCCTGGAACAATCCCCGCTCCGGTGAAGCGGAGAAACCCCACCATGGCCTTTGTGTGAAGTTCCCACTGTGCTGGCTTTATTTCCAGCCAGGGATGGGTGTTTATACACCCCGCACATCTACTGTGCTCAGGGTGTGCAGAAAGACAGACAGAGCCTGAGACACCAAAGGCCAGGAGCTGGGGATCACATCCAATGGACCACGGCAATTATAAGTTCCCCGCCTCTCGCTGTAATTAAACGCTGTTCATGAGATTACCAGACGGTGTGTTAAGCAATCCCATTACCCAGGGGTTAAGGATGTGCCCCAGGAAGCTCTCCAGCCTGGAGGTGTGGGACAGGAGCCTCACCTGGAGGCCTAGAAAATGACTCCGTCCCATGTGCAGTTACTTACAATTAGGACTTCCTCTAGAAGTCTCAGAGAAGCCCCCCAAAACACCACCAAGGGCCTTTTAGGCTCAGGAAAAGCCTCTTTCAGGAGAAAAGTCACCTGGAAGCACA
Organism: Gallinago stenura; assembly: GCA_027564225.1. Taxonomy (NCBI): domain Eukaryota; kingdom Metazoa; phylum Chordata; class Aves; order Charadriiformes; family Scolopacidae; genus Gallinago; species Gallinago stenura. The sequence continues at coordinate 20,886,874 of JAOQGM010000002.1, forward strand.
TTTGGCTGTTGTACTTGTTTGTTGTACTCATTCTAAGCAGGAATAGTTGTGAAAAACTTGGCTTTCTGGCTTTTGTCCCAAAGGCTCACGTGTGCCCGTGAAACAAGAAGTGCAACACAACACATCTCCCAGCTCCAAGGAGGTCTCACCTTTATTGAGCTATCCCAAGCTTAACACACACACACACCACAGGTGGCCCCTGCTGTCCCACATCCCCTCCCCACCAAAGGAATCCCGAAGGAAACCTCCCTGTGGCACAGCCAGGGGAAGCACGGGCAGCTCCTACAGGTATAAAGCAAACCTGGGTCCTGCCAGGAGTCTGAAATACCATCAACACCTTTTTCCTTCAAAGCCTGAGGATTCCCTGAGTCTGAATTAGGAATAAAAAAAAACAAACCAACCCTAATTTATGGCTTATGCATCTTTTTGCAATTTTTAATTTTATTTTTTCCAAAAAGTAAGCTTGCCACAGTTTAAAAACACACTATTTTCTATGCCGCGTAGAAAAGGCTTCGTAATTCCAGCAGGAATTATGGACAGAAGCCTGGGTGGAATGCAACCATGGCACAGAAACCACGGCCTGGACTGAGGCAACCAACTCTGGAGATGGTGCATTTGGCACCTTTGGAACTTCTGTGCAACCCAGAGCAGCCAAAATCCTCCCCACGCTCCATGGGAAGAGCAAGGCACCACAGACCACTACAGCTCCCAAGTCAGACCCCAAAGCCAACCCTCTCCCCCATGACATGAAGGTTTAGCCCCATTTTGATGTGAAAAGTGAGAGGAAAGGGAACTGTGGTTAATACTGTCAGGCCCCACCGGGGCTCCCCAACACGATGGTGACAAGCACCATAAAAGCAGCTAAAAAGTAAACAGAGCTCCAAAGCAGCAGGTGATTAAGGGGAAAAGCCCACACGAATTAAATCACTCAAGCTCTAGAATGAACCCTTCGGCTCTTCCCTCACCAGTAGTTTACTGGGGGGGCTCGTTCCCTAGTGGTCAGTGCAAAGGAAATGCAAAAACATGAGCCCGTGACATCATTCTCCTCAAAAGCCATAAGCTACTGACAAAGCCACCTGAAAGTGGTGTTTCTTTGAACCGCTCCTCCTGTTCCAGGAATCCACGAGGGCAAATAAGATCCCCCATCCACAGGTGGGGTGTGAAACACAGAAGGCTCCAGGGACACCGATGAATCATGCAAAATGTGGAGATAAATCAGTCCCAACAGCGGAGAGTTCAACTGACAGCGGTGACCTTCTCTGGCTCCACCACAGTTCTTCTGGGCAACATTGAAAAAGGAATTCATGGGAAGAAAGCCAGCTTGTCCTAATGGCTAAAATAATGACAATGCAGCAAAAAAGCTACTAAGTGCTTTGTAAAGTACCTGCACCGAACGGGTGACTGCGGGTCGAGGGGTACTTCCCACAGCTACTCAGAAACCACAGGGTTTTACGGACAGAAAAATACTGTGTGTTTTAATTGCCAGGCACCTGAGGCGCTGAAGGGGCTCCCTCCTCTCTCAGACATGTCACCAAGTTCCTGTCCCCGTGTCCCTTCTGCGCAGAGCCACGCTGCTGGGCTCCCAGCACTGCCCCACGGGCTGAAAAATCCACAGGGAACACGGAGGATCTCTGCAGGACTGAGAAATAATACTGAGAAAAACCAACCAAACGTGAATCCAATTCAGTAGTCACTGCTGGCATTTTAAAAATGCGTCATAAATAAGCAAAGTAGGGTTATTGCCAGAAAAAGCACGTGTTCCAAAAGGATTAATTCCTGGTGAACTAATGCTCTGAAATACTAAGCCGGTTTAGAGGTACTTCCTAATCATGTTAATTATCTCGTTATACATGCGGTAAGGTGCATCAAGGCCCCAGATGAAATCCAGATGTTCCCATTCCGGAATGTTTTTGTGGTAAACCAGGTTTGTGATCTGGGTGAGCAGCATAGCTACGTCCTTGGGGTCGGCCAGCCAGTCCTGTCCACCCGTCCACACCGCCGTGGGCACCGTCATCGCTTTGATTTTGTAGAAGGGGGGAGTAGACTGAGGAGGGGGAAAGGGAAAAACCAAAGCATTAGAAAGAGCAAGTCTTCGGTGTGACAGGACACTGCAGCAAGGAGATGCAAGGAGAATGCAGCAACATGCAAGGAGAATGTTCCAGAACGGCATTTTCTCTTCCCCTCTGGGGCAGCCAGAGGTGGAGATGGAGTCCTGACTCAACAGAAAGTGTAACTCCAGGAGTTACTCCAACATTACAGCCCACACAGCAGCAGAGCCATGGCCAGAGGGGCTTACAGGACAGCAGGTAGCTGAAGTCTCAGAGAATCCACCCCATTCAGGTTATTTCTAAGCCCTAATATCAAGTAGTCACAGCGATTGCTGCTCTGACAGTGTGACACTGAGATCTTTCCCAGGCACTACGGTGACAAAGCAGTAAAATATTTTTAGTATCACACACAGCAACTTAGAAACCAACATGCGTGGAGATGAAAGAGTCTGAGGACAAGCAGCACACAGGAGCGGAGAGGGAGCAGTGCACAGTGCCACCTCATGGGCCTCCGCAGGAACAGCCCTGAGGAGCACTGTGCCACCACCACAGCTCCCAGACATCCTCACTTAGCACTGCCCCAGAGCTCCACAGGCTTTCTGGGTTCTGGTTTGGGTTTGTTTTGAAAAGGCAGGTCTCCAGTCTGGTTACTGGACACACTAGAGTGACTCTTTAACATGCAGCAGAAACTCAGTACCCACAGAAGTGCCCAAGAACATTTAAGACACTCAAGAATTTTAACATCTCCATAAACTATGTCTACCTGGTTGTAGTGAGCCATATTCGCAGCCTTGCTTCCCCAGTCATAAGCTTTGAGTTCCCCAGTCTTCACAGCCTAGAAAGAAGACAAATATTCACACATACAAAGAAGAACTTCAATGTTTCTACTGCTGGAATAAAAAAAAGCACAGGTCCTCTGGAGAAGCAACACAAGAAACAGAGACATGCCAAGAATTAACAAGTATCACAGGAGTGGGAAACATTAACATTCACTGCCATTAGACTTTGTCCCTTAAGACTTCACACTCCTTCATAGCAATGGCAGGAAAGATTAAGGAAAACAGTTCAGTGTCCCCAAAGCCAGGAGGTGGCAGCTCCATGCTAACTGCTGGAATATTCACCTTGCTGTCTAAATGTATATACTTCATATGACATTCATATACATGCTATGCCTCAGGCACAACAGCATTACAGGCATGAAATCCCACACTGCTATGAAATTCAAAACACACTAATAAAATAGAAAATGAAGCCAAACAGGACAGAGCAGAACAGAACGCCTGCTGCTTCTCACGGGCTAAAAATGTAACTTGTAATCAAGAGGGAGTTTGCTGAAAGGGGAACAAATACTTGTCACAGCGTTTGAGAGTGAAGTTACTGGGGTGTATCGCTTGTTGGCCTGAAGTACAGGGTTACTCTGTCTTCAAAGAGCCTGGGGAGAGGGATGAGCCACCAAAGCCACCACCAGCAAAGCAGCCGCAGTGAGTAACTGGCTGCTCCAGAATTCCACCTGGGCTGTGCTACACACAGATTTTGGCATTTTAGCCCGTTTAATTATCAGAGACATCAGTATTCTCCAAATAAGACAGCGTCATGGATAGATTCTGGACACTCTACCTGGCTCCAGTGGATCATGTTTTGTACAGAAGTCCCCGCGGGGCAGTGTGTTGAATACACGTCCACTCGGCTCTGCAACCAGAGAATTAATTGGGTTTACTCCTCCCAGCACGACCATTATTGCTTCTTGAACAACTAACAGAAAAATTTCCATTAAAACCATTCTAAACAAAAGTTAACTGGAGCCATGTAAATAGATGAGGTAAAAGGTTGAAACATTTGGGGAATTACTTACAATTAACTGCAGAAACTTAAAGCCGAACTTTAAACTTGATAATGAAATTCCTCAAGTATTTTTTATATATTCAGAATATCTTTTTAAAAAGTGCTAGCATTTTAAGAATTGGGAACATGTTAACTAATATTTAGATGGCCCTTCAGAGAAACCTCACGTTACTCTACATCTAAACCAGTAGCTGTCGGGCCAAAGTGACTCTGAACTTCATACACCTTGAGTTTAGGAGTACAAAATACCCAGCTGAAACTTAAATCCCCTTTAAAACCATGAAAACAGTATGTCCTGGGCAAGAAAACATCAGAAAACTGCACGTTCACCTTGATATAAAATACAAAAAAAAATGTACAGTTTTGCACACAGATTGGTGAAAAAAATAATGCTAATTCTCTCTCGCTCCAATAATAAAATCCTCAGCTTTCATCCACCTGTGGATAAACTGATACCAGCTCCTACCGAGTTCAGGGAGTTTACTAAATACAGAAGGAAATCTTTATTCTTCACTTTAAGAAGCATTATGAGAAGGGAAATCTCAGGCCAGCTGCTGGTAACCAGCTTTTAGATAACAAACTACATCCTACAAACAAGCCCTTTGGAACCAGAACCAGAGATGAAGCCATCAGTAGGGTCCGAAATTGGTCCCAGAGAAAGTATCTGCATGTGTCCGCTGTTGTATCTATACTCTTCACCTCGTTGCACAAGGAATTAAATACATGCACCATTGTATTAATTCACTTCTCTTACCCACTTCCCCAACAGATATAAAATAATCTATTTTAGCTTTCCAGTAACATTTTAAAAGGTTAATCCTATCCATCCAAGCTGGGCAACTACATCCATACCAAGGAAAGATATTAATCCAAACTCAGTATGATGGAGGCCGTGTTATTTTTTTTCTCATTACATGAAGAGGCCAATCAGTTCAGCGATACACAGGCGATACTGTGGTAGAGTGCAAAGTAACTGAGGTATGAGAAGTCACCAAAACATACCATATTCAAGTTTCTCTCATTAAAACCACAGAGAAGAAAGAATATGTTGCCGCAAAGGTCGTCAAGTATTCTGTGGGTGCAAACGTGGGTCGCAAGCCACTTCAGCAAGTAATTCTGAGGGAGGAACTGTTTCTTCCCAAACATGTCCTGCAATACAACAAACACATCAGACAAACACATCATTCCATAGAACTACCCGGGTTTAGTTTTATTATACTGCAACATTATTGAAGTAATTCTCTAGGTTTGCACTTGTAACAGTGTCACATGAAAATGATTTATCCTGTTTACAGGCCAAGGGGAAGGCCATGGTTAGTGCTTCTGCTATAAACAGCGTGGTCCATCGCCCCCACAAAAATCACATGGCAACTGGGACCATCATTAAAGATGGTCCTCAAATTCTCACCTCAAATTCTAATCACTTTTAAATTCACTATTTTAACAGGAGTACTACACGGCTTCTTGTCATCAGAACTGTTTAAGGCTGAGGTTCTTTAAGCTGCACCTGCTCACGTTAAATGCTCTTGTACCTGCAACTCCCTCCCTTCACACCATGGAAACAGACCAAGCTGCGTGAGCTGCGAGGGCCACTTCCTCTCTGTGGGTATTTTCAAAACAGCCAAAGATTTGAAAATGGCCCACTGAGAACTTCCCCAAAAGTGACCCAGCTCTTCAGAGACACGCCTGGGTTTGTCACCTCCTTGTACTTCCCCACTCCACTTTTCTGCAAGTCACCATGAGAATTGAGTTCCTCAACACCACACGAACATCTGCCCAGGGCATGGATCGGCTGCTGTTCTCATTAGACAAAGTTCATTAGGCAAGGGATGGGAGACTCTAATTGTGAGCACGGCTTTGTGTAACTGCCTTTGGAGCAGGGAACTAATACTGCAAAGAGACTGGCATTAAACCTGCACAAGGTAAGCCAGAGAAGGGTTTATTTCAGGACAAACAGCTCTGGGTGGGAACCTCCACGAGCGGTGGAAAGAAAAGTGATGGTTGAAAATGACAGAGAGGAGGGTGTCCACAATGTCACATTCCCTCTGATGTTCTGGGGAAAGGTAAACTCCTCCAGAGAATGAGTCACTGGAGCTAAATAAAGCTGCTGCTCTTAATCACCCTCTGCAGGATCCTCTTCTAATACTAAATGGTTAATGGTGAAACAAATCTGTTAAAGTTCACAGCTCTGAAGTATTCTGTATAAAGGCATCACATGGCTCTGCTAAAACACACCAACCATTGTATTCATCATGTGATTTCTGTAGCTCAAATTCTAGAAACATGTACATGGAAAAACATAATTTTGTTCCATCTATTAAGTTATAATTGTAAAATACTACTTTAAACTGATGCAAATTGTCTCATTAAATAGCAGTAAAGCCGGAAAAGCTGATGCTTACTGCATTATTATGGAAAAACCAGCCCAGGTTCTTGTCAAACACATTAAGCTAACCACAGCTATTCACCTTCGCTGTTCTGCTCTTTTCATTTAGAAAGGGTTGAAAACCCTCATTTGGCCAAAAACATTTCCACTCGAATACAAACCTTGAGCAGCAGGTCAGGAAACACTCCCAGTTTTGCAAGAGGGCTGGTGGCAAACTTGACTGTAGCCACTGGTGCCAAGGCAAAGAACATTTTGATTTTCTTAGCCAGCTGTGGCAAAGTTGAAAAAGCAACGAAAGCTGTAAATAATATGAGAGTAATTAACAAATCTCATTGATACAAGTTGAGAATTTTCCCAGGCAGTGATTCTATAAAATCTAAGGTATGTTGAGTGTGCACAAGTATTTTTAGATAAGTAGTTTGACTGTTGTCTCTGGGATCAGTTTAGATATTTTAAATTAATCTGGTTGCTACAGAACACAAATTAAATGAGGCAAATCAGAAGGATTTGGTTTTTTTCTCAGAAACAACGTTTTGCTACCTAACCCAACACTTCCAGCTCTTTCTATCTACAGGTCTATAAGCTCCTGGGGCAGGCCTCACAAGCAGCAAAATACTCTGGAAATAGGAATCTTTATTCTACACATCCGATGATTCTGATTTTACTATGCAGAGTTCATTGATTTACTTTATGAGAAACTGTACTGGTGGGCACCTGACACTGCAATTTATCATTTCAACAGCTTCCCTCTAAGTAAACACAGAAAGGTTAAGTGTTTTTTTTTTTTTTAATGTTGATGAATATTCCAGAGAAGCAGCTAAAAACCAGAAGCAGAAGATTTCAAAAACCCCATCTTTTCGTCATTAAACCACATACATGGAACTTGGTATCATTTCAAACACAATATATTCTAACAAATATATAAATATATATATTGTAAAAAATATATTCTTCACATACCCATTGTGGTGCCCTGTGAGTGGCCAATGTAATATACTTGTTCCTGGCCTGTCTTCTTCAAAATAAAGTCCACGGAGGCCGGAATGTCGTACTTGGCCATTTCATCAAAGCTACAAAAGCAAAGATAACAAGTCCGTTGTGTGAGTGAGGTTATCAGTGTGGAACAGCTGCACAGAGCTTTTCTGCATGGCAGATCAGTTCTCTGGATATAAAGAAAACAGGACACCATACTGATCATAAACCCCCCCTTTACTGTCCCTATCTATGGGACAGCACGTGGAACCAGAAGGAAAATATCTTGTACTTTCCCAGAGATGATGGGCAATGAGGGCAAGAAGCAGATGTAGCATCTATAATTTCTCTCACAAGAGGAGGATACCTGAAAACCCAGAATTCATCCTGCTTCACGGTGAAATGCGTGTGTTTCCTGGACCAGGTGTTCCCTCTGCTGTTGCCCAGCCACACGTCGTAGCCAGCGTCCGCCAGCATGAAGCCCAGGCTGTTGTAATCCAGGTTGGTGATCCAGTTGCTGGCATCGGCGAGCAATCCGTGCTGCAGGAACACAGCAGGCCTCGGGCCTGGAAAATAACAGCATTTATCACAGCTCCCTGCTCATTTGGAACTGAATAATTAAAGTGAGTTACTGAAAGTCTGCTTGAGATTGGCACTTTGAATATCTGATCTACTTTACCTGATTTCCTGAGATTAGCAGTTTGTATATTATTCACCCTGCCGTGAAATCACATTTTCAAAAAAAATCCGACTTTTTACCATTAGGAATTTTAAAGTAGCAACTTGTTAGTTTCTGAACTAAAGCAAGAGACTCCTTGAAGTTCAAAACTGACAGCAAACGTGCAATAAGCACACATGAAAAAAGCAGGAGCTACAAGAAAAATACAGGCAGCCCTCACAACTGCCTCAAGCCCAAAAATACTCAGCAAAGTGGCCCGAGCACAGAGACAGGTAAACAAACTCAGGCCTTGCCCTGCCCCACATCAATTCCCATTTATGTGCAGCTGACATCTTTCTTTTCCAGTTAAGACAATCCCAAACCAGGATGCTGAGCAGTGGAAATCTCTGCAACTGATACTGATATTATCTCCCTTCCACTCCCGAGGCTCTGGCAGCGCCTGAAGAGCTGGACAAGCAGCAAGCAGGGAACCTAAGTCAAGAGGAGAAAGTCCTTTGAAACAACTAGTTAAAAGAACCACAGTCAGGACCCAGGTGGAATTTAGGAAGCTTCTCTCCTGAATTCCCTGTTCTGAAAAGGGAAATGACACCTTAAGGTACAACGCACATTTGAAAAAAAAAAAAAAGTTTCTGCTTCTACACAAAGGAAATAAATCCATGTATCATCCTTTAGGAGGAACATGACCTTCAGAAAACACCAAGACCTGTCCTTGGATCCTACAGGTTTGGTTGGGTTTTTTTTGCTTTAATAACTGAAATCTGATAACATGGTAAATTTAGCTCACCACCAAAGATTACTCAGGAATTCACCTCCTGTGATGACACACCCTTCCACCGCGGTATTAACCTCATGCACTACTTCCTCCATTGATAATTTAGAAACTTGGATCTTTCAGCAGAAACAGCCAAATCACAAGTCTCAGTCACCTACACCCTCCATTCCGGGTCACGGCCAGAGATGTTTTCTGTGAGTTCCAGCACCCAAATTAGCAATATTCCTCCCTCCCTTTATACTTGTGATGAGGAACTTTTTCAGTGCCTGCTTTTCCCATTTTGTTAAAAACCCACCTTGTGGCACACTGTCCCCTGCAACCAGAGCAAATCACTCTGTATTCCACTGCAGTAATACTTCATTACCACCTGAACAGCATTTTCAAGCCTAACACTAAATTTGTTTTCAGTGATGTTCACTTTCAGCTTTGATACCTTCTTCCCTTTTACTAACCTCAGATCAAGCAACTTCTGAGTTTTTTTTGCAGAAGAGGCTCTCCTCAAGCTGTGACTTGCATGTTTCATAACACAGGGAGGGAAAAATGCTTCAATGCTTTAATTCTGTCCCCCTATCAGCCTCCACTTTCTGCCAGTTCCTTTGTCACTTCACCAAGCAGTCACCAGATCTGCACGTGAATTGCACAATCCTGTGTCAAACTGACTTGGGCAATAATAATTTTCTATCACCTCTGATCCTAAAAAGCCCAGAGAAATAAATAGAAGAGGCAGGTCCTTAAACTACCCTTTCTGGTAGAGAACATTTTGCTCTCTCCACTGCACCCCCAAGAAGGGCTTCCATGCCACGGAAGTTGGGTTAGATTTTTAGTTAATGCTAAAACCAAAAACCATTCATGTTCTCTGGATATTTTCCTCCCCCCTATTTTTTTTTTCAGCTGAAGAACTGTAGGTTTTGTTCCAAAACATCATGTGCTCCATAATTCCAAGGGATCCTGTTCACATTATGTAGGTATTGCAAAAGAAGAGTTATGGCATATATACGCTAAGTCAGCAGTGACACAGCGTTGGTATCTCGCTGAGAGAAGATACCAAGTCTATAAAAACTTAAGATCAACATGAACTTTGAAATCTTCATTCTTCCAGGAGATCATACTTCCCCAAGTGTGCCCACTAATCCCTGTTTTTAAAATTAAAGCGCTTTGCAAAACATGAACTTGGGGTCGAGGGTGTGGCGAAGGGGAATGTGGAGAATTCCCCCAGGTCAGGAAACCTGTGTTTGCTTATGTCATCCATGAAGGACTGGACAAAATCAACAGGTACAAGGGCAGCCTGGCCTTTTCCTGGGGGCTTCTCCGAAATTTTTTTAGAGTCCAGAGGCACCTGCCAGGTGTGACTGGCCTCGTTCACACACTGATCTTTACACGCCCACCTTGGGACAGTGCAAACACCCCAAAACCTCACAAAAACCCAACAGCTACGGCTGGGTTTCTTGGCTTCTGGCAGAGGAAAGGTGTTTTCCACAGGTCTCCTTCACACCCAAGGCTATAGCACAATCTCTTCAGTGAGCTCCATGTTTTTACCTCCCACCCTAGGTTTTTTCAGCCCAAAGGGTTCTGAGATGGGTCTTAGAAAGTGCAGTTTCCATGCAAACCGCTACTATTGCCCACATGCAATTGTCTGCAGGATCCTTTATAAGGGGTGGGGACAAGACTGGTACCAAATTCAGCCCTTGCTGCTCAAACACACTGTTAATTCCACACGCAGTGTACGAGGACAGCAAGTCAAAGCCTCCCTCTCTCCTCTCCCCCACACATTTGTCTCATTTTTAAAGCCCTCCATCATCCAGTCCTGGCAAAAACCTCCTTTGCTCATATCACTCCCTTAATTTCAACCTCACATTCCCCCTACCCGTCCTCTCGCTGCCTCCTCACCTGAACACCCCAATATATTTTTAAGATGTTCTGAAGGGATTTAGCCTTACCATATTATTCTATCTATTTAAGCAGTAAAATATGACAGCGAGGCAGTATGCACTATTGGCCTGGCTTGTACCTCACCACAGAGGGGTTAAAATTGATTCCTGTTTTATGCAGAAATCAGGCAGTAATTATTTTGGGAACTCCTGTAGTTTAGTTCTATTTCACCAAAAGAGGGGTGTGAACTGCCCCTACTTCTGAAAATGGTCAGGCATTTTTAACAAGCTTATTTGTTATAAAGAAACATTTTTAAATAACCCAACAGTGTTAAAATCAATCTCTTTTCAAGAGATTTTATTATGTTAAAAAAAAAAAAACAACAAATCTCAAAACTTATTTTCCACTTCATAGAAAATCCAGGCCTCTCAACCCCTCAATAAAACCAAACAGCACTGAAGGCCTTGTATTCATGTCACAAAAAAGCAACAGCAGGAAAACAGAGCTTTCTAAGTCCTTCTCCCTTCCTTTACTCAATTCGCTCTACATGAACCTAATCTATTTTGGCCAAAACATTCATCAAGAAGACACTAACTGCATAGGTCATGTACTCTTTAATCCTTTTCTGGATTATTGCAGGAGCAAAAGTTTTATAAATCAAAGAGAGCTTTTTCACGGCTTCCCGTTTTTCCAAGCAGCCATAAATCTTACCTTTGCTCCTCCCAGGGCCTTTTCTTCCATAAGGAATTCTGTTCACGGAAAGGATATACCCGTCCTCTGTCGTCACCTCGTACTCCTCACTCGGGTATCCCCTGAAGGTAATAATTTGACTCTGGAGGAAGAAAAGGAACCGCCTTGAAGACAGGGTGCCAGCCTCCTCCCTTCAGTAACACCCGCAGGGTACTCGGGGTTCCTTCCCAAGTCACTCGCACCCCACTGTCGGCGAGAAAGGGGACTTAAGTGGTGAAAAGGAGATTACAGTAACAGGGCACAACACCCAGACACAGATTTAGCAGAGAAACCCCCAAAGTGCTGTCTGTTCTCCAGGAAAGCAGCGCCTTACAGCTACAAGAGAGGAGAGAAAAAAGCCGCTGGCACCACAGCAGAAGAGAAGGAGGGAAGAGCTCATCTCTCCTGAAGGGAAAGGCTTCTTTGAAAACATTTCAAATTTATGGCTTAACTTCGCAGCGAATTCTCCATTAGAGAGAAGACATAATGTTTAGGTGATGTGCTGAAACAAACCATGAACTCAGCAGTTTTCAAACCCCAAGGTCTCTTCACCAGTGCGAGCTGCTGACATTGTCACCTCATCATTCTGTGGGCCACTTCTTACTCACCCTTCTCCTCAAACCTTATTCAGCTGCACAGATTTTAAGTGACTTCACTGACAAGCCAAATAAGAAAATAATAACTAAAAGAGCCCACACTTGTTTATGCTATGGTTTCATTAATAGGTTTATCTCCCATCTCTCACGTCTTGGGCTTCATGTTATTTTGAATTGATATAACTCCATCAGGACAAAGAACCGGCTGTTTCATTGCTTTTATGACACCAGCCATGACTTGAGAAAATGTAAGCAGTGGAAGACACGGTGGGAATTCTACTCTCCGGCTGCTGGGCAAGGAAGAGAAGGAGCATTTCATTAAACATGCTATTCCTTTTAAATGTATCTTTAATCACCCACAGCAACATTAACATTCCACCATGATCTTAAGACTAAATTCCTTTCAAATGCTATTAGCCTTAGACTAAATGACTACGTTCAGCCCTCGAAACGATATTTAGATGATACTGATGACTCGAGCGTCTATTTTCTTACAGACCTTAAGCATTTCCAGGGCGAAACACCTTCTCACACACGTTAAAGAAAAACGGCCCGGTTTGGATGGGGCAGAGGAAAGAGCAACTAATAGCGGTTACCGATAGCAAAGAGCTTCTGGGGTGGCTGTTGTGGCAGAAGGAGAGTAAAGTTAAGCGACTAAAAGCCAAAGGGGAAGAAAAAGAGCAGCTGCCTAACCCTGGAGCATCCTCCGGCAGAACAAGGGCGCCCCAGGAGCACCCTCTTTGCTAGCGGTTCGGAAAGAAGGGCAAAAAACCAGCCACAAACAGCAAAAAAAAAGCACCAGGTCTGGATCAGAAAACCTCAGGGAGATGAGGAGCCGAGGAGAGGAGGAGCGGGCAGAGCCCGGAGCCTCCAGGGGCTCCCCCGGCGGCTGCGGGGGGCAGCGGGCCGGGCCCGCGGAGCCGGAGAGGGGCGGCCCGGAGCCCTCCGCTCCCCTCCTCACCCCGCTGACATCCCCGGGCACTTCTCCCTCCTTCCCTCCCTCCCCG
>JAOQGM010000002.1:20899873-20924651 GCA_027564225.1 Gallinago stenura
TCAAGGCCAGGCTGGAGGGGGCTTGGAGCAACCTGGGCTGGTGGGAGGTGTCCCTGCCCAGGGCAGGGGGTGGCACTAGGGGGGCTTTAAGTCCCTTCCCACCCAAACCGTTCTGTGATTCTATGAAATTCACCGTGAGGTGTGAAGATGGGAGAAATCTATTCATTGTGCTTTACCTTCTCGGGGCTGGGGGGGGATTGCTCTGCCCACAGCACTTCCCGGGAATGCTGCCTGCAATCACTGCCTTCCACTGCTTACCTTGGGTCTTCCAAGTGGGGAGAAATGTTCTTTCCCACAGGGTGGTGCTGCTGCATTGCCTGGCGACACTGGGAAAAGGCTGAGCTTGGGAAAGCTGAGAAAACACCCCAAACCACACACTTTGCAGTGTCCAATGGGCAAAGCAAGGAGCAGCCAGAAGGTGAACACCTCTCATTCGCACCCACAGCCCTGGAGCCTACGCCAGTGGCCCAGGGATAAGAAAAGAAAGTGCAGATAACCCTGCAGAGTTCGTTTATGAATCAAAAGCATCTTCTAAATGATCTAGAAAACTACTGGAATACACCAGAATAGTCACTTAGCAGAAAGTAGTATTTTTTGAGGCAATCCTAGCGAAGGATGTTGTGCTGAGGATGAAGCGCTGCTGCAGCTTCACTCAAACCACCTCTTCCTTCTCACGTACTTTCCTAACACTTTAGAAAGCAAACAAGGAATCGTTGTGGCAACAACATATTTCAAACACGTTCACCAGACAGCAGCACACACAACCTGTGGTTTTCAGGTGATAAATGATCATCCAATTTGGAAGAAACATTTCAGGCTCAACGCTTTCTCTTTTTTTTTTTTCTGAAAACAGGGTTATTTTTCAGCAGAACGTAATTGATTTTTCAAATGCTGTTTTCACATATTTTTTTAAGGTGTAATTTATTAAATGTCCCAAAACTGATCTGATAAAAACCCTCACTGGAACATAAGCGATTTCAAAAGCATGATGATTTCCTCATTTCAAACCTCGTGCAGTGGACACAGATGGGGTAACTTCAGCAGTTGGAAATGGTTTTACTTACTAACCAGGAACTCCACTGCACAGGATGGAATATTATCACTGGCAGGATTCATCTGAGACAGGATCCCTCTGTTTCTGCCCCGGACAGATGTTTCCCCAGCCAAGTCTGACCTCCCTGTCCCAGGAAGCCAGATGGGCTCAGAGGTGCAGTAGCTCCATCTCAGCTTATATCCATCCATCATGTCACCGTGCCACGCCAGGAGATATCCTCCATGGAGAACAGCCTGAATATTACCATCCCCAAAAAGCAGATAAAAATTTGCAGATACAATAAATCACTTTTTAAAAATAATATAATCCATAGTCTTCCATAACGTGCCACCTGAAGCACTTCACGTGGTGGGATGAAGACGAGCGGTTCCGTTTGTGGACCCAGGGGGTGGGAGTTTGTCAGGAGGCTTCGCAAACCTTGGGTTGTATTCACTTTTCTTCCACTGGCAGATCTGCTTCCTTCCTCCTCTGCCTCTTGCTGGGGAGATTCAGAGAGGGCTGACACTTCCCGGTGTGTGTTACACACAGAGAGCAGCATTCTGGTGTAGCAGCTGAAAGCACCGCTCTGGGTTTTGCCCACTGGCTTCATTCAGAGCAGAAACAGTGATAGAAAACCCTGCAATGATTCTAGTGTCACCTACAGAAGAGCCATGTTATAAAACCAGCTGAATGTTTTCTGCTGAATTAGATATTTAAAACAAGAAATACTGTCTTAATTAAAAGTTAAGCACAAAACAGAAAGCTTATGAAAAAAAATAGCTTGAAATTAAAAAAAAAATCCAAAAGATGCTAATAATTTATTATACAGTATTATTTACTAAGGTAAAAATTTAGTATTGTTCCAACAGACTTGTATAATATGCAGTTAGATAGCTGAAACATCATGATGAGATTAAAAACTTAATTAAATTTTTGTAAAGTAAATGACAGTAATAGCTTACAACTTGTTGAAATAGCTTATGTTCTCTGTAGACCACACCATTCTCTACTTTCTGATATAAACTTTTGCAGCTAAAACATCTTCTTCACCACTAATTAATGAAGCCACTTTTTTTTTCCTCCCAAACACGTACATTTTTCCACACTCATTAAGAAACACTCATGGATGATTTTTGTCTTTTTTTTACGAACATCTGTTAAAGTCAGAATCAGGGCCCAGGACTCAACAGCCGCACGGAGCAGAAAAAAGGTTATACCACTAGTTTTAAGCACTTTTTGTGCTCCCACCTCTTAATCTCCCATAAATCATGCCCCTGGCTCTGAAGCAGGGCTGTGAGAAACGCTTTGTTTGAGCACAGACAACTGAAGTCAAACAATTTTAATCTGCTATATTTGAAATACCCATGAATAATAGAACTACTCGATACACGTCCTATCCAGATATATAAAAAAAATACATTATACCCCTATGGCTGTACTCTTGATCTAAATAAAATTTGTGACTATCAGTCCATTTTGCTTTCCCTTCTGAGGCACAGAGCGGGTCAGGACACCACGAGCAGCCACCGAATGCACGGCAGGTGATTAAACAAAACTACCAGTTCAGCGCTGATAAAGATTATTTGGACTCTGATCCATTTGCTAGTAACCAGAACGCAACTTTACTCAGCATCAAATCATAGAAAGGATTTGCATTTCAGAATGTGAAGTCCCTCTGTCGATGGCTTTGGAAATGTAGAAGCACCCCGTTATTTATTAGCTCATCACATCAATAATTTACCCCATTATTTATTAGCTCATCACATCAGTAATTTACCCCATGAGGTCCGTGGCTCTGGTTGAGCACCCAGAGCATATTTCTCACACAATTAGTAGGAAACCATCGGGAAATCACAGCCCTTGGGCCAAGTGACCTCATCAGCCCTTCAGATGGCACAAAGAGGTAATTTGTACCACCTGAAGATGCATCTCCTGGGTCCAAGCAGAGACAGACTTGCTGCTGGAATACACAGAAACAACTTGGTCTCCATCTGCTTGCCCAGACTCTAAATTTCCTCAAAAGCTGCTGGTTTTACAGGAGGAAGAGGCTGTGTGTTTGGAAACAACCAAACCTCTCCCCTGGTCTCCAGGGCTGCCTTTGAGCTTCTTCCAGCTACTGCAGCTACGCCAGGTCTGTCTGTCAGCACGCCTCGGCCCCTGGCATAGATTTATTTCTCTTCAGACAGCAGCCAAGCCACAGCACCACTTCCACCTCCCAATGATCAGCTGGAGGATCATACCTGCAATGCCAATGTTTAGAAATTCAAGCTTTAAGGAAAAAAAAAAACAAACAACAAACCCAAACCAAAAAAGCAGCAGCCATCTCAAAATTTTGCTGTAAGGGGTTTGGGAAAGTAGGTCTAAAACCATATTTAAAATGAAATTGAAACTTATGTACAAAATTCAGGCACACTGTAAAAATTAAAGCTGCTTCAGAGACACTTTCAGAATAAATCACAGTTTCCTGACAGATTTTCTGAAAAAAATAAAAAATAATGGCTTTGGCATTTGAATGAGTTATTTGCAAAGCATTTAATGCCGACAGATAAATGTGGAGGTTTTTTGGCGGTGTGTGTGATTAGTCCAGTGGAACATAATAGACCAGAATGCCATAAAGCTTATTTCAGTAAAACTGTTTGTGAAATAATTTAAAGTTTATTGTTCAGTTTTGGTGACTGATTACTTCATAGATTTCTTTGGATTATAGCCACTTATCATCTTCGAGATTACCTGTGGGGTCAACACACTGCATTTCAAATAAATCTGTGACCAGCTGTGTTTAGGAACTCTCCTTTGTTTCCAGCCCAGCTCTCTCCTCTCACTGCGTTAACCTCATCTGACTGTTGCTGTGGGTGGATTTTAGCCAATTAAAACACGACGGAAGAATCTAATTGCGAGACACCTCGTTTCACAGGAGCAGTATCATCCGCAGCGTAACACAGCGGAGCCACCGCCGTCTCGGTCACAGCTGGATCCAGGTGGCACTTGTCACTTGTCATCTGTTGCCGTAGCTCTTTGTACCCGCGGCCAAAAACTCAACTTCTTTTTGGTCTAGCTCCGCCGTGACAGAGTAAGCGATGGCTCCATTTGTCCAGATGTGCCCTTTGGGGCCAGCATCGCTGGCGAGCGGCCGCAAATGGGTTCTTTTGATTTTCTTTGCTAGTCTGGCAAAGCACAGTAGGGTTGCACTGAACATCATGGAGAACCCACAGAGGAGGAACGAGGCGGTGTAGCTGCCAGTCGTGTCCACCAGCCAACCTGCAGCAAAGCAAATCGTGCAGTTTTAAAGGCCCATCAAAATTCTATTTCACAAATCCTGCGATCAACGGGGGGTTTATAAACTTCTGGAGTTATCACCATAAATACAATTAAACAATATGGGTTTACACCATGCCACTATGCTGTGACCTCCTGGGGCAGGGAGGGTTTGCCCTCAGCAGGCAGATAAGATTCTTATGGGTTTTTGTTTTGAGGTTAAAGCCCTGAGAAAAGGCACAGCCGTCATCACCACAACACTAAATAAACATCTTCCAACTGCATGGATTTAACAGGCAGCCTTTAGACATCCTTAGAGAGCTCTGGGATTAAATATTGTGTGCATGAGCTCCTGGTACAGAACCATCTAGCAAGCTATGCCCAAGGCTCATGCATCACTTAAAATAATTCGGTTTTGCTACAGAAAATTAAATTAAAACCTTCAGAAGCAGAGATTAATTGGGAATTGATGTGAACAGCAGACAAAGTACACAAGGCACGGCTGTTTGAAAAACGTATCTCTGTTCTTCCACAATATTCAAAATTCTGTCAAGTTTTCTAAAGAATAATAGGGGCACAGCTCTCATCCTTGTGTCGCTGTAATCAAACTGATGGGGGAAATGCTGGTTAGATATTACAGTGATGAGCCCGTGACCAAAGAGTAGTGAAGCTGACTCCCCCACCTCTTCGAAGCAGTCTGGAGATGAAAAGATCAAGTCCTCCGCACAAAAAGAACCCCACCTTGGAATGAAACTTGTTTAAGGTTACGCTTTCAAAACCATGTGATTTCACAGTGAAATCTTGTGAAATCTTCTACTTGCACAATTTCCGAGCTAAGTGAAGTGCCAATGTAACAGCTCTTAGAGGCCCCATTCTGTACTGGTTTGTCTTTTAAATTTCAGCTTGCTCTGTATGTAGAAACCATCCCAACAAGACAGGGTTTTAGTGGGACCTAGAACCTTCGGAAGGTCTGGGTGTGCTATTTCCCTGCCCAAGGGCTCCCTCCGTGTTCAGTGTTTGTTTGCTGCCCTTCCTCTCCTTCTACATCACACCAACGGGTAACTGTGAAGTAACCCTAAGATTACAGGGAAGTCATTTGTCAACTGACCTGCAACAGGCGGGCTCACTAGGTACGGTATGGCATGAAGAAAATACACAACACCCAGTGCCGACGACAGGGACGAAGTCCCCACGACGTCTGCTGTCACCACGGGGATCAGCGTCACGTAGGCTCCATCGAAGTAGCCAAAGGTAAATGAGAAAGGCACAAGCAAGGGGAAGTTGTGGAGAACTGGCAGGAAGAGACAACACAGGCCATCCATCCCCACGGCAAAGAGGTAGCAGAAGTACCGATGCTTCTTCAGACACCTGCAAATTCCAAAAGAAGATGATGATGATGGCTGGGCACGGCATCTCCGTTTCTGTGCCCTGCAACACGGCACTTCAGTCTCCCTCTTTTATATAGCTCAAATTCAAGTCAATTTTCATACACAGCCTTCAAGATGAAAAGCTCAACACTGACGAGCCCCAGATAGGGAAAGCCCCCCACCTACAGCTGCAGAAACATCTGGGAAGCAGCAGCCTGTGCTGCCCACAGAGCTCTTTGAGCTGCCCTTGGTGAGGGGAGACACTCCGCTGCCAGGGTTTCGCTGCCTTCTAAAGCTTCAGTGTTCAAAGCAGTATTCCATCGGGCTTTATACTCCAGTATTATGCAAAAAATATTACAGTATACCTCTCTTAGCTGCCATCCTTCACATCTGCCCTTAAACACTGGAGTTACTGGGAGCTGAGTGAGATGGAAATTCCCTTTCTCCCTCCTCCACATAATCAATAATTGATTTTTCACACAAACTGAATAAGCACAAAGGATGTGTCCTTTAGAATCAAAACCCTTCTTAATTCAGCCGGTCTCTACCGATGCTACAGGTGCTGTACACAGATGTTTGGAGTGAGCTAACATAACAAAGCATGGTGAGTTCTTACATACTGGAAAACGTATAACAATTTTAGCTCTGAGTATATTCCTGACAGGGCTGGGCCAGACCCTTGACCGTTTTCCATACCTTCTGTGCCTCCCCAGCAGCACTAAGGAGATGGGAAGGCAGGGAAAGTAGAGTGACATCCTCTAGGAAACAGGTAGGGAGGCTCACACGCAAACAGCCTCAGGCAGGGGGTTACGGAACAGAACAGCAGAATTGAACAAACTCAAAAAGGACAAAAACATTAAAGAGCAAGCATTTCTGAAAGTTAGAAAGTGTGATGGTTTGTTGGGGATGGTTTGGGTTTTTTGGTTGGTTTTTTTTTTTTTTTAATATTACACATGCTACAGAAAAAGCCCATAATGTTAACTTTGAGGTGTGTTCCACCTCACTTGCATCCAGCCTCCCGCCAGCCCAAGCTGACACTCGCTTAGCCGTTAGCCGTTACCTTCTATCCGTTAGCCATCCAAAGGTGATGTTACCGATGATGTCGATGACTCCCAGGATGGACATGAGGAAGGCAGCCTGGTGATGGCTCACTCCAACGCTCAGAGCGTAAGGCACTAAGTAGACAAAAAGAGGGCTACAGCCATATGCCATAAATAAAACCGACACCGCCAGCACCATAAAACCCGGCATCAGTAAAAAGTCATATTCCTTCCACGAACAGTAGCATAAACATTGGTGAGACCACGCTTTGATTAAAGGTGAGCAGACGGACATTCGTTTCAAGTCTTGTTTCTGTGCTGTGGGGACATAATCCTGTTCAAGAAACTCGGGAGCAGTTTTACGGTCCTCCTTCAGAGCGATGGGCCGCATCAAGGCACCGCAGACACAGAGGTTTAAAACAAAACCTCCCAGGATGAGTAAAGCTCCACGCCAGGAAAACTGCTCGATCAAGAGCTGGACCACGGGGGCAAGGATGAAGGTGCCGATCCCGCTTCCTGACATGGCTATTCCATAGGCCAGCGCTTTCCTTTTGTTGAAATATTTGCCCACCATCGCAATGGCTGGAGAGTAGCAGAGTGCAAACCCAAGCCCTGGAAGAGAAAGCACAGTGCAGGTGGCTTAATACTAAGCACGACACATGGAAGACATTAAATTAAACCCCATAACCTACTCTCATTAGCACAAACAAATGATGCTGTATCAGGCAGCCCCGCCACAGTGTGAAGAGAACCAGGATGAGTCCTCTCTTCTACCACCAGGGTCACTGACTTGACAAATCTGACGGACCACCATTAATCCACAATAACAAGGTTCAGAAATAAGTGATGGGGTTTGCTTAATAACAAGAGCGATGGATAAACATCTGAGAGATGGCGTGTTAGCCTCTCCTGGATGTAAGCTGAGGTCTCCCCCCAGGGTCTGCGTGGATGCTGGCACTGGGCACACCGCTCTGATGAGGCACCACTTTGTGTTTCAGTCTGTTGCAACCCTGAACATTAATTTTCAGGGTCTCTGAAACACAGCACAAAGAGTCTGTCTCTGTTACTAATATTCTACAATAAACCTTTTTTATTCAGCTAAACAAACTCCACACAGCAGCTGCTTGGAGTCCTGACCATTGTAAATCCCTGCCTGCAAGTAAAGAGGGAGGAAAATCCTCAGGAAACAAAACCATGTCCTATTTAGTAAACAAGTAAGATCCATCTCTGACTGGAAAAAAATCGTGGTCTGTGCTGTAGAACCAGAGAGCAGATTTTGATCACCAAAGGCTTGCCCTAACACTAACATATTTCTGAATCAGACACAGAAATGAGTTCCTGACTAGGTTTCTGGAGCATGTCCTACATTGAGGGTAAAACAGTCCCCGCTGCCTGTGGCAGAACTTGCCAACAGAGGAGATAATCACCCGGCGCCGTAACCAGCTTCCCACCTCCTCCTCAAAGGCTGCACTGTGTCAGGCGGGCACTAAGCCTGCCAGGAGGGGATAAGTGGATTAGAGGGACTGTGGGGGTCTGGCACCCCTCAGGAGGCCAGGGGAGGAGCTGGGGTTGGACCCGTGTGGGCAGCAGAGCTGGAGGAGCAGCCCTGAGCCAGCCATCAGCACTCGGGAGCTGTGAAAATCATGCTCTGTTTGGGGTACACATCACTTATTTTTTTAGGGAGTTGGTAGAGGCAAAATAGGTCCCCAGAAAAGCCAATAAATGTCCTGTGAAAAGTGGAAATGAAAAGCTTGGGGCTGAAAGCATTTTCTTGCCTCTCAGAAGGAGCTCTGCTCTTTACTGCCATTCCCCCAGCTCACCTCTGCTTCACTCCTCACAGTTTTGAGTCCTACAGCTTTTATGGATTGAGGCATTCTCCAGTTGTGCTCCCACCTCCTCTCTGGGCTGGGGTACCACCTGGAGCCCTTGCCAACAGTTCACCTTGCCATTAATGGAGCCCCACAGACTAGAAGTTCAGTGCTTCAAGTACAAGGTGCTTTTCCACCTCAGTATTACCAGTGGCTCTCACTAAGGAAGCCTCGGTGGCATTAGCATGGTATGTGGCACGGTCCCTCAAGTTACAAGGAGCTTTTTATTTGTAATGAACACATTTGTCAAAGATTAACATTGTAATACAGGAGTGACATGCACTACAATAAGGATTTTATTATTTAAAAAAAAAAACAAACCACACAACAAAAAAAAACCCCAGCAAGTAAGCTGTTGGCAGCATGTGAAGGGCAGTAATTCCACCAACTTGTTACTAAACAGCAGGGGACCAAGCACAAGGGCTTATGTCACCGTGGCTACCAGGTCAGCAGTAATGAGGAAGGAATGTCAGGGTGACCACGGGCACCTCTCAGGTTCCTCTGGGCACACCAAGCACCGGGAGATAGGACAGAGCAGAGAGAGTTGTTACCACTGTATCTGAACAGCAACGCTGCCCACCAGCAATTTGCTTTTCAGATGGAATGTGACACAGACAGAAATAAGGTGCACGGCTGAGGTGCCAGGTATTCACCCCCTGCTCCTCTCCCCACTTACTCTTATGTTTGGATTTAAAATTTTTTACTTTAATAAGCAGATATTTTGGGGCAGCCTAGAACTCCTACCATCGCAAACTCCTCCCAAATCACAGGCAAAAAAAGGAAACTTTTTCGTGTGTCACCTACAACAGGAGCCATTCCTGACCTCCCAGCATTTCACGAGGTTTTCTGTATTCCAGTCTCTTTTGCAGCGTGCTGCGTTTGGGCTGTGGGAGACCCACCGAGGGCTGAAACCCTCAGAGGGACAGCCAGTTACAAGGGGAATACAGTGTCTCTACCGACCAATGTGACAGGAAGAAGAGATCATTCCTCCTGGAAGGGAGTACCATAATATTTAACATTCCCACGTTGCTTTGGTGGCAGGAGCAAAGGGGACGAACGCCTCCTACCTGTAAGGACTCCTAATGATAAGTAGAGATGCTCCAGGCTGGTGGCGAATGAGCTCAAAATTAGTCCAGCAGATGCAAGCAGCCCTCCCAGCATGATACCAACTTGGCAGGATACATGATTACTGATTAAACTCCCGAGCGGGGCTTCAAAGAAAGAAATAAAGCTGGTAGTTAATGGCAGGTCCTCACACACAGGGCGTTGAGATGGTCATCAAGGAAAAGGCAGCAGCAGGTGAGCAGGAGAACATGGTGATCATAGCTACACAGAGGGGCCTTCCAATATCCCCTCCTATCACGATGGTGTGAGCACCAAAACAACTTCTAAAAATAATTTTCCTGAAAGTCAGGACAAAACGGAAATTTACAGTTGCTTTCTCAGCAGCCTTTATAGTAGGTCGAAGTCACTACAGGACACAGCGACTCTGCAGTTTTTGGGGTCAGGAGAGGTGACAGCAAGAGCCCACACTGTTCATTACCCCACACTTACCACACCGAGACCTTTCCCCACCTGGAATTTGCACTTCAGCCCTCAGTAACTTCAGGTGTCCTTCCTTGCTCCTCCCCGGCCTCATGGGCTCTGTGTCAGACCCAAACAGGAGACGTCCTACATCTTTTGGACCCTCTCCTGAGCCACCACCCCTTTCCTGCACTTCTCTGACATCAACAGCTCCCGAACCATGCCTCTCTCATGGGATGTCATCACCAGCCCCCTCCCTCTCCGCTACCCACAGTGCCAGGGCAAGGTTATCCTTATTTCTCTTCTTTTTTCCCCCCAATATATAACCTGCCTGGCAGAGGAGAGTAGCTGTGTCTCATTCCAGCTGTGTCCCTGTGCTTTCACAGCAATTCTCAAGGATTAACCCTCTTCCAAAAGAATCAGGGCATGGATGTTCACCTAGCAGTGCAGTTTTAAAGCAAACCCAGGAGAAATTGGGTACAACCACTATATTGATGCATGTCATTTTTAGTAATGCTGAACTTTCTTTTAAGGGAAAAGGCTAGTTGTAAATGCACAAGTTTGCTAAAAGGAGGACAACTGTGACGAGCTGAAAGCAAGATGTACATCCTGTGCTAAGTCTCAAATATGATTACAATCAGAAGGCAAGAGAAACGAGTGCTCAGTTAGTAGCTCTCAAGCACAATTTGTCCCACTAGACCTCGACAAAAGTACATTTCTGAAAACTTAGATCATTTGACAACACAAAGTTCTGCTGCCTTTCCACAATCTGAAGACACTCCCTTCCTGCACAACCACGCTGGGGGAAGCAGCTTGGATATACCCTACCCCAGAGAGCCCACGGCATCTCTCCTCCCCAGCTGACTCCATCAACTTGTGAACACGCTAAAATCAGATGGAGCTGAAGAAAAAGCAGCTGCATTAGTCTTAAAAAGTGTCATACACACCACAGAGCATCGTAGCACAGTCAACGATGGAGTGGATCCAAGCTGTTCTGGCATAGTCCTGCCCAAAGTATGCCTGGAACTCCACAAAAAAAATGGAGATGCACCTAGGAAAGAAAACATGAACACCACCCTGTTGAAGGTGGGATATTTGCCCACAGAAAATATATGGGATTGCCCACATCATGGTGTCACTTCCCTGGTACACAAAGCCCCAGCTTCCAGTTTCTGGCAGACCTGGTTGCTCACCAGTGGTGGCATCCACATCCACACAAAGTGGCAGAAGGCAGGGCCAACCCAGCACCCATCAAGCCAACACCACCTACAGCTCCATGTTCATGGATGCACGAGCGCAAAGCAAGTGAAAAGCTTGCTTGTTCTCTGGTGAACAGAGAACCAAAACTCAGCAGGAGCCCTGGGACCTTCCAAGAGTTTATTATTAAAATGCTTCCAGGAGAGGTTACTTTGCTCTGCTTAATGAGTGTTACTGTGCTACCTGTCTCTGCAGGGGAAGGGATTAGAAGGCTGCATAGTTTCACTCTGGTTTCTGGATCAGCAAGAAAACCCTTTTCCCCCTCCCTTTTTTTCCTCCTTGCAAATCAACAAACAACCACCTTTTCAGCTGTTTTCTTGCACATACTTCATTCTCCTATACACACTAGATGTGTGCAAGCCGCTAGTTGATTTCTTGGCTGTAACACATTTCACACGCAAAAATGAATTAGATCCATTAAGAAATCTCTACTGTTATTATGGCATTTGTACATTTGCATACATAAACTAGCACTGTGTTGGTGTTTCCATGCCCCTTTTATGCTGTTGACTCTGGACCCCAGACCTGAGATCCCTAAGCCTGACAGCTTTGTTTTAAAAGAAGTATAAAATTTAGGTAGGAAACACTGTTTTTGCATTATACTGGCTGTCCAACAAGATACTGTCCCCGTGTTCCTCACTCATCCAGGATGCCTCTCTCTCTCTGCTTGATACAGCTTACATGTCTGTGTTCACACACACCAGGCTCCTCTGCCTCCAGCAGACATCAAAGCCACCCCACAGCAGCTGTGGAAGCCATCTCACTCCAGATGTATACGTTGTGTTTACATGAGGCAGCAGTCTATTCCTGTTCTTTCTATTTTTGAGAAAATACTTTCTGCATGTTTCAGATACCAGAAGGGTATAGAGAGGGGCCTCCTCTCTAGGTCACGGACCTTCTCAGGGAGGATGGTGCCCAAAATGCTTGCAGCATGAGAAGGGGGTATTTTACAGGTTTCTCAGCAAATCTACTGGGAGTAGCAACAATGAGCATGGCTGTAGGGTCAGGGGGACACAGTGGGCCCAAAGAGACCCTCCATTATTCCTCTCTCCTCGATCAAACACCTCAGCCTGAAATAACACCGTCTGCCCAGGCTCCGGTTCTGCAGGGACTCATGGAGAGGGTGTTGAGAGGCAGGGCAGCTGTCAGAGGCGGCCAGACGCAAACCAGAGGGCTCCTAATCCCTCAGCCCTCCTCACAGCCACAGGGATTTCAGGAATCCTTTAAAAACGTAGCGGGAGGGAGGTTTGCACCTCTCCAGAATAACCCCTGCCGCTGCAGGACACCAGGGGAGATCCCAAATCCTCCTCCTATGGGGGAAAAACAAAAGGGGGGTCATGCTGCAAACAGGTCAGAAAGACAAAGAAGCAGCCCCTCTACCTCGTCACGGCCCTGGTACAGATAGTGACGAGGAAGCAGCCGGCAACGATCATCCATCCCCAGCCTCCGTCGGGAGGGCCGGGGCGGCGGGACGAGGCCATGGCGTAGGCCGGGGCGATTCCTCCTTCTTCCCCGCCTCAGCGGCGGGGGCCGAGCGGGGCCGGCACGGCGAGTGTGGGCGAGGGCTGCCCGCCACATGGGTTACTGGCCATCTGAAGGGAGAGAGAGAAAGAGAAATAAATAAAAATAAAACAGGCTGAGAGGGTGTCGGGGCACAAGGCCCGCGCAGTAAGCCTCACAGTTGGGTGAGGACATACTGTGCCGGTTATCACTTATTTCAGAGCAATTTGCCCAGCAGTTATATCCTGGCACACAATACCCCTTTTTTCCCCCAGAAATGTTGTAATGCATACAAGTCACATACTTTATGCAGCTTGTTTACCTTCAGCTGGCTCCCCCCGCCACCCCCAGGCCCTGTCCCAAATTGTATTTTCCATCACAGTCTCCAGACTGTTCCAGGTCTTTGTGTATTCCTCAAGTGCCATCTATTTGTGCCTGTGAGCTGGTTAGCCTGTTTCACACATTTTACTTCAGGCCAAAAATGCTGCCTACTATATGGAAATAAAAGTTACTATCCTGTTTTCTGTCTTTGTGTAATAGGCTTTGCTAATATTTATGAGTAAGTATTTGTATGAAGCTTTCTAATGATTGAGAGCCCACAGCAATGCCCACAATAAGAATTAGAATATGTGCTGACAGTCTCAGTTATTCTCCATTGTCACAAATACCTGTTTCATCGTAAGTTAAATTTTATTATAAAGTCTTCAAAAGGTCGGTGTTACCCCCTGTGTTTATATGGAGTCTGTAGGCACGACAGGGATCTCCACTGCAGCATGAAGTACCCTTACGATTCCAAACCTCATCGTTGAGGTGTTCCACTGCTGGGACTTGCGTACACAAAAAGATCAATGGAACGGAGACCAGGACAGTTTGCCTGTTGTGACACAACTTTCTAATACCCAGCCAAAAATGCCCACGCGACTGACGGAGCTTTCTGAGTGGCCTCTGCAGGTGCCCACACAGCCCCAAGGACACTGTTGGCCTCTCCACAAGCTTTGTGACATCTGCTCAAAGTGTAAAGTTCATTTTTCTGACCTTACCCGCTCGCTTCAGGACAAACACCCGGCAGTGCCAGCGTGTACCCGCACCCTCCTTCCCTCCCCGCTGTGGTCTGAAACACACTCCGACACAAACACAGGCAAACTGAGGTGGGGGGAAATGGTACAGCAGACTGACTAATGCAATAAAATAATAAAAGCATGGGTGTAGGGAAGTAGAGTGTTATTCCAAACATCTATGAAGGAGGCTGAAAATGCCCAAGTCAAGATTTAGTCAGAGGATGCCAGGCACATGGTAGAAAAGACACATCCATGGACTTCCCACTTGACACACACCTTCTGTATTTGCACCGGTAATTTGTGAGCAGACCATACATCTTCTATGTTCAATCCATCCAGGTGACAGACAATTTTGCAGGGCTTCTGTTACATTTTGAGTAAGCTGACATGTACTAACAACCGATCCTTTATTTTTAACTCATAGGCTCAATTACACATCCCTTTCTGTATAGCTCCAAGCTATTTGTCGAATGTTGGATCAACAAGATATCCAATGGCTAAGGCAGCGGTTACAGGATCCTTCATGCTGGATCAGTGAAAGACCAGCTCATCAAACCGTACAATTTGATGCAAACCACCTCCACAGCCCTGTCTTCTTAGATGAAAAACAAAATTCAACACTTTTGTGCATGTCTGCATCTAACCTGGCCGCAAAAGAAAGCCAATATTCAGTCTATTATGAAGCCACAAAGAGATTATACCCTGATTTGGCCATAAAATCTCCCGTTTACATTATCCTGCCAAACTAACAGAGCAAGTACCAGTGCTCTGCACCGTGCAGCCTCTGCACTTTGCATCTAACACGAAGGGACTCAAGAGGTGGATTTAGCGTGTGACTGAAAGTTTGATAGTTTACGTTGGAATGCCTGGATGATAAAACAGCCCATAAGAACCCACGACAGCCACCTGAATTAAACGGGGCACTGGAGGTGGAGGAGGAAGTTCCAGGAATGGCAGAAGGGATACCAATAACCCTTCAATAAGCAGAAATACACACAAAATCTTCTCAGAGGAGTCAACGATGTCCACATGCAGAGTCCAAACTGATTTTGATGCATGTACAGCTATCACTGGGTGCCCTGACCTCAGCCTGGGTCTCTGACCAACTTCCCAGGCGAGCTTTAGATGGGTTCTGAGACATTTCAGCTGCACCCCAACACACTTGGGAAGAATTTGATGACATCCCAGGCTAAGCAAACACAGATTAGGCATTTGGTTACACGATCACTTGCTGTTATTTTCACAGAACCCTGCCTGCCAACGTTCACGCGAACAGCAAACATTTAACGAGCTTACAAGCAACCGAAAACCACCATGATGTAAGGAATGCCTGGTCCATGTGGAAACAGGCACCTCCCTGCAGCAGGATCACTGCAAACCTCATCTCCTTCACTTCACGGTTGCTTGGAGGGAGCCCCGTGGCTGCCATAGGCACCAAACTAATAGGCCAGTTAAATAATTACCTTTCCTGTTGCTGCGCCTGGCTCATAAACACTTATGGCATTTCATTCTGGGGTGAGAAAACTCCAACTGCTCACAGCCTGCTGCTGTTTCCTAATGATCCGTATCACGGGTAGCATGGATTGTGGACTCTGCAAATGACATCGAAGAGGCAGAAAGCACGTATTTTTTCTGAGCAGCCATGTCCTCCCCGTCCTTCCCAGCCCTACTTTGGTTCCCTCTCATGTCGCGTCTTTTCTTCACCTTTCTGGTGCAGGATGAGACTTTTCCTGCATACCTGGTCTGCCTTTAGCTGACCCCCCCAGCAGTGCTGGTTGCTATCCTAACACATCTCGGACACGCACTGAAGTTCCTGCTGTGTGACGGGGCTGAAGGAAAGGGGGGTTAAAAGCAAAGCTCATGAAAAAGGCGCTGCACTTTGCGACCTTTGCCGCATAATTTTCACTCGAGCATTAAGTAAATGCGCTTTGCTGTGAGTTCCAAGGAGATGTAAGTGGGGTGAAGGTGGCAACAAATTCTGCTGATCCCTAGGAAAGCCTTAGTTACCCGACAGCTCGCTGAACAATGAGTCTGTTCCCCAAGTTAACACATTAGGTGCTAATTTGGCAGGATAAAAAACCTATAGATAATCTGGTTTCTCAAAAAAACAGGGGTTTTGAGAACATTGGAAAGAAAACAGCTGCTCCTGAGAGCACCCCCCTGACTCGCTCTGCTCAGCCAGAGGAAAGGAGCAGGTGAGGTGACCAAAAAGGCACAAACACTAACCTGGCACCTCATCACGAGGTCACTTCTGCCACGGGAAGGAGCAGAGAAATCCACGGCAGCCTAGCAACTGGCTGGCACAGCCACAGCAGCACTGGCCTGCTGAAAGACAGCAGGCTGCTTGCAACCACCCTCCATCTGCCTCCTCTTCCACCAGAAACATTTCTTTCCTTAATAAACAAATGGATTCAATAACGATAATCTCAACAGCGTGAAGATGGGAAGCATTTGCATGCCGAGGGAGGGAGGAACAGCAGGTATATGGTCACATTGATGCACAGTGTTGATTTATGTTCATTTTCCAGAAATGCCACCCCCACATGCCAAACAGCTTGGATGCTTTTTGAGAACATCTCACAGAACCATAGAATCACAGAATGTTATGGGGTTGGAAGGGACCTCTGGAGATCATCTGGTCCAACCCCCTGCCAGAGCAGGTCCACCCAGAGCAGGTCCTACAGGAATGTGTCCAGGGGGGTTTCAATGTCCCCAGAGAAGGAGACTCCACCACTAATTCTTCTATTACCTAGAATTTTCTTTCTGAATGAGTGTAAGATACACGCACACACATAAACTGTACATGCCATTTGCTGCCTTCACGGTGACATTGGGCTGGACGAGACCTGAGAAACTTGTGACAGTCTCTGTGTCCAGGACACACTCCCACAACAGGTTCACTTGCACCCACGAATTTAAACCCTGTTTTTCTCATGAACACCACCACACACCGCTTTCAAAGTCACTTTGAGAAAATTCGTGCAGATGAATTTTATGAAGAACAAGCATAAAGCAGCTTAGGCATAGCTGGAGAAAATTCATTAGCACTTGGAGTGAAAGGTAGTGGAATTGCATATATTAACTACATTTACCACCCTATTCACCTAGCTCTAGGGAAGTCTGAATATTTTCCTGTATTTACCCGATTCATGCGGCTCGGGGACAGTTCCATGACCTTTCTTGGTTTTCTTGACTTTAAGACTGTACCAAGCATCAATTATTTGTTGTCATTTGCTGCATTCAATCACATTAACCTCTTGCTTTAATTCCTTGATTCTGTTCCCTTTTCTGACTGCTGCATCCTTAATAAAAAAACCCAAGCCCCCTCCCAAACAAAACAGAAGAAAAGAACTATGAATAAAAAATAATAAAAAGGGCACCGAATAAGTAGAAAAAGATAGAAGAAGGGGATAGAGAAAGAAAAATGTTAGGTAAGAAAGAGAATCAAATTATGTGCTATGTGACAGTGGATCATAAGAAATGTCCAAGATTAACTATTCAATGTGCTTTGAAAGAAGCTTCTGTCGAGCGGAGTGTCAGGAAATGGCACTTTTTCAGTCTCCTTTTGCTCTCCCCGTGCCCCCCATGAATTGCACACCCCGGTGGGCACTGCAGGCAGCAGCCTGGCAGGAGGCTGAATTCCAAGTTGTTCTTAAACACACGGGAAGTAAAGACTCTTTAATTCCGTACAGCTCTTGGGATTCAAAGGCTCTTTCTAATCTAATATATTTTCCCCAACAAAGAGCCGTCCCATTCTGCACCCAGGGTTGGCTATTTAACTGGAAAAGTACAGCTTGTTTTGATTTCAGCAGAGGCTATTTATCAAGAGCTGTATGATTATGACTTTGACTTGCTTAAAAAAAAAATAAATAAAAAAGCCAGAGATCCTTTCCAATGCCATGTTCCTAAATAAAAATAAGACCACTAAGTTTTTGAGGCTGCCACTCTATATCCTCCCCAGCTTTCTGCTCTGCTGAGGTGTCTCTGTCCAGCCTTTAGAAAAAAACAAATGTTATCCTTTTCTGAGCAGATTGGCAGGTTGGTCCATGGAAATTCTCCTTGTGCCAGGCAGCGAGCCTGGGGATTGTCTGTGTCTGTGCGAGCAGGGTCCACACTCAGCCTCTCAGCTCTCCATAAACCCAGTGCCTCTCCAGGGGTTAACAACAGGCACCACTCACCTGAGGGTCCATTTGGGGGAACTCTACCAGAACCAAAACTAATTTGGTTTATAATGTCCTTGGGGTTCCTGGCTGGGTCTTAATCAAAGACATCTCTCTTGCAGTGTTCAGAGCCCCAGTGGCATTGTTGGGATTTTAACAATTCCCACAGAAAAAAAAAAAACCAAACACTTTTTATTGTTAATTTTGTGAATCTTACACTGGTGCTTTCTAAAGGGAATGGAGATGGCTGTTTCAGAAAACAAATTCTACACCTACAGAACAAGCTATCCAGAAGATTGCCCCTATTTATCTGATGTTCTAGGGCTGCTGCTGGCGTCAATTCATCATCTTCTCCTGCAATATGCAAGATTTGTTTGCAAAAACTAATCAGGCATGAGAAGGCAAGGCAGGTTATTTCCTTTCGTTCACCCAAGCTGATGCTCTGAAACAAAGCTATTAGGATACTGGGTGCCCTACGTGCTCTTCTAAAGGACAATCTGTACCGTACGACAGCAAGCTGTCACCACCACCGTTATTTTTCTTGGGAGGTTTTCAGCTGAAACCTTGAACTCTGCAAAGTTAAGACAGCCCTACCACTAATTCAAAGCCACTAGTAAGTTTCCCTTAAATAAAGATAATATATCATTATTGTGTAGACAACGGTGCATTAATATAATCCCCAGCAGGAATGGAAGAAAAATCTCTAAATGCTGGAAAGACAACAGTTTAAGACAAAAACCAGGATGTCTGCTGTGTCCTGAAACAGGCTCCCAACAGCAGCTACTGATGAGTGTTGCTTTACAGCCTTTGGTATTTCTGAGAAGTCACTGCACAGATCACTTTTATTCTATTTTAAAAAGCTTAATATATTTTATAGATATAAGAGATGCCTGATATATAAATAATACAGCTGTAGGTCCATACCAATGAGTCACTGCACGCAGACTTCAGAAAATAACAGCTGGGAAGAGACTGAGCTGGGAAGGAAACATCAAATACCAAAATGAAAGAGAAGGAAATGGATGGAAGACAAGGGAAAAAGATTCTTAGCGTGCCACATTAAAAAAAAAAAAAAAAAAAAATCTGTGACCAGGAAGAACATATTTGACAGTGTGCACTATCTTAGTGAAATCACAGACGGAAAGTGAACAACCAACCACGACATCTCAGGCGGATCAGAGCATTCTTCATGCTTGGTCTTCTGTTCAGCCTCCCCGAGCCGTACGTCCTTCAACCAGATCCTTGCCTGACAGCTTATTTTAGCCCCAAGGAATCTTTAAAGCTTTGGGAAAAGTGCCTTAGGTTCCCTGTGCTGAGCGAGTGCTGGTGCAGCTGCTCCCTTACAGCATTTGCAGGAACCACCAGCGGGAACTTTCCATGTTCCTTCAGGAGCTCCACGTACTTCTGCTAATGAGCATCGCAGCCCAGAAACACAGTTCTCTATTTTATGTTAAAGAATGTTTCTCTCCATAGAGAAAGTTTCTGTTTTGGTAAGTGAAACATGAAAAAAAGATAGATCTACCTATCCTATTAATTATGCCTGTTATCCCAGCATCTTCAACCACTGCATCAGAAAGTTTATAGAAACAAACACCCAGCTAAGAAATTCAGGAAAAGATTGTAGAAATTGGTACAGGCTTCCATCCTGGTACCATGCTTCCATAGGAGTTATAAGAACATTTAAAAAAATAAAATAAAAATAGTCCTGGCTCCTCTCTCTCAGCTTCCTTATGGACTTTACTGGTCAAGGAGCCACTGTGAAAGAAAGAGTTGCTGGCAGTTCAGGTTGGACACTGTATGAGCATCGTTTGGTCAAAGTCTCACATGTCAGCTTGGGAACCAAAAACCAAGGG
The DNA here is from genome assembly GCA_027564225.1 of Gallinago stenura. Taxonomy (NCBI): domain Eukaryota; kingdom Metazoa; phylum Chordata; class Aves; order Charadriiformes; family Scolopacidae; genus Gallinago; species Gallinago stenura. The sequence continues at coordinate 20,919,789 of JAOQGM010000002.1, forward strand.
ACTTAAAAGGAGGACTCAACCGTTACCACCTTATCCCATTATCCCAGCCCACCTTGTAATTGTCTCTTAAGCAGATCCCATTATCAATAATCCTTTTAGTGGCATCACTTTCACTTTAAACAGCTTATTACCTGGATGACAAAAGCAGCAAAAATGACCAGACAACAAAAATTATGTCTAAAACCAACGCGTATATCTTGATACACAGAGGATGATCATCCTTAAAATGTTCTCTAGGTGAAATTAAGTTTTTTTTTCCATGAAAGAGAACAAGCCCTAATGTGGGTTTTTTTCAATAATATCTTCTATTTGCAATGGAAATGCATCCCATCTAGGTAATAAACTATGGCTTTTTAGGTAACATTATTTAACAAGCTCTAAACACCCCTCTGTCAAAGGAACTTGGTATTAATATCATTAAACAAGTCAACTTGATGAGATAAGCCCTAAAAGAGGCAGGAAGAGGAGGTATTTCCCCACATCAACGGACTAAATTAAGAAGTTTTGTGTGGTCCTCAAGAAGCTCTCAAACCCAACCAAGTCTAAGATGTGTGTGCAAGGAACACTCTAAGATGTGACTTCTTAAGTAGTATAACAGCCCCCGGAGCACTGAGGCCAGCAGGAAAACCATCTGAATCGGGAGGGAGGAATTAATTGAGAAACCCAACAGCACCACAGACACGGAGAAGCCCCTGGAGAGGCAGGGGAAAGATCCCACTTCCCACATTCGCATTTCACATCTGGGAAACGTGAGTCATCACATCCGCATTGGGAGAAATCCAGAAGCTGCAGGAAGGAAGGAAGGAAGCTTTGAATTAGAGAAAAAAAAAAAAGAATAATAACAATAAAAAAATAAAGTGAAAGACAGGAGATTTTCCGTCTTGAACAAAGGGAGAGAAGGAGCTCAGCACTCGCTCAGCACTGGCTGAGGGCTGAGAATGAGTTAAAGTCCCAACTTTAAGCTGACTTTCAGGTCCTATTCAGAAAAGGGATGCAGAGATTTGGAGGCTGTTTGCTGAAACATCTCAGTGTTTGTACTCAGAACTCGCCTCTAGGATCTGCTGCAACAGCTGGGAAACACCTTTCCTGAAGGCAACTTTTTCTTCCTCTATCTGTCTCCTAGCTGGAATTTTGCTTCCAACTCTGCCATGAAGAACTGGCATTTCTTTTACCATATTTTCACTTGCACTCTTACCTAGCGCTTAAAGGGAATTCAAGAGAAGCTCCCAAGCCTCAGGTCCAGGCTCACCCCAGAAGACATGGAGTGTCCATGGGGTGTGTGGGCAGGGACGGTGGCAGAGTGAGGGAGCTGAGGGGTCCCAGGAGGTTCTCGTGTCCCTTCCAGGCTGCTTTTGTCATTTTGCAGGTATTGCTGAGCGTTGAGACCAAAAGAGACGTTTCCCTCAACAAGCACGGGCCGGCTCTCGTCTAACAGAAGGAAAATTTATAAATCCCAGTCCCTCCCAGATCACACAAAAAAAACGTGGAGAGTTGGAACGAGAAGGGTGACAAATTACTTCTCCATAAATAACCTACCAGTGAGTTAAAAGAACTATAATGTACATTATAAGTAAATATCCACACACGGCCTGGGGCTGCCCGTTCCCATCAGTTCTGGAAGCTGTTATGACAATCCTCTGGCAGCAAGTAATGCACTTCCCATTCCCAAAGCATTCAAGGGCAAAACTCCCCACAAACTGAAGAGATTCTTGTGTCAGCCGGGACAGCTAAAGAAAATCGGGTTTAATAGTAAAAGGAGCCCAGGAGCTTATCTCAGTTTTTACATTCATTTTAACTCTACTCAATTAAACAGCATCATCCCACTTACACTTGGCATCAACCGGCAACCTCTTTCCCCATGTGTCCGGGTGTGGAGGGACAACCACAATGCACATGGAAAAAAAAAGCCATTGCTAAAAAAAAAAAAAAAAGCTATTGCTTCATTCTCCTATTGCTTCATTCTCCTCTGTTACCGATGTAACACTCCCAGGCAGCACTCACACCAAACCATCTCACACCAGGAGATGTGAGGACACCTCCTCACCAGGAAACACCAGGAAAGGGGAGGAAAAAAAAGAGACCAACCATCCTTCAGTGAAAACAGGTACCTTTGTCTAAAAGCAAATGCTAGAGACCACCTCACTCCCTGCCATTATCCCATGGTACACAACAAGCAGAAAGTTGTAAATACCACACATAAACCAGCCAACAGCCCAAAGCGCTGCTTCATTTGTCTTCAATCCCAAGGAAAAGCAGCAAGAATATCCTGCTTTGCGGATGGGGAGGGACTCTGGATCGGAGAGTGGAGTGAGGGGAGGAGGGGGAACAGTTTTCAACTGACAGAGGGGAGATGGAGCTGAGATGTGGGGAAGAAGTTCTTTGGTGTGAGGGTGGTGAGAGCCTGGCCCAGGTTGCCCAGAGAAGCTGTGGCTGCCCCATCCCTGGAGGGGTTCAAGGCCAGGCTGGATGGGGCTTGGAGCAACCTGGGCTGGTGGGAGGTGTCCCTGCCCAGGGCAGGGGGTTGGAACTCGGTGGTCTTTAAGGTCCCCTCCAACCCAAACCAGTCTGTGACTCTGCTCCCCCAGAGCCACGGGGTGGGTAAGCAGTCCCATCGGCAACAGCTCTCCCACTCACCACATCACAGACACCTCCCAGAGGAGAAAACAAAACTATCTTTGCAGCTCAAGAAACCAAATAGCAAGAAAACGCCTTCCTTTTCAGTGAAGAGAACCCGAGTGATCTGCCTGGACACCTTCAGCTGTAGTTTTAAAGAACCACCCCTCTCTAGGCTTCCCCAGCCCGGGGGCTGTGCGGTGTAGGGGGGTGAGCTGTGGCTTGGGGTTCTGCTGCTCACAGACACATCAACCTGGGATGTCAATTAATACAGGCAACAGTGCCGCTCAGGTAAGAGGGATTTGGCTCTCCTCGGGCTGCTGGCAACACACCCCTTTTCCTTGTAGAAAGCAGAGATAAAATGAAGATGTTTTTTCTTTTAAATCCACTTTTTTTTAAAACCTGCATGAGACTCGAAACAGCCAACCCAACCTGCAGTTGTAGTGACCCACCACAGGACAAACAGCAAAGGTAACATATTTTTCCTAACTCTAACACATCAGGTTCTTGGCTTAGGCCAGAAGAAAAGAGATCTGTGCTGCTTTTCTGCTGAATAAAGGCTGTAAGAGCAGGTAATTCCCCTCCAGGTTCTGTGCTGAAGGTGCACCATCGATCTCCAAATGATGATGACTCTCTTAACGCAGGAGCTGATGTGCTCCAGGTGTGTTCTCCCTGGTCCAACAGGAAGGTGACAGAGGAACCGGGTGTCTAAAGCGAGAGTGAGGACAAGCCCCAGAACAACACACAAGAGCTCCCAATCCACCCTGCCCAGGCTGAAAGAAATTACAGCACATTACAGAAACCTTATGCTCCACTGACTTTCCAGTCTGGCCATACCAATTAAAACAGTGCTAATTGCCTAATGGCTTTTGCCATTCGGAATTTGTCGGCAGGTCTAGGCTACACTCAGAAGTGTATTTCACATTATACATACGTATAAAAGAGAGTAAATCTCACGCAGGTGGCACCGATGCTCTCCAGGATCAGAGCACCCTCTCAGGGCTGGGTCCATCTTCCCTTTCAGAGGGCAAGGCACCCACCCCCCCAGCTGAATATAACCTCATCAGTAAACTTCAAACCCTTACAATGCCGGGCTCTATTTTCCCCAAAAAAATGACCTTTTGAAGAGGAAATGTACCCTGAAGTTATGAAACAGCAGAGGGGACTATTAGGAAAGTAAAATCGTTAGGTGAAAATGGAATTACAGCCGAAATACAGAACGGGTTCTTCATGGGTACAGCCAGCTGCCTGATAAGATATCCCAGCATTAGGATATCCCAGCATTAGGATATCCCAGCATTAGGATATCCGAGTGTTATTCCCAGCTGCCCCCTCCTGCTGCCCACAGCTGGCTGAGCAATCCCTTCTCCCGGCAGACACAGCCCTTACCTCCAGCCCCACCGCGCCGCCAGACGGACCAGAGCCACCAGCCAGGGGTGACCAGGGAGGAAAAGGCGCTTTTGAACCCATCACAGCTCCCCCCCGGCCCCACCACTGGCTGTACTGGGAGTGCTGGGAGGGCAGCGGGGGGCTGCTCGAGCAAGGCGGGCTCTCTGAGGAAACCCACGCCAAATTTCACTCCCCCCCCCCAGGGAGCAATTGCGTTTGCGCCGAAACATCTGAAAAATCTTCCCCCCCCACCGTGCCCGGGCTGTAGGATCTTGGCCTGGAAGGAAGGGATCCCCGGGGGGGTCTCCTCATCCCCATCCTCGCAGCCACCTCCCATCTCCCCGGGAAGAACCAGCACGGGAACATCAGCAAGATCCAACCCAGCAGCTCCCAGTGGCCAGGGGACCACTCGCTGGGGCAACGAACCACGGGGAGAAGAAGGTTCCTGAGGTTTCCCACCTTTTCCCATCAGTCAAACGGCCCCTGATGAAGGTTTGTAGAGGAGTTCGTGGCCATGCAGAGGAGTTAGTGGCCATGCAGAGGAGTTACTGGCCGTGCAGAGGAGTTACTGGCCATGTAGAGGAGTTACTGGCCGTGCCACCATGTCTCTCCCCCTCGCTGTCCAGCCCGAGTCTGAAGGCAAAAGTTAATGATTGATTTCTCCGGGCAGGAAGGAGGAGACCCCGAAGGGAAGCCCTGAGAAACCCGCCAGTAAAATCCCTGCTGGCCCACTCTTGCGAAAGAGGGAAAAGTACAAATTAAATATAAAGTGGGAAAAAAAAAAAAAAGGAAAATGCCCATGATGAGGTAGGGATAGCTGAGGGAATAGACGGGAAAAGGCGGGGGGGGGGGGGGGGGGGG
>JAOQGM010000002.1:20924751-20948833 GCA_027564225.1 Gallinago stenura
AAGGGCTTTGAACACCCCCTGAGTCTGCAAACTCCCCCAAACTCCTCAGGGAGAGCTGCTCCACCACCATCACCCGTCCTAAAACGGAAAGATCCCAGGGTTGGGGATTTGGAGGTTCTGGGATAGTGGTGAGACAGAGCTTCCCGCGGTGGGGAAGGAGGGGAAAAAAGCCCCCCAAGACGTCAAGGGAACTGGGAAACACTCCTGCAGCAGCCTCTTCTCCCTGGGGACAGAGAATTTCACTGACCATGTTATGTCCCTCTCACCTCAGGCTCCTCTAATTCCCCCCCTTGGTGCCTTCTCACTGCTCCTCATCACATTCATTTAGTTTGCTACTGTTTTTCCTGACCAAATGCTCTCATTTACGCAGAATACACCTCAAAAGGATTTTTTTTTTTTTCATTACACCAGCTTACCTATTAAGCATTTTAAATTTCACATCAGCCTTTTGAAATTAAGTTTTTTTACTTTGTCCTTCTCTTAGAACTGCCACGACCACCTCACCTGCCGGTCCCCGGGAGCTCACAGCCAGATTTGGGCTTTTCCTGCTTCAGCCCCACAGTCTGCATCTCCCACCACACACATTTTCCTGAATGAACTGCTGGAGTTTCAGGGATATTTTTGGTTGGGTTTTTTTTTTTTTGGTTAGGGTTTTTGGGGTTGGTTTTTTTGAGAATGAAAGGATTTTAATCTTCGAAGAAGTGCTCTTCTGTATTTCTTCGCTTGACGTTATATTCTTCCTTCCCCCAACTATAAATACTGAGGAATCTAAGAACAATCCAAGGGATAGATATTCCCCTATCAAATTCCCTTCAAGACTTGCCCAGGGAGAAAAAGATGAAATTTTTCTCCAAAACAAGCCAACCCACCCCAGAAAGTGCCCCGCAGGGCGCTGCTTGAGCAAAGTGTTATCCGTATCCTGGATGTTCTGCTTCCCTCTGCCGTTTCTCCGCAGCAGCACAGCCTGAAGGCTCCTGAGAAATAACCCCAACACACAAACCAACCTCTGGCTGCGGGAAAAACTCAGCAAATAAGCTTAAGGAAAGCTTTATGTTTTTATTTATTAATAAATAATAATAAAATAATTGATAAAGTTTTGTATTTTTTTTATTTATAAAGTTGGAGGCACTGAGCAGCACTATCCCCGCTTCCCTCAAGCTCAATATTCCATGAAATCTCAGCCACAACCCCCCAGCTGTCTCCTGCTGGGATTTACAGCCCACGGGAAAGTCAACCCCCAGCAGGTGAAAGGCTTCATGGACCAAAGCCTTGTCACCAAGTCCAACTCCCAAGAAGCAAAGGATTACCATGGACACGAGGAGTCACAGGAGTCCCAGAACAGCCCCGGGCATCAGACATCACCCGTCGCAAGAAATGAACCCCACAGATGCCTTAAAACCATCAAACCAGTCGTGGTCTTTATTTCCCTTGGACAAGGTAACGCTCCCATAATACCAATTTGTGTCAACGTTTGGGAGAAACGGAAATCAGCGCCTGTTAAAAAAAGTGAAATAACCCCCCTTCCAAAAATATCTTGGATAATACAGGTGTCTGGATGTCACGCTGTCCGTGATGAGCCCTCTCCATTCCGAGACATCACACGCAGTTTTTGCAAGACAAAACAATTTATGGACTGGGTTTTTTTCAGCCTCCCATTTGTGAGCCTGAGAAAAGCAAGTTCATACGTGCTGTGCAGCGACCCAAGTACAGAGAGCTCAACTCTCGACTCAACTGGGAAAAAAAAAAATCATCTAGAGGGTCCACAAATAAAAAAAAATGGGAGAAAATACTGTATTGGAATAAACCCTCAAATCCCAGTGACCTGGAGGGAAAGTAAAGGTTAGCTCAAAACCAGACAATGCATTAGGCAGTTCATTTTCTAATTTTAGAAACTGGGCTTTGAAATAATGCAGTTATCAGTTGGTTTTGATTAAGAGTTAAGAATTGCAGACTACAGAAAAGTCTTCAAATAAATGAAAACAACCCTCCTCCCTTTGTCATCTAACGCCAGGAACGTACCCCATAAATAACATCTGTACTTGGGGACTCTGCGCGTAGATCGGAGATGTTCAACACAAACAGGGTTTCATTTCAGTGCCAAAACAATAATTAAAGTTTTAGTTCGCACCTTGTTTAAAATTTTTAACGTAGAGAGTGAGTCCTGCAAAACCCATTAGTGTCTGCTCCTGTTGTGAATCCCCACTGATGAGGAATCACCCTCTCGGACCCCCGGCCCCCAGCAAGCTCTCTCCCAGTCTTGCCAAGGAACACGTAGTCAAAGAAAGCTCATACATTTATTTTTTTGGAGGGGCAAGGTGGGTGTTAAATAATAAAGTGTCTCATCTAATGTGGAAAGGAAAGGCAACAAAATAAATCAATGACTAGTTTTCACAGTAAAATGCATCAGCTTTGTAGTTTCATTTGAAACCAAGAACAAATCATGAAACGTCATGAAAATAAGATAAAAAAAATCTCCTAGAGTGATTACTAAATGAAGTTAAAATTACCACACTAATCAGTAAACCCCAGAAGAAAAGCAGATGCCTCATATTACAGGTCCTACATTAAACAGTATCCGCTTTTTAAAATAAATCCATAAAATCTGTTTGTTTGGCCACTTTGCACATTTTTCCCCTAAAAAATACAGTGTACAGAAAAAAAAAAATCTCGTTATTCCCAGTATGAATTCTGAAGTAGAAGCTCAAAACCCAGAAGTTAAAGATCAGCTAAAAGGATTTAAATTATTTACAAATCCAGCAGGTAGAACTACCATAATGGCTTCGTTTCCATCCTTGTAGTGGCTTTCGCTCTGTTCCAGCAGCATCTGCAGTGGGAACCTCTGCCAGCAGCTCCATCACGGATCCTCCGTCATCTTCAGCAACTCCAGGAGAGCCCCAACAGCTCCAAAATAACCCTTTAAACAAGGCAGAAGTCAAATAAATTCCAAAGTAAGACATAAGCATGAGCACGTGAAGTCTTCGGCTCTCATAAGGCAATTAAAAGACTTTTCTTCTAAGATGCACCCTGTTGAAATCTGAATTATGATCTTCTTTAGGTTCAAGAAAAGGCTTTATACCAGGAGAAACCTCACCCAGTTCTCCAAAATTGTCAAAAAGTACAAGTGACAGCTCCACTGTAACGATGCTGTACTGAGGGAGGGCAGTTTCCATTTTTAATACATCCATCTGGAAATTAGGCTTATAAAATTTAATTCTAGTTGAGGTTTCTGTACCAGACCCCACAAACAAACACTGTGGGTACCGGGGTCAGAAAGCAAAAATGAGAGATGCACAACGTTGAGCAACAAATACCCCAAAATTAGTGATTAAGTTAGGGAGTTAACAAGGGGAGTTTTCAAATGAGGCTGTAATTAAAGTGTATTAACACAGATGTGACACTGAAATTCTCCCTTTTCCCTTCACCTTGTCACGAACCAGAAGATTTCTGGACTTCCAAGTAAAATTAAGTTCAGTGTGTATTTCCTTACCTCATGTTCCAAAAAGAGCGCTTTCAGCTGTCCCTTGGACCAGTAGTCCATGGCGTACGCTAGCACCTTCATGGAGATCATGTTAATTCTGAGGAAGTTGCCAACAAACACCACCTTGTCGATGTTCTGCAACATGGAAAAGCAGAGCAGCACAAGTTACATTGGGCTACAACAGCGGCCTCCTTCAACACCCATTTCTGCCTCCACTACGGAGTGAAATGGGAATTTTGGGTTATATTTACATTCTCCAGACTGAAAAGTAAAAAAAAGAAAAAAAATATTGTAATTCCTGACCACTAAGTAGAGATGTTGAAAAGAAAGAAAAAAAAAAAGTTTTATTCTAAAGATGGTGAATATTCACTTAAAGCCCAGACTTTCCCGATATCAACAGGATTAAGGATGTTTTGTTGGAGCTTTTTGGTGTTTTTTTTTTAAATTGTAGATGACACGGCTGCACTAAAGACATCTCCCCCCCCCACTTGGTAAGTAAAGCAACTTTATTAACAAGTTTTAACTTCATTTAACAGCCTTGCTCCAGCCCCCAGCATCGGAGGGCGCTGATACCCGGGTGCAGTCATTCCCATGCTCGGTCCCGCTGAGTTCCAACTGTCCTCAAACCAAACACACCAACAGAAATTGTATCTGAATACAAACCATTTCCCGCAAGGAGACACCATCAAACCCATCAGAACCTACCTGTGCATTCATGAAGTTATTGATTTTGAAATTTCATGTCAATTTTATTTACCAAACTTCCTTGACTCCACAAGGTTGAAAGTTACATTGTCTAGATTTTTGACCTGAACTCCAAACAGCTCAAGCCTTTGTCAGCAGTGGGAAAATGAAAAAAAGCTACTTCTATTTCTTCAGGGCCTCCTGCCCATGTGCTTTTCAACTGTTTGCTGCTGGAATACTCAAAGCTGAAGGACAGAAGCCTTTGGCTGGTGGAGGGAGGGTGAGGGCGATGAAAGGCTCGCTTAAACTAACCCAATTACAGCATCCTGGAAAAGACACACCTCCCTGGCTCCGGGGGATTTTTGGGAATTGCTCCACTCCCCAGCAGCAGAAAGCCACAGCACGCCTTGAACACAGTACACACACCAATTTGCCAATGTAACAGGATGGGGAATCTCTATCAGAGATGCAGTTCAGCAGCCTGGATGTATTTTTGCAAGAAGACGGGTTCAGACGCCGCTTCCACCCAGTCAGTGAGGAAAGAGGAACCAGGGACGGGTTTCCTTGGCACAGTCCTGCCCCGACGGGACAGACCGTTCCAAAGGATGGGGAGCCAAACCCTCCCAGACTATGGAATTTTTTTCTGCCCCACTGCCAACTTTGTGCGAGCAAACTTCGCTTTGAAGTGCTGCAGACAGAACCTTTCACTGATTCCCCAGACTCGGTTTTTTTTTTTTCCTGCACACATGCAAGTCATTTGCGACACGATATTAAAGCTGCAATCATTGGAAAAAAAAAAAAAAAAACAAACACCCAAACTTATCAAAACTCATGCTTCGGGGCATAAATTGATTTTGTCAAAGAACCTAAAAGTGAGCTTCACCATAACTCTAAGCTAATACACACAAACTCTACAAAAGACTGTATCATTTGCAACTTTTTTAAGCTGAATGGGGCATTTCACTCACGGAGCCTGGTGAGAGTCAGAGCCATATCTCCCAAGGCAATTTAGGTGTCCAGATTATTTAGCACAACAGCAGCATTCCTCTTTTTTTCCCTCCTGAGAGCAAGCTACCCAGGGATTATCTTACTTGCAATGCTGTATCACATTTGAATTTTTTTATAATAGCACATAAAGCTCCCAAATGACGTTTTCATTCTCTAAAGCTACAGAATTTAGGTTCAAGCGTTGGAAAAAAAAACTTCTACTTTGGCATTGCCTGAGAAATGAAGATGACTCTGCCCATGGATCCACGTTCCTCCACAACCCCCTACGGCTCGTGCCCGGATTGTAAAGAAGCCTGCCCACGGAACAGCGGCATTAGGAGCTCTGCCACGGTGGCTGGGAAGGTCAGGGTCCTCCTGCTGCACCTCTCCATGCTTTGATAGCCCTGTACAATGCTGCTTGAACTCCATGCCACAAGGCAACACTGTAAAGAAGCTGAAAGCAAAGAGAACACCGAAAAAAGGAGTCAAATTGCCAAAAAAAAAATTAAAAATAAAGATCTGTAGCCGCTTTTTCACGAGGAAGGGAGGTCAGCAGTGGCACACGCCGGGAGTTGTGCTGTTCATCATATTTTAGAAGTGCTCTGGGAAGGACATTTACTGCCCTACAAAGGCAGGAACAGCACAGCCAGGCTGCAGGCTCACACCCGCTGATGGAGGAATAAAGCAGCAGATGAAGTTTAAATTAAAAAAAGGGAAATGAGAGAAATGGAAGGAGGGAGAGGAGGAGAGACCGCAGTGTCCAGACACAGTAACGGGCTCCACATCAGCCACCCCAGCTCAAGGCAGACTGGGGATGGCTTCTGAGATGTATCAGCTCCACAAAAATAAAGGAATTCAGAACACGGAATTTATCAATCTGCATCATAAATTCACTCTCAATTCTGCAGGAAGATCTGATCATTCCATCTCAAAATTATAACCAAAGACAGAACAAAATGGTGGGAAGAGACACAGAGTGTCTTCCGTCGCAGAGGAGACAAGTGCCACAACGTTCTGTCTTGGAATGAACACAAGGGAGACGTGAGAAAGGTTTATTTAAAAAAAAAACAAACAAACAACAAAACAAACCCAAAACCGACCAAAAGCGTTAATGATGAATTATTTGGTATTTCCCATAAAGTTAATAACTAGACAGGACCCAATAAAGTAATGAGATGGCACTTTGGTGAGTTTCTTGGGTTTGCTTTGTTGGAGTTTTTTTTTGGGGGGAGGCATGTTGTTGATTAAAAAAAATTAAAAAGCAGCACTCTTCTAACCACGGGGCGCCGTGGAGCTAAAAACATCACTGCATTTAAAATAAGATGTGATAAATTCATTTAGATCAGTCAGAAGAGATTAATTATCACTTAATAGCAAAGGCTGCAATTTGCAGCTCAAAGCAAGTTTCTAAATGTTTGGGTTTGGTTTTTTTGAACTCTCGGAAGCTGGAAAGGGGTGGGAATGGAACAATCCACCCATGGTTATCCTGCCTGAAGAAAAGACTGTATCAAGCACCTGATGGGAGTCTGAGGCAGGATAATGAGCTGCTTTTCTTCCCTCTGCCCCAACACAATAGATCTCGCATCTATTCCAGGCACTTAACACAACAGACAATCCAAACCCCACCAGGCTGTGGAAACAAGTCAAGTATAATAATATTTAAAAAAATATAATCTGTCATGGTCTAGTAAGACCTGTTAGTATGGACAAGGTGATTCAGAGCATTGAGTTGGATGACCAAGGTGTTAGTATCTGTGTGCTACAGCTTGGGAGCAGCTGAGCAGCTCTAGGCACCAATGGCTCACGGAGACCTTTCACAGGCACCTCTTCTCCCTTCTTCTGTACCTTTGAAGCTCAAAGTACCTTATACTTTGCATCGAAACATACACATAACACAGATCACAACAGTCAGGACCCCACCTTAAACATATGCATATTTATGAAGGCCAGTCACGCACACAGCACTTTGCATTTCTGCATTCTGATAATCTTCCTATGCTGTTTCTAAAGGTTTTTAGCCCGTAGCAAACATGCCCTCACCTCATTGAGCGCACACATGCGAGCAATGGACCCGATGTTGTTGGTGATGGTGACCAAAGTAGCTCTGGCCAGGTCCTCTTTACTGATGGAATCTCTCTTCTCTTTACTCATCATATGGCCGAAGCTGGGGGAGGAAGATTATTCCTTTAAACATGAGTTATTTAGGAGTGCTGAAAGCCCTTTTATCAGTTAATAAGCTTTGCTTGGATTTAAGAGAGATGTGAACATGTCAAAAGGGATGCCATTGGAAAGGCAGAACAATTAGCAAAGACACTTCTCAAATAACTAAGTTAAAGGGCAGCAAACTGCACCAAACGTCGCTTACACCTGCTTAAAAAAAAAAAAAAAAAGCAAGAAGTAGGTGAGAGATCTAAGGACAAGCCATATGACCCCTTCCGAGTGACATTTCCACATGGAGTCGGTGCATAGTCCAGGGATTACGCACTGAGCCCGGCACACACAGCAAGTTTTCCAAGGAACTCCTGAAAAACAGCTCAATTAACACATACCTCGAGGCAACAGCAGAGCCCTGAAGGCCAAACCGCTCGTAGTCCCCTCCGTAAATATCCTTCACCAGCTTATCCACGTTGGTGCTGTCCCCCTTGGCCGCCATCTCGAGGGCCTCCTCAAAGGTCTCGCAGCCCGTCAGCAGGCAGCACAGGCCCAGGAACGTCCCTCCTCCGAGGCTGGAAAAGCAGAAGTCCTTCAGCCCAGCATCTCCAACCACCTCCCACCACAGCTCTCCAGACTCCTCCCGTGCACAAGCGAGGGCAGGCACTCCAAATTGCGTTCTGATTTAACATGAACATCACCCAGTGTGGTTTTAACCCAACCACGCTGAAGTCCAGAACGTTTAAAGAGAAGAAATGATGCTAAATAAAGGGTTGGCTGAGAACAAGGTTGGATCCACCACCAGACTGCAGCTTGCTATCTGTAGCACTCTCACAGGCTGTCCCGTGCCAGAGTAATTAGCCAGCAGAGCGCTTCAGTCCATGATGAAGGAATTAACAGTGATCAAAGGTAAACACCTCCGCAGAGGTGGCCAGGAGAGATCTGTCCCCCAGCATGGCCTGGAGCATCTCAGCCTCCAAAGAACCCCGAGCAAGGAGCCCACGGGGGCTCACATCCAGTAATTACTGACCATAGAAATTTAGCAGGGACTGTCCGACTGGGCATAACAAGTTGTTAACTCGCTTCATTAAAATTCTACCTTGGACTCTCCACTCTTACCAGACGTGAACTTCAACTGACTAACCTCTACCTCCTCTGCGTCCTGCCCCATCCGTGCTTTACCCTCCAGAAAGCCCACACGGGGACCAGCGAGACACCACACTCGCACCTCGGAGCTGTGGTGGGAACACCATGCAGGCAGTGCCCTTGGATTTTCAGAAGACCTCTAGAACCCCTGTAAGACAATATATCAGTAAGGGAAGAGCAGGAAGCCCTGCCCACCAGCGGGATTGATTTCATCCCCTCTAACATGCCAGCAGCCCCCTCCAGTCACGTTTTCCTGCCGTAGTGGAAAGGATGAGAAGCACATCCAGAGATACCAAAAGGGCTACGCTTGAAAAACAACCAGAACTGCAAGAAAAGCAATCCCTCTTCCATTCAACTTTTTGTTCATCTGTATAAAGTACAGAAAAGGGCTCATTGTGGCCAAGACATGCCCTGGATAAGGTGACAGAAGACACATATGCAGCCAGGTGTAGTACACTGAATAAACTTCATTACTGTGGACCATGCATCAAAGAGGAGAACGTGGGTTTGGAAGGGACTGTAGCAAATCCAAAAAGCTTCTTTGGTTGCTTTTTTGAAATCGTTTTCCATTTTGGTGGGTTTCTTGTTTTTAACATTACTAAAAATGAAGTATATCAATTCAGTTTGCAGGTATGGGGGAAAAGTGGGACAGATTTATTGGTATTTTTACTACAAGTCTGGATGGATACGTTTGTAAGTAAAGTTGTTCCCTATAAGCAAGCACTGCTGCCACAGCTAGAGAGTCAACTTTAACACCCCCCAGGCTCTTTTGTTGGTCTTGAGAACAAAAATTCTGCACCCACCCCACTGAACTCCTGAACCAAGCAGCGACATCTAAATTTCTCACTGAATATAGGCCAGAGACCACTTCAACTCAGCTGTACCCTACAAATCATCTCAGACAGCACCGCCTGACCCAGCCTGAGGACAAACCAAGGATACAGACAACCAGATCCTAGTCTTTACACACTGGTGTTCGGTAATTTACCAGCATGGCCCAAAGACCAGCGCAATCTGGAAGGAAACAGGAGATTTAGTAAGGTTCCTCTATTAAAATCCAGTAGTAGCAGGTTATTCCACATCCTAACTACTAAGCACACGGTTTTTGTTTAGCTCAAACATTTTTATTTCCCTGCTCTGGCTGTCCTGGGGGATCAAAGCAGGGGAGACAAGATTCATTTACTGAGACAGCTTTATTGTGGTAATATCACAGCAAGAAATATGAAATAGGTAGGAGCACCAAGAAGAGACTAAGGCAGCTCTAAAGCTGAACAGATCCACGATTTCCCTGATGTTGACCCGCTCTCTGAAGGAATCCTAGGATTTTCCAGCCTTGCTACTGGTGGGGCTTTGAAGAGAAACGGGAAGACAAGCACAATTTGAGGCTGCACCTACTACTCACACTACTAGTTCTGTCTGTTCAATTATTAAGGAGAAAATAAATGAATAAATAGAATTAAAAGAACACAGAATTAAGTTTACCTGGATCCTGTGACTCTCTTATAGTTGTCCTTGGAATACACAGCCAGGATGCTGACCCCTGAGCCGATGTTAACCAGCAGCATAGGATATGGATTATCAAGGCAGTAAGGCTTTTTCTGGCACTGTTCAGGATCTGTGGGGTTTTCGAAATAATAGCACTCGGGTTGGCCATTGAAACCAACAGAGTCAACGTAAAGGAGGCCTTGGATCAAACAGTCCAATTCGTCCAGTTTATGGAGCTGCAGATCAGCAATCTGGAAAAGAAAAAACAAGAAATCAATGAACACACATTTCCTAGCATAAGACAACAAGGAAGGACAAAAGGTTCTGCTGAAGCACTTTGATCACTTTAATAGTAACAGATTATGTTATTGAAACAGTACAAAGATCTGTCCAAGCGTGAAGTCCAAAATAAAAGGAGTTTGTTATCTGCCTGACGACAGGTACCTTCCAAAGCAGCGATGTGCTGCGTAGTAATGTCATTTAGTTCCTCTGCTTGGGAGATATTCCCTGCCTGCCAGCGGGAAACGCTTCTCCCCTTCAGTTTTCTGAAGCAATAAATCTCTTCTCCCTCATCCCCATCCCAGGAGGAGCTATGGCTTTTGGGTGGTACCCACCTGCACAGCAGCATCCCTCAGGGTGCAAAGTGCTTCAACTCATCATCCCACCACATTTCCCAGAAATTTAATCAAATCTTTAATAGAAGCATTAAGATCAAGAAACTTCAGTTAAAGAAAAGATAACCTTACAAAGTGCATGCGTTTATGTTGATAGGCATTGAATATGCAGTGCAGTATGTTTAACTTAAAGATTTGGGTGTTTTTTTCAGTCCCCAGTACATCCCCAGTAATCTGAGAGATCTATTCCGTGAAATTATGATGAACACTTTAAAATGCCTCAGGAAAAACAGGGTATTCCCAATGTTTGGTGAAAAACAATATGAAAAAAAAAAACAAACAGAAATACAGAAATATCATTAGGCCTGTGCCCCCTGCAAAACGTTCATTAAAAATTTAACTGTAACAGAAGGCAGAAAAATAATTATAAGACCTTCAAAAGCACATTCCCTCTAGGATCTCCCAGGTCGCTCTTGACTGTACTTAAAGATATCTACTTGCCACAGCATTCCACCCTCTGGAATGAGAAATCACAGCCCTTTCTCAAACCAGGATACAGTGACAATCTGCAGAAAGTCTCCTTCCCGGGTGACACTGACAGACTCGTGTTAGGGAGAGGAGAAGGGGCAAAAAGAGTGAAGCTGACAAATCCTGAGGTCATTTCCATCCTCCCACCTGAAAGGCAGGTCTAACCCAACTCCCTTCTGGCGGCAAGAGGCACGGGGCATAGGAACAACAGGGAGTTACAGAGCTCAGAGCTGCTTCTCAAACACTTGCACGTTGCTGGATGTTTTTATAACAGCTATTGGAGGAGATCTGCGAGGCTAACTACCTCCTATTTTTAATTCTAGAAGCTATATTAAGTCACTACAAAGAGGAAAGATATTTCTGTGGCACGGGCACGGCCAGTAGGTTACATTCTTTTGAGTTATTTAAATCTCTTAAGATTTTTTCCTCTACTTGTGCACAGCTCTAACTTCCCTGAACTGAAACCCCTTCCAGACTTTTGTTAAACTCAAATCCTGCAACCGGAGAATAGAAATAAGACCCCAAAAACCCCCCAAACCAGCAGTCTCAGAGAGTTCAATCTAGATAGTTATTCATAGGACAGTAGAGAAAAGTGGAGAGAATTTCTTCCTGCTCCAGTATCTCCTGAAACAAGTATATTCCAGTATTTTGCAATCCCTTCATGGTTTTGTCTTGGTTACCACATGGCTACACAAATTACAATTGCAGAAATACAGCATAACAGACTTAAACCATTTAGCCAGCAAATAAAAGAATAAAAACAAATTAGGGGAAGAGCTTTTTATAGAATCATTACAAAAATCTTAAGGCTATTTTGCAAATATCTTGGATTTCAGCAGTTTCTTGCTATTAGACTGAGGGGAAAAGCTCCAATCAAGAGAGATACAGTACAAGGCATTAATGTAATAAATACTTCTTGTCCTCCCTCTCCCAACGCACACCACGGAGCCCATGATGTCATCACTCATTAGAGCACTTCTTTCTTTTGATAAAGCTCCACTAATGTCAAAATAAGGAAAAATTCTATATTAACCATGATCTATCTCCAAGTTATATGCTGTACGGTCTCACTTTCCTCATCTTACTGGGTAAGGCAGATGCAGCACGACCAAACACAACCTGACACAGGTGCAGCATCCACTGATGCTCTGAGCCAGGAGCCTCCTGCACAGAGACAAATTATATATATATATATATAATACTGTATAGAAAGACAAGTCACTTGTCCCTGCCCATAGCAGGGGGTTGGAACTAGATGATCTTTAAGGTCCCTTCCAGCCCAAACCATTCTGTGATGAGCAGATTTATGGCCCCTACTCATTTTGTCTCACCTTTTTGTCCATCAGTAAGAGATCCTGCAAGAAGCCAGCAAACAATACAAATCTAGAAGTAAAACACTTCTAGTGTTAGTGCAAAAACACAGAACTCCTTGTTTCTAGCACATCCCTGGTCAGGCCACCAATTCCGTAAGGACAGAACAGGAGAAACTAATCAAAGGGTCTTTTTCAAGCACTGAGTGTGGAAGTTTTCTTGGGTCCAGCCTGTACGAAAGACATAGCAGAATTCACTCTGCTTTTTATAGCTCTGTGCTATATTTAACAGCTGATATCCTGTAAGCAGGAAAGCCCTATTACTGCTTGCTTTCATCTCAATATTCATAGCAGACTCAAAAACTATTTTTCTGCATTATTGCAGCAGTTCTGGGTTTTGTTTTTGATGGAGCAAGACGGGCATCAGTATCCCATCTTGATCCGCCTTCGTTCCGAGGACCACGAACTCTGCAGCCACTGAACCTCCCAACAGCCCTGGGAGCCACCACTTTTCTTGTTTCTAAACCCAAATTAGGGCACAGTTGCAAGAAATGTAGTAACCTGGACTTATGCAAGAAGCTGTGATAGAGCCAGGGTGACAATCCCCAGTCCCCTTCCCTGAATAGAGAACTGACTTCTCTCTATTCCTTCTGTGCTCACAATGACTTCAGCAGCAAAACTGCACCAACAAATAGATGTAGCTGTAAACATCTTAATTTATGTACAAGTAAGTGTTTTCTGGTGCCATCCCCTGGCCTACCACACTCCAATTCTCGTCTTCCAGCTGGTCAAACTCCTTCTCCTTGCAGGAATCAAAGTTTATGTGCAGAAACGCAAACCAAAACCAGGAGCTGTGTGTAGAAGCACGTTTAAATTGGATGTTTTACCTGCAACTCTTCAAAAAAGTGCATTTGCAGATATTTTGCAGCCCTTCATAACGTCCAAGCTGAGGGCAGACAACAGCTGACCCTGCTCCGGGCTCCTGGAACTCCATTCAGCACGGTGCCTCTCTAGAAAAGCTTTATGGCAGAAAGTTGTGCTGAGAGGAAGAACTGCAGAATAAAGTGCTACAGAGGACCCTGGAGGGAAAAATTATCATAATTACAGGGAACCATATGTAGGTTGTTTTAGAAGAACCATGTTTCTGCATTATAGCCAGACTGTACAAATTCCTCTTCATTTTAAATTTTTTTTTTTTAAAATATCAGGAAGGGAGGAAAATACTTTAGACCTTGAGGAACTCTTCAGGAGCATCAAGAAGAGACTCGGGACTTTAACCACGGTTACAAGCAGGTGGAACACAGGATCCAGTGAACATCTCCCCGTGACAGCTCACACCTCGGCAACAAAATCCTGAAACCCAGCGGATTGCAAGGATACACAAAAGGTGTGTTGCTCCTGTGCACAGATGTTATTCTCAGGAGAAGGAAATCACACCTCTTGTCGTGCACTTGCAAGAAGTGCTGGAAAACAGTACTGGCTGCTCAAGTTTAGGTTGAGATTTTCAGTTGGTTAGTTTTTTGGGAGGGGGGGTTGTGGGTTTTTTTGTTGTTTGTTTTTTTTTCTTTTTTAATATGCCTGATGTCAAACAGTTTTTAGCCATATTCAAGAAAGAAACTGTCAGGAACATAACATCTTACAAGTTTTTCATTATCAATTACACCCGCCTCATTACTATATCATTCTGGCTTTTAGATGCCTTCTGGGCATTGCTCCAGTTTCCATTTCTTATAATAGCTTACGGGGTAGCTTCCATTACCTCTCCTCCACTTTTCTAAAGACATGCTTTGCTTCCTTTATGTTTTGATTGACTTCACCTCAACCCTGCTCTCTGGGCTCAGACAAGGTACTCCCCCACCTGAGTTCCTCACCTGAGGCTGGGAAATCCCCACTCACCTTCAAACAAGACAAATTCTAACACAAATAAAGAGTATTTTGGCTGAGGCAGAAGAAAATCACCCTCTGGCACTGTGAGCTGCAAGGATCTCATCCTTCTCCTGACGGGGAAAAGATGCCCATTGCTTCTCCCCATTCCCTCTGACGAGTTTACCAGCTTCTCCAGGTGGGAGTAAGAGAAGGTATCATGGTTCCTTCACCCATCCTCTGGATGCTTTCAGCTCCAGCCCACCCTACACACTGCAGACCAGCACCTCCAGCCTCCTCGAGCACACAAGGTGTTACCAGCTCACTCATCCAACACAGCGAGTTTATTTCTCTCAAGGTAAATATAGTCCACGAGTCACCCAGGGGCATCCAGTTCACACCACAAAGTCAAACCATAGAATCAGCTACTAACTGGCACGAGGAAATCCCTCTCCCACATCCAAGCTTGCTCTTAAGGCATTTTTCTTACAGGTTATGGGGCAGGTGAAGGCCCAAGTGTCGGCCTGTGTTGGTCACAGGCTTCCTTCCTGCCTTCCCCAAACCCTCTCTATTAAGAGGCTGGGTTTTGGCCCAGGCCCTGCTTTCTTCGAAGCCAGGAGTAAAATTTCCATCAAGATAAGTCTGGAGGTGCCTGTTTGGGGAAGGAAAACAAAGATCCCACCTTTAAGGCACGGCCGTTGGCAGGCATTCAGCAACAGAGCAGGCCTGAGACCAAGGCCTGAGTAGTCCTTTCCTCCCTCGTCCCCCAGGTCCCCTTTACAAAACGAGTGACAGCCCAGGAATTTATTCCCCATTCCATTTTCAGCACACTTGTGTGCAAGTGATGTGTGTGTGCTGTCAGGACAGACACGGAGCATAAAGAGATTTATGTTACAGGTACACAAACAGATAAATCTATGGATTCAGAAGTGATGTTACGGGACACGCAAGGTAGTTGGGGAAAGGAGGGAGGATTATCAGAACTAGGCAACAGGTTCATCCATGCTTTAACACCACAATTACCTGAAAATAAAATCAGCCACCCACAGAGACCAGTCATTTTCAAAGGGGGAAACAAAAAAAGGAAACCAAACCCAAGAAAAAAACCAAACCCTAAGCTGGAAAGGGTCCCTTTAGTGAATTACTTACTGATGCTCTTCAATGAACATTAACTACAACCATCTGGTCGGTAAAATTATTTCTTTGGTCTAGTTTAATGAATAGAGTCAGTTTTCCTGCTTCTCGAGGAAGCACTCGGATCTTGAGAATGAAGGGAAATGATTTGCCAGGGAGATGATGGGCACTGCTGGCAGCCACCGAGTGGTCTGGGGAGCCAGGCAGCCAAACCTACCTAATTTTGGACATTTACCTGTCTTTCCACAGCACAGAAGATGGCCTGAGGGAAACAGAAGGCGCCTCCCGATTATGTTTTATTTTTTTAACGCACAAAAGCAACAGAGATGTCTAAATCCAACATATTTAACTCATTTAGGGATTCAGAATTAGACACCAGAATAGGCAAGTAACAACAGATATTTGCCTAAAGCTGCTGTAACTGTAATCTCAGAAGGATTCCTTCTTTGGGATCTGAATTTGCTGTTGCAATGTTAGATCTGTTGCTGTTTTGCAATGTTAGATCTTTTGTCCTAAATCTATGCAATCCTGGATGTCCCATAAGCCTTCAGAAATACCAGGAAAGACAAACAGTTTAAAGGCCTGTACATAGGGAAATAGAGGGGCAGAAGAAAAACATGTTACCTGCATCGACTACAGCAATTTCCTAGCTTGCAGCCAGATTTTTTGGATGAAATTCACAACATTCACAAACATACTTTAGTTTTTCCACACTGAGGCACAGAAACAGGACCATTTAAGCCTTACCTCTGTGTAAGGTCTTACATTAGGCTGTACAACACCGGAGCCTGCCCCAGCAGGGCATCAGGCTTGGCACACACTCCCCACTTCTACAGGTGCTCTGGAGTGATCAAATATTTGTCACAGACACTTCAGTGCCCCCGAGGGGACAGCCCCGGGGCTGTTGTCTGATGTCAGTGCAGCAGGACACAGGGACAGGCGGCTGCCGGTATAACCGCTAACGAAGCGTGGCAATTTAAGTGGCAGTACCCAGGACACGCAGCCCTTGGAGAGAGATTAAGCAAGCAGACCTTCATGTAAGAGGAAGCATTTTGCTTCTGAAACACTCCAGGGACATTACGGTTTGAGCCAAGAAATAGGTGGAGCTGGATGGCTGTAAGAAGAGGTGTCCAAAGCACCCGCTCAGGGGAGAGTGCCCTTCATTGACCAAACACTCCTGACAGCCTTTAAAGTGCTTGCCTTAAGCTACCTGCAAGTGTTACAGCACACAAAACATCAACTAACACCGCAAAGACGTGGGACTTTCGTGCCTACGTTCACCAGGAATTTGCTACGTGACCTGATGTTTTTGTACAGCTGCCAGCAAACCAGCCCCAGCTTCACCCATGGCTTCCAGTGCTACAGCCACTATTTGGCAGCCGACATGACACATGGGTCCCTCATTACACTGCACATTGATGCCAGATAAAGTCAAAGCTGTGGAGCAAAATGCCTGGCTGTGAGAGCCACCTCTTCCAGTTCAGTTCTACAGCAGCAAGGGATGTGAACCTCCTTGCTAAGTCAGCAACTCCAGCTGCTATTTCATGATGAATTTGGGAAGGCATGACCATTGCAAAGGAACAGTCAGGCTCTTCAGAAAGTCTCCAAGTGACTTTGTCTCTAGAGAACATGACTTGAATCATCCCCTGCACACACAGAACGATGCTCAGAAACCTGAAGGGAGCCACACTGACCAGTGCCAGAGCTCACCTGCTGCTGTGGTGCCACCACCCTTACACAAGGCAAGACAAACTACAGCTTTTGAGGACTTGACAATCATCAGCAGACCTCGAGATGTAAGGGACTTCCAATCGGCCTAAGGGATGAGAAATCTGGCACTAGTAGAAAATAAATGCAGACATGACCCCGTAGAGACACATCCCCAACAGGCAACTCTCCCCAGTGCCGTTTGGACAATGGCTCTCTAGCCCTCTCTTGCCACAGCACACTCACCCAGGAGCCAGGACTACTGAGGAACTCCATACAAACAGCAGCACCCCAGCACTTCAGATTTCCACCAGCTTCTGGAGCTCCCTGCAGAAGTTAAGTTTTAAATTCTAGGGGACCTGGGACACCATAAAGTACCTTGCTTCACACGACATACTCCAGAACTGAAATCTATCAGCTCCAATTGTCGTGCTTCCATGACATCCTGCTCCACACTTGGGCTTCCAGACTCTGGACTTAACTCTGCTTGAAGACTAATACAGGGGGAAGGGAACCTGGATCTAATCTCTAACCTGTACGGTTTAATTTCTGGCTTTCTAATAGATATCCAGTCTGCAAGATGAGCACCTGGTCTCTAGGTTGTCATAACACACCCTCAGCTGGTGATGAGGCACCTGCTCATCACAGCTGTACTCCAAAAAAGCCACTTAGTGGGGACATCTTGGACAGTAATTCTTCAGTAGAACACCCAGCCAGCAGAACACCCTCCCCTGCCTTCTCCAATTAACAAACGTGACTTGATTCCGTTCATCTTAACCAGTTAGGATGGAGAAAAAAAATGTGTTATTTTCTCTGCAAGTTTTAAGAGAAGGGCTCCCGTGATGTTTTCCCAAAGTACTTCCCACCGACCCCTCACAAACTGCTCACGCACCGTTCTGAAGTCCTCCTCGAACTTGTAGGCTCCCCCTCCCGTGGCACAGAGCGTGGTGTGCAAACTGGAGAAGTTCTTCTCGCTGCCCATCTGGATGAACCTGTGCATGGCGCAGCTGGGGAAGCGGATGAAGTGCAGGTTTCCTTTGCGGCCACACATGGTCAAATTTTTCAGTTCCAGGTGGACGTCGCGAATGCCAGTTTTACCGTAGGCTGTATTGGAGGTCAAGTATTTCCTAATGCTTTTCAGGTTTTCCACCTCCTCCTGCTCCTCTTCTGCGGTAATGTCCTTAGGCTCAAAGTAGACCAGTTTAACCAGCGTTCCACCGATATCCATTCCAAACCATGGAAACGCTAAAGACAAGGGGGTTGGGGAGGAAGAAAGAGAAAGTCATTATAAATGTAGAGGTGAACGACAATTCAGTGCAGTCACAGCAGCAACCACTCCGGAAAGCTGTGGTCACTTACATGTCCAATTGATGTGTATTAAACACCTCCCAAAGTGAAGACTTCATAAAGCCTCAGTTAAGAAAAAGGATAATCCCAAAATACTCTTCTCTGGAGAAGCAGGTTTTAATAAAATGGAAATATTTTTCCCCAGGAAATCATTTTCCTCTTCAGTCAGCACCTCCTGACAGAGCCCACTGACTGCATTTCACCCAGCCCAACTCCCGATCCCAATCCCTCAAACAGACCCAGGAGGGGAGGGGAAAGGAACAACCCAACAGGAGAAGAAGATTTCTCAAGTCCCATTCCTGCCGTGCACGAGCCACAAGGGCCTTTCCAAGACCAGCCAGAACAGCCAGGGTCACAGGGCTCTGTCCAAGGAGCACCACACAACTCTCCCGTCATGCTGGGAGTCTCCAGGCTCCAACCCCCCAGAACCAGCAGCTCTGGTGGAACCACACCACCCCCAGAGATTAGCAGAAAGAGAATCAGCTGGTATAAGTTCAATATTTACTACAGACAGTCCTCTTTAAGCACAGACTCCCCATCACACAACTCTACAAGAAATGCCACTATTTGCTTCTCAGCACGCACACACGCATATATATATATATTTGCTAGAGCTGGTCTAGGTCTACCAAAGCCTTTGTTCTATTAATAGCAAGAGAAAAATCACTAGAGCACACAGACAGAAGGTACCAGCTGAACCAGGCTGCTCTGCTTATATATACACACGTACATTTTAAATAGTAAGGCAGGTAACTTTATGAAGCAGTAAGAAGTGAGAATACAGAATCTATACACAGGTACTGCAGAAGGAGGCAGCTGGTAATGTTTCTTAGAGAAATTAAGTTAAAAGTACTGAGTGTGTCTTATTAAGATCCATTTCTGAAATAGTAAACAACTCGGGGCAAAGACTTTAATTAGCACAGGAGCTGCTGATGGCACTGCTCTTCCACAGGTAATCACAGCTTGGGATTAAGTCACCCAACTTCAGGCTGGAAGGAGCTTAGAGCCTTTTACCTCTCAGCATCATTCTTATCCAGCTGAACAATTCCCAGGTCTGAATTTCACAGTTATTAATACACGTGAATAATTCCTCAAACAATTCTTAAATGTCAGATACTTAAAACAGTTATTTTGCTCATATTGCTGTATGGCAAATAATCAATTCATCAGTTTCTCCCCACTTTCCCTAAAGAAAAGGAAGGCATCATGCATAAAGTCCCAGGAAGTACCTTGATTACAGCTCAGTTCCTCTAAGAGAAAAATTTACTGTTACCTGTTGCAACCTCCAACTCATTTTTCTGTGCCCTACAAGCTGCAAGACACAAAGACACTGAAATGGAGCCTAATTTGAGGTTTGGAAAGATCCATCCTATGCAGATGCACGAAAGCTCCCTGAAATGGGAAGAACTTGAAACAAGTGTTTTTAAAATAGGCTTTATCTTATAGAAGAGCAATGTGTTACCACACACCAGCCTGTGTCTCAAACACTTTGGGAAGTACAAGGTAAATATTTAAGGGAAAGACCAAAAAATATTTAAGGTCTGGTCCCCACGGTACTACACAGCCGAGCTCAGGACACCAATCCCATTAGCCATTTACACAAATCTTTCTTTAAGCTACTGAGAACTTTAATTACCTGTCTCACTGGAACTGCAAGGCTCCTCAGACGTAGCTCAGCCATGCAGGCAGGAGGCTTAATCCTAAAAGCTGCAAGGTGGGACTGCACAACACAGAACCAGCCTGGAGCTAAGGGTAACCCAACTTCCAATATTTCACATTAAAGGCATAAAATCTGCTACGATCGACCTGCACCAAGAGTTGTCTGAAAGCCATAGTGTAGATTTGATCTTTAAAGAGAGGAAAGCAGCCCCCCCCTCCTATCAAACCCAAGCCCAGCAGTAGAAGTGTTCAGTACCAAGGGCTGCGAGTCATTCGGACAGGACTGCCAAGGCGTCCACATCCCAACATGCTGAGGGCTCATAACTAAAGCATTAACAAAGAATAAGCCCCAGAGAAAAAAAAAAACTATGAAGTTATTCCAAGCCCGTACAGTTCTTGGGAGAGGTACAGATAATGCCCACATTTAAAAACCAAGCAGAAATGCCAACAGACTTTTTTTTTTTTTTTTCCCCAGTTTATTCTGTGTGTGAATGGAAGCTCCTTTCATTTTGCTGGGAGCCAAAGGCAGAGCTGCAGAAAGAGCAGAACTTCGCTCCCAGGACAGCGGCACTTTTCTTCAGCACAAATAAAGAACATGAGATCGGGCTGTAATAAGGGGTATTTCAGCTACACAGAGCAGTTAGGCCCAAAAACAAGTCCCAAGGTATGAAAAAAGAACTGTTATTTGTGTAGATACAGTCTCCACAGACTTGAGGGAAAACAGGGAGGGAAATTAGGGGGAGTTGTTTGTTTGTTTGGGGTTTTGTTTATTTGTTTTAAGCTGGAAGTCCAGCGTTTCATCCATAACCTGAATAGATGTCCAGTTTCTTGAGTTACTAAAAAGGCAGGAGAATGAAACAGGATTTGTCCTATCCACACCGTAGGCTGGGAACAGTTACTCAAACCTGGGGGATTTACTATGAAAAGGGAAGACACTGGGTATGTTGCAGAAATAAGCTTTCACAGGGTAAAAAAAATGCACTTCTTAACTCTAATTGTCTGGTAAGACTGCTACAGGCAGACTTCTCTCTTCTCAGCAGAGTCAGTGTACAACATACCTGTTGGACCGTGGAGAAAATTTCTCTTAGCGTGGAGAAAATAAAGCTATTCTACCGCATTGCCACGCTGCAGGAAGGAGTAAGAAATACCACCGCTGTAAAATGCAGTTCTAGGAACCACAGAGCTGACACGGAAAGCGTCGAGATGAAAAGCCCAGCATAAATCAAAAGGCGCTGCTTATCTCCTGAAGAAAATTAATTCCCTTTATGTTAAAGCTGCTCCCACTACTTACTGGTTTGTTATCTCCAGATAAAAATCTCCCCTACTCCCAACGAAGCTGCAGAAGCATGTGACGATGCAGCGAGGAGGTGTCCCAGCGTTGCTCAACGGGGTGCCGTGAGGCTCAGCGACAGCCCTGCCACCGGGGGGAAAGGTTCCCGCGGGAGAAAGCCCCCATTTTACACACACACACACCCAACTTTAAGAGTATGACCCTACAAGGCTGTTCCCATAGGGCATAATTACATCCAGGATTGAATGCCTTTGATTTTTAAAAAATCCCGTGCTTAATAAACAATAAGGAGGGGAGGCGGGAGGAAAAGATGGAATCACAAGATGAGGGGAAGCAGGAATCAAAGGGAACTCCTCGCTCTCTGAGTAACATTTTCCCCCATTAAAGAGGCTAATCCTTCGCATATGTTTAAATGACCACCACAGGAGCTTTGCTCAATCTTCTGCTCTTCAGCTCTTCCAAAGAGATCGTGCCCAAGTCCCCTGGTCACAGCTTTCTTCTCTCTTCCTGGACCCAAGAGTTTTCCATGCCCGATTTGTAGCAGTTTCTGTTTCAGCTCATATGTGCCTCTTACAAAACCTGCATTTCCTCAAACGTGGGTACAGTATCGCAGGTTTTTTATCAGCAATTTGAATGGTGGTATCAATACTCTGATATCTTACTCATAAATATCTCAGATGAAGTCTCTTCGGTTCAGCTGCTTTTCTTCCTGGACACACATATGATATGATGAAATCCTACTACCTCATTTACATTTTTCATTTGCATTTAATTTGCATGGCCTGATGCTTTGATAATCTAAGAACTTCCTGTTTTAACTGGGACTGGAAGAGGGGAAAGAGAGCCAAAATTAAGAAGGGGGGGAATAAGAATCAAACCAAGAGTGACACATGAGATGGGACTGTGCTCCTCACCGCTTCTAAAAGCTGCTTTCTATTAAAAAGGAAGCTGATAATAGCTTGCATATACGTTTCAATTACTTCTTCCTATTCTACACAGTTATTTTGGGAACCCAAATATGTTGCAAAATGGAAACATTTGTTTTCCTTTGAACAAAAATAGATTATATAGATTAAAAAATATATCTACGTGCTTAGTAATGAAAATTCTTCAAACTTTACAAAGCTAGAGGTAAATAATTCATGCCTGTATATCAGGTGAAGCCTTCCCGTTCATTCTCAGCAGCAAGGGCTTATTGAATGTCCACCTCCTCATCAGAAAATGAAAAGAAAAAAAACACACACCACACAATACCCAAAATCACAACCAAACAGCATCCAGCCCAAAAGCACAGAGTTTAAGCAGTCACAACCATCCCCACATACAGCCTGTGACCACACACCGCTTGCTGAAGGAGCCCAGGTGGTTCCCTAGCCTGTACAGCCTCATTAAAACACCCCAACAACGAGAAGACAAACTTACAGGGCGACAGGAGGCAATGATTAGCTCCCGAGAACTTCATTCCTGGATCTGATGGAGGTTTCCCCTTCCTGCTGGAATTATCTTGTCGGGAAGGCAGATAATGTGGGTTTAACCCCCGAGGTGCTAGAGCACAGCACACCAATCAGCTCAGTGTGTTAAGACCAGTCCTGTTCTCCCAGGAACCCTCTTACACCCTCACTAAAAGCAGCTGGGACTAACTTCACACAGCAGGTCACCTGCAGACACTCCTGAGATTAAAAATATTGTGGGATATTCCAATGCCTTGGACAAAATTTCAGTAACCGACAATGATGTGTCAAACCAACAGACCAAAATCATTTTCTCTCCTGTATTCCTGACTAAAATATACTATATAATCATGGCATTCCATATTTATCATCACCACAGGGGAAAAAACCCTAGGTTTTCCACATTTTCCACCTGACTTAAAGTAGTATTACAATAACCACGCTGCAGCCAAACAGCACAGGTGGAACCACCTAAATATTGGCCAAAAGCCTTCTTTTGGTGAAGCTGTACCTTGAAGTGCTTAGCAATTAACCATTGCAATTAGAATGTATATTACTCATAAACAGTTACCCTGCCTCAAAAACACACATGCTTTCACCCCTAACATCTACAACTGACTCAGGGTGAGATGCAAGATGCTGATTGAACAGAGACCCCAAGGCTTCACCTTAAATTAAGAAAAGCCACAGAATTAGGGTCCCAGCTGGCTTCTCCCCTACCTCTGGTGTAAAATAATGCCATGAAGCTGGTGAAACCTTTGTCCCTACTTGGGTACGAGGCTGTTTCACAGGGACTGATGGAGGCACTGAACTGCTCGTTTTCTTCCTTCTGTTCAAAGATCATTTTCACATTTGCAGAATTCACACCGGTTCAGTATTTCCTTCTCTCAGGAGCAGGAGGCATCATAACAGGTACTTTTTTGTATTCATTATGCAGAAAGGTAACGTACATCCTGATCTTGCAGAGTCTGCACTAATGATTGGAACCAAAAAATTGACATAAACCAAATATCCCTGACAACTCAGGAAAAAACCAAAGCAGAGACAAGCTTCCCAGCAGCAGCAAGAGGCGAGTCAGAAGGATGGATGGAAGGATGGAGTCAGAAGGATGGATGGAAGGATGGAGTCAGAAGGATGGTCCTGCCTCACTGCAGGCTCAGCAGCAAATGCACTGGTTTCACAGGGAATCTACCATTCTCCGAGAGGGGAAAAAAAAAAAAAAAAAAAAGACTTGGGAAAATAGAATT
>JAOQGM010000002.1:20953398-20990958 GCA_027564225.1 Gallinago stenura
CTCCCTCCCCCCGCAAAGGTGTTCCCGCATCACCGGCGCCATGCGGGGTTTTGTCCCATTTCCCGGCGTTTCCGCCCCAGCTCCGAGGGAGCGGGGTGACCTTGAACGCGTCCCACCTCGGCCTCTCCTAGTCCCCGGCGGGACCCAGCGGGATGTACCCCCCTCCCACCCGCACGGCCAACTCTAAAACCACGTTTTTTGAATTAAATCCTTCCAACATCGGGCGGACACAACCCGCAACCGGGGGAGCTGCGTGCCCGAGAAGGAAAACTGATTGAATTTTGCTCCACGCACCAAGGTCATTTCTTTGTAGGAACTGCCCCTCGGTGAGGACAGGTCACATCGCGGCTCCTCCTCACGCCTAAAATTAGCAGGAGAGTCGGTTCCTCCGCTTGAAAACACCGACAGAGGGGGGGCCAGTCTCACTGCCCCCAGGAAGGGACGGGGCACTGAGAAATGGAGAGAGAGAACACGACATCCCACATCCCCCTCCTTGGCTGGGAGCAGAACATCACATTTTGGTAACGGGGAGGAAGCCACAGCAAAAAAAAAAAGCACATGTGTGAAGTTGGGGAAACAAAGTAAGAATTTTTGAGAACAAAGAACAAGTAAAATTTTCCTCCTCCTCAAAACCAGGAGGAGGACCCACCAACGTTCTCAAGATGATTAAAACACTCCAAATTTTCCTCGTATCCTCACACATGGCAACTGCTCTACCAGCCCCAAAAGGGTCTGAGTGTTCAATGTAGCTGTGAGAACAGCCCGGGTAGAGCTGACCCCCCGGGACAGCAAGGGGAAGGCATGGCCTACACACCCTTCTGAGCTTCTTCCCAATCTTCTATTTCTAAATAAATAATTCCCTAATATTTTGCTGTAAATACTGCGCAATTATTCCCAGGACAGTCGTGGACTAGACTGTGCGGAACAGAAGGAGGAGGTTGGGAAAATACGGTCTGAATCAGTGACAAGTTGGGGGTCAGTGCAGAGCAGTGGCATGAGACAGCCCCAAATGTCACCTCAAATAGTGCCGGAGAAAATATAAAAATGGAGAAAGGTTAAAGAGCCTCCAAAGCAAGCGCCAGGTTTTATGTACGGGGACGGATTCACTTCTCAGGGTGGAACTTTCCCCCATCTCATAAACCCTCCAGCAGAAATGGATAAAAACACTTCCCAAACTCTTTGTGTTGTGGAAAGATTTAAGTTTCAAACTCATGTGCTGCTTTATCTAAACAATTTCAGACTCTGGTATGATTAATATCACATGAACGGATTTCTGCACTGCAAAATACCTCCTTTTTCAGATTATTTTTGTTTACACTTGCTTAACTTTGGAACGGGCTTTTGGAAAGGTTTTACAGCCCCTCTTCAGGTTTGATTTCGGAATTCTTCAGCTCTTCCACAATGTAAATTAAGATGAAGGGAATAAAATCAGGGTATATTTAACATATGCTGGGAGGGCGAAGGTTTAAAGGGAAGGAACCTGATGGCCTCAGGCTGGTTTGGGGCACAAGCACCCCACAGTGCGAGCCGTTTGGCACTGGGGGGACAAAGACCCGAGCAGAAATAAACCATCCTGCCACTGATGGATGAGCCGTTGGCTCGGGACCTGCTTGTTCTCTGCTGGGATTTCACCCAGAGCTCCCCTGATGAGATGGAGCATCGCAGCACAGCTGCCTGCAAGCAGGTCTTGTTTTTCAGAGGTCCTGCACCCTCTTGCCCTCATCCCATAAATCCACCCTCAGCCTGGCACTGCCTGCTCCACAGCCCTTAGACTCATTCCTGTGTCTTTTATATGTATTTCATAGAGTCACAGAATGGTTAGAGTTGGAAGGGACCTTAAGGATCATTGAGTTCTGACCCCCTGCCCTGGGCAGGGACACCAGGTGGCACATCCAACAGCCACCAGTGAAGTCAGGGCACATATCATAGGGTCAGTTTCTAACAAACACCAGGCTCAGACAGTGAAGGACCTGAAGGAGTCTGCAAAAGTGACTCACTGCCCGGGACACACCTGCACAGCAAACACTCCACGGGTTATTCCATCCCTGCACTGCACATTCCCAGCTTTCTGCCACCCGATTATTTGTTTATAAACACAGAGAGCCAGGCTGCAATTCTCCAACTCCATGAGTCAGCTTCAGCAAGCCAGCGACTACCTTCTGGGCTAAGATCTTCTGTCCCTGGATGAAAAGTGCTGTGCTCCAGCCCTTCCAGTTTCAAAACCAGTGGAACTGAAAAAAAAAACACCAAAACCACAAAGACCAAAGCACACAGAACCCCACCCTTTCAGGTGTGTTATCAGGCAACCTGACCAGAAATTTTTAGGAACCTACAAGGATTAGATCCTCCTCCCACGTTCTGTGGGGCCCCCGGATCCCTGGTCAAGGCCAACCTAAAATAAGCATCAAGCAGGTGCAGCTCACATGGATATCCATTAGCCAAGAGCCAAAAAAGTCTCACAGAGCACCAGTGCAAAATAAAAATTGAAAATAAAGCAAATAGAGTACAACTTAACAAATTAACGTAAAAATACTAAGAGCATTCCTTGCAAGAAATCAGATCCTGTTGATTTGATTTAGGTATAACACACATCAGAAGGAAACTGCCAAGTCTAGGAGTCCAGTATTTCTTCCTAATTTCTTTTCAGAACTGGGAAAAAACCCTTACTTTTTTGGTGTAAGCAGGACCTTTGGCAGACACGTTTGAAATATATTTTAAGGCTCTTTTCCCCTTTACTTTAAATTACAGGGCGAGAGGAAGAACAGTCAAACATAACTGTATGATGACAAATCACACAGGACAAACCAGCTCTAAAACTGTGTAGAATTCTTATCCGGAAAATGCAATGAATTTAAAAGGGGACCCAAAGGGCTCCGGTGTGACCACAGGGAAGTGAAGCCTGACTACGACACCAGCCAGCACCAGAACTCTCCTTTCTCAGAGGGGACACCGACTGCAGATGACAGAGGAAGAGAAGGGCATAAATTTCATCAGGTGCCTAAATCTTTGCCAGATTGAGGCCAAGAAAAATTCTATTTAGCCCATCAGTTCCTTCTCTCCCCACCCACCTCCTGGTGCAGGCTCCTTTTGATTACACCTTCTGTGATGCTTAAACTTGATTAAATGAAGAAAAGCCCTGTTCCCTGGCTCAGAGCTGAAGCTGGTCTCCATCGAGGGAAAGGGAAAGGTGCCCTGTGTGAGCAGGAACTTTGCTTTGGTGGTCTCAGCAACCCTCAGGAGGAACCTTCTCTCTCTTCACTGATGACAAAGAAGGAGCAGATAGATCTTCTGAGCACCCAGCTGAGTGTCCCCACAGGCGGTACGAATGCTACCTGGAAAGAGTTACCTGGAGTAGGGCATGACAAATATCTAAAACCAATATCCTAGACTAGGGATGACAGTCAGAAGTCGTCTTACCAGCCTGCCCACCCCTGTGGCCATCCATTGCAGTGGTTTCAACATGGCCCTAGTGGTTTCGACAGTTTCCCCCTGGCAGTTCTGAGCTGAGGTTAGAGATTGTGGTTACCTTGTTCATCCCAACTGAAAGAAAACCCCAGGCAGCAGTCACAGAACAGCCAGAACCTCTTCCCTCGAAAGCCTTCCCTGCCAGCACCTCTGGTTCTTCGTGTTCACCCAGACAGCCCAACTCCACTTGCTGCTGCATTGACTTGCCTCAACTCTAACTGATCCCTGGCAGAGCTGGTGGTGCCTGTCTTTTACAGGAAACAAAAAGCCTTCAGTGCCCTAGTTCAGACATTTCAAATAAAAGTCCCCAAATTAGTAAACATTTAAAATCTAGTCCTTTATTATTGCTTAGGAGTACAAGCCAGTGAGGATAAAGTAGGTGTCGGAGGTGAATCATCCTTTTTTCCATGCCACAGTCTCTATTTTGCAGAGATTTTGTAACAAAGGGAAAGCCAGGTAATGGATTCAAACTATCAGGTATATAAAAAAGGTAAAAATCTCCTTTCAAATACACTCTCCTTTGCCCCCTCCACTCTGTCTCACACCGAAGTATCTGTCTCACTGTACTGCTGTTTAACTATCAAACTTAAATATACAAAATGTCACTGGAAAACATGCAAGCTCTCAACCCACTGATTGAGAAATACTGTTCATCACCACAAAAAAAATAAAAAAAATGATTGCAACAAGTAGCAGGGCTTTTGGTAGAGAAAAACATGGCCTTTGCTCCTGACTGCTTCCCCACGGCCAGTCACCCTCTCGTGTGTATTCATACTCATTTTGCTTGGCTGAATGCGTAGGAAGTGTCCAGCACAGGGCAGAAAGGACACACAGCTTTTATTTTCCTTCTTCCAAAGTAAGCCACAGATGGGAATGGGCATCAAAGGGAAACACACACACTGTTGGTACCCCTCCTCAACCACCCCCGGCAGCCGGGAAGCTGCTGTGTCTGGATGAGCATTTAAAGCACAGGGTGAAGTCCAAACACCACAAATTATCTGGATGTAAAACTTTTGTACTTGAACAATATGACTTTGCTTTCAGATAGATAAGCCACAGATTTGTTTAGGGTTTTGATGCTGCAAAAACATTTCATATGTCCTTGTGAGATTAAGCTGAAACCACAGACAATAAAACTCATATGCTAATCTTGGTATAAATATCTTTTTTATCCATGTTTGCAAAGAATTAGAGACTTGCGTAGGAAGGGGCTGTGCTATAAATGACAAATTTGTTCCTAAAGGCTCCAACTACCTAGTACCAAAGAAGGGAAACAACGGAACAGGAGGCTAACCCTGGGCTGGTTACATCCTCTGGTATTTCGGGGACTGGTGACCTTTCAGAGTAAATATTACAGTGAAGAGTTTGTCCTGGGCAATGTGTTTTATTTTGTTCACGACGCCAATTTAGAGCCTTCACGTTTTCACAAGGTCAATATAAACTACGTCCACACACAAGAAAAACAGAACTATAATCATAGACTTCTGTCCTCTTATTTTTTATTTTTATTTATTTTATATTTTTTATATTATTTATATTATTTATATTATTTTATTTTATTTATTTTATTATTTTTATTTTTATTTATCTTATCCCCCAAAAGAAAGTAACTTCCAGGGTCTCTCCTGCACAGAAGGCAACTTGCGTTTCACTGCAGGAATCTCAGTGTCACCAAAATATTTGTTTTCTTGTAATAAAACGTAACTAGCAAAACCACAAACTTGGTCTAATGGGAGTTTAAGACTCAAAGAGACCATTTGGGTCATCAAAACAAGTTCTTTGAATCAATGATTAACCTGAAAGGGTCTAAGAAATAAACATAGGATTTTCTGTTATCCAACACCTTGGAACCAAAGCGTTACTTTGACACTCACATGTTAAGTCTAACTTATCCATATCTATTGTTCTTGCTACCCAAGAACGGTAAATCAGACTCCTTGATCTCACGAACCAAATTTATTCCTATTTATTCTTATTTTTGACATGGAAGTCAGATAAAAGAAGCTCCCCAGTTATTTCTGGTGCCAGCCATTTCACACGTGGGGAGACAAAAGCAAAGCAGCGTGTATCTCTGTACAACAGGGACAAAGATATCGTTTTTGTTTACCAAAGCCATATCCAAAACTATATCCACTGGAAACAAAACTGACAGGGCTAAGACATCAATCTCTCCTATTTTTTGCCCGACTGCAAAGTAACAAGCAGCAATTGATTTGCTTTTCCTCCATTTATAAAAGTTACTTAGAATACCAAAGGAGACATGTAGCTTATCTTCACTCCACTTCCTCCTAGAAGGAAAGAAGAAAAGCAAAGCAAACAAGCAGATAAGCCCAGAGAAAGGTGCAGCCACCCCAGCAGAGGAAAATGCTGCTGCAGGGGTCACCAGGTGTCCATGGACAAGGACTGCAAAGAAGAGAATCCCCTCAAATAACACAACAGGAGTTAGTCTCCATTCACAGCCACAGCTGAAACCCGGTATAAACTGGAACTGCTACGCCTGACCTAAAATCCTAAACTAATAAAAGCCGTCTGATTTACAACCTCTGCCTTATTGCCAGTTTTTTGACCTTAGATCCTCCCAGAACATATAAATTAAACACCACCTACATAAACCAAGTCGTTTGCAGAGTGGATTAATTCCCACGTTTTGAGGCAAATGCAAACAGCACCGGATTGACACATCACGACTGTTTTCATAGGATTAGCAAAGACTACCTAATTAATGAAAACATTAAAAAAAAATAATAAAAAGACCAGCTCCCTCTTTCCTGCAGAGGGACATTGGGCTGGACCCCTAGTTTCAGTGAACTGAAAAGTCTGTGGTTAAAATAGAAAAATACAATTCTTCCCCCTATTAACCAACCAAGTAGAAATGTGATTATAAGCAGATTGATCTCAGTCACAGCACAGACTGGCCTAAGGAAAAGGAAGATGACATTCACATAGTTCTGAATTTAAACACTTTGCACTTCTGTAGTGCTCTGTACCCACAGATCTTCAGACACTTCACCGACTGTGAAGAACTGCTCTTCTCACCTCCCATTTAAAGGAACAAAAGCAACAATGCTAAAACAAGATGTAGTGAGAGAGCTGAGAAGGGACTCACAGACAGGTTTTGCCTCCAAACTAAAAACCATATTGGGATCAGTCTGACCCAAACCAGAAATTAAAATACCCATGCCCCTCAACTGGAAAATTTAGTTGCAGAGTCATTTTCAGATTGTTAACTCGTTTGCCTGGCCAGGGGCAGTGCTGCATTAGAAAGCTGAAAGACTTCTGTTTGAAAAACATCGGAATATCTTAATTTTCTTAAAAGGATTCCTCATTTTTCTCAGCCAATCATAGATTCAAGACACAGCTTTAGTTCCCCAGAAGTTACAACCTCAGCAAAATTGGGAAGAAATCTAATGATACTTCAGGTTGGCATCAATTAGCAGTCAAACCTAAATTTCATCAGGCAGAACACGCTGCCTCGGATATGGCAGGTCCCTGGAAAGACTCCTCCTTCCTGCTACTTCTTGAAAACAGGATCCATTTAGATTAAAAACACAGACAAAAAAAACACCCCCACTTGCAGTTGCAGCAAATTAACTCATCAGTATGAGTTTCCCTTGTTGAAGCTCCCTCAGCCCATTAGAAACATACATTCTCACGTCACTGACGTTTTGCTGTTCTGCTTGTAGAACTCAGTGAAAAGCCTGTACATGCACAATTATGTCATTTGATTGTCACCAGCATGATCAAAGTTCTGGGCACACAGGTTACTGACCTCAAATCATGCTGTCTGAAGTCCTTGTTTGAAATAATTTGTTATTCTCTACGTCAATAGTTATTTAATCTATTGTTTACTATATTTAAAACTGCACAAAATAAAGAAATAGAAAGTACTACTTAAGACTACATTTTTCTTAAGTAGTTCTGTCCCAGTGCAGGCATAATTTCAGCTGTACTAGCAAACAGCCTGCTTTTTAAGAGTAAGGATGTATAGGCATCTGCAAAGAACATCAATGATTTCTAATGTTAGAAACTTCAACTCCCAGTTAAAGAATCCTCGTTGGGAAACGTGCACATCTCACTGAAATGTGCCAAGTCTCCCCTTCATTCAGGACTGTTACAATGAAATTGTGTTCCATATTTTCATTGCCTGATGACCAGCCAATATGGAGGTAACACCTGACTTCTTTAGGGAAGAGGATACGTAGAGCCAAATGAAACTGGATCTGAGCAACCAGTGACACTGAACTTTGATATGAGTTAATAACTTTGATATGAGGAAGAACAGGAACAAAGGGAACTGGGAGGTGGGGGGAAGGAGAAGATGAGTTATGGACTTGCCTAATAAGAGGCCAGTGATCCCAAGTTTGTGGTCTGTGTTCTCTTCCCATCATTGGCAGGTGTCAGCATTAGCTGTCGTTTCATCAGCTCAGCCCCACATTGTGATACAACCTTTCAAACTGCAGCCAGGGAGAGAAAAAGAAACAAAACAGAGAGGGTTACAGCCAACAACACAGTACTACATCCAGCCCAAGCCAAGATGGCACGGAGCTTCCCATCATCCCCATATCAATAACATTCTCAATAATATTCATCAAACAAGTTATTAAGAATTCTGAGGTGAGAAGTGTATTCACAGGAATGTTCCTGTGATGAGGGCTTTAATAAATCACAGTTCATGGAGAAAAAGAAATACATACCACATCAGTTCACTGCTGAGCCTCTTGGTGGCCATGGCTCCTTTGAGCCCCAGTAACTTGCTACACCTGAAACGGAAAACAAAAAAAGCACATGGCATGTGTAACACATCCTCAAGCAGCACCGTGGCTGAATTTGCAGCTACAGCTACATCTGTTGTACCTGACATCCAGCCTCGTGTTTATTTGTAACAGCCATCTGATTAAAACAATAATAAAACTACAGCATCTATTCCTGAGCCATTTTTCTTGGATAATTAATTTGCCAAGAGCATGAGTCACCCAGTTAGAAATGAGTTAGCGAATGACTCATTTCTAACTTTATACTATACTATCCTTAAAATAAAAGGATTCCTCCATTACCCTTAAATTCTTGCATGTTTTAGTTCTTTTCACAATACCAAAATCTGCTTTATATAGACTATTTGGATTAATTGCTGGAATAATTATCTTCATTTTAAAATGCCATTCACCCAGAAGGATCTTCTGGGTGCTTTATAAACACGTGTGTATTCTTTAGTGCTCCCACATGCATGATGAAGCGTGGTAGCACGACTTGGCATCGCTACACAAAAGCACCTGAGGAACTGCAGGCAGGTCCTGCAATCAGCTGAGACAGAAACGTGCAAACCCCACTAACTAACGATGGGATTCCACCATTTACATCTTTAGTTTTTGCAAAACAGGGGTTTATTCTGAGTATGGAGGGTCAGATCAGCCAGAGCTTGGTAACACTCAGCATTTCAGTGGAAACCTTTCCATTTCTTCACATCCCAGGTGCCAGCAGACTTTCAGTGGGGAAGCCTGGCCTCTTGCAAAACTCTGCCTTTCCCTGGGCTGCAGGGTGTTGTGACAACGTCGGGCAGGGCAGCACCAAAGTAAGAACTACATTTTGAACTACGTTTGGAAATCCTCCCTGTCTCAGCTCTGCAAGTCTGGATGTGCCCAAAGGCTGCAATCCAGCCCAGCCACCTGCCTGCTTGACTCCTTGCTCAAGAATTGCCAGAGATGCAACTCCACGGGCCATTGAGCCCATCTACAACTGCCCAACAGAAGAGATACAGCCCTGCCTCTCTGTCCCACCAGCACTTCTGCCTGTACTTCTTTGGCCATGAACATCTACTTGTTGATTTGGCTTGAAATAACGGTGTAAGAATGCGTTAAAAATATTAGCTGCTTATTAATCCATCCTTTGAGGAGCACCTGAGACTTCAAGAGATTTCTTTATCTTTTACAGAATCATAGAATTGCCCAGGTTGGGAGGGACCTTTCAGATCATCAAGTCCAACCATCAACCTAACACTGCCCAAACCACCACTGACCCATGCCCCTCAGCACCACGTCTGCCCAGCTTTTAAACCCCTCCAGGGATGGTGACTCCACCACTGCCCTGGGCAGCTTCTTCCAATCCTTAATAACCGTTTCAGTATAAAAATTGTTCTTAATATCCATCCTAAACCTCCCCTGGTGCAACTTGAGGCCATTTCCTCTTGTCCCATAGCTTGTTCCCTGGGAGAAGAGACCAAATTCCCCTGGCTACCCCCTCCTTTCAGGGAGTTATGGAGAGCGAACATCATCTGCCGGTTCCCTCTGAGGTAAGAAGAGTGTGTTTCTCTCCAAGGGCTGCAAAGAGCACTGTAGTCCAACAATACACACTCTTCTTTTCAGGAGCATGACTTCATTCTAGGCAGGGCAGATGTCTAGCATCTATTATGGTCTCTACCTTCTGTTTTTCCTGCAGCATGGGCAGTGCCCGGCCTGAAATACTAATAAAAATAAAAGCTTAAAAAAAGAAAGAAAAAGATGAGCTCAGACCAAAACAGGAAACGCCCTGGGCCACTTGCTATTGTCAAAGAGCCATTATTTTTGAGTCCTTTAGAGATAAGTCACTGGTTAAGAAAATTGTTTCCTAAATGCTCATTCCTTGCCCTTTTATCGGCTGTAGGATAACCCTGTCACCCAAAACCTAAGCTAAGAGGCTAGTGCAGAGAGCAAGGTGCCTCCAGAGGGTGATTCTGTTCAGATTGCACAGCTGTACCCTGCAGTGTAACCCCACTTCCAGAACCAGATTTTATCTTAGGCCTGAAAGCATTCTGAGCATTTCTCTCTTCTGGCTCTGCACAAGGTCCAAGGTAAAAACATCTGAAGGTCAGTGGGATGGTCCCGCTCGAATCACATCCTCACATGAGTTCAAAGAGAAGCCCTGAGTGCCCAAGGCCCTGACGACATCCCGAGGAATGGGACATAATGTCAGGGGGTGGCACTGGTTTCTGAGGTCAAGATAGCTGACAATTGCCAAGAGTAAAAGCAGCTCTGTCCCGGGCAGGAGAGCCAGAAGATGAGTAACACTACCCTGAGATACTGTCATGGCTACACCGCAATGGATCCTGCTCCTCAGATTTAGCCCGTTTCCACGAGCATTGAGCCTCCTGCTCTTGAACCACATCTTTGTGAGACACCTTATATTTTTGAGACGCAGAAGCGTCCAGTCTTCTGGCTTCTACACAGAACTTAAGATATATCTATGAGCACACACTCTCTTTAGTGGAAGTCTTTCAGTTTCTTCAGCTCTCAGCTATATATCTGAGAGATATTTAGATATACCTTGGCCAGTTTCCCTATTTCAGAATTGCATTACTCCAGATATATACTGACTTTATGTTCCAATTTATTTACCTTGTTAAGTTTCTAGTGAGATGACAGAGCAACAGTTGAGAATGTAACTATCAACAGAATGTCTTTGGGGGCTGTTCTGAGGCTCTGGGACCATCAGACAGCTATTCACAGCCTCTATTTTATGTATCACTACAAAAGAAGAAACAGCATTTTCAAAAAAGTAATCATAAGGATTAAAGCTTGAGTTTCTTGCACCATGAAGAATTTCCAAAGCAGCCTGGAACTGAAATAAAACTTCTAAAAC
The DNA here is from genome assembly GCA_027564225.1 of Gallinago stenura. NCBI lineage: Eukaryota > Metazoa > Chordata > Aves > Charadriiformes > Scolopacidae > Gallinago > Gallinago stenura. The sequence continues at coordinate 20,964,475 of JAOQGM010000002.1, forward strand.
CTCAGTTGAAATAAAACTCAAACATGTGTTTCATTTTAGGAAAGTCAGCCCTGAGATTTTACTTTTAAATTATGGTTACCCATGTTGGTATTTATACAGCTCTGTGGATGATTGAAACAGAATCAACACCACATGGAGAGAAATAAAGTTTGACTAATAAGATTTGGAATTTATCCCCAGCCCTTAACCTGGAGGTTACAAGCTAACACGCCGTCTGCAGAGAAAATAATTAACATCGTGTATGGCAAAAAGTGGCAACGGGCCTAGTCTCAGACTTGGAGCTAAAAAGATATTATGCAAATATTTGCAGAACTTAGGCACAGGTTTAGAAACAAAAAAAGAAGCAAAAATCAAGGGGCATTTCAGGGAACGAAATGGAGTTTGGATACACAGTTCAAATACAGCTCATGAAAGATAAGCAGCATGTATAATGAACATTTTCTAAAGGAGCCAATGTCCCCAGACTGCGTCTGTCCTCCTGCATTAACAACACTACCTCATTTCTATGTCCAAAGGATATAAGGACCTGAAATCCATAGAAAAATTAGGATGCAAGACTCTGGGCATGTGAAATCAGGGGCAAAACTCATCCTGACTTCTCAAAGTACATGATTCGATTTGTTATTCCAGCTGTAGAGCCATCGCTAACAGCGTGTCCTGAGACAACAGGGTCGTGTTGAGGAGGGAAGAGCATTACACACCCAGACAATCCCCATCAGTCTTCCTGATTGTGGGCTCTCTGGCAAAACTTCCAATTCTGGGAATACCAGGAGCTCAAAAATGCCCGGTTCATCATGATCACACCCAAAGTGCGACAGGGTGCTGGGCATGGCTGAGGTGGAGGGGATTTTCTGGGGCACATCATAAATGCTCCTGAAACTATATTTAGCAACCAGTTCTCTGGAAAAGCCATCTATGCATACTTGTTCTTAAAAATAACAAGAGAGCACACAATTTAAGTGGTCATCTTTTCTTGTATAAATACACTTTCAGAGACAAAACTTTGACTGTATACTTTTTAAAGAATTGTTTTGTTATTTATAACACGTATCTTAAACACCTGATAACTGCACTATTCACTACATGACTATGAATCAGACAAAGCAGCTGATGCATTTTTAGGACAAGTACTCGTGTCACAATGTGAAAACAGTTCTTACCATTTACTCCCCTGGAGGCTGGTTTTGCTGTTATATTGACTGATAGAGTGGGGTTTGGCCGGATCAGCTGCCTCATGTCCAAATGCTTCAGCCCCTTTCAGCAATAAAGATGTAAAATTCTTAGTCATCACTGGTGGTCTTATAGCATCTGCTGCCAGAATTAGAGAAAGATCCTAGAAAAGGCAGAAAGGAAAAAAAAAAAAAGTAGATTGATTGTTTTTTGCCCTCCGTTAGTAAAGCTTCTGTTTCCTTTGGTATTAAGACATATATAAATATATATGTACACAAACAAACATATACAAAATATTTCTTAATTATTATTCATCTTGAAAGCCTACTAAATTTTACTCCAAACTGGCAGTTTCAATGAGCAGGGTATATCATGGAAACTGATAAGAAACATATTTTATCATCATTTATGCTGTGATGATGCTTAAAAGCCCCTGTGAGGTTAAGAATGCCACTGTATCAGGAAAACATGAGTACAACTGCCCTAATGGAAGGCCCTAATGATCCTGCTTTGAAAAGCTTCCTGTTCATAATAACGAAAGATTTAAACGTGGATGGGTGAAGAAAATACACAGCACAGCAATACTGGAGAGAAAATAAACTGCATTATTAATTCCTCAGAATATCCAAGCCATTCACTTGCTTTAGTTGAGCCAGTAGAGAACCCTATCATTACGAAGCACTTCGTTACACATGCTTATTAAAAAGCTGTTCAAATTAAAATAACATGAAAACCTCAGAACACTCACACACTTGGTACGCATAACAATCCAAGACATGCAGTTATGTCTTCAGGTATGTTTTAAACCTGATGATGAGAGGTAGAAGGTTCTGATTTCAAAATCCTAGACCCAGCCTTCAGAAGGGTGATTATTTATGTTACTGTATTACAGAGAACAATCGATTTTGAAACTTTTTGTTTTAATTACAAGATTAAAAGGCTGGTTACAGCTGAAATAACCTCTTTAGCTCACCAGAGGATTATGCAATAACTCAAAGAGGGACAAAAGGAATAACCAGAGGGTTGAGGGAGAAGCAGGAAGAAACAGCAATAGCTTTTTTTTTGGTCTCAATTACACTCTTTCCAAAGACTAAATGTTGAGTTATGCAAACTGAGCAAAACATATCTCTGTAAATAGATTTCAATTCTTCTCTTATCTCAGACAATACAGCTCCTGCTCCAGAGTAACACTGTTTGCCACGCACAGGTTTTCAAATGAAGCTATGAAGATAGAAGAATCATATGCTGGGCACATGTACCACATTTTCATCACAAAAATGCCTGGCACGGGACCAGGTAGCCTCACTGCATCCATGAGAAGTGCACACAAGGGCAGGACCTAAAGAAGTCTTAACACAATTGTGTCTCCAGCTCTGAGCTCCCTGTTGCTCCTCTCCCCAGTGAAAGGCTCCCACACCAGCATGTGCTCTTCAAGCTGCCTCTTTGCTGGTCGGTCCATGATTCATTTCCAGGCTGTGTGTTATCCTCCCAGAGCACCTCAAGGGAGCGGCCTCATGACCATCTGCAAGCTCCTTCCAGTAAAAGTTTCCTCCCACCCTGCCCCAAACCCCACAATTACTCAGTTAAGCAAATCAGCCACAAAACAGCCGTGGCATTTGCAGGCAGGGCTGGCAGAAAGCTCCTGCTCCTCCAGGGAAAGGGCCCTGACCAGCCACACGTGGCCACTGGGGTGGCTTTCACTAGCACCGCAGAGCACTAACCCTGGACATTACTGCAAACCTCCCGCTCTGGGGCACGTCACCTTGTCTCCTGTCATCAGTGTGGTGTCCGTTGGTGTGTTTGGAGGAAGAAGCGCTGTGCCAGTCACCTTACACAGGATGGAAACGGGAACGTTTGTTTTCCTTTCAGGCAACTGCCTCTGCGCTGCTCGGTTCAAGGGAAACCTCCAAAGGATCCATGCGAAAGCACAAGGATTAGACTGATGAGCCCAAGCCACTCTTCTCTCACGTTTGTGACCTTAAAGCTACTCTTGCTTTTCCATTTAACACGACACCAAGTTTTACAGAAAACCACAAGGAGATATTTTAGGAGGGACGAGCAGGAAGCAAGCAAACAAAAAAAGTAAAGAATCAAAAGTCAGCCATCGGAAAATTATATTGAACGAACTGGGAAACGTGAAACTGAAGAAGTAGCTCACTGCGTAAAAGGGATTATAAAGGAAAGCATACCTATATTACTAAAGAAAAATAAGCAAATAAACAACCTGCAAAGTCATGAGTTCATAAAATCAGCTGCATGAGCATGGTTCACCCGATGGGAGTGGGACAGTAAGGGGACCACTACATTGGCTCGAATGAAAGGAAGTGTGAAACGCACCCACAGGACTGTGCCCATGCCAAGACCAATGCCAAGCACTGCCCTGAAAGGTAGGGGTGAAAAGGGGCTGATGTGGCAGCTGGCCCAGAAGATAATGCAAGACACCATTTTTCTCCGAGACAGCCGCGTGACAAGGTTTTCCCATCAGCTCCAAAGGAGACCCTGCAGAAGAAGGACTTTTCCTCCAGCCAGGTCAGGAAGAAGCTGTGAGGACACGGGGGAGCACAGCAGAACCATGGGTGCCGAGGGGACACTGAAGCACTTTCTTAATTCCCTGGGGAAGGTGAGTTGAGTAAAAAGCAGCTGAAGCCAGTCCTGGTTTGGCTGCAGCTCAGATGTGCTGAAGGATGTTGGGCCAAGTCCCAGCAGTGTTGATTGCGTCTCTAATTACTTCTGACAGCAAGGCAAAAGCTCACTGAGATATGCTGTCTCATCGGGCATCCTCTCACCTCTCAAACGAGCAGACTTTCCCCAACTTTTAAATCCTGGTCCAAATATAAGGAGCGTAAGTTTCTGAGGGTAATGGTGAGAGTTCTAACAAGTCATTTGTAAAAAAAAATTTTTTTCCTTTGAGGAGTGGCACCCGTGCTGCACAAGTTACAGAGAATTTGAAAAGAAACACGATCAGATTTCAGGGGCAAATGAGTTAACAGTTTTGGCAGCAGGTATTTTTGTTGCAACTGGCTGTCCTTGCACAAACCACTTTAAGGAGAATATATTGGTGGAAAGCCATAAAGGTTATTTACATAGATGGAGTTTCATCATCTCCCACTCCAGAACAGGCTGGGGTGGTTACGCTGATCTAATGTTTTCTGTATCCCAGTTGGTGTGAGACTGGGAGCACACGTTAGATTGGGGTTTAGTTTGCTCTTTCAGTATGCCGATGGTAGTCCTTTGAGATACCAGTTTAAATTATGCAGCATGTGCAGTATTATCAAAACAGTTTCAGAGATCTAATATTCAAACAAAACCAAAATACTGCTTGTTCCATACGTTTTGTTATGCTCCAACTTAGCCTGAACAGTTTTCCACAGGAAATAGCCCCCAACCTTTCTAAGAATACGCCCCGCAAAGGATTCTGAGAAGATCTTCAGTTTTCCTTTCCAACAAGTGGAAGAGAACAACTTTAGGTTTTGCTCTCAGAAGCTAATTTTCCCCTTTTTTTGAGAGCTGCTATCAGTCCCCTCCTGGTATGAAAAACGCTGTTGGTTTGGCATTAGGTTAGTTCAGTAGCTTGAATTCACTGTTCTGTTCAGAACAGAAACTAAGAGACTTTTTTAAAAGTTAGCCTAAGTCTTAAAGAGTGCCGACAAAAGCTTTTCAGTTTTGTTTGGCAAACATTTTCAAATTCAAGGTTGCATCACTTTGTGCTGTTAAAACAGACCAACTCTTGCTCCATAGACTGCATCCGCTGAAATCAAGTACACATCTTTTATTGATATGACATAACCTCTGTTTAAAGAAAGATATAATTAAAGACAACCTCATCAAAGCCGCTGACACAGGATCTACATAGAATTATTCTTTCACAGAACTGCTTGCACTAGCTGGCATTCTTTTCTTCAAATGAAAGACAAGCGTTTGGTTTTGGTAGTTACTGACTACTTTCAAGTTACTTTTCCTTTTATTTAAATTTAAAGCAGGCAGACGTTCCTTATTAAACTTCAAAGAATTCCTGAGTCTAAAGAGAAACTTATGGTGATTTTTGTTACCAAAACCTGTACATTTCCATACACTGACGTCCTAGAATCTGTTTGGCATTACGATAGTGTTTTCAAAGTAAAGGCCAAGGATTTATTCACTGCTGTGGAAGAAATTAAGCTCCTACCCTCCAAACCTGGTACTAAAGAGTAATTTCCACCCAGGGAGGGTTTTTAAGCAAACATACCTTACCAAGTGTTCTCCACAGCTGTGAGTATTGTAACCCAGGGTGAGGAACAGGCCCAGCCCCAACTCAAACCCGGAGTTTCCCCAATTCTGCCCATCCCCGCTCTCATGGGGGGCACCTGCCGCTGGAGGGGGGGCACCAGGCCCCTTCCACCGCCTGCAAACAGCCATTTCACTGTTTATAGATATATATACACAGGCTACAAGGCCTCAGCTTGCCTCTCGGCCTGTAGAAACAGCATCACCCGCAGTAGCGATAAGCTCGAACTTACGCGTATCCTGCTGCCAGAGCCGAGGGAGGCACAGCCCGGGGCCTGCAGACGGGTGGCGGGGCAAGCCCGGCGAGGCCAGGGCGCCTTCCCGCGGCAGTCGAAGTGGTGGTGCTGCTGCCGCCGAAGGAGCAGGCCGCGGCGTTTCGGTGAACACCCCTCCCCACATCCCCCTCCCACGGCAAAGCCCAGCCGCCGCCTGAGAAGAAACCTCCCCCGGCCCGGCCCCGCTCTCACCATCCCCACCGAACTACACTTCCCGTCGGGCCTTGCGCCCGCCCTCCCAGAAGGCCGCGCGGCGCGGCGCACCGCCATTGGTTGGATTTGAAAAGCAGCCGCGGCCGTGCCGGTTGCCCCGCGTCGGTTGCCTGGTTGCGGTTGCCCGGAGGGGTGCGGGCAGCCGCGCGGCTCTCACCCGGCGGCGGCAGTAGTGGTCGGGCCCGCCCAGTGCGGTCTGGACTCTCAGGTAAGCCTGAGCGAGTTGCGGGGCTTTCGCTTGAGGAGGGAAGGAGGCGGTGGTCGCGGCCTCGGGGGTCCTGGGGCGCAGTGCGGGCGGCCTTCATGGCGGGCGGTGCTGAGGCCTCCTCCCATCGCTCCCCCGCCGCTGCCACCGCTTTCACCCCGTTACGGCGAGTGAGAAGTCCCAGGGGGTGTGTACTGGAGATTTTTCGGTACAGCCCACGGGGCCGTACAAGTCATGGGTGACGCCAGGCCTGGGCAAAGCCGTGCGGCAGTGTCCCCTCAGAACGGGACAACAGCGCACAGCCTCCGGGTGAAACACTTCCCTTCTACAGGTTTCAAGTGTAAGGGTTGACGCGTTACGTTTTATGTAAGCTGCCACGTTTGGAGCCTTTTCAATCCTTTCTCTTGCTGCCTGAGAGTGCTGCAGGCTGTGTGTGTCATGCAGGGTCCCCATCTCCTAGGGTGTCTGCAGCTCCCAACTCTGGTCACAATAAGCAGAGTTCCAACAACATATCTCAGTGTACAAGTACCGTTTAGTGGCCGCAGGCAGGCGGTATACCTGTTCACACCAGGAGGTAGTTGTAGAGGTGTGTGACACAGTGTGGGGACAGAGGGACAGAGCGTATCGTGGGGTTTGCAGGCAGCTGGGGGCTCTGAGGGCTGGGCCCATCTCAACACTTTCCATTCCAGCTTTGCATACAGAGCTTAACGTACACTTTTTGTTTCTTTCTTTAAAAGGTACAGAATGAGAGCGTAATCTTGACAAATCACTATAATATAAGCTCATAATTTAAAGCAATTAAAATATCAGTTATCTAACAACTATGTTTCCTGTTACAGTCTGATAGGAGTGTTGCAGTGTGACATTGTGTAGCTGATGAATAAGACTTCTGGATCCTGACAGCACAGGTATGTTTCTTTCCTGTAGCAGCTTATTCACAGGTCAGTGTTTGTTTAAGCTGCAACAGTATTTCAAGCCAAGTTTTTCATACAGTTGCCTGACAAAAATAAAAGCTGTCGATTAGAAGAAGCAAAAGTAAACATTGCTGTTTGGTTTCAGCATAGCTTTCCCTCATTGGCAGCTTGGTGCTGTTTGTTTAGCTCCATGAAGTTCTGTGTCTGCCTTTTACAGGCTCGATAGGAAGACTGAGTCATTAAGTGTTTTGACACTTTTGAGCATGTTTCAGGTTTTCTGTGGGGGAAACAAAAATGTTATAACGCCTTAATAGACAACACTTCCTCAGCAGAAGTGTTTTGAACCAGCCCTGCCCTTTGCCTTGTTTTAATGAACACTGTGTGTTCTCCGTGAGTATTTAGAGAGACAATTCTATGCGTGGCTGTAGCACAGACACAGGAACATAGTGTTAGACCCTTGAGTCATTGTGTCCAAAGCTTCAAAACAGTAAGTACCTAAGAGCCAGAATGCTGGCTGCCATAGCCTGTGAGTAATTCCCCAATCAGTTATTTTAAACTTAATTGGTAACAGAAACTGCCAAGTCACATCTATAATGTCACAGGAAAAGGCAATAGAAAAGAACAGACAAAAGAGACTAATATTTTAAAATAAAATGCACTTTTTAAAGGTTATCAACACTGAATCACACACTTTCATTTTCTGTAGCAAATTTTCACTGTCCAAATTCTGAGATGCACAAAAACCATTAAATTATAGTTGAGTAAATGAATTGCTGATCTGCAGAATTACTAAAAAGCAATGCTTTAACTTGTATTAAGACATGAGGTCTTCTAATTTTCTAGTGTCCCCTTAGTAGCTAAAACAATCTGTTGGAACGTTTCTGAACTCTGTTTTGTATTAAGCTACATTGCATTATCTTTATAATACCATCTATTTGTCCAGCCCTGCAGAGATAACCATGAAGTTCGGGTGACTCTTGCAGTGAGCTTTTATTCTAAGTGGACACTATAATGGGATGATGGAGAAGTAGCAGTGAAACAATAAGTTTATGGGGTTTTTATGTTATAAGTTCTATCTTCCTTGTCAGGCGTAGCGTTTAGCAGGGTTGCAGTGTATGTAAGGCTTTTCCGTGGTAAACAGTTGCTTTTCACTGAAAGAAGAATGGCTGTTCTTGTTTCATCATGATACGACCCTCTCTGCAGACCCTCTCCCCATTTCTAAGAGACTTGCTTTGTAGACTCCAAATGGGATGAAGAAGGCTTTCTCCTTAGAGAAATTGACAGCTACCGGTCTCAAATTGACTTGGCTTCTAAGGGACCTCAGAAGCCCTATGTTATGTGATCAGAGAGCAAAAAATAGTTTTATTTTATCTTGCAGGATGGAACTGACTTCGGATGATAAGAATTTGCCCAGACCATCCTATATTGATAGTGTTGAGCTGCCTCAAAGAAAAGGACCAGTAAATGTGGAAGATGTTAAAGCAAATCTCTCTTCTGACTTTTCTTTGCTTTCTTCAAGCTCAGACCCAAGCCGGGTAAGAAAGCTTTAATGTTTGCATACTTATTTATTTTTTAAATAAGCTTAGTCCATTCACTGTTAATAATCAGAATTTTACAGAGAAGATGAAAAATAGTGTGTTTTTACTTTGGAGGAGATGCATAGGATTAGATGAAGTTGTGTGTCTGCGTTGATACCTTATTAGATGAATCAGCCTTCTGTGAATGAGCCCAATTGCCACTTCAGAGCAGCTTCATCATGGAATTGTTCTGTGGGTTTTATTCTTGATCTCTAGTTGGCCTGAATGTAGTGTATGTATATGTGCTGCAAGATTATTCACTCTTGAGTTATCAAAGAGAACTTCTGCAGGGACCTAAGCACTTGTAAATAATGATGTAGTGAATTACTTCTGCTTCCCGTGTCATCAAACATAAACATGTATCTGTTTAAAATAGCCTGATGAAAGTAAAACTGCCTGAACATGCTAGTAATCAAACAAAAAATCTGCCAAATTTCTAACTTCCTTATTTTATAATTTAAGAGAAGCAGTTTGGAGGCTACGGGACACATACAAGTTTGCCTGCGTGTTAGGCCTTTTACACCGTTGGAAAGAGAACATGAATCACAGGTGTGAAATCTATCTGGTTTTAAAATAAAATAGATGGTAATTCTAAAGAGCTCTAAGCTGAGCTCTTTATGGTCTTTTCATGCCTCATTTCTTGTATTTCTTTTTAATAGGGCTGTGTTTTGCTTGAAGATTCAACAAGCATCGTATTGAAGCCCCCCAAAACCTCTTTGAGTCGACTAAGTGAAAAAACTGCTGGACAGATGCAGAAGTTCACTTTTTCACAAGTAAATGAATTGTCTTTAAAAGTTTTTAACTTATTCCTAGAAAAAGTTGTTTAACTTAACTAGTTAGCTTGGTATTAAATGATATTTTTAATCTATCAGTAGTCTAAAATTGGAAACATACAGAATTTAAAAGATTGTTTTAAAGTCTATAATGATTGCTTAAACAAAATGATGTTTCTTGGTAATGCTCAGGTGTTCGGACCCGAAACAACTCAAGAAGAATTCTTTGAAGGTACCATGAAGCAACCAGTGCAAGATTTCTTAGATGGATATAATCGTCTTATTTTTACTTATGGTGTTACAAATGCTGGGAAAACCTACACATTCCAAGGTATAAGTGTTCTCCTTAAATTAACTTCCTTTATCTTTTTTCTAAAGTGAAAATTCCTCATGTCTGCCTTGAGGTTAAATCGCTTATCTTTGTCATTTATCCATTTATCCATAAGCATTTAATATCATATACATTTAATTTATCCGTATACCTTGTTCACAGTAGTAATTAGGATCTTTTTGCCTGTTGCTTTCAGGGACAGAAGATGATGGTGGGATTCTGCCAAGGACCATGGATACGTTGTTTAAAAGTATTCAAGGGAAGTTATACACAGCAATGGATCTCAAACCCCATCGGTGCAGAGATTATATAAAGCTGACTAAGGACCAAGTGAGAGAAGAAACTGCTATTAAAAATTCAATGCTTCGCTTAATAAAAGAGGTAGAGTAGCCCTTCTTTCTATACACAATTATTTAGATAGCTCAATCCTTACTGAGAAGAGACTTTTTGTATTTAAGCAGGGCTGTGTCTATTTGCTGTCTATTCAAACTAGCAGTAAAGTGAGCAAGAGAGTACTGAACACTGGTTTCCTGTGGGTTTCTGTCTTATGGCTGAAGACTTGATAGGATTTATACTCTAAGCTTTATTTTTTCATGTAGCTTGAGCACCTGATGATTTATCCTCTGGGGTTACTGGTGCTTAAGGACTGAATGCAAATGCTTTCCCTATCTATGGGAACACTTGTGTGTCTGCTCTTTTAAACAAGTACTGTCTTTCAGGATACTTGAAAGAAATTAATGATGTGAGCTTGTTCCCCTCTTCCTGTTTGGCAAATATCCACAAAGGAAGCAAAAATAGCTTTGAAACAGCAGAGCTATAAAGCCAGTGGATTTCTAAAGATCTGAACTAAAATGAGTTTATGCTGGACTTCTATTCTTAAACTGATGACTGCTGAGCAGCCCAGAAATACACTTCAGTTTTCTGAGTTGCCTGGAATTCTACAGTTGTTTAGTCCAATTACAGTTTTGAGTGATTTGTATTCTGTATAAGCATACAGAATATTTCTTGGTGTTTTTAATTCTAAAAAGAATGGAATAATATTAAAAAACTGAGCATATGCTAGAAATTGGAACTAAAAGGGAATTGCTGTGCTTCTCATATTTTATGAAAAGAATTAGACACCTCTCCAGTGGTATGCTGGGTTATAATGGGGCATTTGGGCTGTTATGGGGTGGAATATATCTGTTACCCTGTTTTTTTTTATGCATTGAGTAACTAACTGGACTTCTCCAGTGTGGGAGGTAGGTGGCAGCAAAATTCTTCAAAACTTGACTTAAAGAACAGGTATATGTTAAATCTGGCTTTAACAGAAGAACATGGTCATGTGCATGTTTGAATACACGTCACCTCCAGTTCTGAAGTCTGTGGTTATATGAACAATATTTTAGCCTGTAAATTTGGCAGCAATGTTTGCATCTGCTTCAGAGACAGGTTGGGGTAGGGGTGTGATATGTGTAAAGCTTAAACCTAAAAGTTTTGAATATATCAATATTTAACTATCTCAAGAATCATTTTATGGAATCCCAGCATTTATATGAAATACACTCTTGACAAAACATTAAAAAAAAAACCAAAACAAACAAACAAACAAAACTCCAAAACCAAACACCAAAACAAACAAAATAAACCTAACCCAAAACTAAGTCTGGGACCAGAGTGTATGTGTATGAACCTCATAAGCTCCAGCTGCAGAGTTTTCTCTTACTTTTTTTCCTTTAAGGAGCTTGCAGGTGGAAACTTTCCTTCTCTTGCTAAAACCTCAACTTTATTTCAAGCATGAAATGTTTCCACAGCCTGTATCATAAGGTCGTAAGTCGCTCACTTAATTTCTTAAGTGAACAAGTGTTCTATGGTTACCTCTGTTCCTGAGGGTTGACCTCATAAGCTGTAAGATATGGAATCCTGAATTAGCAAAAAAAAACAGTAACAAAAAACTTGGGGAATGTTGTGAATCTCTAGATTCACCAGGTTAAGAGTAATGTTCAAAGAACCTCCCTTTCCACAGGAGTGTGTGGGTACGTTGAACTAGGCACCGTGTGCAGCCAGAATCTTTATACTGGCCTATTGCAATTAGGCTTTATTTCTATCTAGTAGGACAATAGAAGGGTTACAAAAGTAACTGGTGGTGTACTGGTGATATATTGCCAACAATAGATCTTACACTCTCTCTTCTCTTTTGTAGGGAGACCATCAAAAAAGCACTAACAACAAAGCACCGGTTCATTCTAAGGGTATGTTTTGTGTTAAATAATTGTAATTAAAACTGGCAAAGAGGCTTTCTCAAGGCAAATAACTGACTTCTGGCCTATGTTAATAATAAAATGACTACTTCTGGCTTTGTGTTGTGAAACAGATAGTGAGTTATGTGGGCAGAAAACACAAGGGTTAAATGATTAGAAGAATACCTGAGCAGGCATTAAATGAGATAAAATTAAAGGAAAAGTAATATTACTTCTGCTTTTAGACCTAATTCTAACATTTAAAAACTGACTAAACACTAGTTTTGCTGTAAAAAGTCAGAATGAAGTGTACTTGTCAGTTTAATTCTGTCTTCTAAAGATATTGAAGAGACTTGAATAATTCCAACTGAGTTGTACCTGTCTCATAGAATTTGCAGTTGGGAGAGGAAGTGGTAGAGTAGGTCTCTCCCTGCAGATGTGTAGGGTAAGTGGGGGGCTTCCAGGTAATTAAGAAAGACGGGGGAATGTCAATGGATTTTTGTCTGGGGTAAGTATTTTTTAGAAGGCTGCTGTAATATCAACTTTCACTTTATTATTTTTTTTTTAATTACTATATTGACTTGTAATGTTTTGTACTTGGCAGATATGGAAGAACTCTTAAAAGACTTGGAACAATCTAGCCCGACTGTGAAAAATTATGTGAAGTTTTCTGTTTGGGTTTCATTTTTTGAGATTTACAATGAATGTTTTTATGATCTACTGGTGCCTATATCAAATGACAAGAAAAGGAAATCACTGCGCCTTGCTCAAGACATCAAGGGATGTTCTTACTTAAAAGGTGATTAGAATACCTTGTAAATTCCTAAAGGTGTAACTTGAAAAATCAGTCTTCCTGTAATAATCTTTCTAGATTGGGAATCTCCTACCTGTATTCACTGGGGCACTAGAAATGTCTGCCTTGACCGTGAAAGGTGACAATCTACAGAGATAGAACTATTTGTGCCTTCAGTAGCGTTTTCTCTTCATCCTTGACTGTTTTTCTTTAAAGCCTGTGTGCATTCCACTGCCTTGGTATTTTTTTTATATAGGAAAAATATTGAAAACAGTTGCCAAATTTGTCAGGTTTGGGGTTTTTCCATTTTCTTAGACTCCAAAAATTCTTAACTACAGCTATAATTAGCTGAACAGTTCTTTGGGGTTTTTTAGTATTCTCTGAAGTCTGTTTCTCTACAGAAAATATGTCAAAGTTCAGTCTGACGCAAAATTAAACTTTACAATACTGGAATCAAACCTGTGAGGTCATCTGTTTTGGGTCAAGGGAGGAGGGAAGTTAACAACTCAAAATAACAGTTGAATGTTTTTCAGTTAATGGCTCTGAAAGGTAGTCAGAGGGTTTTATTATTCCCCCCCAAAGCCATAGGCTCAAACAAAGAAGCTATCCAGGTAGAATTCTGCCTTGACAAATATGAACGTAGGGCTTTCATGTTCATATTAGCCCCTACCTATTGCTCTTTGGTGCTCAGGCAAAGGTTGCTCACTTCATTTGGATGGAATGTATTTTAGTTCATAGGATGAAATGATGTGAAACACTTGTCCTTCCTTTCCTGTGGAAGGAGGAATCTGGACCTTTTTTGTCGTTATATAATTTCTATCTGAAGCAGGCTTAGAAAAATGTTTGTATGTCTTAAGTAAATGTATTATTCTTGGTGTGCACATGTTACCCCTTAATCCCATATTTCTTTTTGATAATGATTACCATGTTTGTTCTTCCCAAAGATCTGCAGTGGGTTCAGATTTCTGATTCCAAAGAAGCTTTTAGACTTCTAAAGCTGGGGTTGAAACACCAGAGCAATGCGAGCACAAAACTAAATACTTGCTCCAGCAGAAGGTGAGAAACTTCTTGAATAATATTGGGCATTGAATGGTTTAGATATGTTGGCAGATTCAACAGTGTTTTGAATGGATGTTGAAAAATAAGCAAAAAAATATTTGGAAGGTATTGGTCTACTCTGTCACTTCTCTGCTGATTTAAACTTCTCCTCTTAGTCACAGCATATTCACGGTTAAGATACTGAAAATTGAAGATTCAGGAGCACCACGAGTGACCCGAGTCAATGAGTAAGTTCAGAGCAGAGTCTCCCTCCTTTTGTGATGATGTCAGTTATCTTTTCTGTTGGGGTACTGGTGCTGCACTCCACGTCCAGTGCTTCTTGGTGGTGCCTCGGGCACGTGCAGTGGTTTCCTCACTTCTTGCGCTCAGATGGGACTTGGCCATCTTCCCTCAAGCCCTCAGGTTGCTGTGCTGTTCTGTATCTTGTCTCCTCTGTTCAGCCCAAGGTCCTGGGAGCTTGATGTGCTCAGGAACTCATGGAAGTCCTCAGGAGGACAGTGGGGAGGAGATAGGAAGCATGTGGGGAAAGGGTTTGGCAGGAAGGAGGCTGAAATCTGATGGGGAAGCAACACTGAAAAGGACGGAAGGGTTCATGCAGATAAAGATCAAGGAATTCTTCCTCTAAGACAAGTGATGATTTTTGAAAGTAATAATTTGTGTGTGTTCTGAGGTGAATGAAGTGAGTTTCCTTATCTGCTTTCAGACTGTTAATGTGTGATCTTGCTGGCTCAGAACGATACACCAAGACCCGCAATGAAGGGGAGAGACTGAAAGAGAGCGGGAATATAAACACCTCTCTCCTCACCCTAGGCAAGTGCATTAGTGCAATCAGGAACAGCCAACAGTCAAAGTAAGTCCTTTTGTGAATGGCAAACTGATTGGGGTTTTTAGGTATTGCCTACAATATTTAAGAGTTATTGTTTAAAATATCCAATGCTAACACTAAGCTTTTGGCATGGGCTTGTAAAGGCTATATTGCTGAGTCTTACTGATTTACCCAAGTTAGCTTAAACTTGCCTTGTTTTGCTCTCTAAAATCATTCAAATTCTAACATCCTTTAAACATGCTACTGTGGATTTTAGCAATTTAACTTTCTTCTTCTGAGCTTGTGAGCTTCTGAGCTTCTATCGAACACTGAAAAAAACCTCATCTGTTCTTTTGTCTTTAAAGGCTGCAGCTACACATACCCTTCCGGGAGAGCAAGTTAACGCATTTCCTCCAGGCGTTCTTCACCGGCAAGGGGAAGGTCCACATGATGGTGAACATAAGCCAATGTGCTTCAGCGTATGATGAGACACTCAATGTACTGAAGTTCTCAGCCATTGCACAAAAAGTAAGTCTGCTGTCCTTTATCTTGCTGATCGGTACTTACGTTTCAAGAGTGGGTTCTCTCTCCTAAGAATATGAATTTAGTTCCTGTTTTTTATCTGCCTCAGGTAACAATCATATTTTCTAATTACTCCTAGTCAGGCTTCATTTCCTTGTAAAGCTTTTAAAAATGCTTTGTAGTGTGGGGGTGGGAGCATGTCCTACCGAAAATCCATATTTCCTATGAAATATCCTGCCTCATGAGACACTTGCTATAATTGGGAAGAAATTCCATGAAACCTAAGTTAACTTTTCCTCTGTGCTCATAACTTGCTCTCACCTAGGAGCAGTTCTAGCTGTCTCTTATACTACTGCTGTCTTAATTTGGAGCATTGCTCACCTGAAATACTGATGATAGATTGAGCTGTTTGAGACATAGAATTTGTATGACATCCGTGTAATGCAACTAGAAATTCCAAGTACAGGAAATACAGAAAGCTGATGGTGCACAAGGTGTCAACCCTCTCGTAGGTTGTGGAGGTGGTGAAACTTGGTGTTCTTGGGATCAAAAGAAGGGTCAAGTGACTCCTTTGTACTCTGGTTGGGAACTGGTGCAAGTAGTGACTGTACTGAGGGAGGGCTGAGGGAGTCCTGTGCCTGGGAGACCTACAGGAAAAGACAATGGGGATCTTCTGGAAGTGCCAGCAGAGGTTTAAAAAAATACTGATGACTTCTTTCTTTATTTTCTGGATAGGTTGTAGTTATGGATGCATCTGTTCTTCCCCAAGATCAGTCATTTGATGAGAAATTAGCAAGAGAATCATCACTACTGTGTGTCCCTAAAATGCCAATCCCAAGGAGAAGACCTAGTATCCTATGGGACAGGAGCTTAGAAGATGTGATTGAAAATGATGATGAAGAGATGGAGGAGGAGCATAATATTTCAACAGAAGAATCAGTGCAGAAATATGAAAAAAATAAAGTCCTTGTTGGAGAAGAAGAATACATGGTATGTGCCAGGGCTACTTTAAGATTCTTTCTCTTCTTCTGGTGGCCTGTGGCCAATGCTCAGGAGTATTACCTGGTTTTTTAGCAATGCAGAAGACTGTTCTTTTGTATTCTACGCACAAGGAAACTGAAAGCCATTCTTTAAGGCACAGCAATTTCAGTCACTTCTAGGGAAGACAAGGATGAGGGGACAGAGGACTAGAGACCGTTTTCTGGGGGTTTCACTATTTCCCCAAAAATGAGCATTTGAAAAACAAGAGCTAAATCCTGTGGGGCTTGTTTTTTTTTAAGACAGCTTCAAGAATTCTTGTAATAAACTTGATATTCTTTTCAAATGCCTGCTCTCTACAAACTTACAAATCGCTGTGGGTGCAAAACAGATACTTCCATCTACTTGTGAATCTTCCTATTTATGAATAAGGTAATGAAAGAACTGGAGGAACTTGCCAGCTGGAAGAGTCAAGTGGTGGTGTTAGTGTTTGAGGAATGGGAAAACTCTCACTCCTGGGAAACTTTCTTTATGAAAAACTTAATGCTGATGATAATTCTAGATGCTGCTGAGTAACATAGAAGAGTTGAAGAACAAACTTATTGCTGAAAGGAAGGACAAGTTACTGCTGGAACTAAAAATCCGTGAAGAAGTGATAGAAGAATTGAGCCAACATTTTGCTAAGCAGGAAACGGATTTCAGGTAAGTTAGCTTTAAGTGGTTTTGAAGTTACTAGTTAAAAAAAGAAAGTAAATTCTCTTACTACTTAAATCTGTCTCTAGGCTGTAAGAGACCGCATTCTTCTACTAGACTTACTGCTTCTGTGAATAGGTCAGCTTCTGTTTGGACTGAGTTCAGGAAAGGCTTTGATTTTTGGGGAGTGGGTAGGGGGTGTGTAGAATCTGCAAACAGTTTTCTTTAGAGCTCTCCCTGAGAGAAGAGCTCTGGTAAAGATGTTTATAGACGGAGTGACACTCGCAAAGTCTGTGGTTTCTGCAGTCAGTGAAGCCCCAAACAGGGATTCTGGCTCAAGAAGCTTAGAAAAAATGCTTGTAGTTAAGTGATACCCATAATATGTTTATATATTTGTCTCCCCCTCACTCTTCAGAAATGCAGGAGAGTGAAATATACTTCTGTTTTGGTGCAGCAACACCTTTTTTTTTTTTTTGTGTATCTTTCTATTGTGCCAAAAGTAAGGAGCATCTTTGTTTATAGGCAGCTGTACTAATAAATTCTTAGCAGCTCATACTGCCTGGCTTTTAACTGACTTATTTTTCCTGCTATAGAGAGCGCCTTTCTTGCGAACGAGAACAGCTTGAAGAAAATTCTGAAAGACGCCTGGAAATATTCAAGGAACTTGTAAATGGTTATAGTAAAAGCACAGGCGAAGAAAATAAATTAGAGGATGGGCCTTGCAGTGAACAAGCTGGAGCTCTGGTATTTTTTTCCTTTTACTAACTCCCTGTGACGGTGTGTCTCAAGGATAAGAAGGGTGGTTTCAGGGAATTCCATGCTGTGTAATTCTATCTCAGCAAGATATAATTCTCACATTTAATAGAGGTAGTTGCTGTGCTTCAATTATGCATTTAGGAATCTTTGGGGTTTTCTGCATTTCTGAAACAAAGTGAAAATTACTATATACAAAGAAATTGTGGGGGGAAAGCTGCAATTATGGTATAAATTGCATTCCATGAAGTGCTTATTTAAAGTATTTGAAGCAGAGTTTTAAGCCCTATATATGAACTTTACTTGAGTGGTCCCAGAGACTTTTTCCCTCTTAGGGCTCTTGCAGCAAGAACTGAAGCAATGAAAGTTGTATATACTCTTGAGCCATAACTCGGATCTGAACTTGAGGCCAGTTCTTATGAGTTTGGAACTCTGTTTATAAAAAAACAGAGGAAAGACATGAAGTCAATGTTTTTGAGTACAGCTTAATTTAGTAAATTCCCACAAACTTATTTCACCTTACAGATTTACTGATACATGAAAATTTCAGATGTAATCCTTCTAAACTGTTCCCCTGCTGTGTTCATTCAATGGTCTCATTGGGGTAAAAAAAAAAGTTTTATATTGCATTTGGAGGGGATGATTTTGTGGTGATATAGAAGGGAATGTGATGGTGGGTCACTGAAAGCTGAAACTTGACACTGGAGACTTGTGTGAAGGTCGGCAGAAACTGGCAATCAAGTGGCATATAAACCCACAAGATGGCTTTGAAGCAAAATTAACTGTACTTGTATGTTTAAATTCATAATTGTCTCCCAAATTTTCTGTAGAAATAATGGCTGTTGTGTAATGATTTGCTATTTCTAAATGGATGTATATTACCTTTTAGGATGAAGAGTCTAGCACAGGGCCAGGCACCGACATGGACATTGAGGGCATTATTGATTCTCTGCAGAATGATGTCAGTGACATCAAAAAGCAGGCAGAAGCAGCCCACAGGTACCTTGTGTCCCTAGAGGACCCCCAGCAAGCTGTAGGTTGGCTTGAAAAACAACTGGGGAAAATGACTGCTGAATTAACTAGGACCAAAGAAGAACTGACAAAGAAAACCAATGAACTAACCAAAACTGAAGAAGAGCTGACACAGAAAACCAAAGGTGAGCTGGGAGGAAGTGTGATGGGAAAGGCAGAGAAAAGTAGTTGCCAACTACTGTAAACCAGAAATAGTAATCCATTTGAGCAGGATTTTGGAACCAAATTGTATGTATGGAGGTGGTAACCAATTGTTTTGTACATATTTCAATGTTTCCACAGGCCTTGGTTATCTTGTTTTTAAGACAAAACTGTCGATTGCAGACTTCTGAATTGTGGGGTAAAATGTCAACATTCCTGATTTCATGGACATATTGTAATCCCTGCACCTCTTAACATTTTGCTGACGCAGTGTTCTCGGGTATCCTGAGAGCTTTAGTGGGTGGTCGCGATGGGGAAGTTGCAGTACCTCAGAATAGGGTTTCACAGATGTCCCTTGATGTGATCTGTATCTTATACATGCTGCAAGGCCCAATTCTCCTATGCCAAAAACCTAAACAACTTCTGAAATGTGTCCTATAAGTAGAAGTCAACATGAAAATAAATCATTCTATTCAAAAGCTACTAAGGTACCACAAGATCTGGAAAAATGGATTACTGAGTAAAGTGTGTAACGGCTGCTGACTTGATGCTGGCTTCTCTTCCCATTACAGACTTTGAAACGCAGAAGATTAAACTGGATGAATCTGCTGAGCAGCTTAAAGAAGCAACTGAGGTAACTTTCTCAAGTAAAAACTTCTGCAAAATTATTTGCTTTTAATACAAAATTCTAAAATTCTAGTAGCTCAAAATGCTATTGTAGTATCCTTTAGCTTTTTAGGTTTTTTTTATATCAAGCTTAGCTTAACTGATCTTGCTTCATGGTCTAGTTCAACAATTTAATACTGACGGAACTTTTGTTCCATCTTTCCAAGAAAATGAATACACAGAACAAAAGGATTCAAGAACTAATGGACATTGTGGAGCAAAAAGATGATGCCATTACAAAACTACAGGATTTGATATCCCGTTTAGAAGAAACCATAGAAGACTATGTAAGTCTTGGGCATCTTGATTTTCTTTATACCAAAAAAAAATCCCGAATCTATGCTTAGAACGGGCTTAACTATTTTGGAAAAATTACTTCTTCTGTAAGTAACTGCCGGTTGCTTGAAATGGTAGCGGGTGATGGTTGGATTGAAACTAAAGTTATAGCAAAACATAAGCAGGGGTGTGTGTGAAAGTGGGACTTCCAGGAGCAATGATCTGGGGTGGTTGTTGGAGGACTGGAGATGAGACTCTGAGGAGCCACTCTGCAGAAACCCAACCTCCAACTGGGCAGACAGTGGGAGCAGAGGGCTTACTTTCCTATCTTTTTATTTTTTCCTCAATGGAAGAAGGAGGAAAGGAGGTTTTGCTGCAGCAAAAGGCCAAATTATTTAAAGTTAGAGGTTACTAATGTGAGAAGGACAGTGATTGTGTAAACTGGCACCAAAGATCAGTGTGTTGCACCACACACACACTCCCAAAGGCAGAGCAATAATGTGAATATACGGAGCAGAGTTTGAAGCAGGAGTGGATGGCCAGGCTCACTCTGCTTTTGATGTGACTAATAAAGCTTGCAACTGGCTAGTCCACTGCTAGCTGCCTTTTAAGTGCTCACTTTGTAAAACTTCAAAGTAATTGATCTTATTTTAACACAGGACAAAACTTTAGCTACCCTTAAAAGGAAATTGTCAGAAAGGAACTCTGGCAAAGTGACTGAAAGCAGCCAATGCAAGGATTGTAAGGAAACGGTGTTGGAAGTGGGAAGAAAACGTTGCTTTGAAGATGAACCTACTGTGAAAGAAGGGCCACCTCCAAAGAAAGGTACAATTTCTACCATCACTCAGCAGGGGGTCTCCCAAAGGAACTCTGTTACTATTCCGGAACAGAAGCAAAAAGTTGTGAAGCGTAAACGTTATGTTGTGAGGAGAAAATCTAATGTGTTAAAGTGTAAATGGAAGTAATTTTTATGTAAATATCACCTGTTTTGCAGAAGGTCCTATAGTGTTCAGTCTTATTATTAAGAGTTAAAATAAAAGTTAGTTTTTAGACTCTTTCTCTTCTGCTGCTTTTTCTCATCTGTTAATGTGCTTGCAGACTCAGCTGTAGTTCTTCAGCCACTTCTTAGCAGTTGGCTTTGTACTAAACTTGCTGTTGCTGGACTTCTGGGACAGTAGCATCTCCTGCTCAAGTTCTATTTCTTTCTCAAATTGTCTAATCAAGCATCAACGGTGGCAATGACTTAGTGACTGTTGGGTCATGCCACATGTGCTGTGAAACGATGTGTTACATTCACGCTGTGAACACACCAGCTCCACTCAAGGGGTCAGTGCTGGCAAAGGAGAAAAGCTTTCCACTTAAAAGGGAGTAAAAATATGTTAGGTCCAGAGATGACATATTTTGTGCAGCTCTTACACTGCCAATCTTTGTGCTTTCCCTGCTTTATCTAGGCTTATTAGTCCTCCTGGAATGGAGTGAATAAACCAGCTGCAAAGACCTTTGAGGATCAGGGTGAAACTTGAAAGGACACCACTACTTATTATCCACTTTGTTAAAGTCAATTAATCAGTGAGATTGATGGGACAGACTTGTTCAAAATGGTAACTGTAAGATCTACTTGCCTCTAACTTGCCTTCAGGACACAGCTGGGCTTCAGTTTCCCATAGAACTCTGGAAAGTAAGGAGAATGTCAGGTCTTCTCTCCATGTCCCTTGCTCTCTTGCCTTTCTCCTGCAGAATAGGTGCAAGAAAAAATCTTCCAGGCATTGTTTAGGTGAGGATGGGATAGAAAAAGAAATAAGATTGGAAATAAGAAATAAGATGGGAAGCAGAAAATATCCATCTAAAAGAGGGATAAAACAGCTTAAAAGGAGACTTGTCAAATTCATGTGATCACAGAAAACTGAGGATAGAGTCTGCAAATAAACTGAGTGTTGGGCTGTCATTCCTCATGTTCTGCAGTGAGAGAGCAAGGGAAGCTGGAGATCAGCTTCAGTCTGGGGAACAAAGCACTTCATGCAGTAGGAAGGGAACTTCTAATATTTGCTGCCCCAGATGGTGGGAGAGCAGCTAGTCCTCAGGCTCCAGGAGTGGTTAGACAAGGTAACAGCCAGCAGGATCATCCATGGATACCGAAAGGGTCAAGCAGGGATGTACTGTCTTGTCTTCCTCCATCATTCCCAATTGTTCTGTCTCAGAACTATGTAGTACTTTGATACGTTTTCTGTTAATCTCGTAGGGCTTTGAGCCAAAGTAAAGCTGCTGTTGTGTCTAACTAGAACAGAAAAGAAAAGCAGGAGGGGAAAAATGTCCTGTGGAATTTGTTCACTCTGGAAAAAAAATCAAAATCCAAAGTCTGAATTGAGATGGAAAATGCTATTGCTAATGCTTCACTTTGACTTTGTTAGTGACTCAAAGTTAGTGACTCTATAAAACTGGCTGGATCCGTTCAGAGGATGTTTCCCCACAGGACATGTCCCCGTGTGCTTCATGTTCCCAGGGTGAGGGGACTGCCTAATGCCACCTTCGCCCTCCCAAGAGTCTGTGCTATCTTCCTGGAGTACGTACCTGTGAGGAGCTAATCCTTGGAGATACTCAACCTTGATTGTTTCTTGGGGGTTTTAATACTAAAGATAGCGTGCATGTGACTCAATGGGTACGGATGGATTCTAAACCACTTGTGTGAAATAAGCTGGAGTCACTTCTGAAGGTGGTGAAATGTGAGTGATTTTAGTTAGAATTGCTCACTAATTAGCAAAAAACCTGTCTTAAGCTAATAAAGTGGTTATGGACACTTGGGGTTGGGATGGAATGGTGTACATCTTCCTGGGAGAACTTTACACGCCACACCTGAGGTGTGGGCATAAAGTGTTATATCTAGTTTAGAAACCAATTGAAAAAAGACAAGAGGAAGGTCCAAAACGCTAAGTGAGAAACTTATACTGGATTTTTAGCTTTGTCTTTAAGGTACAGGATATTGAGTATGAATGAAACTTCAAGTCCCTGATACTGTTGCTCTTGTCAGTATAGAATGGGTGACGGCTGGTTGTACTAAAGGGGTTGTTTAACCAGTGAGGATGGAAGCTGGGCACAGCTGTGAATGTTACCAAGCTCATAGGTATTACTACCTATAGTAAAACCAGCTGGATTTTTCTGACGGTGGGGCAGAGTAGGAGGCTGAAATAGAGCTGTGGCAAAGTGTTCTTGAAGGTTCCTGAGCACTTCTTGCTGCCAACTACATCTAAAAGCCTGAGAATTGCAGATTAAACCCTGCTTTAACTATTTGAAGACTTCAAAGTGCTGTATGATACAAGTATGTGGCTTTCAGATGGTGACCATTTTTCTTACCAAAACTACTCTTTGGTATTGCTTATGACTTGTGTTAGTGATTTTAATTAACCTGAGCTCTATGTTTTGTTGTTGGGTTTTTTTTTTAGGACACGTGAAGGAGAGTTGGGAAGATGACTCTCTAAAGCAAGAGAGAATTGAATATGTGGAAAAAAACACTTCTGAGAACCATGAAGAAATGCTAGCATTAAAGGAAAGAGTGAAAGCCCTGGAAGATCAGCTCGCTGCTCTTGAAGAGCAATGCAGAAGAGAAAAAACCCAAAAAGAAGAGTTCAGTGAGCAGATAGCAGCCTTGCACCTCAAGCTCTCTGCTTCTGAAGAAAGGGCTTCTGGGTTGAGCAAAGAACTTGAGCAGCGTCGAGCAGACTATCAGGAGGTTGTTTCTGAATTGGACAAACAGAAAGCTATAAATAGGGAACAAGAAGAAAAAATTACTCAGTTAAATAAGGAAGTAGAAGGTGCCAAACAAAATATAATTGATAAAGTGTCTCAAATTAAAACAATGCAGTCCAAAGTAGATAAGTTGTACACGTCTCACTTAGAGACTAATGCTATGGATATTGATTTAGTTGATCAAAAGGATTCCTTAGACTCTCAAAAAGATGAGCCAGAGAGAGCTGAGAGGAGCCCTGACTGTGGGCACTCTCTAAGACGGGAGAGCTCCTTCCACTGCAGTGTTGAAAATCTTTGGGAAGAATGCAAAAATATCATTAAGGCTTCGTCACAAAAAAGTCAGCAGGTTCAAGAACTGCTTCAACAAGTTGAAGACTTAAAGAAGAGACTTTATGACACTGAGAATGATAATAATCAACTCAGAACAAAAATAAATGAGATCGCAAACCAAGATCGTCAGTCCCTAAAGGAAAAAGATCTTCTGAACCAGTTACAAGAGGAAATCCAGAAGAAAACCCAGGATTTTTTAAAACAGGCTGCAGAAGATCAGCAAGTAATTGCACGGTTTGAGGAGGAAGTTGCCAATTACAGGGAAAAAATAAGGGAGCTTGAATGCCTCTTGGAGACTTTTAGAGCTAAAGATGACAACGTAGCAAAGTTAGAAGTAGTACTTAAAGAAAAAGAATGTATTATTTTAAATCTAGAAAGTAATACAGTAGCTCTGCAAGAGAAATGTGCCGATTCGGAGAAAAAACTGAAAGAATTAAATGACCAAGAAGCAAATCTGAAGGAGGAAGTTATGCAGCTGATGAACAACTTGGAGAAAGTGAAACAATCCCTTCAGGAGAAGGAGAGAAATGAGGATGAGCAAGTGCAATCTATGGAGTTGTAAGTAAATAGTGAGATAATTCAGAGCCCTTTGAGAACAGGCTGAAGTTAAAACTACCTTCTGTGAACATCTGTTTATTTTGACACAACACATTTGTATGTTTATCTATTTAAGTAACCTAATTGCTTCTTTAAGTAACCTAATTGCTTCTTTAAGAAGCTGAAATCCAAAAGTAAAACTATAAATGTTGTCATTGAGCACGAGTTCATGTGTAAAAGCTGTTTCTTTGGGATGTGTAACATTAATGTCTTTTATGTCTCTTAACTTGTAACCCAAGGCTGTGTAAAGATCTGTCCGAGAGCTCTGCCCTGGTACAGAGTTTGCAAAAAGACTTGCAGCGGAAAGAGGACGAATACACAGATTTGAAAGAGAAATTTTCTGATGCCAAGAAACAAATTCAGCAAGTACAAAGCCAGGTGGGTAACCATCAACCAAACGTTTCTTCTGCAAGTTTACTGTTATTAAAACCTCTTTACACAAAACACAAACTACAAATGCTAAAAGTGATTCATAATAAGGCTGATTGGAGTGATATATTGAGAGTAAGGGTGAACAGGTTACACTGCCGTTGAAGCTGAAACCTGAAGGTAAGACCAGATGTCAAAACACTGATTAGTGCAGGTATTGAAAGGGGGGTGTACATTTTTTAAGTGTATATAAAGGTTTGTGAAAAATATGGCTAATCTGGTTTTGGAGAAGGACTGTCATCTTCATAACAGTACCATTTAGTTGCTGTTTGTGCTGACTTCAAACCCTCAGACTTGTGAAGAAAAAGCTGGATTAACCAGAAAAGGGAAACACTAACTTCTAGAGCCTTTTTAAAATCTGAGCTATGTTTTCTATTAAGACTGGGGAGAAGAAATGAAATGATGGAATAGCTATTACTCATATTAACTGCTAGTATTTAGTTAAGAAGTACTAGGATTTTTATAGAACCTTACGGGATGCTGCAAGAACTTAAAAGCCAAAAGGCTTTTACAAGAGTTTGGGCTTGAAAGTTAAGCCTTAAAAAAAAAATAATAAAGTATTATTATCCACAAACATTGGGCTGCTGGGGAAGACCTTCTCCTACTCAAACTCAGTGTATAACCCTCACTTTGAGAAGTAGCAAGGAGTGAATGGGATTACTTTTTTTTTAGGCTTTTAAATAAAATATTTGGTTCTTTAGGTAACTTTCAGGACTGTAAAAGGCTTGTAGGTAAAGGATAGCTTTGGCTGTCTTTGTGCCTTGTGACAGGTGTGTACGATGCGCTCGGAGGAGAAATCACTTAGGAATAAAATTAATGAACTTGAGAAAATGAAAACCCACCCCCTGTATACTTGCTATGCATTTGTTGTGTGGCTGAGTGTCTTTTTTGAGTTATGCACATTTAGCTCTCCACTTATTTTAATTCCTTTAAATGGTAGTTTGTAGTAAAAGAGTCCAGTTTAAACAGGTCACTCATTTGAAATGCATTCACTAGCTACTTATAAATACAAGTAACATTATGGACATCTCTTCAAATTATCATTATCTTTAAAAGCCCACGACCTTCCACTTACCTTACAAAACCATGTCGGCCCCTCGAATCGTGCGATCAAACGCCTTAAGCACTACTGAGTAACCTTAATTTTTTATAGTTAGTGCTGACCTAAAGTTTTTCCATACTTCAGGGTTACTTCTCTTGAACTAACTACAAATACGCCCCAGTTGTAGACACACGATTTCATTCATGTCATCGTCAATGGATCATCAGTTCTGGTAAAATGATACCCTATAGATTAGTTATAAATATTATGCATTCACGGTACTTGAATTGTCCGAATTGTTCAGAAATGATCAAAAATCAAGTTTAAACTATGTTATATTATCGGTTTAGTCCATTCGATAACATAAGTGCGAAAAGTGCAGATATTTCGTTTAACAAACAAAAAGATTTATAAAGATGTCAATTCAAAAGATACAATTTATTATTTGAACAAATAACTACAATCAATCTGAGAGATTTTACTATGTACAATGTGCTGAATTAAACCAAGACGAAAAAATATATTGTTTTAGTAAATAAGATACGGTATTTAGACATAATCACGGAGGTATAGTCAGAGCATGCGCCTTTTCCATCTCAGTTGTGATTTGCAATCTACACAACTTTGAAAATTGGCCAATTTGGGTAAATGAAGGAGTGTGTGATGCTAAGAAAGGCGACATTATTT
>JAOQGM010000002.1:20991058-21016808 GCA_027564225.1 Gallinago stenura
TTAGGTAACTTTCAGGACTGTAAAAGGCTTGTAGGTAAAGGATAACTTTGGCTGTATTTGTGCCTTTGACAGGTGTTTACAATGCGCTCGGAGGAGAAATCACTTAGGAATAAAATTAATGAACTTGAGAAAATGAAAAACCAGTTGAGTGAAGAATTAGAGATCAAACAGCGAACAATCCTGCAACTTAAAAAGGTATTTTATTGTTTTAAATTTTACTTGCTCTTAATTTTTTTTAATTAATCCACTAATGAGGGAAGTTTTCCAAGCAACTGGAAAAAGTTTCCAGGGGTAAAAATAAGACTAGCCAGCTGAAATTAGTCTTAATACATGAATGAAAGACGGTTAAAGAACTTCTCACTGCAAACACTGTCAAATTGTTTTAAATAGAGTAATCTGCCAAATAAATGCATACTTTAATACCTGCAGATATTCTGATAAGTGTGTATATATTTCATATAGCACTTCAATATGTTATAGGTAACATAACTTCCTCTAAACTTTTTTCCCAAAATTAGTTTGAATGCTCGTTTATACTCTAAAAATGAAAAGCTACCCCTTTCTAGCACGTATACTTGTTTCTTTTAACATGTTTTCTTTAATTTGCTTTCAATGTTATTTTTAGGAACAGATGAATAATGAGAAGCTGGAAGAAATCTCCAAACAGTATGAGAAAGCATGTGAAGGTCAGAAAAATCCGTATTGTTCCTTTTTTTTTTTGGTGTGGAATGGCAATGATATGAGTTACTGTGTTGTTGATGGACTTGGAGTCTTGTGTATTTATTTTTTAAAATACTGAGAAATTCCAGTCTGGATATTAAAATGTTAACAATCAGGAAGTAACACAGTTGAACAACAGTTAGTTTCTCCTTTAATGCGAGCCATAGTCTGACTGATGTTAAACCTGAAATAAAAGCTCACTTAAATCAAGTTAATGACAATCACATAACACTTTTGGATTTGGATAATTCAGTAGAGATACTCTAGTTCTTTCTGGTAGAACTTTTGATCTCAGGGAATGGGGAGACAACATAATGAAGACACTTTGGGAGAGGATGGTGGGAACTAGCAGAGCGCTCACCTGTAAATTCATTTTCGATTCTTCAGATCTGTGTGCAAAGGAAAAAATAATTGAAGGTATGAGGCTGACGTTAGAAGAACAAGAACAGACTCAGACTGAACAAGAACAAGTGCTTGAAGCCAAATTAGAAGAGACCAACAGATTACTTCTGGGTAATTTCTCCATTGAAAGGAAGCAGGAGGGGGGGGAAATGGTTTTGGATGTGTTATGATAGCTGCTTAATGCCTGCTTTTAAATGCCTGCTTTTATTTGTTGACTGTGACTTCAATAGGCATTAATTTTATGTATACGTAAACTTCTAACAGTTAAAGGCTACTGATGTCTGTTTGTGGTCATAGCTGATAAATCCAAGTAAGCAGTAGAAGGATGTGAACATGATCAAATCTGCATTTAAAACTACCTGTAATGTGACCTTATTTTGTTATTGCTGCCCAGAACTGGAAGCCTGGAAGCAGAAGTGTAGAGAGCTGACTAATAACCAAAGCGAGAGTGACTTGCAGCAAAAGATTAGCAAAAAGGAGGAGAAAAACATAAATGAAAACGAGGAATTAACAAAGCTGCAAAAAGAACTGAAGGTAAAATATGGTGTAATGTAATTTATACTTAGTTTTAAAGCCATAACTCTCATTCATTTCATTTCACACTCTGTGCCTGCTATTCGAACCCTGCTGCGTTCAGTGCCCTTCAAGTCTTGAAGCAGAACTAAGTCTCTAACATGTCCTGGAAAGCAGCATAAAAGATTGAGAATTTGTAAATTAAAAGGGTTTCTTTATCATTGGTGTAACTGTTACAGTGTCTGTGACTCCCCCAGAGCATTTTTAGAGGAAAAAAATTCCATTCCATGAAAACATCCCAGTCTGAATAAGAAGTGCTGAAAATTGTTAATTTTTTTCCAATACAAAAGAACAAATGAGGATGTAATACTTGGACTTGGGAATATGCTGGAGTAAAACTGTATTTCTGTTATCTTGAAACAAATCCTCTTAATGGTAATCTGATATTGAGATTTCTTTTTCTGTTGCTTAATCTCTGCCTGGTTTTTTATTTTTGTTTTCATTAAAATAGGAAAATGAGGCAAAGTATCAAACTGAGAGAAAGAAGTGGCTGGAGGAAAAAATGGCACTCATAAGTCAAGTGAAGGAAGCTGAGAACCATCGCAACAGAGAAATGAGAAAATTTGCAGAGGACAGAGAACGGCACGTAAAGCAACAAGCAGAAATTGTGAGTACTGGAGGTCCCAGTGGAGTCCTCTAGTGTAAGTCTACAGTGCCTCTGTCAGATCCCAGTGAAAAAGGAAGCACAGGAGGGTCACAGAATGAAGAGCTTAGTACATAATGGGGGTTAACACCCTCGTACTTCCTATCCCGTCACCACCACCGCGCTGTGAATTCATCAAACCTCCTCTTATGTGTTAAAAAAAAACCTTCAGGGAGCAACCTACACTTAAATGAATTGCTACTTAGTGAAGCTGAGAACATATATTGGAAAACAGCACTTGTTGCTTGGTTTTGTAAAAGCAAGTAGGTGACCAAACCAAGCTTCTTTCCAGGTATAGAGTAAAAATACGGGACCAAAACCCCTAGCATTTTCACCAAGTATCGCTTTCCAAGTAGAGTCACTGATAGTAAATGAGAAGGTGGCTACCTCGCCTGTTCACTGGGCTGTGTCCAGGTGGCTCGCCTGAGACTTGTTCGCAATAAAATCATGGAGTGAGGAGTGGCAGTTCTTAACCAAAAATCCCCTTCACAAAGCATTTAAATACAGATTTTTCTGATCGAAGCATGGTTTCCTTTTGCATATTTGCAGGGAAACTAGTTCTGTGTGAGTTCTAAGATCTACACAGGCTCTCAAGCGTACTAAAGCCATAAAATAACACTATGTAAGTCCCACACTACTTCAGGCAGTGTATAGAAGGGGTGTTCAGTTGTAACTGACTTATTTTTTTTTATTTTTTAAATTTTTTCCCTCCCCATTTAGGAAAGACTCACTGCGGAGCTGGTAGAAAAGGACAGCAATCTTCAGAAGTGGCGTGAAGAGAGAGATAAATTAGTAGAATCTTTGGAAGTACAGCTCAAGGCTCTGGCTTCTAACCACACTCAAAAAGATAAAGAAATAGCAGAACCAGAAGAGGCTGCGCTGCAGGATGCAAGAAAGGTCACCTCTCTTCTTTCTGTGTGACTGTTTTTGTTATCCATTAATTCTGCAACACATTATATTGCTCTTTGCATTTTGGCTTTATTTGTTGTTACTAAACAGTGTCACATTGAAGCCGTGTGCAGCTAATTTAAAAAAGCTTTATTTGTATCAGTAACTGAAGTTCTAAAAGATTTAGTTCTAATAAATGCTGAAGTCTATTTGATCCTTAAATCGCAAAGCTGAACTTGGAATCTAAAGCAACTATCACATTTGCTGCCTTTTCCACAGCACCACAGACTTCATGAACAAATGAATGTCTTACAACTCTATAAGAGGGTACAATTGAAAATTTTGTATTGCATCTTCCCAGGGTGTTCTGTGACTTTTCTTCACTTGAAATAGTGGTCACTCATACATGAAACCATTGGCCTTTTTTTTGGAGAGCTGGCTGGTTAAGCTTGCAATTATAAAACTGATGCCACCAAGTAGTTATAATGATGCTTGTGTATGTGTTAATGATGTCTTTTTCCAACCCTGCAATTTTTGCTGTCCTTTTTAGGATAAGGAATATGATACAGAACAACTAAGGAAACAGCTGGCTGAGAAAGATGACTTAATAAAGGAATTGAAACAACTCATTAACCATGAAAGGCTTCAATCTTTGGCAGAAATACCTTTACCCGAAGGACAAGATAAAATAGATCAGTCTGTGAACAAAGAGGTATGTTTGGTGTATTTGTAGAAAATACCTACTCGTGATATGTTGGTAATAACATCTGTTGTGTTGTTTTCTCAGTATATATTTCAGCAACATTGGGAATCTCGCAAAAGTTTCTTTTTGTAGTTCTTTGTACTTCAGCTGTATGTTCAGTTCTGAGTTCTTGTTCATTATTTGTCTCTCCCTCTTTTACATTCACTTTTGGGAGAAAAAGTATTTTAATAGAATACCATTTCTCTATGCATTATAGAAATTACATACCTGAGAGAAAAGCTTGTTCACTAATCCAGGCTCTAGAGGTTTGGAGACATAATATTTCTGTCTCGTAGATGATGTAGCATCATCTATTATGTCTATAATATTTGTGTATAAACAAATATAATTATGTCTCTAATTCTTGTATATAAATATACAGGTGGTCATAGGGACAATTCTGTAATTAAAGCTGCCAGCCCCTATGGGGATTCACAAGACCAAAACACTGTCTTGCATCTCCACTTAGGACCTAAGCAAAACAGTATTTAAAGCTTACACAACTCTGGATATTTCCCGAACAAAAATTAAAAGACTTGTGGCTGTACTGACACTCCTGATCCTGACCCAGCCCTTGTGTGCTACAGGAGCAGTATTTAGGGAGGGAGTTCTCCTGCTAAACTGAATTAATGATATGTGGCTCCATTGCCAATTAATAAGGAATAAAGCTGAATGGGGATTTCCCAGCAGATCCTCTCCAACTGCTGAAAGGTGCGATTCTCCTTGTCGCAGAACAGGACTGAATGCCAAAATGCATCTCTTTATCTCTTTATCTCTTTCCTCTTGCCAAATAAGACACTCTCTGGATAGTTTCTGCTATTTCATCAACTCAGCTAGTGCCATATAGATAAAGCTTGTGATGCATGAGGGAGGTCAGAATAGCACCCAGAAGGGTTACTGCTTTATACAGCTTTGTGATAACACCTACGAGAGCACCATAAAATAAGGTTTTTGCTATAAAATTAGCTATAGAGAAGAATTGTTGTGGACAGTTGGTACTGAAGTGTTCAGAACTCCATGTTCTGAATGAGGAGAGGCTGCTGAAGGATTATCCTGTGAGAAATTCTTACGGGGGCGAAGTAAAGGGGTAAAGTTTTTTGGGGAAGTCAAATAATTCTCAGGAAAGACATAGTGGAGGTAAAAAAGAAAAACTCAAGTGAGCAAGTTGTTCAGTATCTCCTACCTTCTGAGGAGCTGGCTCTGATCAGGAGAGGCTGAGGCCACCAGAGGGTTATGGGGCTGAGGTTTACAAAATCCTGGTTGGAGTGGGTAAGTAGAAGGTAGAACTGTCCTTCCTAAAACCCTGCAAGATCTGGGCAGCACTTGGTGAAACTAATAGATTAAAATAACAAATTCCTATATGAAGAACATTTTACGATCACATCATGATTAGATGTTACTGGCTTAAACTTGTGTTGTCCTTGAACCCAGGTATTCATCAGCTGCCTGAGCTTCAGCTTTTATATTGTAGCTTTATGCTAGACTGCAAACCTTGAAATATTTGAGTTTTCTAATCTTTATTTATTCTAAATACTTACAGTTTATGGAAAAACAAAGCAAGACCAATCCTATAGCTGGACAAAGTATTCCAGTAAGACATGATGAAGTTCAAGAGAATTATTTATTACGTCAATGTCCTAGCAGTGACTCCTCATTAAGTGAGGTTAGTATTAAACTTTACATTTGAAAATTTTACACAGTCGTGTGGATTTTGTTAAATGGGGAATAGGAAAGAAAATGTGTCCTGTGGCCTGAACAATTCTCAAGTTTCATTCTGCAAATCCCTTTCTTGATGATCAGGTCACCTGATTTAGTGGCTTTTGGTAGAACTAAAAGCTGTATAACACAATAATGGAATAATTATACCCAACTTCAACTGGGTGCTCTTGAAAACATATTTCTTACCAACGCTTAGGAAGTGGCTGATTAGATAAGTCATCTGAAAGAAAAATAATCTAAATCCTTTTAAATGGATTGAGCAATAGCAGGGAAACTGGATTTGCTTCCTTCTGCTGCAGGATTCCTGTGTGTGGCTTTGTCAGCTACTGATACCAACCATTCCTGTGTAACTTTTTGATTATGGAACTTTTTTTTATAAAAAAAAAAGTCGTTTTTTATGAGCCAGGTCCATTCCTGGCAGTGCAGCAGTGCTGGTGCTCCTGCTCAGAACCCTGGCAGGTCAAGAAGGTGACCGCCTTTGGACTTGCCATGAGCTTGGGTCATTTTCCTTTTGGAGCAGAGGGAAGTACCCTACAGGGGGGAACAAGCACAAGGAGCAACAGCCCCTCATTCCCTTGGGATCCTGCTTTGGCAGGAGTAGATTTCTCACCACCAACAACCCTATCACTGAGTAGTTCCGAAGCAGCAGCAGAGTTAAGATGAAGAAAGTTGCATCAATTCTATTCCTGCTCTGCTCTCTGTCTCTGCTCTTGAGGAAAATTACTTTGAAACAAAGCATCAGGCTGAGTTTAGCAAGGAAAGCTTTTAAGTTCTCTCATCACAGATAGAAACGGTAACTTTTTAAAATTTAACAAAACAGTTTTAGAAAGTAAGAGTTAAACTCTGCTATAGTTGAAGTAGATTCTTCACTTCTGTTCTACATGCTTGAAAATGGAATGCTTACTTTGTGATCCACTGGGGAGGGATATGTATTGTGGCTTTTTAACTCAGGCATTTTAAAATTTGGTTTTTTTAAAATTTCTGTATGCTTGCAGGACCATTCAGAAATTGTCCTTGACTCTTGTGAAGTGTCCACAGACAGTGGAAAAACTAGTCGATTCCCAAAACCGGAGATGGAAATTCAGTTCACGCCTCTGCAACCCAACAAGATGGAGGTGAAGCACCAGGACAGCACTTTACCCGTGACAGTTAAAATGCTCAAGCCTAGAAAGAAACGGAAGAGTGAAGAGATGGATGAGGTGTGTTCTAGAAAAACCCATAAAATACATTGTGCAGTTTTTCAATGTATTACTCGGATCCTTTGTTAAAATTCCATCCTTATCTTCTAACTCTTACTGAGATCCTAAAGATATCTAGGGTAGAGTATGACCTCTTTCCTTCCCTGCCTACAATGGTGGATCTCTGGCCTGTGTTGAATAAGGTCATAGACTTCAGTTTATCCAGATTTGTCCCGATTTGCACTTTTATTTACCTTTTGCATTTTGTTCTCCCTGCTGGTCCAGTTTGCTCCAGTTCCTGACTGTGGACTGGGGGGTTACAGACCAGTTCTGTAGAATTAGCTTAGGCAATCATTGGTAGTAATTATAATATTTTCTAATAAGCAATTACAAATTTAATCCCTGGGATTAATCAATGCATTTCAGAGTTTCAAGACCACTTCCTTTGACTTTATTTCTCCAGCCTGTGTTTTCTTTGATTATTTTTGTACTTAGAGGGACTGTTCAGAACTAATTGTACCAGCACCTGACCCTTCCTGTTTTCCATAAGCCTTGATTCTTCTGTAAGTCCTCCAGTTGTGCTGGGTTGCAAAAGTGACTGTTAAAATCAGTGTAAGTGAATTCAACACTCCATTCTGGAATAACATCCAAAGTCGAATTAAACTACTTGTGTCTTGAACCAATTTTCTTTGAAAGTAGAATTCTCTCAGGCTGCTGGAAAAGTAGGTGTAAAAATAACCACCTTCCTAAAGGCACTGAGAAAGCACAGAAATTACCTACAGATATTTCCTCTAAAATACTTACCCGAGTTCTTAGAGAAGGCTGTTTTACCAATCCATTTAAATGGTCTAACATTTAGCTGAGTAACTTTAATTACATGGAACTAAAATTGAAAGTACCTTATTGTTCTGTTATTCACCTGAGTGTTACTTTTCAATGTTATTTCCTTGTTACTTATGCTAAATAGAAATAAAGTATACAAACTTAAATTATAAATAGACTATAAAATCTTTAACTGTCACAAGTCTGCTGAAGACACTATTCTTTTTTTTTTTAATTTCCTAAAACTGGAAAGCATATTGTCAGCACTGAAACTAAGGGCTGAGAGGAAACCTGCGGTACTAAAATAACCACGTACTATTCATCTCAAATTTAAAAAATGAAACAAACTCCTTGTATTTTTACAAACAAGCAAACCCAAATCCTCTTTGCTCTCCGTCGGTGTGGCTATCAGTTATCTGAAATCTCCTGGCACCACTTCACAAGACAGAAGATGTCTTTTACTGACACCTTAACAAGGACACTGTTTTTGTTGTCACCATGAATCTGATACATTTAATGAGTTTATTTCACAAGCAAACTCCATAAATTTCTTAAAGCCAAATGTACAGGAAATACCAAAGAAAAGACAATAGTAAATGCCAGACTGGTTTGACTGGGTGTTTCTAGTTCCCTTCCACAAGTCTGTTTGGGGTTTGATTCACACTTGACCAGTTACCCCCACCAGTACTAGCCAGTGCCTCCCTATGGTCAGTCATAGCATTCAAACAGTGGCTGCTGCTCTAATGGAAATAATTGTTATTCTCTCCAGAACAATCCTAGTTAAAACTTGTGGTATTTATTTCCTTAGGATTTTGTGAAAAGTGAGAACAAGAAAAATGCAAAACTTGCTGTGCCCGATTCACCTTCTACAAGCAACAAGAAAACGGTTTGGTTTTGTTCTAGTTCTGAAGTTAATTTGGCCTTTTCTGTAATGGTGGATTTGTGAGAGGAGCAAACATTCTTAGGCAGCAGTATCTTACTCTTCTCTGTGTCATTGAATAGAATTCTTACACACTTATTTTACCTTCCTACTAAATTCTATAAGCAAACCAAGGAGAGTAAGTCTGTATCTGCCCAGAATGCGTAAGAGCTGTGGTGGGCAATGGTTCAGGGGAAGGATGATACATAGTTATGAAGACTAGTTTGTACATGCTGTTAGTATATGTGGTGTTATAGGCAATGCCTTTGAAGTAAAACTAAGATTATTTTAGGCCCTAGTAATAACCTGGGTGGCTTCTGAGGGTGGGGAGTAGATTTTCCTCATCAGTTCATCATGTTTTATTTATAACTAAAACTATAATGAAATACTCTATAACTTTAGGTTTTTGTGGCTTTTTTTTAAAGAACCTATTTGTTTCCTATATTACTAATACCTTTAAATGTATTCTGTGAAATTTTGACTTTTTCTTCTGGGTGTAAAATGAGATTGCCCACATTGGTAGGCAATCTACGATGTCATTATATATACATTGTCAGTATAATGGACAGAGCTGCCAGGAACAAAGCTCCAAGTGTCAGCTTGAAAGTAACACTGAAGCCAAATAAAATGGAATTAAACTTGAAAGTAAGCCTGTTTTCAACTTAAACAATGCTTGTATTTCTGTACAGATGTCTACCACACAGTCGTTCAGAAAAGAATACTCCTTAAGAAAGCAAAAATCTACTTCAAGTAAAACATCAGATAAAAAGAAAGATGGAACACTACAAAAAATTGGAGATTTTTTTCAAAGTTCTCCTACTATTATTCAGTCTAAAGGTTTGTACAGAATAGCTAAGGCTTTTTTTCATGTTCTCTGGGCTTTTTGCCTCTGTAATCTATTAATGTGCTTGGTGTTAAAGGACATGTCTGCTGCACTAAGTTGTTCTTTCATGTATGAACTAATGGAGTCTGAGCCAAGGCCCACTGCATTGAACCTTGTGGAGCAGAGAAGGCTGCCTTGGCTGCAGTTCTGAAGTTCAGGTTTAGTGTGAGAAGTAGCCTGGGTGGAATGAAAGGACAGAGCGTGGAAAACATGCTTATAATCTTATCATGAAAGCAATGATAACTGTTAAGCTCAAAATGACCGAGTGACTTTGTTCTTGGTTACAATAGAAGAGTTAAGGGCAATTTTAGAAACTTGCCCAACTGCTCTGAAAAAATCAAGAGCTGAATCCAAACTCCAACTCTTACCTTAGAATCATGCAGTAGTTTGGGCTGGAAGGGACCATTAAAGCTCGTCCTGTCCAACCTCCTGCCATGAGCAGGGATATCTTCAACTAGAGCAGGTTGCTCAGAGCCCTGTCTAACCTGACCTGCGATGTTTCCAGAGACGGGGCATCTCCTTCCTACTTCTCTGGGCAACCTGGGCCAGTGTTTCACCACCCTTATGGTAAAAAAGGTCCTTCTGTCAAATCTAGATCTTCCTGCTTTTAGTTTCAAGCCTCTGCCCCTTGTCCTGTTGCAACAGGCCCTGCTCAAAAGTTTGTCTCGGAGCACTGTTGACTGGTTTTAATACAGCTTGCTTTATTAATTAATTTTGAGGCTCACAAAACCAGTAAGACATTGATTTGCAATGACTCTTACAGCAAAGAAACTGATGGCAACGTTAAGCTCCCCCAAGTCTGCAGAACCAGAAAGTGTCAAAGAAAATGATGCCAAACCAAAACGAGCCAAGAGAAAGCTGTATTCAACTGACATCTCTTCCCCTCTAGACATCCCCGCTTCTTCGGTAAGGGATTACAAGTCACTGCTCTCTCCACTGTACTGCATTTCTGTAATCTTGGCTTAAAATAAACCATTGGGGGGACAATACAAACCTAGAGATCTGGTCAAGCTGCAGAAGAGGTTTGAAAGTACTGACTTATTTCTTGATTCTGCCTAACCATTCTTTCTGGTCTTTTCTCCTTGCTGTTTTCCTTAATTTACTATTGAATTTTCTGTAAATTCTACAAATGAGTAACTCTTGAAACATTGTCTTTTTCAGGTCTTAATAGAACAAAAAGAGAAGGAGAGCGATCATCTAATCATCAAGCGACGGCTACGATCAAAACAAGCAAAATAATCTTGCAACAACATGTTTGTATTTCCTGGTTTGGGCTTTCTCCTGTTTGTATCTATTACTTACAGGTTTGGGAGCGTGACTAAATATTATATAGATGTATAGAATTATTCTGGAGGCTTCTAATTCTGACTCCATTAAAGCTGAAATACTGTTCAAAAAAGCTGGTCTCTGAATCGTTGTGTTGTTTTTTGGGTTTTTTTTTTTAGGAATGGTGTCTTTGGAAGTGTTAATAATTTACCCATTGTGCAGTAAGGACTATGTCTGTCTGCAATGATTTAAGGTGCTTTTCTCAAGTGGCCAGTATATCTACCGTAACTTTGAGCGAGGGAGAAAATTAGTATGTATCAAAACTTCTATATATCCTTAAATTCTTTTAAAAGATTTAAAAAAAATTCTATGAAGGGACAAAATTAAGGAATTGGCACTATGTGAAGAAATATGTTTTTCATCACTTCTGTGGTTCTGACAGTCTCTTATTTACTCTAAGTTAAATTATTTATAAACATCGTATTCTTTGGGGATTATAATATCCATAAACAGTTATGATCTGCTATTAGAAGTGACCCATTCTCAGACACTTGACATCTTACTCTAACCATCTGGTTCTGCTTAACTACTTATATAGTGAGGCTTCAGCTTATAATTGGTGACTGAGTAAATAAACACTTAAAACACTTTTGGTTTCATTAATGTAGCATTTTCTTGGGTCTGAGGCGGTGATTGCATTTCAGAGGGTGCTGTGTTGTCTGGAGGACAGTATGGCTCATCTTTCAGAAAAAGAACTGAAATTACTATGGCAATGACCTGCTCTTGCCATGGCTGACACGAGATGATCCCAGTAAGTGATCATGGACTGGAACTTCCTGCTCGTGCAGTTTCCTTATCTTTATTTTCTTGAATTACTGCCAGCCTTACAACATTGCTTTTACTTGGATTATTGGATTATACTCATTATTACTGACGTGAAAATTGCTTTTCTTGAAAGAAAAAAAAAGTGACCTTAAATGCAGTTTAGCTTTAATAACAAATATGACCTTTAAAAATGGAAATCAATGTCAAAATGGTCATTAGTCATTTCTTTAGTAGAAGTAGTTTCCCTTTAGTTTTTATGTGACTCTACCTTAAATGTGGACAGCATCGCTGTGAGTCACTCCCGCGGCAGCAAACCGACAGGGTTTTCTCTCCTGTTCTCCAGGGGGTTGTATGCTCTTCCACAGCTTGTCCTTAAAGCAAGACCGATGTTTTGTCCTTTCTAACTTGCAAATTTCAAAGGGAGCCTGATGCACGAATCATCCAGCTCTTCCGTTGCTCCCGCTTTGAGACTTCTGTCGGTGTGAATGAGAACTCAGATGTCCTTTTCGTTGGCTCAGGCCTGGTGTTGCCATCTTCTCTACTAGAAGACTGTAAAATCCAGGTGATGGTCGGATAATTCTAAACACTAATAGATGCAATGCCACTTACTAGCTCTTCATGGGTAAGATTTTGTACTTTGAGCCCCTCTGTCCTTCTCCAGATCTTCTGTTTTCTGCTCTCTGTGGTCCAGATATCTGGATCGATCTCTTTTAGGGCTATGGAAGAGCACGGCAGTGAAGATTCTTACCTCCTGGAGGTGCAAGTGCTCATTTTACAGAAGTCTCATAGCTGGGGACAGTAAATAAGATGGAGTCATATAAGAGCCCTCAACTATGGCACAGGATTTGGATTATTTATTCTTTGTCTTTCTCTTAACGTTTAATGTGAGGTGTTTTTTCTGGTTTTAGCAGATGTTCTCAGCCAGGTGTTCCTCTTGACCCTTAACTCTGTTTTTTTTCCTCAATAGCTTGAGTTAATTTTAGAGCCCTTCAGCATGTGCCTGTTTCACCAGACTGGGGTTACACACAAGGGAAGGAGCACACTTGCTGCTGCTGAATTTCATCTGCCACTGCCTTCACCGACGGTTTCATTGTGTCAGTAAATCATCAAATGGCTCTTATTGAACCAAAAACCATTTGTGAGGTAAATGCAGGATGGGCAGGATGTGGGATTACTTGATTGTTGTGCGTAAGATTTCTATTGATTCAAACGTGTGGAAAGTAATGGAAATACCTCTGAAATTGCTGATTGATAATCTTTGTCCTTCTCCCTGTCAAATATAAAACTTGATAGTTTCAGATAGCTTGTGCTTCTTTCTGATTTCGTGGGTAAATAACAAATGACAAAACACTTAACAATGACTGTGGTAAATTGCAATTTAGTGGGCTTTTTTTGATAAAACATGCTTGTTTGGGTCTTCACAGAGCCATGTCCGACAGCAAAATCCCAGGAGATGGCGCTCGGACACCGCCTGAGGTTTTGAGGGAATTCCAGCTTCAGGTGCAAGGGGCAGAAATGGTTTACTTTGTCTTAAACTAACCCACTTTTCATCCCATTTAGCCACGCTGCATAAAACCTTCAGAACAGGGCCTTGCTGGACTGAATCTCTTGGCAAAGTCCTGGTTCTCCAGAGCTCTACTTCCCGTTCGGAGGACACGACCTACGCGTGGGAGCGACCACCATCCAGCCCCGTCAGAGAGGGTTTGGTTTCTTGGGTGTGGGTTCTGTGCTGAAGTATTGCTTCCCACCCACTGCCTGCAAACTCTTCATCCATTGCTGCACGCTAGTATTTCACAGCAGTTTATATATGTTTCTCTTTTAACAAAATAAAGGATGTTTCCATTGAAGAATTCACTAGAACTAGAAGTCCTCAGAGGCTTAGGAGAAAGTAAGAGATCAGATTCATTAAGGAATAATGTGCTTCCAAAGTTGCTGAATTTAATATTTATACATCTTTGTATTGATGGATAAAGTTGGACTATATAGTGGTGCTATAACACGGTTTTGTTTTTTGAATGATCTATGAAAATCTGGAATCTTCTGAGAAGCAAGTTTTGGCTTATTTTATAAATGCCAACGTGGACCTTTCCTGTACTGAGGGCTCCACGAGCACCCAAACTGCTGCCGCAGGATGAGTCCTGAAACTCCCATCTGGGGAAAAAGGCAGGTTTTTAGAGTTTAACTGAACGACCATCTTTTTCAATTCATTAAATAAATAAAAATTTGGGTAAAATGAACTTGTGCCTCTTTCAGTTTGTTTCCAACTGTTTAAAGTGTGTTTTGCTTTTAGAAAGGAGTCCTTTTAATCGTAGAGGAGCTGCTCAGGGGAAACATCAGCCCCTTCAGTGACCTCTGAGGCTCTGGGTGCAGCTGGATGAGCCCCTTGGAATGTTCTTGGCCCCGTATGATCTCCTGGGGCTTCCCTTGCCTTGAAGGAACCTGGTGGGGGTGAGGGCTGGGGTGTTTGATGGGAGGGAACTGCCAGAAGCAGCTGGTGAGAGAAGGGCACAGTCACAAGGGTTAGAGCTGGAAGAGACCTTGAAGCTCATCTAGTTCCAACCTCCCTGGAGAAAAGGAATCCAATCGGCTAAAAACTGTTCTCTCCTTCCAGGATTGCTGAGAGCCGGGCAAACGCTTCCAGCAGAAGGGCCACCAGAACAGTCTCCGGGTGTTTCCTTTCCCCGAGGCCATGAATAATTCCCAAATCAGGGGAGCTATTGCTTTGTGGAAAGTCTGTGTGCAAGATGCTCTGACTGTTTGTCTTTCTGAGTTCAGCCAGATAAAACACATTATCCAAATAATAAATTCCAATAATTCTTGGGTTTTTGTTTTTTTTTTTCAAACATGGATTTTGAGCGTTTTGAAACAAATCCTGGAGAAAATGCTTTGAGCTTAATTCTTCATCTTTTTAAGCATGTGCTATCAATGTGTGAGATGCCCCATGGCAGTGATGTCCTCGGGAGTCCATGAATAATGTTAGGATGATTAGAGAGATGCTCTGATCACTAATATTGGCTGTGAAACCTTTCCCTGATGCAGAAGGACCTGGGGTTGTTCCTGCTCCTGCTGCTCAGGGAAAGGGATCTCTTGCCCCATCTCACACTGAGAAACTTTGCTCTTCCTTGTAAATTAAACTCTGCAAACACAGCCAGGCTCTTGGGATGCAAATGAGCAATAAAAAAATGAAATAGCAAGTACAGGCAGTCTCTTTGCTCTCCTGACAGCTTCTCAGAGGAAAAAAACCCTGAAGTTGAATTTCATTTAAGGAGCAACTCCTGTTTGCTAATGCAATAAACCAGCCTCTGAAAGCGGAGATTTCTGCTATACAGATATTGCCAAAATTCTAAGTACTTCATAACTTAAACATTTTGGTGTTCAGGGACAGAGAAAGCTCTGTTCCAGTACATGATATATATTTAGAGAGAGAGACATACGCGAGCTGTGTTTGCTTATTTGGGATTTACAGAAAGGAAATCTCCTGCTTGACTGAAACACGTTGATGATATTTCATCCCCAAATAATTTCAAAATTTTATTTTTACTTTAGGGAAAACAGTTCAAAATCCTATGTAGATATGTATACATCTACACATAATATATATATATATCTACATCTCTCTCTTTTGAATGCCTTGTGGGAGCCTTGATATCCACCTCTGTCTTGCTGCCTTTCATTCTTCTGGCTCCTGTTCCATCTCCCGTGTTGTTTTAGTGCTTTCCCATCAAGCCTTGATGTTACGGGGGCTTTTCCATGCCCATCCTTCCCTTTTCTCCCTTTCCTAGAGACTCAGAGGGCCGGGCCCTGGTTTTACACAGTTTTACTCCCCCCTCCTCCATGCGTTACCCAGGGCTGATGTGTTTTGAGCATCACCTGTAGTTGCTGCAGAGAGTTCCAGTTTGTGCCCG
This sequence comes from Gallinago stenura, assembly GCA_027564225.1. Taxonomy (NCBI): domain Eukaryota; kingdom Metazoa; phylum Chordata; class Aves; order Charadriiformes; family Scolopacidae; genus Gallinago; species Gallinago stenura. The sequence goes on from JAOQGM010000002.1 coordinate 21,006,544, forward strand.
TTCCTTCTCGCCCTGTCCCACTGAAAAAGCCTGGCCCCATCCTCCTGACACCCACCCTTTAGGTATTTCTAGGCATTGATCAGATCCCCCCTCAGCCTGCTCTTCTCCAGACTAAAAAACCCCAAGTCCCTCAGCCTCTCCTCATCAGAGGGATGTTCTGGTCCCCTCAGCATCTCTGTAGCCTCTGCTGTCCCCTCTCCAGCAGTTCCCTCTCCTGGAACCCAAGTGTGATTTAAATCACTTTCCTGTGATTTAAACAGTCAAAGTGCAATTCAAACCAAACATGGGCACAAGGAAGAGCCGACAGACTTTTTATGGGAAAGAGGGGCTGTTTGAAGACACAAGAAGTGCACAATTTTTCTCCGAAGCGTGAGATTAATTTTGCTGCCTCTTCTTCAAGCAGTCCCGTGGGTCCTCTTGGGTTTGCAGAGAACAGAAAACACACACTATTGGGTTTGTTCTGCACTTTCTGAGCTGATCCCCTGGGGATTTCAGCCCGCTCCCGGGTGTCTTTCCCTGAAGGCACAGACAGTGACAGAATGGCTCCTGTGACAATGTCCCCAATGGCTGGTGTCCTGCCTGTTCCACGCAGGGAGGGATGTGGCTCCTTCCACCATCACCCTGTGTGGGGCTGGGGGCGCTTGGTCCTGAGCTCTGAGCAATCATCAGCTCCGCTTTTGGATCTTCCTCATACAAATCAGAAACTGGTTTAAATTCCCATGGGACACAGCTATCATTCGTGTGTTTTATTTTCACTAGAAACCCCAAGCTGACGGGCGTCAGGAGGCGCGGGGTGGGAAGGGCTCTCCTGGGAGGCATCGCTTTATATTGAGAATTCTCTGAGCTGCAGCTGGGATGAAGGATGCCTTTGGATGTGTCTGAAACTACCAGCTGTTCCCTGGGAGATAAAAATGCTTTTGGAGGTTTGGGGAAACCTATAAAGGTGCCACCAAGAACAGGGCAAAGGCAGGTCTGTCCCTTGTTGACTACCAATATATTCCAGGAATTATTCCTGGCCCCTGGCAGGCGCTTTCCGTGGGTGGGGGAGCAGGCTTTTAACACAACTGGGTTTGGGTTCATCCAGCAGCCTCTCACCTCTGGGGGCAATCCTTCAGCTTTTGGTTGAATCGGATGCTGAAAGAAAATGTTTTGGGTTCTGTGAAGCTCTTACAAGGTGGTTTGTGCCTGAATCTCTGCAAAGCTCCCAGCACCTCTGCCCAGGGAAAACTGTGGAGATTTCCTGAGTGTGGGACATAATCGCAATTTACACCTTCTCTTTTTAAGTTCTTTCTCTCTGTCTTTGAAAGAGCATTTTGCCTTTTGAATAAGAACTATATAAAATATATTTTCAGCCAAGAGAATGAACAGCATAAAACATGTTGCTGCCTGCCTAATAATAAATAACAAAACCCCTCTTGTTTTCTTGAGCAGGCAAAGTGAGCTGAGTGTGGGAAGCTCCTGAGTGTGTAAGATCTGTACATTTCTTGTGAGATCTGAAACACCCTGGGTAGCCCATCCTCAGCGCCGTGGCAGGGACCGCTCCTGGATGTTCTTTAAGCTCAAAATTTACAATTTGGGGAGCCCCACGGCCCAGCAGGTGGGAGTGGGGTGACCCTGGGGACAGTTCTGCAGCAGTTTCTGATGCCATAAAGAGGCTCCAGAGCCCTGGGGCTGAGTGTTGCTCCAACCGTGGCTCCCGTTGGACACAGCCAGATGAGAAGCAGCTGCCTGGTCCGGCCACACGTCCCGACCCTGCCGGCTGGGCACCACAGACCAGGTGCTCCAGAGTCGGTGGGAACACTCAAGGATGATTGGATTTGGGAAAGCGAGCCGTGGGTTTATGGCAGCTGAAGGTTCAGGCTGTTTTCCCAAATCCCCCACGGGACGGTTTCCCTTCTCAGGGCCAGAGCGTGCTCTCCTGGGTGGTCACCTCTCCCTCTTCTCCCCAAGGAGTTGGTGGCAATTTCACACGGATGAACCCCTTTTTTACTTTAAGCATCAGCCTTTTGCTGAGGACTGACGGTGAAAAACCTTCCCCTCAAAATGACTACTTGGAATTTACAGGATTTTTTAAAATCGAAACGGAAGAAATACAAAGAAAATCTGACTTTTGCCAAGGGGACATAAACTAATTGGCACACCAAGGTTTGGAGTACATTTGAACTAGAAATGTTCGACAGAAACTCTACGGGGCCTTTTCTCTAGGACCAAGGTGTGAACTGCAGCCCAGGACAGGGTTTGCATTTCATGGGGACCCAAGACACTGAAGGTTTTTTCCTTCGCACACAGAACCAGACGAGGGGATGGAGAACTGTCGGTAGCTGTGATTTCTTCAATTCATGTTTTGGGGAAGAAATAGTTTGGTATTCTGTTGGGTTTTTTATTTCAAAAGTTCTTTTTACTTAATTTCTCCAATAAAATGCTGGATCAAAACATTTAACTTTGAGAAACCAAACCACTCAACTGCCTTAAACTGCAGCTTATTTGGAGATTAAGGTGTCACCCTGGTGTCACCATTTCTGTTGACATGTTGTAAAGTAGAAAAGTGCATAAAAGTTGAAAAAGTCCCTTTCTCTCAACTCTAGACAAAAAAAAAGCCTCTCCTCACAAATTTCTGGAGGCAAATAGAAGGTTTTGTCACACACGAGGAGTGAGCTGGAGGTTCAGATGCTACTGGGGGGCTCTCAGCGGGGTTATTTACTGGGCTAAATTCAGCACAGGGGGGAGAGCCCCCAGGTGTCTGCGGGGGGACCTGATGGCTGAGAAGCTGCTTGTTAATTACAGCTGCAGTCGTTAGCTGGCCCCATTTCTGGGGCAGGAGAGAAGAAGGGATGTGTGGGGTGGGAGTAGGTTGTGGTGTTTGCTTTGTGCTATGGTTGGTGGACGAGGAAAAAGAAGAAGAAGGTGACGATGACTCCAGGGAGTTGGTGGGGGAGGAAGAAGAAGATGAAGATGACTCCAGGGAGCTGGTGGAGGAGGAAGAAGATGAAGGTGACTCCGGGGAGCTGGTGGAGGTCGGTTCTACCAAGTACTAGTTTGGGGCTCCATCAGCTGAAGGTGTTGAACAAACCAGTCCTTCACCAGGTAGGAATTGGGTGCTTGTTTTCTCCTTTATGTCTGTTGTGAAATGTTATATTTCTTGAGAGGTTAATATGTTTTCCTCATCTGTAAAGTGTTCCTGCTGCTTGTCTGGGAGGTTATTGAAGTGGCTTCTGCTGGGGGCTTTATCTTGTGCGGTGCAGAAGGAGATAAAAATAGCAAAGGCTTCTCAGGTTCTCTGATCTTTATTTAGCTGGTGTTTTGTAAAAGTTTATTTCACTTCAAAGAGAGCTCTGCTTACATAAGGACTGAACGAGTGGTTTTAAAGAATGGTGGTTTCTGCAACAGAGAAAAAGACCTGGTGCTTTTCCTGGTTTGGTGCTGTGGGAGGGAGCACTTGGCTAAGAATTAAGTTTGTGTTAATCTTTGGGCTTCCATGAGTACAATATGTTTGTTTTGTCTGTATTTCAGCAAGCAGATTTTTTTTTTTTTAAATAAACGTGTAGGTAAATGTTATGGTTCTGTTCAGACAGGAAAGGATATGAATTCAAGCAAATATTAAGTAGAGCTTTCTGTCTGGCTTCTTGGCTGGCCTGAGGAGGCCAGGCCATGGTCAAAGGTGACCGACCTGAAGCTGCTTGGGGCCAGTTTGAGCAGGAAAATAACTTTTTATGTGTTTGTTTGTGGGAAGAACTGGCTCAGAACAATAAAACAGAAGGACACATTTGAAACAAACGCTTTGCTCTGGGGAAAATGGGCTTGAAATGATTGAGTGGGAATCAAAGGACACACAGGTTGGCTGAAGGGGGGCTTCTGTTGAGGTTTGTGTCAAACCTGTTTAATTTTGTAATTCCTTTGGCTGTTGCTGCAAGCAGCCTGAGAGGGAAGTAGTAATTTCCTTGAAACATGACAGTCTGAAATACCAAATTTTTGTGGAAATGCATGAGGTTTGCGTGAAGGGGACAATTCCTCTGCTACTCGTGTCACAAGAACTTTCAGAAGCACTAAGAGCTGGACTATGAGCTGTGCCCATAAATCAGCCACATTCAATCAACCACGATTGCTCTCTTCTGCCAGTGCAAAACCAGGTGTTTCTATTCAAGCTTTGAACCTTATTAGCTGTGTCTCCATCGTGGCACCTGTGGATGGAGCTTCCAGCAGGTGGCTGAAGCAAAACCTGGCTGAGATGTTTCAGCAGAACCTGTCTCAGGTGTTCCTGAGGTGTAGGTACCTGTCTGAGAAGGTACCAGGACTCGCTGGTCACAGGTCCTCCCTGCTGGGGAGAGGAGATGAGCCTCCCAGAGACCTGGAGATGGGTAGGGCCTGAGGGGTAACGAAGGGTGATGGGGAAGGAAGGTCTCTTCTCAAGGAGATAAGGACAGGTGTGTTGTCTCTTCATAATGGCAAAATAAAATCCCTTCATAGTGCTTGGGTGAAGATTTTCAGTTTCCAGTATGAATGGTATAAGTAATTAAAATTTAGAAGTACAGGCAGAAAATAGAATTTTATTATCCTGGGTTTAGGATAAATCCAGTTGTTATTTAAATGGGCTGACATCCCCAGTATAGTTATAAACCAAGTTTTTATCCATTTTTATTATCAATATGGCAATAACTCCTTCTATTTCCCGCATAATTAGGGAGAATTTTCTATAAATGTATGCAGTCAAATCCTTTCTCTCCCCCTGCTCCCAAAGCCCCCATGCTGCCCTGTTAGTTCACCTTTTGGGACTGCCAGGTGTTGCTCAAGATGGGGTTGGAAATGAAATAAGCAAAATTAACAAGTGACAGAGAGAAATATTTTTTTCCTTATTTTTTTGTCCAAAACAAGACAGCTGTCCTTACTGAACCTCGCTGACTAATCTCCCAAACTTCCCCAAGAATTGTGTCCTCGGTATGTTACATGATCCAATTAGATCAGTCACTCTCATTTCTTGAGAAAATGATAGTCTGACTAATTCTTTTGTTTTCCTTGAGGTTCTACAAGTAATTTAACATCTTGTAAAGATTAACGTCTCAGAAATGTCATTTTGTTCTTTGCTCCAATCTGATAACTGTTCTTTTCATTTTGCAGCAAGAGCAAATTACTGAATTTCAATTAATGCAGTAATCTGTCTTCCTGGAGACAAATTTGCCTTTGAGCACTTTCTTTTTAAGCTGAAAGATTTTAAGCAATAGTAAATATTTCTGTTGAAGGGAACCGAGTTCAATCACAGCATTTCTCTGCCTGCAGTGCTCCATTACACGAGTTACAAGAGGGGGTTCATTAGACCGGGCCCTGAACTCTGAAATATTTCAGCTCAGACCCCGCTGGGGTTTGAAACTGAACTGGTTTTGCCAACCTGGCATGCTCTTGGGTGCTCAAAACAGATTTGCTTTGGGTTTTTTCTTTTTTTCAGAGAAATCTAAAATGCCAAGGATAGAACAAAACTCAATTGTGAATTGGCTTTAGTAATCCAAGACATAGATCATTCAAATGGTATTTGCTGTGTTGAAATGATTTTGGTGATGAGTTTGGCCAAATCAGGTGCTTTGAAGTTGGGTTTTTTTTGTCATTCTTAATTAGTGAAATGGTATTTGGGGATTTTTAAATGCATATTTTTTGTGTATAAAATTGGACACTTTGCCTTTAAGACAACACGTGATATACATGTGCATGTGTGTATATCTGGATAATACAGCCACTAAAAAGACCTGAATAACTTTTGAACCCCCTCAGTTACTTTTTATGCCACTTTCCACAGGTGAAACCCCAAATAGAAGCAGCAGCAGGTGTTGCCTCAGTAACTGCAGCATTCCCAGCTCTGATTCCAAACAATACTTGACCTTACTGTACCTACATATTTATTTATGCTTCTAATTAACTCTTAAAATTAGTAATTATCTCTTTTAAAGTTCACCTGGTCTCTCAGCCTATGTCCTTTCCTCTTACCTTCACCTGGGTGCCCCTGTGCATCTGATCTGCATGGCAGGGGTGCTGATGTGCCTGATGGACCAAAAAGGTGTCTTCAAGTGTTCTACTGAGGTGGAAGTAGGGACATCATCACTTTAACTTTCTGGGTATTGCATATAAACATATGCATTTAATATATATGGCTTTGCTGGGGATCATTAGTGAGAGAATTAAGCAGATAGGTTTGGGGGTTTGTGTTTAGGATTTTTTTTAAAGCTATTCTTGCTAACCACAAAATTAATTTTAATCAAGTTTAGGAAATGGAGTTACAGTGATTGCATTTCCTCTTGGGATGAAGCTGCTGGGATGTGCATCACTAACCCCCTTCTTCACTCTTTCCGTCTGCAAATCACTACTATGTAAGAGCACTCATTTTTCTTCTCAAGCTCCATCATTGTTTGGGATGGAGCTGGAGGAAAAAAAAATTACTATAAACTTTATCAGCTGTGGAAGGTCCTCTGCCCCACTACAAACGATGGCAGGTGTTGAAGAACTTGTAGGAGAAGGAAACAAGAGCAGATGGAGCTCCTGGGAAGGGCTTGGTGCTGGGTCTGGGGCGAGGGGGAAAAGCTCTGCTGGTGCTCCTGCCGTCAGGGAGTTATTGTCTTGAGCTATTTCAGCTGGACTGTTGTCTCAGCAAAAATCTCTCATGGAGAGCCAGCCAGCAACCGTGGCTGGGGGAGAGCAAACAAGTGTCAATTTATGGCATTGTCACTGCTCCAATGCAAAGAGTAGGCCAGCCTGCTAATACAGAGAGTGTGTTTATATTTTTATAACCAATCAGATGATCAAGTTCTGTGATTTGAATGTGTCAATCGCCCAGCAGAAGCTGTTATATTTGTCCCTGCAGTGTGGGTGATGCATGGGTTTCTCATGTGTGTTCCTGATGGAAAAGCCCCGAGTCTCCTGTGGGACCCCTGATTATTTCTTGCATGAAAATCTCCTGCTTCATCACCATCGCTTCCCGTCACCCCATGTCCATGTGTGCCACGGCCAACACCTGGGGAGGGGGAAATAGCCTGTCATCTATGGCAGTCCTGTGCCTCTATGAAACACAGCGAGTAGCTTATGAAAGGACCTCTTTGATGTTAAACTTAATCATCACAGAGCTCCAAATGGGTTGTGTTTGGGAAACCTTTTTTTTCTTTGTCCCAATTGTAAACTAATACTAATTGTAAACTAAGTGGGATTTTGGTGTTATGAAAATGAGTGAGGAAATAAGATCCTTCCTTTTTCTTTCATGCAAAAATCACTTCACCTCAGTATCCTCAGGGTCTTGAGATGTATCTCCTGTATCCCAGGAGAAAGTGAAGGGACAGTAATGAGTGATGGAGCTGAAGGGCTGGGGCTGCTCAGCTGGGTGAAATGATGACCTCATGGTGCCTATCGATGTCCAGAGCTCATTTTCTTGGCTATCCCTCTCCCCGGTACCACACTCTGATGTTTTCAGCCATTCTCAAGCCTGGGACCCCTGCGTGTGTGTGGAAATGCTGCTTTGCCCCCCAGCAGCAAGCCTGAGGTGTATTCTCACAAGGCTTTGGGCTCTGGGCACCTCGTGCCATGGGGACCCTGCAGTGACATCCCACCTCCCCTCCTGCGGAGCCTGCTCTCTGTAATTGGATAAGGGATGAGCTTGACTCTTGTGCCAATTAAGTGACTTATTATCATAGGTCTGGACTTTAGCCCCATCGAGTAAGTGCATCTCTCTCAGCCAAGTAATATCTGCTTGTGCCTTGATGGTTCCATTTTCTCTTGGCCTGGAGTTTCTATTCTGTCTCCTCCAATTTATACCCGGTCTGTGCCGTATTGCCCATTATTCATAATTGGGTATTTAATCAACCTGAAACCAACCTTTGAAATGCACTGCTTGCTGCCACGAGAAGGGGTAGGAATGTTGGTGAGGAGGTGGGAGGTATGTGTTGGCTATTCTCAGGTCTTGGTTGACTGCAGTAGATGAGGGGAAAAAAAAAAAGCTTTCACTTTTTGGGGTGAAAGCAGGGCTCAGGTCCTTCAGGATGTCACCAGAAGCTTCACAAACCATCCTCTGTTCCCGGTGCTTTCATTGCAGTAAGGGGGTGCTTTGTTAAACCCTTTCCCAAGGCAAGCTGTGGCCTTCTGGGACCTCTCACGAGCCACTTGCCCTCCCTGCGATGTAGCTGATGATTACTACTTTATGCAAATGTTATGTATTTAAATAGACGATGAAAAGACTTGTGCCACGGCAAGATGGAACACCGAGGGCCTCTCTCTTTCTGCAAGGACTTGTGCCTTTGTTGCACAAAAGAATTATTGCCTTTTGCTTTGCTCTGCAAGAGCCACAAGCTGGGAAGGAAACACAAACCGTAGCTCTGACTCAGCCCGTTATTTCATGGCCCTTTTGAGCCAGTTGGTGGGGTTTTGTCCTTGTTTTCAACTCGTATGAGAAAATGAAACCAAAAATATTCTCCTCAAACCTCCCTTACCCCGGAATAATTCCAGCCACCACAAGGCCCCATCTGAAGGTTCTTGGGTGCTGCTAAAGGGCTTTGAGGAGACCGTGGTGATGCTGTTGACACCAGAACGTGACAGTCGACCTGTAGAAGTTCCAGGGTTTTGCTGCTTTGTCAATGTTTTCCGTTCTTAACCCCACCAGAAATTTTCACCACCTCTGCTTCATTTTCTGTGTGGGAGATAACAGCACGAAGAGCCAACTCGTATTCCCATCCCATAGTAATCATTATACTCCTCTGTTTTGTTCTTTCAGCTTGTTCTAAAGTGCTTTTTAAAGGGGCTCTGTGACTCAGTAAGTCATTGAAAACACCACAATGCAAAACCTGCCCTGTTTGTACATTTATATATATAAAAGGTAGTATTAAAAATAAGTTATTGTCTGGTACTTATTAAAAATAAGTTAGAAATTATCAATTGCAATAAGATCTTCCAAGGCATTTGTCACATTGCTGTGCCAGACTCCCTGTCTTCTCAGCTCCCTCCTACACATCTCATTATTTTAAATCCTTGCAATAAGACTTAACTCTTTGATATGACTCTGTCACTTCAAGGAAAAATAGACCACAGGCCATGAGAAGTGGGGAATGACAGCAAAATGACTCGCTAGAAAAATGCCATCAAAGGTGAGTAGAGTACTAGTACCAAAACTTGGATAAGGAGTCACACTGAGATGGTAGGAAAATTATTATGGAAATTATTCTGGTGCAGACAAGCCCAGAGCCACTGGGTCTCAGTCTGGGAGAAATTGTAATGTAAACAGGTAGGAGCTGGTGTATTAATAATTAGGAAAAAAAGGTCTTTCTGGTGTAACGGTCAAACTTCTAGCTCTGACCCCCCTAAGAAATGAAGGGGGATTCTCTGTGCTACACGGGGTGAGGGAGTAATGGTTCTGGGGGGGAGGGAAATGAATGATCTTTTCCAAGCACATGACACAGATATCAGGATAAAGTATTTTATTAACTTCCTTATTATTATTATTAACTTTTCTAGTTCTAGAGACAGCTTAAAAAAAACCCAACCAACCAAACCACACTTGTCAAATCTTTTCCTCTGCCTTCTCAGCGGTGGGGTTCAGTCTCCCCTTCCTTCACCCCTCTCCTCCTGCTCTCCCTCCTCTCTCTGGTGCTACATGGGACAAACCAGGCTGCTCTTGGTTCTGCCATTGCTAGTGCCCCCCTGCTGCACTCCAGTGCCTCTGAGCTACCCTGCATGGTTGGGTTTATGTTTCCTTGGAAACAATAGCTGAAAACTCAGGAGAACGTGACAAACTCCATCATTTCACTTTCTCAGACTTTTTATTTAAAGTGGGCTTGCAAATGCATCTTCTCAGGAGGCAATGAAATGAAATTATTTTTCTGCTCAAATCCTTTGCTGCTTTTTCTCTGGATTTAGTTGATTGTGTTAATTAATTGCCCAATAACTAGAGAGTTCCCTGAAGAACCTCCTAAGAATGAATGTGAAAACCTGGAACTTTAAGCCTTGTCTTAAAACTCTTCCTGCCTTTGCTCCCTGTGGTCCATGTAACAAGAGACCAAAGGTCTCTGAAGTGATTTGCCCTGAAGACCCCACTGATGGGGTTGTGGCTGCTGTTGGAGGCTCCCTCCAATGGATTTGTACTTTCCTCTTTGTGCTCAAAAGGCATCTTTATAGAATCATAGGATAGTTAGAAGGGACCTTAAAGATCATCCAGTTCCAACGCCCTGCCCCGGGCAGGGACACCTCCCACCACACCAGGTTGCTCCAAGCCCCCTCCAGCCTGGCCTTGAACCCCTCCAGGGATGGGG
>JAOQGM010000002.1:21017412-21078017 GCA_027564225.1 Gallinago stenura
TGGATGCTGTGCTCCAGGTGGGATCTCACCAGCGCAGAGGGGCAGCCTCCCCTTCCTTTACCCTGCTGGCCATGCTTCTTTCTGCCGTTTGGTGGTTGTTATTGGCTTTCTTTTCCTTTGGTCCATGAACAGAAAGTGATGCCATCAGTATCCCATGGGGTACAGCAGAGGTGTCTATAGGGCATCTGCTACAGGGGAGATCTAGTCTGAGCCCTGCTGAGTCAGCAGAGTGAGAACACAGTGGTGGTTGGTGGAGGCAAAGGCTTCTCCAAGGTGCTTCTCTTTCCCTTTCCCAGCTGGACCTGGCACTACCGAGGAGTTGCCGTGAGGGAGAAGCTTGCAGCTTTGTGTGTGGCGGGGTAAAGTTGTGTCCTGTTGTCTCCTGGAACAGCTCGGGCACCAACTGGGATCTTATCCCGCTCTCAATGGCTGTTGTGACATAGGAAGCTTTTTTTTTTTGATTGTTTTGCCTGATGAATTTTTTTTTTTTAAACAATTGATGCTGCAATACAACAATAGGTTTGTCACCGCAGATATCTGGCAGGGTCTGAGGACTGCAATCCTCTGGAAAGTGTCAGGATGTGCCCCCCCAATGAGTTAAACTTGATGGCTTGGGCTGTTGTGGCTGTTCCTTGGGAAGGGGATGGGGAAGGCGCTTGGATTTTCCGTAGGGGTGACATGGGACGGGAGCGTTACCCTGGGGAGGGGGGGGACATCACGTTGTCCTCGTCGCTGACTATTTGTCTTGGCAGAGATTCCTTCCCCAGCCCTTCTCCTCTCCCCGTCTGGAGCAAGGGGGACAAGCGGAGAATATTTCTGCTGCTGAAAATAACTAGTGAAACACAATAGATCTGCACAGCTGAGCTGAACAAATGGCTGGGCAATTGTATCCCTTCCAACCACGCGGAAAAATCTGCTTTGGAAACATATTGGGGGAAAATGACTCAAATCTATATAAAGAATTTGAAAGGAAAAAAAAGAGATGATAGCCTGCAGACTTTCTTCCTGAGGCTTGGCTGGCTGGTGCCCAGAAAGTTCTGTGTTAGTTCTGTGCAGGGCTGCATCCCACCTTTGGATGGGAAGGCTGATGTACCTGTTTGGCATGGGGGGGTCATGCTTGGGATTTTGTGGTGGGATTTTTTGTGTGTTCTTTGGGTGTTTGTGTGGTTTTGGTGTTTTTTTTTTTCTTTTTATTAACAAAAGCCTCTTCAGTAGTGCCTATTGAAGTCACTGAAAAGACTGAGTTAGATGGGGCTGGATGTGGTTCTCTGCTCTTTCCCTCTTCAAGGGGAAGGCTGCCCATGACTATTGTGTTCTTTGTAGTTCAGAAAATGAAAATATGAGAGAGTCGTACTGGGCTTCTATCAAGGTGAAATGATTTTAAGGCACAGCTTTGATTCAAATGCCATAGCGTTAAAAATAGATATAATCAGTAGTAATACTGTTTAAAAACAAACCAAAAATAATTAGTCCACATGTAATCTACCGTTATACTACTACTGTATAGTTTAAATTATAATTTTAGATGCTTTTCAGGTTTTAAACACTTTCCAAGCAGTTGGTCTGTGGCAAGGGTATGACAGACTAAAATGGCTGATGTTAAGTTCATATAAAATTAGGAGGAGTAACTTGAAAAATAGAATGAATAATTTTAACTTCAGAATCAACCTTTTCAGTTCTATGGTCCTGGAAAAAAACCCGACATACTATTTCACCCTGGTTTGTGATAAGGCTCTCATTTATTCGAGTGAAAGATCATGGATTATCTACTCCTGGAGCAGAAGGAGGAAGGATCTTGGGCGATTAATTAATAATTAAAGCTAACCTGTGTTGCCTAAATAATATGAATTTATTCCAAGTGATTTTCTGCTCTGTTGGGACTCTCTCTAAGGAGACAGGACTATAATATCAGTAAATATCACTTGCTGGTTTGCCCAGATGTGTGTCTGGATACACGCTATTCCACACAACTCACTGGAAAATTATTCTAGCTTTTCTGCTTCAAATGCATTTTTTCTATTGTATCTCACTGTGAAATTAATAACCACAAACTCTGTTAGATGGGGCTATTACCCAGTGACTCTTTCAATTAAGTCAGATACAGCTGAGGTATTTGGAAGACTGTTTATTCCTTAGACTTTTGATTGTGAAGAAATAGAGCTTTTGTAGCTGTTCTCTTGGAGGGCTTCAACACGGATGTGTATCTTTGGTATTTTTTGGTGAAGTTACCCCCCCTGCCCAGCAAGTCACCCATCTGCAGGGTGACACCCCTCAAACCCGAATGTCCAGCCTGGAGACAGACTGGGAAGGGCTGGGGCAGCCCCAGGCAGGAGGAAAACCAATGGATGTGGAAAATAAGAGATGCCCATGGGGTGTGTGTGCTTCACCAGTGTCACTCTCTGTCTGACAGGGCAGTGGCCCCGGGTACCAGGGCAGGGTTTGCTGGGTGACAACCTCGGGCTGATCCAGCAGCACAGATTTGGATTCTCTTCTGATTCACTGCTTTTTGGGGGGAAGCAGGAAGGTCCAAATTTCTCTCTGCTTTGTTTCGGCAGCGCTGCAGTGCTCCAGGTGGGGAGGCACCTGCTGTTACTGGAGCAAATTCTTTTTTGGCTATAAATACCACTAACAATTTCATTTTATGAGGCTATTTTAGTTGTACTTTACCTGATGGGAGAGTCGAGGTGCTGAATGCATATGTTCTCTCAGTAGCTCAATTGTAAAATTAAATGTTTTTGAACTCTTGCTAAGCTTTCTTCAGCCTTTTTTTTTTTTCTTTTTTCTCCCCTGCTGTTGAGATGGCAATCTCATATTTTTGGGCTGTGCAGATCACTCAGACTTTACAGAGTCCCACTGCTCGTTATATCAGTGGGCAAGTAAAGGCTGGGACAGTGGTGGTCTTGTACTGGGACATGTGCAAACACATTTGAGTTAAAAAAAATAATAATTGTTTATCTTCTATCATAATAAACTGATTCCAAACGCTGAGGGGTTTTTTTTTTTATGTTTGGAAAAAGAACCTTCTCGGTAATTACAGTGGAATAGTGATTTTGATTTCAACTGCAGAAGTTATTCTAGGGTGACTATTCTGCTAAACCCCCCGGTGTGGAGGAGTGTGAGCAGACAGGGGTCTGTCACTGCCTTCACACGAGTGACACCCCCCCCATAGGGTTCTGTGCACCTTCTCCAGGGGCTCTGTCCCACGTGTCATTATTGATGTCACCCAAAAAGGCTTTTTGTACTTAATTTGCCACAGCCCTGAGGAGAACCAGGCAAAGGTTATGAAAACTTCCAGCTTTTTTTCTTTTGAAAGAAAAAGACTTAAATCTTAATAGTGGAACTAAAAAAAAAAAACCAACAAAAAACCTAAACACAATATTGTTCATTGACAACTTCATTCCTGTTAGAATCCAGGTATGCTGTAAAAAAAAAAAAAAAAAAAAAAAATCATCTGTAATTTAACGACCATGTAGCAAAATTGTTCTGGAAGGAAGGATTTTTCTCCAGCTCCAGTGCTCATATGATGACAGCAGATGGCTGAGAGGGTTTTTAAAAGCTCTCTTGCAACCAAACCGGTCATCTCCTACTTCTGGGACTAATTTGTTCGGTGTCACATGTTTTATTTCAAATGGCTGAGAATAGAACCTTTTGTAACTCTTCTCGGCTGTGACTTTAATTGTTTTTTCCTTGCACGCTGTGTGTGTTTTCCCCCGAGTTGTCTCCCAGAACATGGTGGTTTCTGGCTGTTGCTCTGTCCTACCGGCGAGGCTGGGGGAGGGAAGCCAGATGTGCTCCTCGGTATTAATAGAGCAGGGGAGAGATGGCTCTCGTTTTGATGAAAACATTGTGCTTCTGGCACTTTATTTCCCCTGTTGTTAGTTCTTCTTTGTCTCTGGATGTTACCAGGGAGGTGCTTGTCCCTGCTCTAACAGGGATGAGTCTCTGCCTTCCTGCACTTGAGTTTACTTCGTTGTTTTTCTTCTTCATATTCCTAACTTTTTTGTGAGACACCCCAAAAGGACCTAAAGCAACGATCTGATAGTCGTTAGGATCTGTTCTTCCCTCTCTACACAGCTTTCTCCTGTCCCTGGGACCTCATTTAGACTGCGGGGACAAAAGCTTCACTCGTGGTGAAAATCGACAACTAAATTTTTATGACATTGGGATGTTGGATCTGGATATGGATTCATTTCTTGGGTAGCGTGGCATGTTTTCCATGTACTTGGTTGCATTCATCAGTGTCCTGTAAAGAAGGATCCAGCCTCAAGTTTCTCCTTTATTAGTGTAAAAACTTACCTGGTGCTTTATGAATAAAATCTGCCTACTTTGCTCTGAACGTAGGTTTTTCTTGTTGGTTTCTAGATGGAAGATATTCTCCTCACCCTGCCCTCAAGCTGTAGGCAGACCCTCTCTGCTTAATTTCTTCCTGACAAAAATGAAAGCACAGTATTTTTCTTAAACACTTTTTTTTTTTTGGTGCAAAAGCCCTTCCACCCATCCCCTCTGTAGATCCAGGGTCTATTTCTTGGTGCTCTTTGCCCAGATAACATTCCATCTGGCACAAGGAATTTTTCTCAGGAAGGTGAACAACATCCTCCTGAACAGCAGGCAGCGTTGTGATGAATCAGTAAGAAACCATTTACTAGAGGTGTGAAGCTCTTCAGCACAGACTGTTTCTGGGTCTCCTGGAGCTGGTTGGAGCTCTCGTTTCATTTCCAATTTACTTTGGATGCTCATAGCTCTGCCTGATGCTCCCACAAATCTGGTGCTGGTCAAGAAGGAGAGAAGGTCACTTGAAAACAGGAGTGTTTCTAGACTTTCTACTCCTTCTGACGAGAGCTGAGTCTGAGGACCTGGGGACTGGGCTGTGAGCATGAAGAGAAAATCCACTCTTATATAAAGCCTTTGAGATGCTTTCCAAGCTGTGCATGTCACAGGAGCTGCCAGCCTAAAAATGACCATGTTTCACTTTAAACATGATCAAATAAAAGGTTTTACTGATCTTGGGCAACACATGATCTATAATTTTTTAACTTGGTTAAAAGGAAAAAAAAAACAACTCTGCAATTGTGACAACAGAAAAAGCTCTGGAATCTTTGTTATCCAAGATAAATATATGGATTTATTAAAATAGAGGAGGTTGGCTAAGCTGAATTCAATCAAGACAGCAATCACAGCACAGAGAGAGCTCTGCTCAGGAAGCTGATTAGTCAATCAAAATGCAAATAATTTGCAATCTGCATAATATCTTGCAGTATTTGGTTTAGGGATAGTTTTAGTAGAGTTCCCTGAACACCTCCACTGTGTTTGCATCTGAGAGCGTGTGGTTTGTGAAGGGATTAGTGGAGCAGGTCAGCGTGATGGGGTCTGTCTGGTCGAGGGCGAGCTGGCTCTTGGAGCCTTTGTGCAGCCCCTGTGGGGACACAGCTCTCCAGCTCCTGGCACTGAGCCTCCTCTCCCCTTATATCATTCTGCTAATGAACGCTGGCATCCACAAGCTGAGCCCTGGCTCCGCTCACGTCACCTGGGAGCTTTGCCATGGGGCTCTGGGGGGCTGGGATTCCTGTGACAACGCTCAAAATCGGAGGAAATTCAGTTCAGCCAAGGATCTCCTATTAAATTCCCTTTCAAATTCTTCTCGTGGAGATTGGCAATTATTATTCTAAATATAACTAATTGCTTAAACAAATAGGAAACTCAGCCTAATAAGCAGATAAATGAGCATGAACACAACCGTTTATTTGGACAGTGCCATCTAGTTGTTGTAAAACGTAGAGAGTTTTTCTTGTGAAATTTAATTACCACAGCAAACCGCAGCTCTATAAAAAAACCTTCAGTGTAATTTAAGGCTTTTCTCATTCATTATCAAAACAGTTATTTCTCTGAAAAGGGACTGTTAATGTAAAGCAATGGCTGTCTTAATGGAGTCTGTGGGGCTGGCTATAATGTGATTTTTCCCTGTGGTACACTCCATTAGAAAGACTTTATTTACCCTGTAAAAGGTGACCTGTGAAAAGATCTAATGGCTCTCTGGTTTTGCTTGAGTATGTCTCCACCTCTTTCTTCTAATCTCCCCAGTAGTCTTTTTCTACCACAATTCTTGCTGATAAAAGTTAACTAAATCTAACGTAAAAAGTTCCACACCTGGAACATGCAGGGTCAGTAACCAATCTACTGTAACCCTGCAGATTTTTGACTCGTTTGGAAAAATGTCAGGCATCAATAACATCTAAGGAAATTTTAGGAACTTATTTCTTGGGTGCTTGCCTTGTTATCTGCCTTATTCTTCATTTGAATTTTGAGCAAATGTTTGTTATGAAGGCTGCTTTCTGTCCAAGATGGCATTCTTCTCTATTTTTAACATCTGAGTAATCTAGCTTCTCTTGAATATGATGCCAAAGACAGACTAGGAACACGAAAGCTGTTTATTGGGGAAGTAAACTCTGAACTGGTGGAATAAATATTATAGGAAATGTCAATACTGGTGAATGTATCAGAAGACAGAGGTCTCCAAATCCTTTTCCCTGTTTACTGTCTATCACACCTAAGATGTGTGTGAGTAAAGAAGACTAAATGTCTTATAAACATCCAGCTTATAGTCAAGAGTCTTTCTGTGACTTGTAAATTGGCTGAGTGCTGGTCTGCAGTAGAGAGATGTCTATTTGGTGACCTCATTAGGTTGCCTTCCCTCCTCCCTTCCACCTGTTGCATCTTGCGCTTCTGTGGAACCCTTCATCAAAGAAACAAACAAAAATCACCATTTATTCACTCTGTTTTCCACAGTGATCCTTCCCTCCCCTGCTTATGACTGCTCAATATCAGCAGTTTTACTGACTGTTTTGTCTGTTTAACGTAGAGGAGCAAATAGTGTCGGTTTGAACTAAATCACTTGGACACAAAAATCATTCCTGGTGTGTTCTGCTCTCTTCACTGATTGGGAAGGATCCTTCCCGTGTCTCAATGTCCTTTAGATCAGGTATAGATTTTTAATGACATTCTTTGAGTGTCATGAGATGTTCTCTGGCTTCCACTTGGTCAACTCCTGGCTAGAGACAGTCGTACCAGCTTCAAACTACAAAGAATAAATTATTTTGTGAATTAGGTGTAACCTAAGGCTACCGACCCAACATTTTCTTTGCACTTAGTGGAACTTGTCAGTTAAAAGCTTATCATATTGGAAATTTTCTTATAGTCTTATGCAGAACTTGAAGAATAGGACAAAAAAAGAAGCTGTACTGTCAGCTGAAGCATATGTAGAAAAATCCAGTTCCTTCACCAGAAGACACATAACAGCTGATTCTGCAGAGCATGTGGGTTCCACAGAGGCACGAGTTGACAAATTCTGAATCTGATTTTATATTTTTAGTGACTAATTGATTTATCCTACTGGGAAGTATGTTATGATGATAATTTTTTCATGTAGTTATTAAAAAAAAATACAGAAATGCCAAACTGTCTTACAGTAGGATTCAAAACTTGCCAGGAGGGTTTGTTAATTTTTGGTTATTGACATAAAGATTGCAATGTTGGGGATGTGTCCAGGGCCCAGGCTGTAACTCTTCTTGATGTATTATTATCATTTCCCAGTTCTGTTACTGGCAGGGAGTACAATAATCCAGACTATATAACCAGCCTGTGTGCCCCTGTTCCACTTTCAGAAGTAGATTCTGTTCCCAAGTTACCCACATCCTTCTGAAAAGCTTATTTTCTATCAGGAACATAAAAGAAATAATGAAATGTAAGGCCTTCCTTCAGTTGGGCGTGGAGGCTACTTCTAATCATTCTAGATGAGAAAAGACAAAGAACATCTGAAAAAAAAAGAATATTCCAAGTATGAATAATTCATTCCTTGTTTTAAATGAATGAGCGTTCATAGTTATACTTTAATTGACAAAATTTGTTTTCAATACGCGGCGCTATGAATGGCGCCACAGAATGGGTTATTTGCTCGGATAATGGGATGTGAGCGGGACACGCGGTGGGGCTGGGCTTCTGTGGGGTCCCAGGTGACTGCTGTCAGCTGGCCCTCCAGATGGCACGCGTCTCGAGATGACGACACACCGCTTTATGGAGTGGAAAGTGTAATTGCTGTGTGAACAATGCATAATGCTGGATTTACTGCTGGTACTAAAGCGAGGGAAGTTGAATAATACATCACTAACGTCTCTCTCAGGAAGAGACAAATGCTTTAATCCGTGAAGAATGGCTTCACTGGCATCCTTAAAACTTTTCAAGTGTCCTTTCAAAATGTTTTGTCTTTTTACTTCCTATCCATTGACATAAGAAATAACGCCCTATGAACAATAGCAAAGACTCCTGTCCCTTCAACTGTTTCATGACTTGGTTGACAGTGTTGGTTTTGAACACAACTGTCTGAATGGCCACTGAAAGAACAAAAATGGTGTGTGAAGGTGAAGCACGACTGCATTTGGGACACGTTGCTGGGGTTTGGGCTGGAATGAGTGAATGATGGGTGCTCTCTTTGTCCTCTCTCCCTTCTAATGCAAGGTGCTCTCTGGTGGCTGAGTAAATCTGTGGAGGGTGAAGGAATGAGTTAGTTCATAAGAGTAACTTAAAATTGTGATAATTATGAAGGCAAAACTCAGCATCAGCATGAGCTCTGGATCATGCTTTGATAACAAGATATTCCACGGATTTGCTTTCCTTTGCCCATTCTGAAGAATTTGTCTAAACCCAATAAAATACTCAAACTCGTAGTGAATCCAGCAGCCTTCCCTAGCTCAGTCAGGGGAGAATGTTTGTGAAATTCCCATCTAAATAATGTTTTATCATGACAACTAGAAATATTCTTCAGATGCATTGGGTTTCCAGTCCTTGTGATTATGGCTCTGTGTTTGGTTTCAGCTGGAACTTGTTGGCTGGATGTGTCCATCTCCCTCGTTCCTCCATGTTCCTTATAGCACGATGGGGAGCAGAAAGCTGCCTTCTTCCTACAGCTCTTCAATTTCTTCTGTTTACATTGACCTTTTGCATTTTTCCTTGCTCTAGTACCTTCCAAAATCTCTGATATTCAGTGTGCAGGGTAAACTAAGCAGATGGATGTAACGTGTTGGGTGAGAGGAGGTGAAGGTTATTGACTCTCAGCCTACTCAGCACTTTTACAGCATTCTGGTCTTTTATACTGGTAACTGTTTTCAAGTTGAAAGGTTAAGAGGAGGAAGAATAAAAGAAGTATGGAACAATGTTTTCTACTAAACATTGTGCTTATTTTTATGTTTTATGGCCTTATTTTTATGTTTTATTTTGAAGCTGTAGCTGCTCAGTGCCAGCAGGTGTGTACTTTGGCTTAATCTCCTTTATCTGAATTTACCACTGCCTGTAGAAGATGGCAAGTGGTGAGGTGAGTCAGTAGATACTTTAAAATCAGTGATGATGTGGTGGGTGATGTGGGTACTTCCTAAAAATGATTCTTTGGACATGCAGGATGGAGTGAGATCTCAGTGTGACCAGGGCAACCCAACAAGGGCAAGCCCAAGTGTCACGCTGCGAGGGAAACGCTGATGAGGTCAACCTTGGAATGTCTTTGGTGTGTGAAAATATTTCCTTTTCTTGTCGTTATTCTCCTCCCAGTCAGACTATAACCTTAGATACACACAGGAGAAAATGGATAGAAAAAATAGGGAATTTTTTAAGGAAGCATGGAGTCAAGTGCATAGACAGATCCACCCTTTGGTGTGAAAGGAAGGGATCTCCTCACTAGCTTGTACTGAAGAAATAGAAATCAAAAATCACTACAATACTTAATAGTTAATGTGCTTAAGAACACCTTATAATCCTTTTTGGCTGAAGAAACAGATACATTTATATTGATTTATATAAGATATAATTTTTTTCCTTCTCTCTAAAGAAAGGGTATTTAGGGGCTGCACTTAGAAGGAAGATTGAAAGGATGGGACTTGCTTCTGCTTTGAGTGATAAATTAATCATATTTCCAAGCCAGGCTCTGTGTCTTAAAGCCTCCATATAGATGTGTGTATGGTATATCCATGGGGCACAGCAGATGATGCCTTCTGCAGCACGTACTGAAGGTAGAAGGCAGTGGTTAAGCATTGCTCTGTCAGATGCTGCATCGCCCGAGGAGTTAATAACTATCATCAGCGCAAAGCTGAGACGGTGCATGGAGGGGGGTTGGAGCCTTCACTGAATTTCCAGCAGTTTCCAGCACAATACGAGCATACAAGGGATAAATTGCCCAAGCCTGTCTCGCTGATACGTATCTGGGAAAAAAAACAGTTGTTTGACTAAACAAAAGGCTACAGGCATTAGCGACTTGCTCTCCGTGTGTCCTTGTCTCCTCTGGGTGACATCTGATGGGCTTGGGCAGCATCTTCAGTTAGAGTAGTTCCTGCAGCCGATTGAAAAACAAGACAATAAAGGATCCCCGTGCTGGTCAATGCAATGGGTCCTCACCGTGTGGTGTCCCTTTGCTCTAACACCCTTGATCAAATTTGTTTAGGATCTTCATTTGTAAAGACCTGACCTGACACAGTGCCTATAAAATATGAAGAAATAAAGATTGTTGGTTTTGCTAGAAAAAGAATCTCTTGAGAGAAAGTTTCTCCCTTACATCCTTGTACTCCATGCTCTAAGATTTGTCTGCAAAAAATTTTTCTTCTTACAATGTCTCTTCATATAATTAAGCAAAATATATGCTCCCCCCAGTGCTTTCATTTGGATATTTTCAGTATTTCCAATTAGCACAAAACTCCTACTCGGAGCAGT
The DNA here is from genome assembly GCA_027564225.1 of Gallinago stenura. Lineage (NCBI taxonomy): Eukaryota > Metazoa > Chordata > Aves > Charadriiformes > Scolopacidae > Gallinago > Gallinago stenura. The sequence goes on from JAOQGM010000002.1 coordinate 21,028,156, forward strand.
TCCCTCTCAGCTCCTGCTGATTGAACCCCCAATGGCCTTTGGAAAGGGACTTCAGAGCATCGCTCTCCAGCCAGGTGTATCCTGAGGCAGGCACAGGAGCTGTGTCTGCAATAACCCAGGGAGAGCATCCAAAAGGATCTTCCTCTGAACCTGCTGCTCCAGTTGCTGGACAGGATTTCATGTTGTCCATAACAAATGCACAAATCTTAGATATTCTTTTTTTTTTTAATAAGGAGAGCACCTTTGGTAAATGAACTGGTGAGGAGGAACCGAGCAGCACAGGCTACAGCATCCCAAACAGTACAAGGGATGAAATACAAACTAGACTGAAAGCTGTTAATGATTTTGCTTTGCTCCAGGTGGTGTGTGAGGATTTGAGACGCAGTGGGAGCCTTGGGACTATCGTGCTTTTGTGCAATTACTGTTGGCCATCTAAATGTTTGTTCACAAGACTGAATTTGGAATGTCCCCACAAACATCCTGGTTGTTTCTTAACCCAGACAGTGAAAGCTGATACAGCTCTCTACTTGCCATTATCACTGGTTTTCTTTTTCTTTTCACACTTTCAGTACTCATTTCCTATGAAATATGGGCAGGAAATGCAGGTGTTACCCCCCTCCAGTGTTAATAATTAGAGCACCGGTGACAAAATATTAAATTTGGGGAAAAAAAATCAGTGGCAGCACAAAATGGTAATTACTGGGGGCAACCCAGAAATGCTTGTACTCGATGGGCACCAGTTTGTGAGCTCACTGATTCCCTAACCACGTACAGTAAAGCTACAAGTAACGTTCTAAAATTGTTTTGTCATTGTAATTATACCTTGTGCCAGCAGTTCAAAGCAAAACTTGTTATTAGCTTAATTGAGGGAAGAAATGAAGTGAGGCACTATCTGATCCAACGGCCCCGAAGCTGCAGTGGGTGCAGAGCAAACCCAGGAGCCAGGTCCCTGCAGCCCAAGGAGGGGACCCCTCATCCTGCATCCCTCTGAAGACAAACACCCCCAGGTCCTCTGTGAGTACCCCACCAATAGATGCACTCAATGCTTTTGGCTGGTTTTGAAGCAGGTTTTGGAATTAATTGAACTACACATTACTGTAGTTTTTACCAAGCTTTGTCCCAGTATGGAACTCCTGGTTGTGGTGCTGGGAGGAGCCTCTGCTTTTTTTTTTTTAATCCACCAGAAGGAAATGACTGACTGGCTGAGGAGTCCTGAAGAATGTGATGGGAGTGACAGCTGATGGTCACAGCTCCTCTGGTGCTCTCCTCTGGTGGCACCACTGAAACTCGTGAAAAACCAAAACACTTGGGCCACCAAATGAGTCTTCCCTGGGCTGAATTCTGGGAGGGGGGGGTCTGTGTCAGGGCACAGAGGCTGTCACTGTCTGAGAAAGCTGGAGGAAAAGTGGGACTGGTTTGTGCCAGAGACCATGTTCCAAGCAGATCCACGCTTGGTCACACGTGGGTTCCCAAAGAGCTCCCAAAGCAAGACTCGTTTGTCTTGGCTTAGGTTAAAGGATTCTCATGCTTTGTCTTGCAATACTTATTAATGGGAGAGGGGAGGGAAAAAAAAGACAGCTTTATTTTAAAACAATGGGTTCTGTTTTTTTATTGAATTATTTCGCTGCTTATGCTTCAGTGTCTGGCATAAAGCTGATTCTCTTGCCTTCCACTCTGCCTGTTTGTCAGCTCTTGTTTTAAGAAAATTAATGGGGAGGTAGTCTTGAAGCTCTGCAAAATGGGTAGGGAGTCAGCAATTCAAATACAAAAGCTTCACTTCGTCTCTTTCAAAGTCATTAATTTCTCCCAGAGCCCTGTCGTGATGTTTTGGTTACTGCAGGGTGTTATACGTTCCTGGAAACTGCTGTGTATTCTGTGTATTGATGGAAGAAAGTAGTGATTTTTTTTTTTCCAATTTCAGTGCTCTCATTTTTAATTTATATTGTTAATCATTTTTACTGGAAAACTATATGGAATAAGAGGGATGTTCACACAAGATAAGATCTTCCTCGTGCTGAGCATTCTTCCCATCCGCCTGCAGTTCTTTCCCCCTGGAATTCATCAGCAACTAGCAAAATATTACATGTGATGAACTTTATAGATGTTTATTAACCATAAACATGTAAATTTGAGGTTAGCCCTGCTGCTATCGGTGCATGGGTTAAAGTTAATCAGACTGCTCGGGAGCCTGGTGTAATTAGCACTCTGTCAGTTGGAACGGAGAGCAGGGACTGTTTTTGGCAAAATACTTTTTCTCTCCAGATTTTGAGGTGTTGTGATTTGAAGAGACATGGAGATTTAAGAGTTTATCTTTAACCGCAGGAATACAGTCTCTCTTTCTCTCCCTTTATTTTGAAAGCTGATGCCAAAATGATGATAAAAAGTGAATTTCAGGTCAAATTGTGGCACATTCTTCACATTAAATTGGAGGGGTTTTTTTATCAAGGGCAGCTCTTGAAAGGTCCAAGGGGTGCACTTACCTTTGAAGAATGGTGTTACCGGTTTCTTAGGGATCACAGGAGATGGGTCTGGCTGGGCCAAAGGGACAGTCTTTCCTCTTACTGATGAGCATCACTTTTCTCAAGGAAAAGCAGATGTATAAATAACTGTGAAAATATTGAAATACTTCTTTTTAACTTGAAGAAATAGTCTTATTCCAATAGTCATTTAGAACATAAACCAGAAACATTCATTTGTCTTGTTGCATTTTTTTTTCTTTTTGAAAAAAACCCAAGCTGCGTAAGTTTACTAAATCTCAAAAAATATTGTGATACTTAAACTCTTCAAATCAACTACAACTTAGAGGGGTTTTGGACAAGAGATAGCTTTCTGTCTTTTTGTAGATATTGTGGGTTTGGCTTGCTTTATTTTTTTCCCTCTACCAGGTGGTGTTAAAGCGCTGATACTGATCTTTGCAGAATTTATGCTATTTGAGCAGCATTTTTCACAGTAAGCTGGTTCCCGAGACAAAATCTCGAGGCAGCAGTTCAATGATAGAAAATGATTTTTTAAAATCCATAGAACCTCCCCTCAAAAGTATCTCTGAAAACTTGCCAGAACTCATATGTTTTGCTGAGTGTCATAGATAAACAGATGTAGAAATAATGATTCGGGGGAGGGATGCTTAAATAGTATAAATAATAAATGAAAATTCTCCTTAAAATAGCCATTAATCTTTCATATTTGCATAAAACAATCCGGTTGCTTAAGAACATGAAATGAAATTATCTTGCAAAACAAGACTCCTGATGGATGCTTATTCTTGCTGGAAATAAAAGGCATTAACAACTTCAAGAATCTGGACCAAAATGCTTTGGGTAATTGTTAAAACTGGAGTAAGTATCTTGTAATCCTGAATAAATACTGAGTACTGCTTTGCTTTTCCTATCCTAAAATAGTAACCTGATGCTTAGAGCATTTCTCCCCAAATGCCTTTAATGAGATTTCAGTTAACTGTCAAAACCAACAAATGCTAATCCATATTGGGTCTAGAAGCACGCAGTGTTTCAGGCAATAAAACACACATCTTAGCAGTAGGTGTTAATTCTTGACAGGTACATGAGTTTAAAGTTTGCATAAAATATCACATTAGCAGATAATCTACTTAGGAAAGGTTTTAGTGCTTAATTAGAAGTGAAGTGTAATACCCCGTCTGGGGCTTGATTATCTTATTTCTGCTTAACTGATTATTCTGGTGTTGCCTTTCTCTGATTTTTTTTTTTTTTTTTTTTTTATTAATTGATGTGAATAAGCAACCTGTCACACTAGAGCGGGATACAAACAGTCTGAGGCCTGGAGTCAGTTCTACAAATAAGGTGTATCTCCTGTTTCCCTAGTATCTGAGTTTTAAATATTCTCCATAACAACTATTTTATGTAAGATTCTTTTGAGAAACTCTGGTGGTTTTTTTTTGGCCTGTGGAATAGAAAAGGGATAATCATAATAATTTAGAAATTGGAGTTTAGATCTATTTTATGGCAAGATAATCCTTAAAACTCCAAAGTGTTTCTGGAGGAGAACAGCTGAGATTGGAGTTTCGAATAGAAGATCAGTGTTTCTTAACGATGCTCTCTTGATTCAGGGGAGCGTTAGCAATGTTTACGTGTGATGGGTGAGTTTATGTCAACACCCCTTCCATCCAGCACCTCCCCCCTGCTTTTCAGGAGCACCCAACAAATGTGCCTCCCACGGGCTCACCCCAAAAATACAAGAAACACTCATGTCATCAGTTACTGAACTAACACCTTCTGCCGGAGTGACCAAGTCTCTGGATTCACAAACATTCACGCGGAAATATTTCTCATTATCTGTTTGAACAATAGTGTAGTTCTGTGGTTTACTTGCCTGAAAATGGTGGTTTGTTGGCTGATGTGACGTAGCAACAAGTTTTTTGTTGTTGTTTGTTTTTTTTCAAGCAGCACGTAGCGTTTCAATTGCACGTAGCTGGTGTAGGATCAAATATGAGATTTGGCCACTGTCAAGACTCTGTCTTCATTCCCTGCCAGACCCGCAGGGTTGGTGGGACTGGTTTTGAGGGGGTGTTTGTACCACAGCCCACGTATTCTCTGCCGGAGCAGCCTGGTACTAGTGCCTGGAGAACCATCTCACGTAGCGGTGATGCCCATCACCGAGGGAGCTGAGGGGAGTAGGTGCAGCTACGTGTTTATCTGACTTAAATAAAATTGTGTTTGGAAATTCCCGTGGGGAGATTGACTTGAGTTGTGACTCTTAGGTACGTTAAATATTCCTGCAGGTTTTGCATGCAAATCAAAAGATATTCGGAAGGCAGCCGTTGAAGCTGGCTGGTTCCCCTGCTCACCCCAACCACTTCCAACAGATGTTTGTCCAAGCTGGTCTTAACAAAGCTCCTGGCTAGACTCTTCCTGCATTTAACCACAGCTACAGTTAAAAAACTCTACTTACACCTAAGAGAAACATTTCTTGCTGCCCCGTGCAGCTGTTCCTTCCACAGTCACAGCAGCAGCTATCTACAGTTGCTTGGCAGAACACTTAATTTCCCCTTTTTTGCTGGCAGTGTTTTGTGGAGGACAAAAGGCATCCCTGCCTCCGGCCTTGGCTTTCCTGGGTTTAATAGATGTTATTTCCACAGTTGTTTCTCGTGGATGACGTGGGTGTCACCACCGATCACATGCTGCTCTTCCAGCCTTCCTTCCAGCATCCCTACTTCAATTTTTTTTTTTCTTGATGGATTTTCTTAAATATTACATAGAGGCAACTTCATGCAACGAGGTATTCTGTGCACTCAAAGACTTTGGGCTGGCCAATATTAAAAGAGTTTTATTAAATCAGCAGATTTTGCTGCTTATATCATTATTAAAACAAACTGTAATATACACCTAAGTGCTAATACCTGCTTCAGTCAGTTTGGTCTGATTTCCTTACTGACATGATGGGAACTTCTGGTGCCCTGTGTCTCAGCAAAATAATTTAATTTGTTCCAGGGATCAAAGCTTAAAATAGCTTAGACCTACAGTAGTACAGAGTTCTTTGCATCATGAGATTTTCTGGTTTTGTCTGTGGTGGCTTTTGAATTTTTTTATTCTTACTAAATGCTGAATGGAGTAAATGTTTTCTTTTTTCTAAAAAATTCCAAAAAATCTTTTAAAAGTTTAATTTTTCCATCTACTGAGAGCTTTTGCAGGTCCTGGGAATCTGTTCTGAGAGTGAACGTGCCTGTTCTCTGCACAGCTATGAAAGCTCTGAAATTTGAAAAAAGTATTTATAAAAAGTCTTTTTGAGTCTCTGAATGATAAATCTATTTCTAATCGTACTTTTGCTGCTAGAAAGACTTTGAATTCTTCTTTGCTTTATTATGCATATTTATAAGGCTTGTTTAAAAAAGAAATCATAAATCATGGATAAAACTCCCTTTAGAATAACAGGATGAGTGGATTAAATCTCCCACAGATGTTTGGTGTATTAATATCTCCTCAACATCAGTTCCTGTGTAAAAGAAGAGCGTGTCCACTAGTGATACTCGTTCCAGTTGGACAGGTCTCTGGGTCCTGGATGTTTTCCAGCATGGATCCACCAGTAAATTTACAATCGTATAGTCCTATTAAATTAATAAGTAAATGAGTATTGGTGTCACGATGAAGCATCCCAACTGATCTTGATTTTTTTTTTTTGTACCTTTGTTTTGGAAAATTGGCCTGAATGGATGAGAGTAGCTTCTAAAAGGTGTCTAATGTCCCTTTCAAGCAAGAATGACAAAATTGCACCTTGAAAGTGAAGTTGGTTAAAAATATGTTAACAAATAGATTAAACTCAACTAATGGGTGGAACCCAGTAGGGTAACTGGGCAGTGCTTGACTTGCAGATATGCGTAATACATAATTATCCAATAAGGAATTAATGGCCTTTCTTTGGACAACCAAGAAAATACATACACATCAGTAGGTATATCCAGCACAAAAAAGCATGGTTGATTTAGTGGGGGGTTTTGCTTGTTTGCTTTGAGGAGAGCCACAGAACTAAGATACAAGTCTCAGGCAGACACTAATTAACACAAATATCCTCTTTCCGCTTTGCAGAGATAAAAGCAGCTCTGGCAAAGCTGAAGAGGAAAACCCTCTCCGCAGTCCCAGTGACGTGTCTACTGAATGCATGGGCTTAATGCAAAGTTAATATCTGCTTAAATGCTACCAAAACTCAGTAAATGGAAGTACAAACTGAATATTCTGTATAAACAGTTTAGTTAAATATTTGAAGTTGTGGCACAGCAAAATCATGAAAATACTTGCTGATGTTTACCCCGTTTTCACAGTTGCCTTTTACTAGCTGCAGTTTGATTATATTTTTTTTTCCTGCTATTTCTCCAGTAGCCTCCCACAAGGGTGTAATGTGTTACACAAAGCCTGGGTCCCGTATGAATAGCAATAACGCTATAATGGCTTTCAGCAGAATGGTCTAGATGTTCCTGTTTTATGCCAGTGGCAAGAATCCCACTAATTTAACTGGAAAGAGGATTTTCCTGTTTAGAAAATGACTGTATGTTTGCTTTTGAAAGACTGGTACACAAGTTTATTTAAATAAAAAAAATTAAAAATTACTTCCCTATCCATTAATACATTGACAAAATTCCCACATTTATGGGTGTTCAGAACTGAATGGCCAGAGCAGCTGGGCCAATTCTTTTCATTTGAGCTGTTCTCCCACTCTCCCTTTTATTTCGGGGATGAGTTGGCAGTGGTGGTGTAGGCGTTGGGACTCTGTTTATTAAATCATTATCTGTTATTTTTGTGTTGGTCCTGGGTTATCTATTTTCATCTGGGCACATTAATGAGTACGATCAAAGTTGCTGGCAGCATTGGCGAGCCATGTTTACAAACGGTAAAGAAACTGTGTAATAGACAGTTAAAACATTTGTCTTTCCTCCTCCTGCCACGGATTAGAACAGTTTTTTTCCAATTTTTATGGTATTAAACAGTCTGTTCACCTAGTGTGGAAGTAATCCACTGGTTTTTTTACTCCGTGCCCTTCCAGATGGAAATGTCAGGAGGGGCTCACAGAAACCAGGATGGAGGGAACACCTCTACCTTGGGTGTTCAGCAAACAGGACCCTGTTGGAAGAGGTTGGGTGGTTGGTCACAGTGTCCACCTCGGAGCTTTATCACACACACATAAGGACATGTTTGCTACTTGGAACAATGGTGTAGGTGAAGCTAAGCTAGCCAAATAATTTTGACTTTTTTTGAACTAAAAATTTACTCATGTGCAAGTCATAAGAAAGTCTAAGTCATCAACTTTCATTTTGTCTGTAATTCTTTCCCCACAAATTTGATACAAGCTTTGTGGCTTCCGTTGGTTCCCTTTGGCATTGTCAGACTGTGCTGATGGAAGTCCTGAGGTCTGTTTCCAATCTGTCATTTCCTGCTCATTAAAGATCAGAGGGTTGGTTTTTTCCCCACGTTGACCCTGGCTGTGAAATGCCCAGCGAGCTGGCTGGCAGCCCCACACGCTTGAGGTGACATTCTCATATTTGACATCAGCACTGACATCAGGGGTTTCCATACAGCAGTTTAACCCACATCCTTCAAAAATGAAGCATTCAGAGTTTTTACTTTCCCAATGAAAAGTGACGTTCCCAGGTTCTAAATAAAAAAAAATATATAAAAAAAATCAAAGTTCAAATTGCAGATTTTTTTTTTTTAAGTTTTGGCCAACTCTAGCTGGCTACCATTGAATTTAAGGAATATTTAAAAGTATATAATAAACTTAATAAAGGAGCTGACTATTAGTTGTATTTTTCTAGAAACTATTGATTTAACAAAAGATGTTGCTTGAGGCAAAATGTTCCATTGGAAACAAGCCCCAGAGGCTGAACACTGAACACCAAACCCCAGGTATCTCCGAGGGGTTCCCTGCCAGCTCCGGAGAAGCAGCATACGGCACGCACCTTCCCCTCCTGCCAAAGCTGGGTGAAAAAGCAGTTAAACAGCTGAAAACCTGAGTGAGGGAACCTCTTAGCTGCCCCTCAAAAGAGTGTGTTCCAAACATTCAAAATATAGGAGTTTTGTTTGGCTTTGGTTTGGTTTTTTTATTTCCCCCTGTCAGGCCAGTTGCCAAGAAATTCTGTTTTGCATGAAGCCCGTTGATATCTCCTAGTGAAAAGAGGAAATATTTACCTTTTTCTGAAATTTAATTGCTGCTTGAGAAAATAAAGCTTTCCATCTGCTGATGGTACTTGCTGCTGTTGTCAGCTTTCAGGAACAGCCTTCCAGAATTAGAGCAGGTTTGAGAAAAAAGAAATTTAAAATGAAATTGCTCAGAATATGAAAAAAAAAAAAGGCAAATCTGTCCCTTCTGATTTGGCTGAACTTCTATGTAAAAATAAAGATAATATTTCTTTGAAGCTGCACAAACATACAAGCACACATACACTATACATACAAAATATTTCCATGCATACAAAGTCTGTTTTCATATGTCTCCATATAGATGTACATACACACACATTTTTTGCTAGTGTCCTTACAACATCAATTTGCAAATATAATTTTATTTGTATCAATGAATGCGGTCACAATGATCAACTTTAATGGAATATTAGTTTTGGCTTTTAAGAATTTATTTAATTTGTTCATTCAAATAGTACTAGATATGAATCATTTGCTGTCTCTAACAAACAATAAATACTGGTATCTGCCCATGACACAGGTATCATTGGACTTTTGATGAGAAAAGGACTTCAGCAGAGGTTATCAGAAATCCTAATGAGCGCCTGGTTATAACTGTGTGGGATCAATGTGTAGCTGTGCAATATATAACCATTATGTAGCTAAAACTCATTTGAAGTTTCTCTATGTAAACACCCAGTTATGAGTTTATGAGTTAAAGTCAAGGTATGTGTCACTCTTATGGATGGCAAATATTTTTTTTTTTAAGAGTACTGGTAGGGGAGTAGGCACAAACATCAAATTACACCACTTCATCTTAATATTACCCCATAAAATAAGATTTTGTGTTGTGCAATGGTTGCTATGAACATCTCCTCATCTCCTGGCCTCAATATGTGTAGTAAAACTGTCCATGTACAGGATGCAGAATCTTCTGGAAGCTGTAAATTTGAGAGATGCAGTGAGCAGAAGACCTCAGGTCCTGCAGGGAAGGGCAGGGTCCTGCCTGTGAGGTCCTTCTGCTGTTTGGGCAGGGACAGGAGAGGGGCTGCCCTGACCCTCTGATGGAGAAATTGGCTTGACCCCCACTGCGCTCTGTCCTCCATGGAATAATAACAGAAATGTTATTTAAAAAAAAAAAAAATGCACTGCTTCTTGGAAAAGCTGAAAAATTCAAAGAACTGTGTATTTCGGTGTAAAGTTTTTTGTGGTGTGCTCCAACACAGGGAGCATTAGCCATGAAGATCAGGGGCTGCTTCATTACATAGAGACTCTAAAGTTTCTTCAGAAATTCAAGGCTGATGTCTGAAAATCCTTTTGCAGTCTTAACTGCCACAGAAGGTGATCTTGCTGGATTCTGAAGAGTTAAAAATGTGTGAATTCCTCACATGTATTTTGGGGGTTGTTCTTGGCATTCTGTACCCCCACCCAGCCTGTATCACGTGCTGGAGCTCAGATGCTTCTCTCCTGGCTCTGCGACGGCACTCGGCATCACCCATGGGCCCCGATAACTCCATCCCTTCATGTCACTCCTGCTTTCTCTTCAGATTTCCTCCTTTGCCTCTAAAAAGTGAGTTATCCCCTGATCCTCAAACTCTTCTTAACCCACAGGGCAGGCTAAAAACCCTGTTTGGGGCAAGGCTCATCAGAGCCTGGTTTTTACCAAAGAAAAACCCTACCTAAGAAACAGAAGTTGGAAGGAATCCCCTTTCACGTGGAAAACTGCAAAGGTCTTTTTCCCCCCCTCCACCGACCAGGTTCTCGCTGGGAGCTGTTCCCTGAGCTGCAGTAGATGTGCTCCATCCCTTGGGTTTCCTACAGGAGGGAGAGGGGAGGGATGGTCTGACCCACAGAGCCCTTCCCTGCCCGGAGGGAATTCTGCCCCTGGGACAAATGGTGGCTTTTCCATATTTCAGTCTAAGATAGAATATTTTTTTTTCCATAGAAAAATAACAATGCTTCAACCCTGGTACCTCGTTCTGGGCAGTGGAGAGTGGAACACCACCCCGGTTTAAAGCTCTCCTGATCCTGCTGAAGGACTGAGGCTGGACAATATAAGGCCCTTTCTTTTCTCTTCACAAAGCCGTTTCTGCCTTATTTCAGGCTAAAAGAAAACAGCTGCATATCTTATAAATTATGCATTCGGGGAGCACACTGACATTATACTCTTCAAAACACAGTTAATTTTAATCTTTCTCATGCAATTTTTGTGACAAAAAAGATTGATGGTGCTTTGTTTCCTCCTCTTTTCTCTGTAATTTTGACAGGGAAGTATCAGAGTATATTAAGCGGTCTATTAGGCATCTGAGTTTAAGGTGAGTAATTCTTATACAGACTATGGCCAGAGGAGATGTAGCCTATCTATTTCACACCCAATATTTCATGAAGCAAATCCAAAATATAATGTGACAGATACACATAAAAGAAAAAAAAAAAAGCTCAGCCATCCTGCCATGTTGTCTGCCTTTCTTTCCATGGGAGGTCCCCAAGAACCTGCCCGTTATTGCAGTGTGGTCAGTAAGGCAACGACCACTTCATTTAGTGATATTTGTGAAGTTCTTCTTCTGGGGGACTCTGCTGACTAACTCTGGAGCAGAGGGAACGCTCTGGCCACCAGGGCTGCTTAGAGGCTGAAGGGGACAGTATAAAATGTGTATCCAAGAGCCATCGCAGCAGCAGAGTCCTCAGCATTCATGTGATGTTTTCCAAAATAATATTAACAAATCAAGTGGAAAAATGCTTGAAGGGCAGCTGTTGTGAAGAGATTATTCCCAATTCCTTTTTTTTTTTTTTTTTCCCCTAACTGTGGTGCTTGTTAACATACAGAGACCACTCGTTCCTGGGCAGATGATGTGTGTTCCTGACACTTTTCTCTTGACCTCGATTTGAGACAAACACCAGCAAAATTTCTGTGGTGTAACCAGTAACTCCAGAGAGCTGAAAATCGTTGCTCCTAGTGCCTGCTCTGTCATTGCTGCAAAAGCAAGGGTTTGGGTTTTTCTATGGAAATGACAGTAAATCCTTGGCATGGGAAAACACGTGTGATGTCCCTGCTATTGAGGAGCCTTCCCCTGGCTCTGAACCCCAATTCCTGCTGCTACACATGAATTAATGTTTCTGTCACGATCTGGGCAACTCTTCTGCATTTCAAGAATGTTCCTGCTCAAACCTGCAAAACAAATGAGTGGTGAAGGGTGTTCTCAAAATTGAAACTTCATGTTAATAAGGGGAAGTGTCTCATCCTCTTTGTTTCCTTTAAAAAAAAAGTCTTGTTTGCACAGATTTTATTCTTGAGGACTGAGATTCCTTAATTCAGAAACAAACAGCAGCCAAGTCTCCCAGTAGGGACTGAGAGAGCCCCTAAAACCCCTTTGTTGCCTTCACGTTGACTGGCAGTGGAGCCCCAAGAAGAGTCCCAACTGGGTGACTCACCGATGGCTGCTGCTGGTGACTACCTGCTGGGAAAATCCACTGGAAAGGGTGCTTTAAGCAGCTTTTGTAGACCACAAGTATAGAGAGCTGCAAAAATGAGATAGGAGAAAGATGCACGAGGGACATCTCCAGCTCTTGAAATCCTGCAACTGTTCCTTAGGCACAAGAGTTGCAAAGCATTAATTCAGAACACATCTTTAAAGCCAGACGTATCCTGTAGAGTAGATTAAATTTCAGTCAGAAGTTTTAGAAAATAGTAGAAATGTCCTGGTTTTGCTCTAGAAATAAGAAGGCTTTGCGTTGTTGGGCTCCCAATAAAGGTGAAGAACTGGAGGAATTTTCTGCATAGTCCTCTCTTCCCTAGGAGGTATAATTTTGGTTTTGACGTGCCATGTCACTGAAAAGCTCAGTTGCCTTCATTTGGTGGGACTTGCTGAGTTGGCCAATAAGTTGTTTGCTAAGTTTCACGTGTAGGAGCAGTAGAGGAGAACTATCCATCACATACCCTGCTGTGCTCTTCCATACTACTGCCATTAAACTTATTTAATGTTTGTCCAAAGGGAACCAGAGACAGATTTTATTAAGGGCAATTACGGCTCTTTCAGATATAAGGCTAGAAAAAGAAGCTGCTGCAGAGAAATTATAGCTTACTTAAGAAAATCTAGGTTTCATGGCAAAAATATCAACATAATTGGGTTCTACAAAGTGAGGCTTGGCATAAATGTTTAGATTGCTGGCACAGATACAATATGAAGAACTGACTTTTATCTGGAGGCGGTTGGAAATGGAATCTTTGAGGACGTTTTAGCCCCTAATATCAGGGTTTTCTCAGCTGAAATTGAGGATAACTCTAAAAAGGATAGTGGATCTTCCATGTTGCAGGACTCACCCCCAGGCTTCTCAGAGATCTCTGCTATTGAACCAGAGGGAAGATTTTTTGAAGGCAATGCCCCATGGGAATAAGGGTGCTAATAGCTGGGCATCTTTCAAAGATCTAAGATGCTCCATTTCTTCCATCGCGGTTGAACTTCTGCACAGAAAATAATAGAAACAACAAAAAATTCCAAGGCAATAGTTGTATGTTCCTGGTGGTTTCACTGGTTATAAATACTGTTGTTTTGGAAAATATTTGTGGGGACAGAAAGGAGGAATCCTGAAATCAGTTGTGCTACTTGTGGCATTTGTTTAGGTGTTTCCCAGAGAAACCCATGTATAGAACTAGAGGAAAAGATATTTGTGGGGAGGAAATAGAGAATGGAAATAATTTGAGATGCAGATGAAGGTAGTTGACCCAGTGCAATAAAATAAATAAGAGGTAAGTAAAATGCTTAGGTCAGCTTTTCAGAACCCATTATTTGCCAAAAGGCACCCATGTGCCCTCAAACCCCCCCTGTTCCTTGTCTGTGCCTTTGGGCAGGTGAAGAGCTCTGCCAAGTGGCTGCTGTTCTCCCGCACCCTCCTGGGAGTGACGGGCAGAGCCAGCCCAGGCAAAGGGCGTGGGGAACACGTGGTGGGAGATGTTTTGGGTGCAGTTTGTTCAGAAGGAGTTGTGATTGAGTGTGATGCCTAACAAGCAGCCCCAGCGTGGTGCGTCCTGCTCCCTGCGCTGTTGAAGGCAGCCTTTCAGCCCTTGAGAGAGGTTTTAGTGTGGGTAATGAGGAGCAGTGATTTACTGCACCGCGCATCACTTCAGAAGCAAATGCTTGCTCCAACCACGTTTAGTGGGGAAATAACGTCTGCCTTTTATGTGCTCCGTTCTGAAAAGTGGTGAGAAAACAAAGTACTCCTTGCAGCCCGTATATTTCTGCTCCAAAACAGCTTTATGGCAGCTGCTCTGCTGCGTTCCCTCACTCTTGCACCTCAGCATCCCTAAGACTCAAATTTATTCCTAATAAAGTAGTTTTTCGCCGCTGAATTTGCTTCCTGCATGAAGATTAGCTGATACTTTTAGCATGCTTTATATCTACGTACTTGGCATAACGATCTGCTTCTAATTTGTCCCTCTGACATTTGCAGTATTATAATTAATATTTTTAAAACCTACACAGGCCCTGAATATTGCCTAGGAAAGCAAAAATTGTCTCAATCAATAGAAAAAAGCATTAAAAATGCCCACAGAAGAACTTCTTCTATTAGAACATAAACCAGGAGTATTCATCTAAGAATTTGCCCTGGCTGTTCCCAGAAATAAAACAAACTGTGCGAGTTATAGGTGTTATTACTCCCAGTTTCTACTTTCCTGGCTCCTGGGCAGTTGGGGACGAGCAGAAACGAGGAGAATCCTGCCACAATGGCTATTTTTTCCCACTGCCATCTCAACAGAGACAAAATGGGACTGAACTGAACGCGCTGCTATGGGGCAGGTGGGGAGGAGAAATAATTGGAATTAGAAATGCAGCAAGAGGCCAGGATGCTGTGTGGGGTCTGTGCTGCTGGTCACTGGCTGTAACACCCACAGCAAACCCCAGGAATGTTATTGAGCGTCTTTTATTTGGTTAGTTCATTTTTTGTGCTGTTTGGTCCTTTCCGGAGCATTTGGCCGATGGTTGATGTCCCCGCGCTGCTCGCTTGGGGGAGGTTCAGAGGGTCCAGACCCACCAAAGCTCCTTGAATTCTCATTCAGAGGTTTCAGAAGAAAGCAGCTCTGTCCAGAAAGGATGGGCTTCACTGTCCCAGCTGATTAACTAAATAGAACATAGCTCACGGGTAGGACGGTCTTGTGCCATTCAACTTCAGTTTTACTTTTTATCTTATTTCACCTTTCTATCTAATTTTATTTCTCTGGTTTTGCTCTTGGCTTAGAAATCTCTGCTCTTTGTGTGTAGTTACTTTGTTCCCCCACCTGTATTTGTTGTTCAAGCATCAAAACGTAGCTGAAGGCTCCAAGTAAATAGAACTTTCAGAAATAGTTTATTCCTTTAATTTGGTTATTTATGATTTCTCAGTAAAAAAAAACCCAAAACAACCAACCAAACAAGTAGAAGTATTTCAAATATGCTCCCGTTGGAGCTATTTACAAGAGCTTGTGCTGCTTTTGTGTGTTGTGACACTCGTGTGAGCACCAGTCTGATATTTGCTTCCAATGGTACATTTTTAACTGTGGGTTTGATGGGACTGGTTTTATCACCCTCCCTCCCTTGGTGTGGCTGCTGGCCAGATAACGCTCTCTGCTTGCCACCTTCCAACCCAGTTTATTTTCTGCTTTTATTTCCAGACTTTCTAGGTCAAATTACTTCCTCCAGTGATAACCTCACCACCACATTTTATTAACTTCTTGGGTTTTCCTCACGCTTACACTACATTTCTTCACCTGTAAATGTAAAGCCTCCCTGGAAATCTTCCCTGGATATTATGAGTGTTAAGAGATCTTAATATTTTTTATATTTTAAACTATTTTAATTATTTTTTTATATTTTTAACTATTATTTTAACTATTTTATAATTTTAACTATTAGTTGCCTGTTAATTTTTATTTTTGTTCCAGCAATATGCATATCCAAAGCAACTAAATCTTATTTTGAGGATGAGATTTTGTTATATGCCAGGAAAAACATGTACAGCAGCTGGGAACTGTTGGAATAGGATTAGAAGAAGAGATGCAAATTGGCCCGTTGAAGCTCACTTGTGCCTCCTGCACCCTCAGCAATGCCAGGGAATTGCCCTCTCTAATTTGGGGAAAAAAATAATCCTAACAGCCCTCTCATCCTTTGAGGCAGGGCACCGAGCAGCATTTTATTAGTTCTCCATCTTTACACCTGATGGATGCTTCGGGCCGTTTCTGCCTCTTTTGCAGCTTTTCAAGTAGTATCAAAGGGATGGGACGCAACAGGGAATTGTTCCTGCTGTAGCAAGTGCCTGACTGGAATTGAGAGAGATCTACGTTATTCATCTCCCCTTCCCTCTGCCTCCCCTGGTTCTCTAAACAATAGGAAATTGAGTTAAAGAATGTGTCTTTAGAAAATTGAACTGATGGTTCCATCATCTTAAAAATATTTCAGCTTCTCTGAATATTTCATTTGATATTTTACTGGATTTTTATTTACTGGTATTTTATTCTTTTTTTTTTTTTTTTGACTTCAAGTACCTGGTTTTCTGTAATTTAAAAAAAAAATAATTGTATTAACATTAGTCTTGTAAATCAATTCCTTTGATATGCTAAATTACTTCTCAATTCCTGACTGCTCGCATGAATTGATGTTTAGCATCCTCTTGTTTTTATCATTATTCTTGTATTCCCTGTCTTTGCTGTTTCATTTTTGATACTTCAAAGATACTGCAGCAAAAGTTTTAGTAATTTGGTGACGTTAACATGTTAATAATAATGATGTTCTCCTTTCTCATCAGATGCACACTTTCCCCACCTATTTTTCCCCGGCTTTTTTGGATCTTATTTTGAACTACTCAAGCCCTAGGGTTTAAGTTATGCTGCTTCTTGGAGGGTTCTCCCCTCACACCACCACCAAATTGAATACTCTGTGTTCTTGGTTAGTCTTTTTTTTTTCCTAGTCATTTAATTTTCTTACCTTTTTTGAAGATGCATATATTGCTGTTTAGTTATTGCTTCTGTTCTTTTTGGAAGAATATTTTTAAGCTTTGAACTATTTCATGTTTTCCTAAGTTTTGTTTTTTTTTTTGTTCATCTAACAGGTATTCCTCCTGTGCCATATTCCATAGTTAATTTAATCCCTTCTAAAATGTTCCCCTTGTGAAAACACCCCAAAACAAAACAAACCCCAAGATTTTTCTATGGGGAGCTGGGAGAGAACTCTTTTGAGAATTGCAGTAGTTGCCTCTGTTTAATTCAAGGGTACAATAATCAGACTCTCAACTTGTAGCCTCCAGGGGTCAAATTGGGTGCTTGATGTGAACTTCTCCAGCAATTGGCATCTTAGATCGTAGAAATATTTCCTGCCATCATCTGCTTTATAAATGTGAGTTCTGGTGGATTTGTGATTTCGGATATTTCCTTTTCCCTAGACAGGCAAGTAAATTTTTTTTTTTTTTGAGAAATGTTTAAAATAAAGCTCAGGTATATGATTCCAGGTGTCGTCTTGGTTGGGTGACTAAAAGCTCAGTTCCCAAGTATCCTCTCTAAGGACTGGCTTGATAGGATCTGTTGAAAAAAGACTTTAGTCAAGTGAACTTGGCCATTCAGAGCATCCATCTGCAAGTACTGGGCTGTTCCCTGAAGTTTTATGTGTCTCGCTGATACTGGGCATATTTCACTGCGTAATCTATTTTCTTATTGATCTTCAACTAAACCTTTCCTGATGCAAAAGGAATTCCCAGCTGAGTGATACCTTTTGGGTATTTTTGACTCATCCCCAGTTCATGAGATATACTTCAGAGAGCTGTATCTGCGTCAGTAAGTGTAGTCTTATCCTGCTGTAATTTCTAGGTGTGTTCATGACCTCTTAGTTCTTTTTGGTTCACAGATAAAAGACCACCAAGTAAAAGTGTGGGGAGGGAGGAGAATAAAAAAAATCTACACCCTCATCCACCCTCCCGTTCCCCCCGTTTATTTCTTCGTGTGGTTAGTGATGACATCTGTCACCTTTATCATGTGTGTTTATAGCAGGAAAACAGCTGGTTTGTGTCATATCTAAAAATACTGCCCCCCTGTTACACAGCTTGTGGTAGACTGACGGGAATTCTCTTGCTACGATGGTTGATGTTCTCTTTCCTGATTTATCCCAAGAGTGCTTTTTCTGCTCTTCTCCTGTGGGAATAGGAGTCACCAGAAGGTCTGTGGCTAAACTGGTCCACCCAGAACTCGGTGGAAATAATCCCATTAAAGTTAAAGATAACAACTCTTTCCCAGTTATCCTCAGAAATGCTGTATTAACAAAAGTAAAAGTTTTTTTGGGGCTGTTCTTAAATAGATTCTGACCTTGCAAGAAGGCTGTGCGTGTCCCTCTGAGCCCACCGCGTTTCCCAGGAGCCCTTACTTCGGGAACAGCAAGGTCCCACTTTGGGCTGTCACTGTTTTATTGGATTTATCTCTAAGCTCTTCAGAGAAAAGAATCGATTCAGCAGTGGATTTTGAAGCCGGTGGCCTGTGTTGTGTGGGGGGTTGAACAAGATCTGTGTGACCGTTCTTCTAGCTTCTAAGCCTTTAGACCTATAGAATGCATTTAAGCACTTGTTTAAATTTGAGCATTTAAATGCTTAATTTCTCTGTGCAGCAGCCACCCGGTGAGGTTGTTTGCTCTGGGGCAGCGTGTGCTACCAGAGAGCATGATGGTGGCTCGTTCATTGAGGAGGCTTCATCGAGGAGCCCCGGCCACACTTCATCACTCTCCCACAACAACGGGGGGTGTGATCCACGGCCTCGTTTCACCAAAACACTTCACAGCCATAAAAATACAAGAAATAATTAGCACAATAAATTTCCAAGTGGCTTGGGGCCGGTGCTCGTCACACGGATCTAAATCCATGTAGTATTTAATTTAGGTATAAGTAATTAGGGGATGAAATAGCATGAAAGCCAGAAAGAAAACTAAGCAAAAGTAGCAGATATGAATATGAGCAGGCTCAGTGGTGCTAAGATAGGATCCTTCTAAAATACTTATTACTTTCTACAGTGATGAAAGAATTAGCTCCTGGCGGCAGGTTTCAGGCATATGACTACATAGGTCAACTCTGAATTATTTTTTTTTTATTGCCTGGTTTCCAGCTCTGTTGACCTCTCCCAGCTTCAGTTAAGGTATCAGTGTAGTTACTTTATAACCAGCAAGGCAAAAATTGTGATAATTATATTCATGTTTCCCAATACATTACTCAAAGACAAGCTTTTAAACTTTGCTTATGTAAAGAGATGTGTAAGACTTGAAGAAAACAAGATGAAAACTTCATGATGATATAAGGCAACTAAAAGTCTGAAATTCATCCTTATAAGCACTAATCATCTTCATTACTTTGCATTTGCCAGCTCTGAGGAGGGTTTCTCTAGGAAAAGCTAGAAAAAATATAATCTTGGCAGTCTTTCCATAGAGATATTAATAGTTATTCTACAAAGCTCTTTTTAAAAAAAACATATGTAAATGGTGAGAATGACTTAAGGGCATATTTATTTCATTTAATTGTAGGTAACTTACAGTGAATAATAACTGCAAAACCAGATTCAGTGTTCCAGAGGGTCTTTGAGGTCCTGAGCCTTCAGTGAGCTCTGGGTGCAAGGACTCGTGTAGCCAAGGGCAGCCCTGAAGGTCAGGATCATGGAGAGGTGAAGGCTTCTGGTGTGGAGAGAGCATTAGCCACAGAGAGCAGTGAATTTATGAATGTCAGTCATTGACTTGTAAAGGGGATCTAGAAAACCCACCAGCACTTTTTTTCTTGCCTTCATCTACCTCAAGAACATTTCTAAGAGAGATGAAGAAGCAAAACCTCCCAGGGGTGCAGTCTTCTGATTCACTGGGGGCAGAAATTACACCAGAGCAACCCCACACGTCCCCTTTCCTCCCCGGGATGTGTTTGCAGCTGATGCACTCATCGCACTGCTCTTACCTGATGGAATAATTAAAAAGAAATACTTTAGCTCGGTTTCCACAAAAACGTATGGGGATTTAGAAGAACACGTTCTTCAGGGTGAGCAGCACCTTGTGAGCTAAAGGAGAGCACCATTTTCTAGGGACGGTGGGTTACTGGCTGCTGTTTGAAAGGTCATTTGTCAGGCTTGGTTATTTTCTCAAAAATAGCTGAGAAAATTCCGAGAGCTTTTGTGAAGGGAATCTGTTAGTATTGGTGGTATTAGTATTTAATGCACTTTCTCAGAAGGCATTCATCAAAACCAGGAAATGTCACTGAATAATTCTATTTATTCTTCCCCTGCTAAATACAATAAAAAAGCTCAGGTATCATTTCTAACTATGGAGGACAGAAAAAACCTAAATTTTAAATTTCCCTTTATTTTTTAACAAAACCATGATTTTGACTAATGCAAAACCAAAGAAACACTCCTATTTAATTTGTCCCACGGCTTGTACTGCGCAACACCTGTAACATAAAGGTTATTTTATAGCCCACAGTACAGTTAAAATTCAATTTTCAAACTCCCTGTTCCTTTAGAGATATTAACTTGCCCTTGTCAGTTTTCCATTAAAGAAATTTCCGTGCCTCAAAATGATTTGTGGTCAACCCGCGTCAGGAAATTGTCATGAGGTACCTGAGGAGACCGTTAATCCATAGCACATGTTTAAATTTTATACCTGAACGCTAGGAACTGGATGTAAGTCACGATTAGCCATATTTCTTTTCTATTTTACTCTGCTGCAGAAAACTGATAAATATAATATTAAATCTGGTGTATTACTGGTATCCCTCTTATGGGACAGAACGTAAATCACGTTTTAATAACTAACAGCCTTTTTAAAGGCATCAGAACCTTAAATAAATCATATGAGACTCTAATTTAAACTAAATCACTGTTTTAGAGTCCTGCCAAGGTTGACCTTAAGCTGAAACATGGATGCCCAGTGGTGGCCGGGTCTGCTACTGCTGCAGACAAAATCATTGCCCACTGGATCATCTAAATCATAGACAGCTGCGTGAATTCATTCTTTTTTTCTGCTATTGGTTGTGTAGATCAAGTGTTGTTTCGCTGTTGGGGAGCTCTATCATGGAGCAGTGAAGGTTAGAAGATGAAATGAAGCTGTGAAAATAACTGTTCTTGATGTACTTGGTTTATTGTTTGCTCTCCAAACCCCCTCGATGTGCCAAGTGAGTAAGAACCCTTGGGGACAGATGTGCAGCCCTTGAAGGGGCTAAACCTGCCAAGTAGCAGGAAAAAAAAAAAAAAACAAAAACCTTAAAGCAAACAAGTTTTAGGGAAGCTAATGGTCTTACTAGGCTGGATAAGCCAAGACAGCTTTGTGCTATGATTAAAAAAAGGAACGTTGGGAATACGTTGCTGCTGAACTCACTCTTTGAGCAGATGGAGTCCTGAGTCCTCTCTCAGTTTCTCTGGATCAGACCAGGCATGAGAGCAGCTCCTCTGAAGATCTGAGGGAGAATGTCCCATTGTGGTGCTCCCAAGGTGCAGGTGGGTTGGTCTAAAAGCAACATGGACTGTGGCTGAAACATTAACGCTGCTCCCAGTGGTGCCAGGAGGTCCCAGACCAGCTCGTGTTGGGGTGGAGATGGCTGTGGGAAGGCTGCTCTGTGGTTCAGTTGACTCCAACATGGGTTTGTCCTTGGCTGTGCTAAACTCGGGCAAAAGATGTTGCTTTCCCTCATTTTTAAGGCAATAGGAGATAAGATTGGAATGTCCAAGTGGAATTAATTCCTCCTGTGACAAAAAACAAGGACAACATTGAGAAGCTCTTTCTATCCCTGGGAATGGGGCTGTGGTGACCACGGAACTCACAGCCATCAGAGCCAGATGGCCCCTCCAAAGAGCTGGTGTGCTCTGAAGGGTTCTTCACAAAGCAGTTATGGGGTTAGTTGTGCCAGGGGATCTCGAGACAGCCTTACAGGACGCTTCTGCTTCCAGCCTAGCAACTGTGATTCTAGAAGTTAGCTAAATCCTCTCCTGTGTGGTCTTCGACTTACCTGGAATGAGACTTTTCCACAAGTGCATTTTGAAAATAAGCCTCTAGGTCACACAAATGCTCTTGAAACTATCCTCTGTATTTAGAGTGATGACATGGATGAAATTTTAATATTGTTTTTTGTTAGTCTTATAATATTTTTAAAATACTGTAACACTTTAAAAATAGCTGAATTCCGAACTATACCGTAGATGAGAGACCTGAACAGTCAGAGTTTTGTTAAATGGTGAGATGCAGCAGTGGAAATCGTGTTGTGAGCTCGGTTCATGAGTAAAGAAGTCACTTACTCTTCCCTTTGCTTATGAGGAGAGAATTGTGTTACTGCGGTACTGAGCCGTATGACTTAGTGATAATATACTCACCTCCTGCATACAGCAGCTTCAAATCCCTTTACAAAGGAAGGAAATGTAATTGCCCTCATTTTATGCCACAAACTCAGTAAAGAAACACAGAAACTCCATAAAGAAATATTGTGCTGCAATAGCATTTAATTATAATAAAATTAATGTTATTATCAACCTTGTATTCATAAACGATCACAGTTGCTGACAAAGATAAGAATATTACTGTGTTTCTGAATAACCACAGAAGCCAGAATTCAGGTTTAAATTTTTGGATACTTTAATTCTCTTTATTCAAATGTATTTCTACATAATTACTTCAGCTGTATTGTCAAAGCTGGTAGATAAGGTTCTCATACAATTTTTACCTGAACCTGGGTTTCTGTGCAGCAAAAGTAGGTCGGTCTCTGCTCCCAAGGAACAGGCCATGGGACAAGAGGAAATGGCCTCAAGTTGTGCCAAGGGAGGTTCAGGTTGGAGATTAGGAAAAATGTTTCCACGGAAAGGGTTATCGAGCCTTGGAATGGGCTGCCCAGGGCAGGAGCTGAGGCACCATCCCTGGAGGTGTTCAAAAGACAGGTAGAGACATGGTTTGGTGATGGTTTTTGTCAGCGTTGGGTTGATGGTTGGACTAGATGATCTTGAAGGTCCCTTCCAACCTGGGTATTTCTCTGATTCTATGATTATTGCAATCCAAATTGGTAGCAGGGCAATGGAAATATCTCTGTTACGTATAATATGAACACCACGGAGGAGGGCAGGTAGGAAATGGCTTCTTCTGTCCTTTAAAATACAACACACGGTGAACTTGGATACTGGGAGTGATTCAGTGTGTGTGTGTGTCAGACTAATTACGAGGGCCTGACAGCCATGTGCACAGCAGTCCCCTTCTGACAGCTAGCCAGAGCACTGATGCTGGTGGCCACACACAAAGAAAGAGCTGGAGAATGGGCCAAGAAAAGCTGCTTTCCCTGGATCTGATCGCTGTATCCAGGCGAGCTTTGTCAGTTACTTCCTATAATTAAAGCATCCCGCTTATTCAGATTTTTCTCCAATGGCTCTAGAACGTTTTCATTTCTTTTAAAAATTAATTAGTCTTTTCCAACATCGATTTTGTGATTAATTTTTAATAGATATCCTATAAAATATATCCAGGCGTGAACTTTCAAGGCTTATGAATTGCTGGGCCAGAATTGGCAGCGCTGAAATGCAGGTCTTTCATTTGGCCACAAAATCTGTATATCTTAGTTGTCACCAGCTTAAAGAGATGATTTAAAAGCAGCCAATTGGCCTTTAAATGCCTTCAGAGATCCCACATAATTACACTGATGCCAAGCTCTACCCACAGGCAATCTGCAAAATTTCCTGGTGCTCATAAATTGCCTTCATCTAGACTAAAAAAGAAACTATTATCCTTATTAATGTATCTGATTTTAAAATGACCTGGATCTCGCGATAAATCAATTTTAACTTCCCTTCTTTGTTAATCTCTAAAATAATAAAATTTACGCAATATTTAAGATGTTAAATTAAAAGCAATTATCCATTAAGGTAATTTATTAACTCAAGTAGGAGTGGAAGTCAACATTACGTTATAGGTGCCTTTTTATCAGTTGAGAAGGACTCCTTAAGGCGATGAGGAGGGCAGTAAAGACGTATCATGCCAAGTGGTTTCATTAGCTCTGTACAGAACAGATGGGCTGTTCTATTACAGGAATATCCGAGCAGAGTGCTTTGAAACCCCTTGTAAGAGCACGTAGTCTGAATTTCCTACTTCTTGTTTTGTGTGATGCCATCCTACTCGCCTGCTCTGTCAGATGCATCAGTCAGATGCTGTCACACTCACTGCTGTGTTAGTGCTCCCCTCCCTTAACCCCAGCCAAAATGAGCAACGGCCGCCCCTCATCGTAAGGAGAATTTAAAGGAGGTGGGTCTGTGGCTGATTAGTGAAGAGTGGAGCTCGATCCTCATCCCCAAAGCTTGCAGCACTGAAAAAAAGGGAAAAAAAAAAAAAAGCAGTTTTTTGACAGAGCACATGGGAAGTGCAGAAAAGGCTTGTGCAGTAGTATAGATACAGAAGCATCAACATATGTGCGGTTGCAAACACAAAGTATTTAATATCAGTATTTGATTCCATTTAATACCATGGAAGGGAAGGCTCTCTAATTTGGAGAACTGAATTAAAACTGCAGATATTTACATCTCATCCTATGTTAAAATAAGGTGAACACCTGTTATACGTGGTTAACTCAGGAGCCAGAAGAATCCCGGTTTCCTGGGTTTATGATGTTACTCTTACCCTGAAAACGCCAGTGTTGACTCACCTGTGAAATCAGAGGTGTCTTCTCAACCCCTTCTGAGGTTTCACATAGTCCTCCGTTTGTGAATAAGCAGAAGCTTGTGGCTGCTATATCCTGGTTTCAGCTGGGATAGAGGGAATTTTCTCTCTAGTGCCTGCCGTGTTTTGGATTTACTATGAGAAGAGCGTGGATAACACGTACTGGTTTAGCTGTTGCTGAGTGATGTTCATATTAAGTCAAGAACTTTTCCAGCTTCCCCTAGAAGCTGAGGGGGACCACAGGTATGCCAAGCTGGCCAAAGGGATATTCCCCATCACAGATGTCACAGCTAAATCACACAGCTAACAAAAAAATGAAGAATGCAACCTGCTCCGCAGTGCTTTTTTTTAAAAAAAAAAGGCTAATTACCAGTGGAGCCATTTAGAAGAACTGAATCATAAACAAGTTTTTAAAAGCTATAACTGTGCTATTATTTTAAGCTGATAAGAACAGGAAGGAAAAATGCTAAAGAACAGGAGCAACTTCATGCGGGAATCAAAGAGGTCCCACAAATAGGAGTTGAAGAGCCACCACTTATTTATAATGACTTGGTGTGTGGATATAATATGCTCTATAAATAAGAGAACAGGATGGGAAAATAGTCACTATATGTTTGTTCAAGTTCATGAAAGGAATGATGCAACTATTATACTCTTTCATAAATCTAAATCAGGATAAGATTTTTTTTAGCACTTCAATATTTTTAAAAATTCTCTCATAATAAATTTTAAAAGTTCTCTTGTATCCAGTTTCTCACTGTGGGATTTATTTAGTCAATGTATATTTATAAATAAGATTAAAAGACCTGAGAATTACATACCCAAGATGATACTCAGTAACTCATGCTTTATGTGGGGTTTATTGGCATTTTTTTTTTTCCAAGAGCTGGACTCCCCGTGCATGTCAGGGTTCAAGCAGGCAGGCACTGAGATTGCGTGGTGTGTTCCAGATGGTTCTCAGGAGCTGGAGATCCCCAGGCAGTTGAAGGGTTTGTGCCCTGGAAAAAGCCAAGGCTGCTCCTTGCATTTAAACAACTCTTCAGTGAGAAATCATAGAATCATATGGGGTTGGAAGGGACCTCTGGAGATCATTTAGTCCAACCTACCACTCTTAAACACGTTCAGGATGGTGATACCACATCCCCTCCTGAATTGAGTTGGTCTCATGACTTTCTGTTATAAAATACTGAATCTGGAATTCAAAACAGGCTAAACTGTCTCCTTCTGACTGACTTTGGCATCATGGGATTCCTATTTTCTGGTTTTATGGATGCCACACGTGTAGGCTGCCAGGTCCAGGTGCCACAACAAAGCCCTGCTGTTCCCCAGGACGGGCTGGGGGCTCCGCGGACCCGAGGGGGGAGTTGGGAAACTGAGAGAACTTCAAAGAGTTTGGGCAAATTTGCAGCGCAGACAGAAATCATAGAAAACAGAGGGGAATTATGTGATTTAGGATTGTTTTGAAAGGTTTGGATGTTGGAGATGTGTGATATTGTTATAGGTTAGCGTTTCTGCAGTTGTCTCCCACGCGGAATGATTGCTTGAGCCTCTTCCTCATTGAGCCTATTTAGGAAATTGAGCCTATTTAAGCTCAGCTTAAAATAACATTTTTGCGAATTTCTTACATAAATTTATGGTTTCCTCTTCTGCTCCTGCCCACGAGAACATCTGATTACCGGTGATCGCTGCGATCTCTGTGGGAATGAAATCCCAAGGAGCGTTGTGCTCCGACTGAGCCCATCCGCTTGATTGCCGCCTCTGACTCCCGATGGCAAATGAGCTTGTGACAATACAGCCCTACAAAAGGGACGAGAAAAATGTCCACCGGCCCCTCCCGAGGGCTGCAGGGCTGGCACGAATACTCAGGATGGCTGATGGAATGGGAAAAATCACACCTCCTCTTTGAGCTCCGAGCTGTCGCGCTTTCCGCTGGGCAGAGCTCCCATCGGCACGGATTCTTTGTGAGAGCCTCCCCTATCTCAAAGGCAGCTTAATCCCATTTATTTACTTAATAATTTAGAAAGGGGAGTTCTGAACGTTGGGGAAAACGGGAAGGTGGGCCTTTGCTTGGCAGTTTGATATATTGGAAGGGACGTTGCGTTTCGTGGGGCGCTGACCGGTGGGAGCCTGCGAGTGACATTTAGTGCTGCTGAGCATTTAGTGGCATTTAGTGCTGCGAGTGGCTGTAGTGCTGTTGGTGGCATTTAGTGCTGCTCTGAGAGTGAAACTTATCTAGGGTGGTGCTTTGATTCACCAACAGCAATTCCAGCCACATCTTGTCCAACTCTCCCTCCCTTTTTCCCTTCCCAAATGAAATTGCCTTCAAGTCATTAACATTTTTACTTGACTTTTTTTTTTTTTTTTAAATGTTTTAAGTGGCTAGTGTGGCTTCAGCCACTGCAAATCTCTCCCTGTGCCCTTAATGCCCACTGACAGAACTGGGCTCCTCTCAAAATAATACGGCAGCAGCCTCTCCCTTCTTGCCTCCTTATTGCAAAATCCATTCATGTGGCATTTGGAGAACTTAGATGTAGGAAAGAGAAATCCAATTCTGAAACAAATGAGAGAATTAAGCTCCCTTCTCCCCGCCTGTGAGCAGCCCGTGCTAATGCCTGGGGACACTCCATGGCCAGGGTGGGAGCATCTCCCTGCTCCCCTCCCACCTCCTCTCGCCTCTAGAAAATGGTCCTCCATGGGCTGAGACATCAGGTCAGAGCGTTACAGACCAGCAGTGAAGGGAGATGGAGAGGAGAGTCCATGGGTCCAGTTCCTTCTCCAAGTGCTTCTTTTAGAAATTAAATTAAACATTGCTGGAACAGAAAGCACAGATTATCACTCTCAGAGTGCCCGGCTTCAGAGCCACGCTCCTGCTGGCCATTGACTTCTGGTTCCACACAGAGGTGGAACAAAGCACATCTACATTTCCTTAACTGGAAACCAGTTAAATAGATAAGGTGAAAAAATTAACCCCCTGTTTCCATACTGCATGTTGTTTTGTGTTAAGGCAATTTAAATTTCTCTGAAGAGCAGTCGTGATGCTTGTCTTCTATGGAGAAGCTGGAAATACCCTTATGATAAATTACAGCATGGGTGAAGAAGGGTGCTTCTGATATCTGAACATCTTTATTATTATTTTTTTTCTTATTACTTGGTTTTGTAATTTTGAAGAGAAGGATGTTATTTTATTGCACATTCCTTCGGTTATTTCTGACAGCATTTATTTTGAAAGTAAGTTATCTTCAATGTCAGCTTCTTAGATACCACAGATCAGGATATAGATAAAAAGCTGCTTTAATTGTCTCGCGTGGGAATTTGTGCCTTTTGAGGCCGATACTCACTCACAGCCACTGCTCCCCTTCTGCTGTGCAGGCAAGAAGCTTTTAAAGGCATTTTGAGTTGCTGCAATTTTAGGTTAGAGTTGGAGAATTTGCTGGACCTTCTCCACTAAAGAACTTTTACTGTTTAATGCTGATAGAACAAGTGGTGTTCACTTGGTTCACTTGGTGCTGCTGCTTCCTTGGCAATATCTAACTGACTCAGTTAAATAGGAAACACCAAAGGGGGTTGGTTTACGGTAGCTGCACGGCAAATAAAAGAAAAAGTAAGGCAATCTATGTGTCAGGCTCAGCAGGCGATGCAGAGATTGTTCTGATCCTGCTGTATCCTAAATAGAGCTTGAAATAAAAGAACGATGATGGAGCAAATCCTCTGCCTGAAACCAATGGTATTAGGTAAGAACATTCCTTTAAAATTAAAGAAATTACAATTTTATCAGCGGGAGTCTGTGGTGTATGTTTAGTGCAACTTTGCATTACAGAGGGTCAAATTATTGAGTTAATTGAAGCCTCCAACTACAAACCTGGTGCCACAGTGTTTGAACAAGACACCGCCGGGCCAGCTGGTGGGAAATACCTGCTCAGACACAGGGTCCTGCTCTGACTTTTCTCAGTTTAATTCACTGCAAAACCAGGAAAGTTGATTTTCCTCTTTGAATCCTTGGATAAAAGTGTGCAATTAATTGTTACCGGTGAGTTCTGACACACGGGAGGACAGAGGGACTGGGAAACCATTAATTCAGCTCATTAAATACAGCTCCTAATACCATGGGTTAATAAATCAGTTAATGTTTGAAGTACAAAACACTTATAATCCTTTCTCCTTTGGGTTACACAACAAATCAATTATAAACCAGTGTTTTCTTCAAATTCATTAAATTTCAGTTCCCATTCTGAAACAGTTTGACATATAAATTAAATTAAATTTAATCTGTAGCTCAGAACTGTTAATCTGTAATTAGAAATGCCATTCACCTGTTACAGGAGAGTCCTAGGAGACAGAAGGATGCATTGATGAGAAACGTCAATATTTTACACCCTTGCAAAACCACATGGAAAAATATTGTGAAGAAATGACCTTTTAAGGCATAGTTAATTTTCTGACTGGAATATATGCATCCATGTAGGATGAAATTATAGGAGGAAAGGCATTTATTATCATCTGTTGGCATGCTCCGAGATGCAGAGTAATGTGTGTAGCAACAAATAGCTGCTGATTATCTCAGCGTGATTTTGAATAAATTCATTTTCTCATTTTTTAAGGGAATAATCCATAGTGGATCAAGATATCCATAATGGATCAAAACTTTAGTATCCAGTGGGTGCTTTCTCTGAGGAGCTACTGGATGTACAGCATTAAAGCCTTTGAAAAGTCCATATGAGCTAATAGTTCAAGCAGCAAGATGAGCATAGAATTAAAGGCTTTAGATAAATGAACTAAATATACGTACTGGTTGATTTCAGTTTCCATCTTGCAGAAGTTCACTATCTATATGCAAATTGCCAGTAGCACTGGGGATTTTTCTTATTTACAATAACTCCAAAATGCATCACAGCAAAGGAATTGCTACTGTTGCTATTAGAAACATGTCTTCAAATGCACAGAAATGAGAAGTTGCAAATGAGGGTTTGAGTCACTCTCTGGTAAGCTGTATTAATGAATATAATCATTCACTGTAAAATAACACTTTTATCCCTGTGCTCGCTGCACAGCGGCTCTGTGAACTTCATAATTTTCATTACATCTTGGTCGATCCTCAGAGAGAACAGTATATGTTTTCTTTTAGTTAATTAAAGCTGGTAATATAATATCCATGACTTCATCCCCATGTTTGTGCCAGCATACTTTGAAAATCAATGTATGAAATCCAACAACATGGGGCTTAACCCTTTGGGTGCCTGATGCCCAAGATGAGATGCCGTGGCCAATGTGTAGAGGCTGCTCCTGTGGTGTCTGAGGAGGGGCCAGGAGCCTCAGAGGGGGGTCTGAGAGCAATAAAGCTTATTTTATCCAACCAGTAAAGTCCTCTTTGATACTTCAAACAACTTTCTGGAGCTGAGATATGCCTACTGTTTTGGGGGTCCATTCCTAGGTCTTTTCTCTCAAAATTGACAGCAGAGCTCTCAATTTTGAGAGGGCAATTATATTGTGGCAATTGAGAGAAAAAAAAATTAGTGGTGTTTATAACATTCACCTACAGACAGTGACCCTCAACCTCAGAGAGCTGATCTCGGCCGTATCTCGATAAAGCACCAAATTCCCAAGATCTTCTGACTTGGTGGTGGAATGGGTTCCCTTCCTGCTATTAAAGTAATGTTCTTTTCTGGGAAAACCGTGTGAGATCTGTGGGACAAATGGAATCTCTAGTGGCTTGGTGCTGTAGGATGGGGTGATGAGGCTCATCTGGGAAACAGTAATTGTGAGTCCCTATTTCTGGTTCCAGAATTTTTGTCCTCAACTTTGTACTTTTACAATACCTCCAGTGGATAAAAACTCCTGAAATGTAAATTAACACCTGAAGTACCAGGCTATGGAGTCATGTACCCCTCCAGCTCCATTTTGGTCCAATTGCTTTCTGCAAAGGGCCTTCACCAGAAGGGACAGGCAACGTTCCCGTCATCCTGAGTAGCCTGGAGTGCTTTGGGAGTAAGGAGGGTTCGATGGGAGCCTTGATGCCAGATTTTCCATGTGCCCAGTAAGTGATGTTGTTGACCATGTTATGAGAAACATAGATACTACCACTGTCCCAACCACCTCTGAAAGGAGGTGATGGGATCTGTGACATGTCAAGGTCTGGTGGGTGCCCAGCCCAGGTTCTCAGTCTGTGCTCATGGGATTGGAGACTTGGGCAGAAGGTCTCCTGTTGGTCTGGGCTGGCTCTGGTTCCTCTGGCCCAGGAGAAGACCTCTGTGCAGGAGCTTTCAGTCCAACAGAGGAGAGACTCTTTAGAGACATCTTTGCTGCGGTGGTAGCGAATTGGGGTTTTTTTTTGATCACAATTCTAGAAATATTTCATTCGATCCCACAAAGCTTCTCCCTTAGGGTAAGTTTTTATTAGATACACCCTGTTCTCGTACAAAATTTACTATTTGTCGGGCACATGCAGGGTGAAACTAGAGCTTGGTTTCACTTTGTTATTACACTCAAATTTGAAAGCAAGCTCTTCCAGTGTGGGAGGTCTTGGTGATCTGAAACTCCAGATCCAGTGTTTTTCAGCTTTTCCAGTGTTTTCCTCCTTGTTTCCCTCTTGCCCGAGCTGCCCCTTTCCAGAAACCGATCAATCTCCGCATCTTAATCTTCATAACGTCTCAGGCAAGATATAAGCTTGTGGTTGTGCATTTTTCTCCAATGATTCATCTATAAATGATGATAATGAATAAAATGATTTTATTTAGCTAATTGCCACCCAGTTGCAAGTTGTTATTAAATTTTAATTTCCTCCCAGTAATTGCTCCTCAGAAATCATATTTCACTCAGTCCCTAAATCTGCCGCACCCTTCGCAGTGCTACTGTACCTGTGACACTGTAATTGCAAGAGCAAAAATCAAATCAGCGTTCGGCTGACAGGATAAGAGCAGCAAATGTCAAACTAATGAATATAGAGTGGGCATATGCAAATGGCTGGGGAGAGCAGAGAGGTTCTTGGCGTTTCTCATCCCAACCTGAGCGTCCCCGTGCAGGGTTGTCCATGGCAGGTATGCGGTTGCTCGAAACAACTTGGGTGGTTACACATAAAACTGATATTTTTTGAGAGCAGTTTCAAGATACTCTGTCCTATAAAAGTGGCTTTTGTGATATGCTGAAGAAAATAATCAAATGATCCGATGTGGGGGTCTCATTTATTGGTTTATCTTGCTTCAGCTGGAAATCATCTCTGCTTCTTTGGGTAAATACCCAACTTAGATGTGTGGTATTTTTAACAAAAGAATTTAGGTAAGTTCTCAGCTATAGCAGAAGATGGTGGCTAAAGAAATAAGATTGATACAACAGAGGGAAAAAAAAGGAAACACTTGCATAAGCAAAATGTATTCTAAAATATCTGAATATTGTTTTCTGTGGATGTCCCAGCATGGAAGCCCCCTGAGCATTGAAGAGGTCACCAGAGGCAGAACATGGAAGTGGTCTGGAGACCTGGTGGATCTAAAGCAGGTTTGGGTGGAGAGGTGGTGGGTCAGTATTTCCCAGCCTGTGGCTGTCAGTAAAAACTCTGGAAGTGACCTGCGAATGATGGGAAAAATGTTTGAAGGAAAAGAATGAAAGTATGTAGTAGTCATTTGTGAGATCCCTGCAAGGAAATAGATAAAATAGGTGTGAATGAAAGTGTGACACAAACATTTACGGTTATTTGTTTATAAATGCAAATAACTTTGACAGCACTAGCCAAGGTCTTTGGGTTTTTTTAAAAAAACAAAGCTAATGTTAGAGGATTTCCTAGACAGTATGTTAGATGACTTATTTAGATAAAACTAGAAGCAAATCCAAATCCATATTTGGATGTTAGGAAACCTTTCTTCACCGAAAGGGTTATCAAGCACTGGAATGGGCTGCCCAGGGAAGGGGTTGAGGCACCAGCCCTGGAGGTGTTCAAAAGACCAAGAGGTTGACTCAGGAATATGGTTTAGTGATTTTTATTTCTTATTTATGTTTTTGTCAGAGTTAGGTTGATGGTTGGACTAGAATATCTTTAAGGTTCCTTCCAGCCTAGACAATTCTATGATTCTATGATTATGTTATTCAATGATTTGGACAAAATATTCTTTTCTGATCTGGGCAATCTTCTTCTGGACTGAAAATTTTTGAGTGTTTGCCCTTCCCTTAAAAGGTCTGAGTAGAAGTGAGCTTTTGCTTAGGAGTGGCCAGTCCCCAGCTGGTGAGCAGGGCACGAGCCAGTGTTCCTTGTGCCCAACACACCAACCCCCCCGTCCCCAGGAGAGCTGATAACATCTCCCATCTCTGGTTCTTTCAGTTCAGCACTACCCAACAAGTGTAGGTACCTTTCTTTAACGTCAATTTTGATACAGTAAAGATTTTAAATGAGTCAAGCAAAAAAAAAAAAAAAATCAGACATTTTCTGTAGATGAGAATGTCTTCCATTAATCTAAATTAAAATCACTTAAACAAATGGGTTCTCTATTTTCTGTAGCATTAGTTCAAAGAAGGCACGTGACACAGGGATTAGTATTCAGTAGACTTCTTATTTTATTGTATAAAAGTAATTACCTTTTAAATACTATCCAAATTAACATTTTAATATCCCTCTGGGCTTATACATTTTAAAAGCATAACATAACTCAGTGCCTAATACAGAAGAACCCCGTTTCCTTTTCTCCTCCATTAGTCTGCTGTATGAATTTGAATCGCGTGCGATGCAAGTGGCAACAATTCTTTTTTTTTCTTTTTTTTTTCTCCCCCAGATGACTCATATCGGGACCACAGACAATCAGCACTTCCAGCATAGGCCACTTACAGTTTGAAGAGCTTAATTTCCTTGTATTTGTATTTCTTCGTAAGCTCTTTGTGGGAAACAGTCTCTGGTGTTAACCATCTTTATATTTTACTAGATCTCGGGGGAAAATACGTGACTTAAAATACAGAGAGCTCCAGCTCAATCCTCTGGTGGCTTTTGCATATTGAGAGTCCCAGGTGACTGAAATAATATATAAAACTCATTTTTATCTATCAAAATTATCAAGAATATGTGACTTTTCATGTTATACATGGATTATTTTTTTCCTTACTCTCACACAACCTTTCCAGCAGTGCATTTTGTGACAAGAAGAACAATTTTCTTCTTTGATCATTGTGTCTATTTGTTGCTCAGGTCTGAAGCAAATTTACCACTTTGTCACAGGAATAAAACTAGCTAATTTAGCAAGAACTTTCAACTAGAATTGAGGGGGCAGCTAGGAAAAGGCTTCAAGTTTGTAAAGTGCAGATCAACCCGGAGAAAAATCCGATGAGGAGGGAAGTACAGGAGGTGTTTCGGGAGTGTGTAGGGGGTTGATCCGCTAAATATCTGACTGTTTGGTGACCCCAAGAAGACCCGTGGAGAACGAGACAGGCTGGGGCTCAAACTGAAGGATCAAGGGGTTTGCAAAACTTTTGGGAAGCTCATTTCATTTATTAAAATTCAAGGCCAGGCTGGATGGGGCTTGGAGGAACCTGGTGTGGTGGGAGGTGTCCCTGCCCAGGGCAGGGGGTGGCACTGGGGGGGCTTTGGGCTTTGCAACCCAAACCATTCTGTCGTTCTATGATTCCATGACAAATGCTGTGATGGCTACCCTGAGGCAGCCCAGTGGCAGTGCCAGCTGTCACAGCCCAGAAGAGGTTTGGTGACCAAGCTAGAGAGGCATCTCCTACAGATCCAGGCTGAGTCTGAGCCTTGTTCTTGGCATCATTGGCTCTGTCAGCCCCCTGTCTGCAGCCTGGGGAGGGGGTGATCTCAGCAGACAGTAGGTCTGTGCCCTGATTTTGTACCACAGGTAACAGAAAGTATGGAGAGCTGGACTCCTT
This sequence comes from Gallinago stenura, assembly GCA_027564225.1. NCBI lineage: Eukaryota > Metazoa > Chordata > Aves > Charadriiformes > Scolopacidae > Gallinago > Gallinago stenura. The sequence continues at coordinate 21,062,303 of JAOQGM010000002.1, forward strand.
GACTTCTTTTCATCAGCCCTACTCTTTTTTCCCTAACCCTCTAAAATATCGTATGCATTATTTGCCAGTCCTGGACCCGTACTTGGCCTGGAGCGACTCTTCTGGCTACTGGGTGGGTTTGTGCCTTGGGTTTGAGTGAGGTGACAGGGCTGACAGTGCCAGCAGGGTGAGAACCAGCTCCATCTCACACCATGGGTGCCGGGGTTCTGTGGTTCCCCGTGGTGTCTGCTCCTCGGAGAAGTACCCGACGGAAAGCTCTCCATGAAAACATCGGGCAGGGAGGCAGCTTCACAGGCCCCTGATGCTGCCACTTATTCTAAAACATCCTCATAATTTCTGCAAGGTTCTGGGAGTTTAATAGGTACTAAGAGAAATGAAATGTTTATTTGGTAATAATATACCCATCGCCCCCTTCTCATGAGGCAGCACCGTTCCGAAATGTGGGGGGTGGGAGTGTGTGTCACCTGTGTGTGTACATACCTCCATCTAGAATTGTCCATCCCTAACATCCCTAAAAGCTCTTTCTTAACTCCTTTACCCTCCATAATATTTCTCCTAAAACATAAACTTTCACTTAACCTTGAAATAACAGCATTAAAAAAATACATGAATTTTGACAGAGTTATCACTGGTAGGGTTTTTTTTTTTTTTACTTGGGACTTTTTTAATCATTTAAATTATTCATATAACGTATAATTTTTTCATTTCTTCTGAAGTTAAGGTTTTGACACAAGGAAAGTGGCAGTTTAATCTATCTAAGGGAAATTGTGTCATTGCCTTTGTGAAATGGACGTGCAAGTGAGACGATAAAGCTTAGCAATGAGTTTCAGAGTACGATGACTGCCCTTTATTTTAAGGTTTGGAGCTTTTTTAAATAAAGAAACAGACTGAGGGGTTTTTTTTACTGTCATATTAGTCATCTTCCTTTCTCACTAGGTCCGTTTATAATATTATTTGCCAGTGTAATTTTGACTTCAGCCAGGTTTCTCTGAGCACGTTCTCGTGTAGTTCAGTCAGAGCTGGTCCATTGGCCGTTGACGGGAACTGCCCCGTTTCACCTTAAACACTGATGTCCAACCAGGCAACAAGCATTGCTGTGTCACTGCCTTTGGGGGGGAATAAAGCCAATTATAGGACTCGTTTTATTTCAAAGGCAGAGTTCACAGTGATTAGTTTTATCAGGGAAGTACTGGAAAGAGTCTTGCTGACCTCGTACGATGAAAATGTGCAATTCCGGTGCTTTCTGGTGTAACTCCAGGGAATCGGAGCCAAAAGGGCCTGGGCAGGGGGTGATCTACCAGCAGAAATTTGGTTAAACATCAAGCAGGAGACTGGGTTATCACAAATCATACAGCTGTGGAAACAAGGCAAGTGCTCCTCGAGATGCACCTTTAAAGAAGACAGCCTCTAGGAACGGTATGTCCCTCTGCATTGGGAAACCACAGAGGTTAGAAACCCACAGGGAACATTAATATAAGAAGCTAAAAAAAAAAATATTAAAAATGTTCAAAGGTGTGCTTAAGGAACGATGCCTTGAATCAATTTTTCCTGGGATAAATGGTCATCAACACTTGCCAATTTAATTTTTGTCAAGTCAAAGGGGTTTGTTTTAATTATAATCAAATATTGGTAGAAATGATACCTCTTAAGCACATTTTAAAAAACCCCTAAAAATAAAAAAAAACAGTTGTAATTCTCAGTGTAGTCTGGCCAGCCAGTCAGACAAAAAGCAAAGTGCTGTGGAAATTCTCCAGCCTTTTATAGTTATTTGAATCAAAATGAGAGAAAATTGTTTGTTATAAATTGGCAGGTCACGAAAACTACATTAAAACAATGTGATTGGATTTGTAAATTAACTGTGGTGTAACGTGTGTGTGTTCTAATTCTGTCCCTTAACTTTTTTCCAGTGTAACTGAAGGCAGCAGCTTTTTTTTGAGTGGTTTTGGGGAGAGCAAGCCCCGTGTGTGTAACAGGTATCCAGCCATTTACTTAGTACAAAATGAGACTTTTACAAAAATCGGGCTTTTACCGTTGCCTTTCTCCGCCCCGCTCCGGGTGTGCAGCATCCCTCTAACACAAGCATCCACACAGTCACCATTTGCCTGAAAACCTCTTTTTCTAGTCCAACAAAACGGGTTGGGAGTCACTGGGGGTCCCTGGAGGTTAATGCCAGTGTTTGGATGCAGGGGGTTGGTAAATGGAAGCGAACGCTCTTCCGCATGGTTTGACGTGGTGGGAATCCGGACACTGCTTTATCCTTGATGTTGAGTTTTTTAAATTTTTTTTCCTCACCCTGTGTGCCAAACTCTTATTGCTGAAACGATTTGGCTTCCTCGGGCAGAAAACTATTTCCATTTGTATATAGCAGCACTTCTCTCCATAACAAATAAGCTGTGGTTCCTTCCGATGGAAATGTATTTAATGCAATGCATTGAGCTCATTGAGTATTTTTAGCACATTCCCATCAAAAGAAGATGAAATACATTCCATAAATCTATCCAGTTCTTCAGAAGCCAACTCTTCATTTTTCTTCTCCCAGTTCTGGCTCGGCTTTTTCTGGCTGCTTTGATGCACATTTGGTCATGACTCTTTTTCCCTGGAGAAATCAGAACTTCTCCTGTTTGGTTTTTTTTTTTAAAAAAAAAAAAAGAAAAAAGTGGATGAATTAGATGAGAAATGTCCTGGACGAACTAGAAGTCCTGATCCAGGCACCTCTGAAATAAATGGAAACGTTTCTCAGGAGGCAATTAGATGATGGCTAACGAGGGAACTCTCAGAGGGCCCGTAGGGGGGAAGGCAGGGGAAATGGAGGGCTCTGGTGCTTTTCAAGTGCCCTGTCCTCATCCCGGTTTTGGGGAACTGAGGAACTCCCCACAAGTTTTACACAATTTGGTGGCAGAAACCCAAAACGGCTCCAGAAAAGGCAGCTGGATTTACTGAGAGCCCCAGGTCTGGCCCAGGCAGCAGGAGCCTACACCAGGGTCACTGCTCGTGGAGACCTCACCCGTGGGGGGGGCAGAAAGGAGCCAGAGCAATAATGAAGGCTTCTCCTCAACTTGATGGAGTCATCTATAGACAAATGATTACCACAAAGCCTTTGCGTGGGATACACATCTCAGCCTCAATGACGCTGTGTTTATCCCACCCATAACACCATCCCCTAATTATCATCGGGGCAAATTCCTGCCTCTTTTTCTCAAGTTTGGTGATGGGAAGAAGCATCCCTCTGCCGTGCCCAGGCTAAAAAGTGGTAATAGAAGCATCCGTGGGATTCCAGGAGAGGTTCCCGGGACATCCCAGCTCAGTTCTGGACACCTTTAGATGCACCATTTGGCTCGTTAGAGGCTCCCTAATGAAATGATGGAATTACTCACACCAGTGCACGCAGCAACCTGCTCCAGTGTGAGTCCCCAGTAATTACATACACAAGGTAAACTCTGAAATTGACGGTAAAGCAGCTCTTAGTTTGGAAACACACACCATTAAGGAATTAATTTCTGTATTTCTATGAAGCAGCTGCAATATTTCGACATTGTGCTGTCTAAGGGCTGAGATTACAAAAAAATCATTGTTTTTCGTGCTTGGGTGGGGAGGGATTGCTTCTGCAACCACTGCTGGGCACAAATCTTCACTGCACTTGCCTAATTTAATTTTTTCCTGGCAACTGTCTTCAGGCTGGTAGATTTGACTGAAGAATCTTTGCTGGTTTGCCCCAGACCTGCTGAAATCCTGCTTAGATTAGCCAAAGAGGCAAAGTTTTCTGCTTTAACACCCAGATTCTCAGCCGGGCTGGACCCAGCACACTACAGCAGCTTGCTTTCTCTTCTCTCACAGAAAGTAAAAATAAGCCTACTGTAAACATCATTTTCTGGAACTAGCAAGACCAGACAACTACTGAATTAATGAAATATTGTTGCTTTTGACTAAGTAGATAGAAAACGAAAAGGAAAATATTTATTCAGTCTGGTATGTCGGTCTGTAAAAGTGCATTGGTCTCTTCTGGAAGCTTTGATGCATCTGTGGGCATTACTTTTGCTGAAATAATTTGAGCGGTTCTGCGTGAAAGATCACAAATGACAGAAATAATAATTTGAATCTGTGAAGTCACAAAGCTACAAATCATCACAACATTATCCCTTGCAGTAACCATAGATTAATATATTTCAGAAAATCACAGTATCTCAGTGGGGTTTTGTTCTTTGTTCCTTTTTGCTTGCAACGGAGAAAAATTAAGCTGGGGATGATGGGCACCTTCCAGTTTGCAGGGAGTAGAAGCTGTTCTGCCCCGTTCTGTTGTTCTGCTCCAAAATTGGAGCTATTGCCTGTGGGAAGGGGTCTGGCACCACAGCTGGGGGGGGCTGGGGGCCGTGGGGAAGGACAGGCCCCTTTGTCCAAGCGCTTGGGCAGCGTGAACAGAAAATACTATCAATTCACTTCAAACTCGGGCTCAGGAACCCGCTCTTCAGTGGCAATCACTGCTTAAGAGATTAAAATCAATAAAGAGGGATGTAAGTTTGTATTTCTTGAAGGTTGCAAGGATTGCTCTTTCAATGCGGCGTTTCTTAGGCTACTTTATTTATTTACTTGAGCCCTCCTCTTAAAAAAAATAACCCCAATCCTGACCATCCCTCCCTCCTCCCGCTCTGAAATGGGGGTGTCTGCTGTTCCCAGACATTAACAATTCCAGTAACTATTCCCCGAGTCTCTGAATTTTCCCTCTCCCTGCCTCGTGCTGAGAAACACTGTCTTAAAAGACAAGAACTGACTCTTGAGCAAATTGCAGGGGATTTAATGACACACTGATCTTGTGCCTTTGCTGAGAACATTATACTTTGAATAGTTTTTCCTGAAGGATAAGAAAAATACTACGGAAAGCAAAGTTTATAGCTAGAGGAAGGCACCGGGACAAATGGCATTGGGTGGAAACACCTTCCAGCTCTGTCCCTGCAGCATCTGGGGCAGCGATCCCAAAATTTACCCCAAGGATGTTCTTCTAACGATGCTGGGCTGATCCCAGGGTCTGGAGCAGAGGAAACCCATTTTCCGGACATAAAGCTGGGATGGGGGAGAGAGTGGACTCTGCCTGCATTATTTATGGTATTAATTTGATAAATAATTCCCTTCTCCGTGTCTCATCGTAGTAGATTTATTTCTCACTGCTTGACGTGCCTTTCTGCAGGTGGTGCTGGGCTCCTAAATCATCTGACCAGAGCATGGGAAACCTGCTTTTCTCTTTGTGAAACCAAAGGGTGAAGCAATAGACATATAATAATGAGATATTATCATAAATTAATGTCCTTTGCTACTCTGCTATTTCTATTATTACCTGGTAAGGCTCTTGTTAAACGGAGGAGCTTGGTAATTGCTGATGCTGATAAAGCCATTGAGGGGCTGGAGCAGGTCCAGAGAAGGTCCAGTTGAGGCCCTATCCCTGGAGGGGTTCAAAAGACAGGTTGACATGGTGCTGGGGGACGTGGTTTAACAATGTTGGAGTTTTTTTATTTTGTCAGAGTTAGGTTGATGGTTGGACTAGATGATCTTGAAGGTCCCTTCCAACGTAGGATTGGAATGATTCTATAATAAGGGAAAGGGCATCTCTGAAACCCCACTGTCACCATCCTCCTCCTGGGACTGCAGGTCATGGATTCAGACTGTGTGCACCGTTTGCTAAGATTGGATTATATTTCATTGCTTTTGCATCTCAACAGATCTTACCTACGTTCAAAATTCACTTTGTGCTTCTATTAAAAAAAAAACTTTAAAAAATAAAGATAGAGTTTTGCTAAATCTAGAGCAGCGCTGACCTGCAGAGATGAGCTCCCCTTTAAGCCAGGACACCCTTCTGAGCTTCCTAACTTCTTCACTTTTCCCCCCAAATACAGCTCCATCTAACAATAGCTCCTATTCCCACCGGGCTGTGTTTTATGGCTGTATGAAAAAATTTGGTTTTCTTCTTTTGCTCTTCTTTTCTTTCCAAAACACCCCCAGGGGCAGAAGGTGGCTGTTTTTCTCCAAAAGCCTCAGGGCTTGATGCTCAGCCCCTCTTAACTCTGGTGCTCTCTGGGCTCTCACTACCTGAAGCAGTTGGCTGGAGAGAGGTGGAGTCCCACGGGATGCTTTCCCTCAGGAAAGAGATTGTTTTTAGTTAAGAGCTGGGCAAATGTCAATTTCTGACTCATAAGACATATATTTCATTTAAATAAAAAAAATTAAAAAATCCTTATTTGGAGGAAACAGAACTCCTCAGGCTTCCCTGCAGAATCCAAATGGCTGAAAGCTTTCCACACAGAACTCCGAAATCCACGTCAGAGTTTTGTAATCCCACTTGGAATCTCCACAGACACTTTTACTTGCACATTCTTCTGTGTATACTCTCCCAGGAAAAAGAGCTTGTGGATATTCTGGGCCAAAAGCTTTTCTTGTCCTTCTGCGCATAATATTTTTGGAATATTATAAAGAAATCGGACTGTTCTAAATCAATTTGAAACTTCTTTAGGAAAGTCTTTTGAAGCTGGGATGTAGCCTGTCCCTTACGATTACAAAACTCTGATCTTTCTCTAAAAACCATCCCAATGTACTTCCTACCGCGTGTATCCTGGTGTATAAACCATCTCAAACTGCTTGGTACCAAGGTCAGAAGTAGAACCACGTACCTGGATGAGCTGCAGCGGTGGGGAAACAACCAGGAACAGTCAATTATCCTGACTCTTACACAAATCAGAGCTTTCAATAATCTTAAGCAGAAGTGATGACCAAAATCAGTGTGTAAGGATAAAGTCCAGATGTCCCTGAATCTCATAAAAGCTTACTTTTATTTTTTCCTTACTGACTTCAGAAAGGCAAGAAATCCCCAGAACTAGAAGAACTTTCCAACTGACAATAAATGAACTACTGAAGTGGAACAAGGACTGGGCACACAGCAGAAACCCCCTGAGCACAGCAGAGTGTCTCTAGATTAGAGAAGGGCTCAGCCGACAAATCCAGGAGAATTAAAGAAAGAAAAGATGGGCAAAGACCCAACAGCCCCTGAAATAACCCCTAATGGGAGGTGTTTGCTACGTTAGGAAGGTGGGAGGAGGTCTTTACCTGGGGTAACTGGGAGCAGCTCTGCAGCAGGAGGGCTTGGTCTGGGGGACTTTGCTCAAACTCTGGAAGTGTAACATACTCTTTCAGTGCCATAGTTGCTGTGCAAAGGCAATGCTAAATTTCACAAAGTCCTTTATTTCCAGTCAATCCAGTAAATTAATGTTTAATGGACAGGTGTTTTCTTATAATAAAGAGTATTTCTAGGCAATGTAAGTTCTTTCATCCAGCTTCTTCTCAAACGGTTTATTTCTATAATAACAAAGTGGAAAGCAACGCATTATACTGAACTTCTCACCATTCTCAGGTCTTTATTACAGCAAAAAAATCTCTAGGATACAAGATGCATCCAACAAAATTCAGACCAACTAAAAGTTGTTTGGGGCCAAGGGCCAAAGGAATGGATTAGGCCAACTCTGCTCTTTCCTCACCAGCGACTCAGACACCCTGCACCCCCTTTTACCCTCCCCCTGCCTGGCATTCCTCTTACATCCACCTTCTGGAGAGGGTCACCTCATTTCTCCAGGCTCCCTGGGGTTGGGGGGCTGTATGGGAATGGACCTCCCTACCCTCCCGTTTCCTGGTGAAAGCACTAACCGTGCTCGAGAAGCCTGGTTCTTCCCATAACTCTTCTTCCAAACCTGTGGGGCAAAAAAGCCAACGCGATAAAAGAATAAATGATCGTATCAAGGGACCGAGTGACCTTACAGAATGAATTCTGGCTTTTCTGCAAGCTTCAGAGCCTCGTGCATCCCCGCCGCGGAGAGTTTGCGGTTGATGTTCCTGTACCGGCACTGCAGGAGGTTGCGGTACGTGGTCCTGAGGTCGCGGTTGAAGAAGGCGTATATAAAAGGGTTGATGAGGGAGTTGGCGTAGCCCAGCCACAGGAATGTCCTCTCAACCCAGAGCGGGACGCAGCTGCACGCCGTCCCGCAGATGAAGGGCCGGGCGGTGGAGAGGAGGAAGAAGGGCAGCCAGCAGACGGTGAAAGCCCCCACAATAATCCCCAGGGTGGTGGCAGCTTTCTGCTCTCTTTTAAAGATGGAAATGTTCTTCTTGTCGTGCTTGAGGAGCCGCGAAAAGTTAGTGCATTCTTCAGCTTCTTTGTGCAGTTTCACGACTCCGTTGATGGAAATCCCTTCCGTTTCTTCTGGCCGGGGAAAACCAGGAAACTTGTGTTTGGCGGCGCTCCTCTTGGCGGCCTGGTAAATCTGGTAGTACATGAAGAGCATCACCGACATGGGGATGTAAAACGCCACCGCCGTGGAGTAAATGGTGTAGCCGAAGTCTTGGCTGATCAAACAAACCTTTTCGTCGTTGACGTTTTGGGCCCAACCGAAGAGCGGGGGGAGGGTGATGGAGGCAGAGAGGAGCCAGACGCAGAGGATCATCTTGGCCATGCACTTCCCGTTCTGCCTCACGGGGTACGTGAGGGGCCTCGTTATTCCCAGGTACCTGGAAGGACAGCAGAGTTACCCTACGGAGCGGTGGGCAGTGGGTCAGCCCTCCCTCAGCACGGACCTCCAACCCATAAACTCATGGGGCTTTCCCTTCCATATTTATAGCGCTGATATTCCGTACACAAGGTCTTTTATTCTAGACAGAAATCTCCCATCAGCCACAAAGGACTGGGAATGGAATGAATTTGGGCAATCTTCACACGGATAATGATTTTGTTGTTGTTGTTACTAGGGAAATTCTGAAACTTAAATTTGGCTAATTTAGGAAATTTTGGATTACAGATGAATGCTCACTCCAAAAAACCTACCAATTTTGTATTGAGCACACAGTTAAGTTAAAACAAGCACACATTCTTCTTCCTCTTCATCCTCACAGTTGTGAAGTTCTTCCTTCAACAGTTGTGAAGGTCCCCCCCCTAAACTGAGAGGATGAGTTGTCTTTCTTACCTCTGTGTTTCAGACAGGAATGACAAATGGAAAACTTATGCCAAGAGCAGATTATTTCAATACTACAATTATTTTTATCATCATTTAATTAGAAAGAAATTACATTGACTCAACATTCAAACTTCTACTGAACAAACCAACAATCTATCACAGTAGCAGTTCAACAGGAGCTGCGGAAAAAACATAGTTTTAGCAAAACCTAAGTATAAAGTGATAAATTGCAAACAGACAAGAAAAATGTTTATAATGTGTCAAGTTTTCATAGGGGAAAAAAAAATGAAGTCCATTGACACCTTCTACACTTCCTAAACTGTGACAGTTTAGACCATGTATTTTTGTTCTAAATAAAAAAAAAAAAAAAGTCACTACTGCCCTACATAATTGGACAGAAATACCATAAGTTTGTGTTTATTCTCAACTACAGAAGATTCTTTATTTCCTCTCTCACTATGGGAAGTTTGTCTTCCATGGACTCAGGTGCTTTTTTAACACCTAACATTTTTGCTTTCAAATCTGGTTTCTGCTCAACAGAAACCTACCTATGAGTTACATTTAACTTTTCAAATTGTTCTTTTTTTTCCTCCCCCCCCCAAAAGAAAGAATTTTGAGCAAAATCAGTGTGACTCACTTTGCTACTCGTAAAAGGAATGGTTTCAGTTTGGGTGTCAACAACAACATTTTGGCTTGAAGAGGTACCGGCCTTTAGTTACACAGAGAAGGTTTCAGAGGCTCACAAACAAGAAATATGGTAACGCCATTTAAAATATTTTTGAAGCCTTTTTTCCCCTCTATTCACCCAGCAAATCAAAGATGAGCATTTGCCTGGCTCTGCAGAACGCTGCCCTGTTGATTTCACTGCAATGCAGTAAATTACGGGCAGCGCTGCTGCGTGACGCAGGCACCCAGGTGGGCTACGGGTTGGGAAGGAAGAAGCAGCATCCTTTGGGGGCTGCTCTGAGGAGTGACAACCAGCTCCCTCTCAACAGCATCCCTGATGTCACACCAAGCGTTATGGGACGGGCAGGAGTGGTTTGTTGTGCCTTGTTCTCAAGCACATCCCATCCGGAATTGTGCCTGGGGGGGCCGGGAGCTGAGAACAGAAATTAAAATTGGCTGGGATTAGAGGGTGTGACACCTGGACCATACTGTTAAAAAATTCTGTTTCTTGTGCACCTCAGCATCAGCATTAGACTACAGTGCTGCACCCGCTCCGGTAGCTGTGGGAATGCTGTAGAGTCTGCGGAGATTTGGGGTTTTCCTGGCTAAAAGCACGCTCCCGAGGAGGGGAGGGCTTTCGGAGGGGCTCCAAGAGGTAGAAGAGAGGGGTTAATGCGGTGAAGTTCTGGAGTTGCCCTCCCCAAGGGACACATGATGCTGCTCTAAGCAATGTAACTGCAGCCAAGGGTGGGCTCTAGCTGCAGCCCCCCTGGGACGAGAGTGGGACAACCTCAGATCCCTCTGAGAAGCGTGGGATTTAGCATCAAAAGAGTTAAATACTTCTCCTGTCACTTACAATGTGCTGCTCCAAAAAGGTCTTTAAAAACTTGGTCCATGTTGATGAAGGAAGTGTTTTTCTAGCTATTACCCAACTGGTCATTAAAAATAACATGGTTATGAGGTGAGCCTTATTATGGAGCTAAAAAAGTTAAACCGGATTTCTGTAAAAATCAGATCTGTGGGCTGCACGCTCTGCATGCCGACCCCTGCCTTCTCATATATTGGTGTATAACAAAAAGAATTGATGAAAGCAGAAGTATACTGAAAAGAATTAAAATTCATTAGTTTTGCCCTGGCACTGCTTTTTTGGAAGCTATCTGAGCTTCAAAAATGCTATTTGAAATTAAAATATATTAATTAACATAAAAATACACCAGCATCCTCTCTGCTGTATCCATTTTGCTAAACGTAGTATGATCGGGGAAAAAAGTCAGCAAGCACAAAGGAAGGGACTTTATCTTTTTATCTCTCTATAAAAAAGCATTACCCTGGAAAAGTTACTGCAACTTCAAAATAATGTAAATGACTAGTGTTGTCTGATGCCCCAGGGAGTGTCCCACACTTAAGAGACTCACAAACTTCAAAAGTATTGTCTCAAATTCAGTGCAGAACTACGCTTTCTAATGCTCAATCTTTAATTAGTACCTTCCAAAAAAAAAAAAAAGGCAAAATCAGCTGAACTCTACGTGTTTTTGGAATATGTTACACCTTGCAGCTGTATGGCTGGGAAAGAATGAAGGCAAAGTCCCTAAAAAGCCCATTTCATGTGTCTCAGCTACTCCCTGCAAGAAAGAAGTGTCTCAGATTTGTTACTCTGAGATTTGTTCCTTTTCCATGCCACAAGTGTTCGTTTGCTGTTGGTGGGGTGAGAAGCTGTGCCTCAGCTCTCACTGGTAAGAGACAGGCAACGCTATTTCCTACCCTTCCTTCCTGGAGGTTCTTGCCTAGAGGGTTGTGCAGGACAGGACCTCTATCCGTATCACACCCAGCATACTCCGGTTCTCCCACCGTTCCAAGAGGAAAGGTGGGGGAAAATGAGTAGGGAGAACCCGGCATTAATATCTAGAGGATACAGCCACAAAATAAGATGATGGGAGCTTTGTTGGTACCACGTCACTGAGATCTGGAAAACAGCCCCTTGCTGGAAGAGCTCAAAATAAGAGCAGAGAGCACAGCAAGGCAAACGGCGAGGGACAGAGTAAACCTCTTTTAACACAAATGTGAGTACATCCTCATTCTGGGTTGTTTTTTTTATGAAAACCTTGATAAGAAAGCTCTTCCTTCTTCGGTGTCTCCTCTTCCCTGCCGAGGCTCAGCCAGCTCTGTGCTGCACTCCCGGTCCCGGGCAAGGGAGGAAAAATGGTCCCTCACCCCCTCCCTCTGGAGCATCAAACGTAGGGGGGGTTAAGAGCTCCGTCCTTCGGGGGGGCATCGTCAGCTATTGTGACCATCACCTTCTGCCACATCCACCCACAGAACACCAACAATGGAAAAGGCAAATTAATAAGTCCTTTTTTCTTCCCTTTAATAAAAACCAGGCTCCCTGTGATCCACTATTCTTTCCCAGTACCTCTAACTTGTCACCATGTGATGACAGGCAATTGTTATAGACAATTTAATGTAAAGCCATTACAGCTGTACAGGACTGCTCCTGAGAGCATTCCATTTGCGGGGTGTTTTTTTTTTTCATTGTGGCTTTTTGATGCTGATGCATTACAACAACCACACAGAATATTTTTTTAGGGCTGAAAGTCTCTTTTGTCACTGGAACCTGAGCACAGCCATTTCTTATTGCTGGGTGCTCAATACGTGAACTGTTAGGGCCAGGGCTGAGGTGTAAGGTACATGGGAAGCAGCATGGAACATGGCATAGGGCACAGGCATCCACAGACCCTGGAGCCTGCTTCTGGCACACCATTCTACCTTTCTGGGACCCTATTCCCTATTCACGTGGCCACCTGCTTATCATCCACCAGAAGAACCTTTCAGGAAGACCTGTCTCATCAGCTCCACACGAATAACTCCCCCTGTGTAGCTGAGTCTATCAGTAATCCTACAGCTGCAGAAGAAGATGCCAATTCTTCCTCCAAGAAGACAACAAGCGGCAGTGCCAGGCATGGTGCTATTTCAGGTTAACCAGGCATTTGTTTTTTTTCTTTATGGCATGAACCTGATTTTTTTTTCAGCAGTAGAAAAGTTCATTTCCTTTTATGTCGCTTGTTCCTGAGAAAGCTAACCATATCTGTCATATTTATGGGCTAGAAATGGTGAATTGTTCCCAGCTGCACTGGACATTTTGAGATGGCTCTAGTCCTCCTGCCTTTTGAAATATCCAGAAAGCAAACTGAGACTTCACAGCTACTTCAACAATAGAAAGCAAATAGTAATAGGATGGCCTGATTTGGGGTCCTGTGTCCAAAATCTTTATTACATCTGTTCTATGGCTAAAAGAGAAATAAAAAAGTAGAAGGACTTGCTTCTCGCTGTGAGCAAAGTCGCAGAGTGATGGAAAACCTAAGGGCTGAAAGCATTAGAACTGTTTTGAAGGCTCTTGCCCCACTCGGTGATAAATTGAATGCTCCGTGGCATCAGGATCACTTACACCACGTGTGAAGCACACACGTGTAATTCCTTTGCCTCTGGTCCCTGTGTACTTTGCAGGCAGATAGAATTCTGTTTGAATTAGTCCACATTTGCTTCCCTGAGTCCACTGTCCTGATCTAACAGACAATCATTCCAGAAACACATCAGCATCTTTCCCTGTCTGCCTTTGCTTTCACGAAGCAGATTGGATTGCTATGGCACAGAGCTGGCAACGATACAGATGTGTGTTACAGCTGTTTCTACCAGGAACCTTGGTAATACTGTTCTGTGACCATTTACCATCTCACTAGGAGCTGCCCTCAACCTGAGGTTCTTTCGGTTCTTCCTATTTTTGTATTTTAAGAGAGTCATAAAACTGTCTCATTTCAAAGACACAAAAATGCTTACTTCTTTGCTTCTGGGCTCTTTTCCTAGTAGAGCTGCTTTCCAGCTTCAGTACCCATCTCCTTGTCTCAGCCTCTGTGCCAACCCACCGCAACAGGATCCTGCCTAATGATTCACCTGCAAAAATAATGTGCTCTGAAGAATGATGCTCAGCTACTGATTGTCCTTTGGTAGTTGTGATTCTCTCGTGAGCTTTCCTAATTTTCCTGATAAATTCAGTGCAACATTAAGAGACGCTTCTCAAGAACAGGAGCACGATGCCGTTCCTAAAAGCTACCCAGCATTCAAAAATACTATCCCTAGTACAGTGATCAGTCTAGATTATTTTCTTCTCATATTTGACATGTTAAACGGTACATGAAATGTAAATGTAACAACTTGAAACAATGAACAAATCTATTATTTCCTTTGTGGCTATGTCAAACCACCAACAGAAATTGTTCTGTTCAAAGATACTGTGTTTACACTAAGGCAGAGATGCTCTGTCCCACAGAACACAGAATAATGATTTTTTAATAGAATAATGCTTTTAAATAGAGTAAGGTATACAAACTGATCAGGGAAATACAATTCCCATCGCATATTTAAGGAACTGAGATGGAAGTAAGGGGATAGACACATAAGAAGACTGAGGTGCTGAGAGAATGAGCATTACAGTGCTTCTTATAATATTATTCTAATGGGAGAAGCACCCTGTTACTGACGGCGCGACAGAACCAACCCCTGTCCCTCTGCGGCCCAGGATGGCCTCCCCATCACACCAGGGCAACCAGTTTATCAGCTGGAAGAGCTGTTTCAGAGGCAGTAAAATACTTCTTTTCCTTCCCAGAAGCGAACAAAGTTACTGATTTCATTGCATCCACAACAGCTTCCAGAAGATGAATGAGATCCCGTTAAGACCTAGACATGAAATACAGCGGGACTGACACAGCCAAACCATCACCAATCGAACCATTCTTCTCCACTGCAGAAAAAAAAGACTTTGTTCAACTACTCCTGTGCTGCGTCGAGTTAAATGTTGCATCTTTTTAATGCATCTTTTTTATGTTGTGAATTAGTAAGTACTTATAAAAACCTGTAGCAGAGTGGCCAGCTTCCATGTCTTAATTGTATTTGCTAGAAACAGTTAAAGCTCCACTTCATCCTTCTCGGTCGATGTTGAATGCAGATGTGAGAGATCTTAAATATATGTTTTGGTATCTATCGCTTTCAATGCTTATGCTTCACCTTTCATGCAATTTCAAGTTTATTCTTATTATTGAAAGGGTGATACTTTAATTTTGAGGCTGGGAAGAATAAGAATGAAATATTTGGTTTGTTTTCAGTGGTAACACTTTCCTCTTCTTGCACTCAATTAAATGTATTTCCTTAAATGCTCTTGGCAAAAGGAAGGCATTTGTTCCCGCTGTTAGAGCGGGTACACGTTAAACACAGTACTATACATTTATTGTACATAGTAAATGTTCTGACTTGATTTTTCTCAGAAATCATTGTAGGGGTTTATTTTTGATGGAACTCCAGAAGCGTAGGCTTTCCTAGCAGTGGGGGAGGACTAAGTCAATCAAAATTAAATATCTATTCATTCTAAAGGGATGTAATTTGCATAGCAGAAGATTATGTTCTCCTCTCTTACATTTCTTTCAGTTGCTCTGTGCTTTCATGGACTTTCTTCCTGTTACATTGCATAACTTTACAGCTTCATATTTGCCTTATTTATTTTAGCTCATTTTTCATTGTTTTATTTCACTCATTCTATTTTTACTTCGCTTTCTTACCCTGCCTTATTTCTATTTCTCTCTTAGCTCTGTATTTTTTCCTTCTTCATTTTTGGCTGCTGATGTAGGGCATCCATCCCAAGGTGGGGGTGGGGGTGTGTGTATCCTGCTCAGTCTAAGAAACTCGTAATAATTCCACTGCCAGAAGGAGAGGTGCAATGCGTTTCCATTCAACTTCTGTTACCTCAGTTGTAACTTCTGAAGCCACATTGCCCTTCCCTTCCAGACCTCGGCCCATCTCTTGTACCCGTCTCACCCTTTGCCTTTCCCCTGCCGAAACCCCTGTCACCCCTCACCGCCGTGCTCTTGGGCTCCCGAGGGAGCAGCTGGGCAGCCTGTGGGGCAGGTAACGGGCTGTTGGGAAGAATCATAGAATCATAGAATCATTTGGGCTGGAAGGGACCTTCAAAGGCCATCTAGTCCGGCCCCCCTGCAGTCACAGGGACACCCCCAACTAGACCAGGT
>JAOQGM010000002.1:21081786-21094034 GCA_027564225.1 Gallinago stenura
ACCAGGTTGCTCCAAGCCCCCTCCAACCTGCCCTTGAACCCCTCCAGGGATGGGGCAGCCACAGCTTCCCTGGGCAAACTGTTCCAGTTCCTCACCACCCTCACAGCAAAGAATTTCCTTCTGGTGTCTAATCTAAATCTCCCCTCTTCCAATTTAAAACCATTACTCCTTGTCCTGTCACTACTTTACAAAAACCAAAATGATTTCCTTGGTGAGTTTTGTGGCAAACGACCAGAGTCCAGTGGCAGCAGGATCACCAGAGTGTGGCAGGAGACCAGCAAAGCCACCTGTGAGCATCCCGGGCTGCGGGGTGGCCCTGGTGGGGTTGGTCAGACCCTGACCAAGACCATCCAGGCATGGGTGGAGGGAGAGGAACCCCAGCCCTTTTTCTGCCCGGGACTGACACCACCTTCAGCCACGGAATAGGGTCCACATCGTGTGCAGCCATGACTGTCACTCTTTTCCATAAAAAGCTAAAAATATTAGCCATGTTAAAAGTGAACCTCTGAAAAGTAGGGAAGATTCACGCCAGTGCTGGAAGATGTCCTGTACCTCCCATTTGAAAGGGCTGTCTTCAACCTCTCACACTTTGATTTCTGAACTTGTGTGCTCTGTAATTACGATGCAGTGAGAAAACAGCAAAGGCCATCTTAAAAAAAAAGTGTAGAACTGAAAATAGGTTAGATCACTGAAGTACAAATATAGAGAGTGCCAGATTGCCTCGGCTACCTACACCACCTCCATGCATCACCGAGCTCAGATGGCCTCAAACTAGCCAGATCGAGTTGAAAAACATTTAAAAAGCATCATTTCGCTTTAGCTATTTTTTTGCTAAACTGGCTGGGGTATCCACAGCCCCGGATCCTTTGAGCTCGTTGCAGATAAGGGGGCTCTTGGCATGAAGACACGGGGCGATGTGGTCCCTGATGTCCCCTGCCTGTCCCTCGGGCTCGGCACCGCGCTGCCAAGGCAGGACATGCCAACGGCACGCAGCCCCCCCGCCGCGCCGGCACCCCCTCCTCGCTGAATTGCTGTGCCTTTGGAAGTACAACCCTCTTGCAGAAACAAAGCAGGCTCCTGAAGGAGGAGGCGGGTGGAATCACAGTAGTCCAGCGGGGCACAGTAGTCTTTCCCAGAAACCGGCATTTAGCAAACCTTGTATTTGCTTTATCGCATTAGAGCGGAGAGGGATCCAATAACCCTCACACGTTTTCATAATCTGTTGCCAAGTGCATCTATCTATGAGCTATCAGCATGGGTTAGGAACAGACATCTCAACAGCTGGAAGTGTGCTGGCAACCAACGCTGCTGAAGGCAAGAGAGGATCAAAGGACAGCAGCGACACGGGTCTCGGTGCAGCCTCATCCCAAACCTGTCAATGGCTTTGTGTAAATGAGTGAATGTCCCAACACCCTGCTGTCCCCATTGATCGCTAGTACAAGGATGGCCAAACAACACAACATCTTCTGTGGAGTTCTTAGAAACTCACCCCTGCTTGACACTTCCACATCAGCCACCACACACAAGCAGGGTCATCGCTCAACCCATCCACCACTGGTGACCTGCTCCAGGCTCACGTACATTGTGTTCTTCATAACTTAAAATATTCCCTGACCTTCACTTGTTGCATGTAGAGTAAGGTATTAAGAAGTGGAGCTCCATCTTTTGAGAAGGTCTTTGCCAGTTCCTCCCTCATCCGCACAGCTCAGAACCAGCGACCCTCCCCGTGGGCCCTTTCTCAGAGTGCCCCTTCAGCCATCTCACGTGCCGTTGGAAGAACAATAAGCTCCTCAGGCCACCTGACGGGGCAAAGAACCTCTCTCAGGTAGTGCTCCGAAAGTGCCAACTCCACACCTGAGCAGCACCCCCCAAATGGAAGTTATTTTGGTTTTCAGTTTGCCCCTCACACATTCAACCCGAAGGACAATTTTTGTGAATTAAGGGCTTTTGTTCAGTCTTCCTGTAAAAGCAGCTTTTATCACACCTACCGCAGAGACGGCTCATGCTCTCCTAAATCCAGGAATGGGCCACTGAGCTGGGAGGCCTTGGTGAAGGGCCGGTCACCCCATGCAGATGTGACCCACCACCTCCAGGAGCAGGGCTGTGCCAGGAGACTCCGGCCATCACCCTCCTCCTTCGGCAGAGCGCTCCCGGAGCCGTGTCCTGCCCAGCCAGAGCTCTGCTCCGCAGGTGGGGCAGCACCACCTCTGAGTCGGGGGCAGCCGGAGCAGTAACACCAGATATCACAAGGCAAGGACGAGCCGGGTCTAATAGCTGAGGACTTTTTGACTTTTTAAGATGTTCAATTGAACATTTAAAAGGTTTAGTCTCGTATCAGGTCTGGAAAGCACCCTGGGGGCAGGCTTAAGTAACTACGCCATTAGGCAGTGAGCTGCAAATTGCCTATTAAGTCTGACTGAAACTGTAAAATTGCTTTTCACAATGCAAATTAATGTAAATAAGAACAATTGGTTACACATATCACAGACTATCAAATTGACGACAGATGATGCATAGTGTTTTTTCCCCCTGAATTAGCATTGCTTTAAAGTTAAATTTAGTGCGTGTTTAAGAGGTCTGGATGCTCCTATGATAAATTCTCCCAATGCATTACCAACAGCCTGCGCATCGGGATGGAGATCCTCTATTAGATGAAATATAAACCCCCTCTTAGGCGAGTCAGTGATACTGCCTTTCCAGCCTAAGAGAAGTACCACACAGCAAGCCATTTACTCAGCGACGCTCTCAGCCCCGTCTCAACCTCGTGGAGAGCAGGGAGATTATGCATCACTTATAAAGCCATGAGGGCGGGAGGAGAAACGCTTCCAAAAGCATCAGCAAAGGATCCAAGCCCCGTGTGGAGCCCCAGGGGCTCCCGTCCATCCCTGTCAGCAGTGGGAGCAGCTCTCAGCACAGCCAACGCTGTCACACCACCGGGCACCCTCTTCTCTACACTTGTCCCCCAAAGACGCAGCACGATGTCAACCAGAAAGGTCCCCTTCTTTGCCCCACCTCCGGTTAAATGGCATCACCGTGCACGGGCACAGCTTCACCGCCTGGGAAGAACAAGGTCCACGTCACGTGAGGGACACGGTCAGCCTCGGCAGCCTACCTCTGCTCCACAGACTCAGCTTCCAAGAAGACCCTCACCCACCGCCAGGGCAGAGCTGAGTCTTCCCAGCCAGTGGTGGGGGGGGCTTTTATCAGAGGTTTTGCTTATCGGTATTAACATGTGTTATCTGAATTCTTACATCCCATTAGCTACAGAAATAACCGCCACAGGTTTATACCAGGCTCCTGCATAAATCAGATGCCCTGATAGATCCCCAGGGATCCCCTCGGGGAGGGGGGGCAGGCTGGAGATGAGGCAGGGGAAACGCAGCACTTGATAAGGGTGGTCATACTCCGGGGGCCAGTGTCCCAGGGGATGGGCAAGGGCAGCAGGTGACCCCGGGGTCCCGTGGCCATGTCCCCCCCCAAAGGAACAGGGGGCAGAGTCACCTCCCACGCAAAGCCGAGACCTCCAGGCTGGGGTTCACCCAGCAGACGCCAGGAGGCCCAGGGCTGGAAACAGCCCCCATCTTGCATGGCCAAGGAGAAGGGTGATGAACATCTCGATGCAGCAACTGCTGTAATTTCAAGCCATCTTCCTCCCCTTCCTTCATGGTTGTGTTGCTGTGTTTTCAGCAGCCTTTTCTTCTCTTTTTCTATCATTTTAATTGCCGCTTTGAAAAACAGTATCTGGAAAAAAAGACTGGTACAAGGTGCACGGGTCAAATAAACACCATGTTTGCTTATCTTCCAGGGTATAAATTTTAAGGAAAAAATAATTAGCCACAAGCTGAGACTGCTTTCTTTCAGCCTTGGGGACCTTGCAGTGACAGCCGGCTTTCTGCGGCTCCCTCTCATTAACATATTGGGAGATATAGATTAATTAGACCAAAAGAACTTAGATCAAATTTGAAAACACTGACCTATATTTTAGGTTGGTTGTCTCGGTGTCCTCTGGGGTTTGTTCAGGTCTGGCTGTGTTTGGCTTTGCTAAATGCATTAGAATCTTTTTATATCCCATTACCCACTATCTGGGACATAACGTGAAAAGATTTTAATGCCTGTATCAGCCAAACCGCCCTTCTTTTCCTGTGACATTATGGATTTAACTGATATGTTACAGATAAAGGCTTCCTTTATACAACCTGCAGCTCACCAAAATTCAACTAGAAGCTAAAATGGCATCAGCAGTGCTGTGTTCAGCAGTTCCCCTGCAGGGTCAAGCCCCCCGAAATGGCTGGATGCTCGGTGGCGATGAGCGGCTGGAACCTGGGGAGATGCTCTCTCCAACCCCCTGAAAGGAGGGGGTAGCCAGGGGGGGTCGGTCTCTTCTCCCAAGGAACAGGCCATGGGACAAGAGGAAACTGCCTCAAGTTGCAGCAGGGGAGGTTTAGGGTGGATATTGGGAAATATCCACTGAAAGGTTGTCAAACCTTGGCAGAGGCTGCCCAGGGCAGTGGTGGAGTCCCCATCCCTGGAGGGGTGTAAAAGCTGGGTAGATGGAGCACAGAGGGACGTGGGTTAGTGGCAGCATGGGCTCAACGGTTGGGCTTGATGATCTGAAAGCTCTCTTCCAACCCAAACGATTCTATGGTTCTATTCTTTACTTTGATTCCAAAATCCCTACATTTTCTTGTATGGAACGGCTCTAACTACTAAACAGACACTTCCAACAACAGACTTGGTTTTTTGCAGTTAAACTTCTGTGCCCCTCTCCAGAGACCTGGAAACCGTACGTTGGAATACATTGTCCCTGGTCTCCAACACATCTCGTGTGAAAAGCCAACTGTTTATAAAGAACGCATTTAAGGAAA
This sequence comes from Gallinago stenura, assembly GCA_027564225.1. Classification (NCBI taxonomy): domain Eukaryota; kingdom Metazoa; phylum Chordata; class Aves; order Charadriiformes; family Scolopacidae; genus Gallinago; species Gallinago stenura. Next base: position 21,086,652 of record JAOQGM010000002.1, read on the forward strand.
GCTCTCTGTCTGTGGCTCAATGTACCTCACAGCAGCAGCAGCCCATATTTCTGCCTGCAGGTATCACTGGTGAGAAATGATAACCCCCGGGCCAGCAAGGTTACCGATGGTGTCCTTTGGTGGGAGTGGAGGTGGCACCGCTGCACGGGAGGACACTGGGAGGAGACCTCATGGCCTGTTCGCCCACTAAAAAGCTCTCCCTGAAAAACTGAAGAGTTTTCAACTCAAAAAACTCCAATCTTATTTAAATTAAAACTAGTAATTTGATGTGTTTAAGTACAGAAAACCCATCGTGTGGTGAATTAGAAGGAGAATGTTTGTACACAGTTCTCCCACGAGAACAGTGCCCTTGCTGGCAGAAGCCTTTGCTTCCAGCTCTGATTTTACCCAGCCCAGTGAAAGTCACAGAGACACTAAATACTCTGCCCAGTCTCCCCTGGTCCCTGGCCAGTTTGTCCACCCCTGGTTAATAGGTGGCAAGCTGCTAATTGCTCCCCAGCCTGCTCCACCCCGCAGGACAGAACGGCTCCCAGCAGGAGGAAAGTGTTCCCTTTCCCAGGGCTCTGCCTCTGCTCCCCACAGTCTCCTTACAGGAACACAAAACCTGTTAACAAAAATGGATAACCAACTCTCCCTGTGCTTGTATTTTTAACTAGCATTTCCACCAGCTAAAATGGTTGGCTTCAAGTTTCTGACAGTACCAAAAAACCACCCATTTCCGTGCTATATCTCAGGAAAAAACTTTGCTGCCAGCTTTTTCATCAAGACACAATGTACCTCCAAGAATAGACTTCACCCTGACTTCTCCTTACTTAAAAAAAAAAAAAAAAGAAGTTATTTTTGTAATGTTCCTCCTCAGTTTTGTGTTTTGGGTTGGTTTTTCTTTAAACAATCCTGAGCATTTTGCAGTGAAATAGCTGTCTGTGGGGATGGCAACCTCCCTCAGAGGTCTCTTGTGCTGGCTCAGGATTTGAGAGCAGGAGAAAGACAGAAAATAGATTCAGCACTGAGTTGCTTTCCCTGCACATCTCGGTTCTGCACGTTATTAGAACAGCTGGCACTGCCAGAAATTTCATTCTTGTCTGTACATTTCCCAAATAAACCCCTTGTTTACTGTTCGAGGTGAATCATTACCTGATTTGCATACATGCTAATATGTACAGAACCACCCATATGTATGGGATAATCTAGATGCTCTATATAAAGCCTCCTGAGTAAACAGCAAGGTGCAAGCAGAAAACCAAAGCTGCTGCACTCTAATTTAGTTATGTTAGCTCAAACGGAATAGAAACAACATTTCCCTCTAAGATAGTTAATTACTGGAGTCTTTCGGAAAGGAAAACTTAACCTTTGTAATAAGTCATTTTAACTGCAGATGAAATGGGATATTCTGTTTCAAAAGTTGCCACAAATGTTTCCGATAAATTATTTCACGCTCAACAACACTATTAAAAATAATACTGGGTTTCTTTTAGAAAAATAAGGTATTGTCCTTATATAGATTACTGGGATTTTTATAAATAAGTCTCAGAGAAAGTTAATCCAGAAAAGTCAAAGCACACATTCCTTGATTAATTTCTGCTCCCCTGTGAGAGGCTGGGAGAGCAAGTTGCCAGTGAGTTGGTGATCTTGCTTCAAACCCAGTGCAATGACTGCAAGTGCTTTGATGTCTTGTTCTACGACACTCATTCAGTTCAAGAAAAACACTCTGGAAAATATAGTTGGATAGCAGTGTAGACAGGTTACCTACACCATCATGCCAGTGAGATTTGCATTTGCATTTTGTGATTTATATGAGGAGATATTTCTGAAAGCTCCCTCCAGAAATTAACAGAAGTGTTTCTAGAATTGTATTTTTCCTGTGAATCTTGAAGCAAATCCAGCCTCCCTTATGGAAACTATTTTTGTGACCTTGACAGGAAAAAAATTGCTTTTTAAACGTCTCCAGAATGCCCTGCTTGGCAAAAATGGGAATTGATGTTCCCTTACCTCTGACTATTGGGCCTCTTTGAAATGTCTGGATGAACCCCCAGACCTCAAAATCACTTCTGAAAACTCCTCCAGTGTTAAACCCTGGCAGGAGCAAACAGAAGACAGCTTCAAATGTGAGGGGGAAAATGCAACATCCAATGTCAAGAAAAGGCCTTCTTGTAAACGTGGTGTAATTGCAAACCTCCTGGGATGGATGGAACTGTAAATCCCCACTCGTGCCTACCTTGGAACCAGAGAGGGCTCTCGGGTGCCGTTGGGCTTAGGGAATCCCCAACAGGGGTTTGGGGTCACATTCTCAGTTTGGGATGGAGGCAGAATTTAGACCCTCGGATTCTATTAAAAGTGCAGAAGTCTTTATTTAAATTTAGCCCCAAGTTCTTCCCATGGGGCACTTGGAGACCTTCTCAGTTCCCAGGCACACGCCAAGGGCTCTGGAAAGGGATGGACTTTTAGGGGCTGACATATTCTAAGGCAAAGCATAAATATTCATCGTTACTTGGAGTATGGCAAAAAATACCACGCGAGGAGGGAGAGAACTCATCCTTCCCTATAAAAATCTCAGGATCAACAGAAAGGCCCACTTTGATATAATTTGCATACCAATTCTAAATCCTCATTATTTTAATGGAAGTCTGGAATGCTTGTGAACTGCTGGCTAGGTTACAGACTGGGAACGTTCCCCCAAAAGCGTTTCATTACTGGTGTGGGGAAAGAGATACAATTCGTCAGCCCTATCTGAGTAGTTACCTTACTTTATCACTTTCTAAGCCAAAGAGCTATTTTTAAATTTAATTAAAAATTGCTACTCATGCAGTTATCCTGTGGATACCCTCCAAAACAGGATTTCTGTATCTATCTTGGGTCAGAAGAACATGATGAATCAGCATGCAAACACCACCAGTTTAAATTCAATTAATTCCCTTTATACCTTCACCCACTAAGATGTGGTTTGAATCCGTCCCTCATAATTCACTCCCAGCGTTCACTCACTCTTAAATGCAAAAGAATCTAAACGTGGTAAAGTTTATTTAATTCAAAACCAGAAAAGCGGAGCCTCGAGAAAAAATCAAAATGCACTAATAAGAAATGCTTAAAGGAGGCTGCTATTCACCGAGGCACAATTATCCTGCCAAAGCCTCTGTAATTCCTACCTTTCTCCAGAGAGACCCCTCATATTGTGGATGGTGAATCCAGCAAAGGAAATAGTGATTCTCTGGGTATCACACTGTCTTGCCTGTTTAATCCTTAGGAAATTGGAAAAGGGGGAAATACTCTTGTCTCTCCATCACAGTTCAGTTCTGACATTCCTGCCTGCAAGCAGAGAGCAGGCCTTGAGCGAGACAGATACCTCAGAAATACCATGCTCATCTCAGGTCACCCTGACAAACACCTGTGGAGGTTTCCACCTTGTGACATAAAAGGAAATATATGATCTGAAGACAAAAATAATAGTCCAAATCTTGGCACTGTTACGGACGCTATCTCATGAGCTCCACAAAATTAGTTTTTTGCAAAGCTCATTTTATTACCCCCAGACTGGCTTCTTCCTTGTGTGCCCTGGACGAAGACAGGAGATGCCCACAGGAGCACACTAACATCTGCTTTGCAGTTTTAACATCTGTACAACTTCAAGTAGAAGCAACTTTAAAACTACGAGCGACACTTGGCGTGTCTGATTAGGGAAAAAAAAAAAAAGAGGGGGGTTTTATTTCAGCAGCAGGAGCCCAGCCCATGTGTAGGCTCCATCCCAACCTGCATCCCTCCGAGCTCTGCCCTGTGTGCCACACGGGGCTGCGACACCAGGGCCCCCACCGCCACCAGCTCAGCAGCACGGAGCTCTGCATGGAAAACAAAGCAAAAAGCCTCTTCAATTTACTCATTTTATCCTCTTTGGAAGGGCCCCAAAGCCTCTTTTTTACCAGCTCTATTTGTCTAATAAAAGATACTACCTCTCCTTATAAACCTTGCCTAACAGTTCGGAAAAAACTTTAAAAAAAAAACATTAATTCAATAGTAACATTCTTTCAGCTATTTACCTTCAACTGATTATCATATCTGCTTCAGGAAGAAGCTAGATATTTAAGAATGAAAATGTTAAAATATCCAAGTTATTTGCTGCCTCTGCACTGCCTGCAACAGCCTCATCTTCCCCTTTGGGAGAGACTTTACCGGGTCACAACAAAAGCTTCCTAAACCCTCCAGAAGAGCCAGGTGACAGTGCAATTCATTATTCTTCAAAACTGTCCCTTTTTGGCCAATCTTAGCCCTTCTCCCAAAAGAGATGTCTCCCGTGTGACCCCAGGACACTCAATGGTGCTGCAAGGTCCCAGTGTACCTGAAGGGCAGGGAGGAGAGTGGCCAAGGTAGAGGACAGTGAATTTCAGTCACTCCTTCCCCACTTTGGGATTGCCTGGATCACCTTGTATTGGTGTTCCTTGCACTGAGACACTTCGGGCTGTGTCACGGGAGATCTCCTCCTCCCAGACAATATAAAACATGCAAGTGTTTCCATAAACCCATGGGAAAGTGGTCCTTGTGAGCACGGTCTGAGCCTCTAACGCATGATACGCCCTGGGATTTGCAAGCTCCTGTGCCACATACAGTACTTTTCCCAGAGGTACTCGTTTTTCCAGGGATAAATCTCTCCCACTAATCATTCAAGGCTTTCCTGACTCCACCAGTGTGAAAACTGATGGTAAGACAGCACCGTTAAAATCGATGCTACACTAACAACATCTCATCATTCACATTTCATTTTCATTATTTCTCCCTGGTTTGCACATTTTGTGTATATTTCCTACCCAAAGGTTAGTTACCACCCCGAGTCACTCCTTGGCCTGACTGAGCAGTGTTACAACAGTGTAAGATTATTTATTTTTAAATAGGATTACAAATCATGGAGATTTTTTGATTCCTTATTTTCAAGGGGTAGAGACATATTGCTAATGAATTGCTGGCTTGTCTCCTTTTATTTGTGCTAATTGCCTGTCTTCACTATATAATGGGCTTGGGTGACAGGGGTTGGAGAATCACGAGTCACAGAATTTTGATTTTAAGCGGGGAGTAGACGACAGTATAATGAATTAAGAAGAAATCGTGTTCAATAAACATTCAAGGATAGGAGCAGGAATGCAAAGGCAAGAGGGGAATCATTCCGGTTAAAAGAAGCACTTGTTAATGAAAATCAATCATTTGTAATGGGTTATAGTCTGTTCTAAACACAGAGCTCTATCTCTTGATGGCATTTTGGGAGGAGAAGGAAAGGAGACAGCAAGAGACAGACACAATCATCAGTTCAGTCCGAGCCCCTGTTCAGCATCCAGCAGGGACCTCAAACGGTAAGGTAAGACATGAAAAAAAGTAAATTACTTCAGTGCTCCAATGTGAATCAGTCACTTACCTGGGTAAGAAAAGTTAATTGTGTTAACCTGTCAGTGTTAACCTGTCAGAGTTAACCTGTCATCCAGCGGTTATTGGAAGTGGAGGGGGAGAGCTCAGGGACAGACATCAAGAATAAAAAATGGAAATACTTTATGTGGAGAGAGGGAAAACCTGAAATCACCTGGCTTAAAAACAGGTAGGATAGAAAAGCAGAGAGTGACATTGGGAAGGCAGATAAGCCTGTTCACATTTTCTTACAATACTGGCATTACGTGAAAAGACAGTAAATTTCAAGGTAACAACAAAACCAAACAAAAACCCCACAAAACAAAACAAACAAACAAAAAAAAAAAGGAAACCCCAGCCTTTGCTACTCAGTCCAAGTGTGTAGGTGGATCTCAGTGCTACAAGGCATCTGCCAGCCTCCTCATACTCAAACTGCAGTTTTGGAATGAATATAAACCCCAATCTCCCTTGGCATGAAACAACCTCCAGTTACCGGGGGAAATGAAAGAGGGATTCTTTGCAGAAACCCCATAGAGAGCTCTTCCCAAAAACCTTCTGAAGTAGACAGTTGGGTATCGAGCTCCACAGACTAATTCTACAGCCTCGTTAGGAACTTCTTCGCTTTCTGCTAATGGTGCTGAGGTGCAATGGAAACAGACTCCCTCTGGTCAGTAAAACTCTTGGCAGAGGATTCAGGCTGTGGAAGGGAGAAGTTTCAGGCTGCAACTTACTTCAGAAGGGGAGCTGCCCGGAATAAAGGGATGTGTAGCCTCCCTCTGCAAAGGAGAGCACACACGTGGGGAATGTGAGGCTTCAGGAATGGCCTTGGCATCAGAGAGGGATGCCTGGGAGCCTCTGCTGCAGCATGCACATCCCCCCAAACCCCCCCTATTGCTCCAGCACCTGCACCTTTTGGGAGAAACTTAGGACAAGGAATACAGCTTGGGTTTTAAGAGGGCAGAAGAAATTTTTTAAAAAGCAAATATTTGAAAGCAAGTTTTCCTTCAAACAAAGTGTTGTCAAAAATGGTTGTATCAGTTGAACTGGAGCTATTCCGGGATTGTCCTAGGATAATGATAAGCCCTAATGAGCTGTGATTCTCTGAGCTGTTAGAACTCCGACCCCAGGAGGTCACGCTGTCACCAGCCCGGGAGGAACCAGCTCGGCTCCGGTGGTGCCATGAGGCTCTTTAAAGCCCCCCCGCTGCGGGGTGCCCCGCCGTTCCCGGTGCAGAGCCGCAGGGAACGGGGGAGCTCAGCTCCGGGTTCCTTCCGACGGTCTAGCACGGCGGCGGGGAGCGTACCCCGCGGGATAACCGGGGGTGGAGGGGGGGGCGGGAGGCAGCGGGGATGCTGCGAGCATCGCTCCCCCGGAGCTCCAGGGGAGGAGGCGGGGGAGCCCCGCTGCCGGTCGCCGGTGGCCACCCGCCGCTCCCGGTGGCCGGAGAGGGGAGGGGGGGGTTCGTCGCGTGTCCGGGGGGTCTCACCTGTCGATGCTTATGAGGCAGAGAGTCATGATGGAGGCCGTGCAGCACATGACGTCCATGGCGATGAAGACGTTGCAGAAGAGGCGCCCGAAGATCCAGCGGCCGCCGATGAGGTCGGTGACGCTGACGAAGGGCATGACGGCCAGGGCCACCGAGAGGTCGGCCAGGGCCAGCGAGACGATGAGATAGTTGGAGGGCTGCCGCAGCTTCTTGACGAAGCAGACGGAGATGACCACCAGGCAGTTGCCGGCGACGGTCAGCAGGGTGATGAGGGAGAGGGCGGCCCCGATGAGCGCTTTCTCGGCGCTGCCGTAGCTGAGGATCTGCTCCCCGCACTGCGTGCCGTTGGCGGGCGGGGGGCTCGCCGCGGGCAGCGCCGAGGCGGGGGGCGAGGGGCCGAGCTTGGCCAGGCTGCGGGGGGGCCAGGAGCCGGCGATCATCCTACCGCCCGCGGGTCCTCCGGGAGCGGGGGCCGGGGGGGTTTACCGGAGAGGTGGCCGCCGTTGAGGGCGAGGACC
>JAOQGM010000002.1:21100776-21128356 GCA_027564225.1 Gallinago stenura
TGGCCTTGAACCCCTCCAGGGATGGGGCAGCCACAGCTTCTCTGGGCAACCTGGGCCAGGCTTTCACCACCCTCACAGCAACGGATTTCTTTCTAGTGTCTCATCTCAATCTCCGCTCTTCCAATTTAAAACCGTTACCTCACGTCCTGTCCCTGCCCTTTCTGACAAAAGAGTCCCTCTCCAGCTCTCCTGGAGCCCCTTCACATATTGGAATATTATTATCCCTGCTTGGCAGTTGGTTTTTTTCCCAACCAGGACACATTCTTCCCCCCTGCAGTTTCTTATGGCTTAAATCTCTTTTCTGCAGACTCTTGTGCAGCCCGTCCAGTGTTTGGGGGGTGATTTGTTTTTGGCCAATGTACCATCTTCCCCTAATCCCCACTGAACAAAACCTTTTTGTCAGCATCATTTTGAGTGCTCGCCTTGCCTCCTCCTATAGCTGTACCTCTGTGTTTTCTGCAGTTTGAACAACTATCCTGAGTGTCCTTAGCCATTTTCCCTAAAGAAAGTCATCAGCAGGACCAAACTAGGGCAAGATCTTTGGGGACTTGAGCCCCAAGTATTCGTGTGCATAAAGCTCTGCCATTGAGAAAGTATTGTCAGGGCAGGGGTGTGTTAAAAGGCAAACAGATATTTTTTTATTATGATTATTTTAAGACACTTTTGGGGTGAATTAATCTTCTGAAAAAAATAACGTGAAAGGTAAATATGCACACATTTATTAATTTTGAGACATTTAAGTGATGGGTGTTTAACAGGTTTCTGTTTGGGTTTGTTTCCATTAGACAAGATATTCTTACTATGTGTTTACTCTTTCAGTGGGATATTCTGCAGTTGCTCTTAATCATGTCATCGATTTTAAAGAAAAGAAACAGGTAACTTTTGTTGGAGTTATTTCTCTTGTAAAGCTACATGCCTTATTACATATTCCCAGGCAGCTTTATCTGCAGAACACACATCTAGACACAAGTGCAAGCGTCTGCATTTGTGGCAGAACTCCCATTTTATAATTCAGTATAATTGCTCAAGAGTTAACTTTTAATATGGTCCATGCATTGTCTGTGGGAAATAGTTTAGTTAGCATGGCAAATTTCATTTTAGGGGTGGAATACAGCTTTTGTTTACATTGTAAACTTAACCTATGATGTGTTGAGTAACTTTGTTTTGTTCTCTTTTAAGGAAATCATCAAGCCAGTATCTCCTTCAGAGTTGTTTCCATCTTTGCCTATTGTACAAGTATGTCTAGTTACATTCCATCTATGTGTTATTACTCATGTTTCTTACCTTGGTATGTTTGTATATGGGATTTTCTATATACATATTAATCCAAAAGAGAAATTTGTCCATTGTTTGATTGTTAAAACTCTCAGCATTGGAAGAATAATACACTCATGTTAGAGTAGGCTCTATTCATTATTTTGGAAATTATTGAAGAAACTGCTTCATGTGAATTTTTATTCGTCTTGTAGTTGTATAATTACAGTATAATTATTGAAATTTGAGTTTTGGAAATAATTTCCTGGTTTTTGTTAGAGTGAGATTTGGATATAATGAACCATGTCTGTGTTTCAAATCACTGACATACTTTAATTCAGGAACTGCTTTTGCTTGCAGTTGTGGCCTGCCTGGGGAGCCATAGCAGTATTAAAACAAACTCACTTTTCCTGCACTTTTTATTTCTCTCTATTCCTTTTTTTCTTGTTTCTGTAGACCCTTCCTCACAAAAACACAGTAATTCATTCTTTGTAGAGGGCAGATAAAATATCAAACAGATCAATATAAAGTAGGAAAGTGTAACTACAGACTTCAGACAATTAGTGTAGGCAAGAATATGAACAAGCCACCATTTTCTTTTTCTAGTGGACAGGGTGAAAGTCACTGCAGATTTTTGCTTTGAAGCTTTTTAAGTCTTCTGTATTATTTCTTTTTTTGTAGGGGACATCTAAAAGGATTAAAGTCTTAACCCGGCTGACACTTGTTGTTTCTGATCCTTCCCACTGTAATCTCTTGGTAAGTATATTCAGTATATTAATTTTTCAATTTTATTTTGTTTTCTCAATGAACAAATGAAACTTCGGAAATTGTATGGGGGAGAACTTTGTGGATTTTATGGGACACGTAGCAGTGATTTCTCCAATTGCATCTTTAGCAAACGTGAACATGAAAATAAGCAGCCTTACAAGACTGGGTATGGCTTCCATTGATCATTTGTCAGTATGGGACAACAATTCTGTTCCTCAGTGCTTTTCTTTGATTTCTGGACTTCCAAGTGTAAACTTGAAGGCCGTGAGCCAGCCCTGTGTCTGTTTCTGTTTAATGCTATGTGATCGAAGCAAACGCTGTAAGTCCACGGTGGGTGGGACAAGCCTCGAAATGAGAGTGAGTGACTTCACAGTATGTCTCACAGCAGAGACCTACTGTGTAACTGGATGATTATTGGCTTTGTTTTAGTACCTGAAAGTGGAAAAGGGATTTTCTTCTCATTATTCCGGTCATAATGTTTGTGCATAGCGCTGGCATCTGCCAGAATTCAAGGTAGTAATTGTTTCCTCCTTTTGTAGAGATCAACGTCAGCAAATATAAGGTTATATGACATCATAGCAGTATTTCCCAAGACTGAGAAGCTGTTCCATGTAAGTAAATCACGTGATCAGCAATGCCTGTTCAATGAGCTGTAGTGCCTGGAGCTAGTTTGAGTACATGCTTGGTCTTGATTTTGTTTCCCATTTTATGCAGGCATGCATGTCATGGAGTTAATTAAGCCACAGAGGCTGCCTGGGCAGTTGGGAGGGATTGCAGGAGGCTGCTTGAAACATCTACCTGATGAGTGGACTTGTTTGCCCCTGCGCTGTGGTTTCCTTTGCGTGTCTTGTACTCTGCTGGGTACTCCACTGGTCTTGAACTTCAACTTCTCAAACTCTGACAGCTTCCCCAAAACACTTCTGCTGTCTTCTGGTAGCACTAAGTGTTGCTGGTCCCTGAAACACCAGGGAAAGCGGGAGGATTTTAAAGTGGAGCTGACATGGTTCTGAGAGGTACTGTCTTCCTATTAGTCTTAGGTCTTCTCTTGGAAGTTTGTCCAAATTAATAGCTAATTTCTTTATCTTTAATTTTTCCTTTATTTCTTTATTTTCAATCAAAAGAGGAGCAAGAGCTTAGGAGACGGAGCTAGTTCTGGTTGTCATAGCATCTTAGGAAGAGATTAAAAAAAATTTCCAAAAGTACACATGCCTGGTTAAACATGAAAGACCTTTGCTCCGTTGCCAGACTGAGATTTCTGGTTTTGTTTTGAGAATTTTGGATGCTCAAGTGGAGTGAGAGAAGCTTCAGTTCTGTGACTCTGTGAAGGCTGCTGAGGCTGTACCGAAGCAGAGCAGCCTCAGGGGAAATATTTGAAGGGCAGACAGTCATTTTCTCACTCGGATTTTATCCTGGCTGTTCAGAGCAAACTGGCAACTGAAAACTGCCTCCACGGAATTTGTGAGTCTTTGAAGGCGTTTCTGTATCGGTGTTATGGAGGAGTTGCTGGTGTTTGTAGCAGTGGTACTGCTCCAAGTGTGCCAGGGAGAGAAAATAGTGTGTATGTATTCTTTTCAGAACCTCGGTTAGGACTGATTTGTGACTTTAGCCCAACACTTCTGTTTCTGCCATTGATTTCTATTAACAGAAATGCAAGTATTTTGAACAAAACCCCCAATACTCTGTCGCTTCGGTGATTTTTAGAAAGGTGTTGCAAGTGTCTTTGACCGTGTATGTTTCAGTCCATTTCTGGTGTTTGACTGAAGAAATCATTCTCTGTTTAGAGGCGATACCTCAGTACAGTGATGTGCAGTAACTCTTCAGCCATTAACTGACAGCACCAACCATTGGACCATCTTCCAGCTTTTAGCTGTAGCTTCTATATCTTGACTAGACCCTTCCTATCAGAAAAATTCCTAGTTTTAGAACACCATCCAAGGCAGAGTTATTTCAGCCTGGTTTATTGGGTGATAGGTATTTGTTACCTCCATCTCTCATGTTTTTAATTAAATTGTTGTCAAGTACTTGGTAACAGCTGATGTGAGTAGTCTCATGGAGCGGAGCATCTTTTTGTCATAGGGTTTTTCTTATGAAACCCCAAATTGTGATGTCTGACCTGTTGCAATTTCATAAATTATAACTTTAACTCTGAGCTGGAAGAGTGGGTGGGCCCGTTCCGTCTCTGTTAGTCCTGGCAGGCAGCAAGCAAAATGGAATCTCTTTGGAGGAGTGTCAGAACTTACTTTCAAAGAGAGCTTGTCAGTATAAAACTGAGTCTGGTTCTAGGGTTTGGTTTTGGGTTTCTTTTTTAAATAAGATAAAGCTACTTTCTAGTAGTCCTGAGTACCAGTTAAATTACCGCAATAAAATTAAATACTTCTGGTTTGTTTTTCTCCTCCTTTTTGAAAACTTGTGCAAGTAAAGTACAAAGCAGGAGGCTGTAGAAGAAGATGAAGTTTAAAGAATCTTTCAACAGAAGAATTCAAGCATTAATTATAACAGTTACAGGGTAGTGAAACTAATTTCTGACTGCTTTTATTTCTCTCACAAGACTTTAGGATTCTTGGGGTGTGAGAGAGGCGAATAGTTGTAAAATACTTTTGAGGGCCATTCTCCACCTTTTTCTTCTGTCTCCAGCAACAATGTCCAGTCCCTTTTCAAGTGAACTCAATCGATTTATCCTGTGCTTAAACAAGCACCTGCAGCTCACGGGTGAGGGACAGTGTGCTGGGAAGGAAGTGGGATTGTCCATGAGACCAGCTTCCCTACTTTTGTTTGAAGAGCTGAGATTTTCTAGCTCTCTGTGGAGAGCTGTGTCGATTTTGTAGAGGTATCAACAGTGGGTCTGGCACAGGTGGTGTTATGCTTGGAGTTCCAGCACATATTTTTGGCTATTTCAACTCGGGGATCTTTCACTGTTCAGGATAAAGGCTTCTAGGGTGCACCACAAATTAACTTTGTATTTTAAAATTGGCTGCTGGTAATACAACATAAGCTTGAGAACATTATCTTTTGCACCGATTTGGCACACAGATTATTCTCCATAGAACAGGATTTTTCATGTTTTTGTAAAAGAAATACATGACCATTAGAGATGTGCTCTAATTTTAGCATGGCCCAAATCCAGTCCACACCTCCTTGTCACAAGCCAGGGAAGCTTTTCTGTGGCTGAGTGGGGCTGGGATGTGTACTGAAAGATGTGCTCAAATTCTCCAAGTAATTTATATCCTCAGGGGCACGAAGGAGCTGTGTTTGCCAGGGTAATTGTAGAACACGCTCCTTCTTTTAGTCTCCCCAGGAGGATTGTTTTGGGCCGCAACAGGAATTCCCACCCCGTGCCAGTAATAAGGTCTGTGCCTGTAACTTTTCCAAAATTTTGCTTTTTAAGAATTCTGACTGTTTTAATCATATCAGTTAGTTCTGCCTGCTGTTTGTAAGCAGTTAGCAGATCACCAGTACCTAAAAAAACTTGCTTATATAAGTCTGAGGATGTAGCACAAAGCCAAATTTCAATTATTTTTGTTGGCAAGCGTTTTCGGAATAGCTTTGTTTGGGCCATCCAGGCAGTGGAGAATTTATTTCTGGCTGTCAGAAGTTTCCCAGCAGATGGGGCTCTTGTCTGCAGTGTGGCCCTGCAAGCACCCAGCTGTGCAACTGCTGCACATCATTCTCTGCATGAAGTTTTTGCCGATCGCATCCTTTCAGCAGGCAGGGTAACCTTAACTTGCCTGCCTGTGTCATTTGGCCAGCAGCCAAAGCCAGGCTGAACGTCGGAGCGCTTGGAGAAATCTCCCCTCCAACTTTCCCTGCGCTGCAGGAATACCTCCTCGTGCAGAAGTATGGCTCCAAAATTTGTTTTTCTATGGTGGTGTTTTCTGAAATGTTCTTGTCACCAGAATCCTGTAGGTATCCTGGCTCCCTTTCCCACTGTGCTGAATTTGCAAAATGGGAAAGTTTTCTAGTGTTTCTGGAGCTGATTAGGAAGGCTTGTTTTCCCTTCACATAGGACAACTTGCGTGTTTGATGTGTATTCTTGCTTTCCTTCATTTTTGACTTTCTCTCTTCCTGCTTCCCCTGTGGCCTCACTGACATCTTTTCTGGGAGATGATTTGGAGCCATTTGCTCTGTGTGTGTCCCCATCAGTCACCTCTGCCTAGATGGGAGTTTGTACTCCATGTGAGAGAGGATTAAAACTGACTATAGTAGGGCGAAACTTACACATTCAAGCCTAATTGGGTGCAATAGATTGCAGCTGTGTCCTGCCTAACGGAGTCGGTACAGGTAGGGCATGGAGATGAAGTTCTCTGCATGGCCTGGTAGAGACTTTTTAGCCTCAAAACCCTTGTGGGTCTTTGGATCTTTCAGCTCCCTGCATGTGTGCTGCAGCTCTCTTGTCTAGGAGGGAGCGCTTTCAACAGCTAAGAAACAGCACCTCTGCTCTCACTTCCACCCAGATTTCCTGTGAACAAACTGGTAGAAGGGTAGTTTGCAAAGCAATAGCTTGCCCTGGTCTGGAGCAGAGCCCAGCAATCCCACAGCCCAGGGAACTCCCTGCCACCCCCACTGCCTTCCTGCCCGTGTGGAGGGACAAATGGCTGGCACCCAGCCCAGGGGTATTTGGAGCAGTTGCTGGCAGGTTTCTGAAAGCAGAGAGTTCCCCTACACGTAGAAAATTCCTTTTCATCATCTTCAGCCCCTTTTATCTTCTTTGTTACAACTCTGCTTACAGACAGTAATCGACCCTGTGTGATCACCCTTAGGGGCTGGGCATACATAATTCCTACGTGTCTGGTGTGCCTGAGATTATTGTAAATCACAGCCTCCCTTTTATGTGCACTTAGTTTTCTCTGCATGCGTGAAGATTCTTGACCCCTTGTTTGTTTCTTCCCTCTTTTAATACAGGCTGTAAATTGTGGTGGGTTTACAAAGCTAAGCTTTTAAACCCTGACCTCCAGTACCATCTTGAGACTATTCCAGAGATGTGGCTTTTGGGAAGGGGGCTACACGTTCCCCACCCAGCCAGGAAAGTGAGGCGCCCTGTGGATCCTGGCCATGGGGTACTACTAGTCACAAACTTTCTGCAGTGAGTCTTGCCTTTGCATTGGTCATTATTTTATTGGGAAAGTAGTTCTGTAAGTGAGAGAAAGCTTAGGGTTTAAGCCCAAAACAAGGCTCAAGCTGTGCACCTGTAGCCCTGCTGTTTTATTGGCATACTTGCAAGGTGCACTGCCTCTTCATTTTAAAACTGAACTCACCCTGGGGACAGGTTTCCTGCGTTAAGAAATGAAGGAGAATATCAGTGTGCCTGAAGTTGGTTATGCGTTTTCTGGCATATCTAATAATCTGTTCCTATTTCTTTGCTGCAGATCGCCTGCACAACTCTAGATGTGGATCTGGTATGCATAAATGTAACAGAGAAGCTGCCATTCTACTTCCGAAGGCCTCCTGTGAATATGGTAAATTTACATCTAAATTGTTTCCTTGCTGTTAAATTCTGTATTTAATGTCAGTCCGAGTTGAATTCCCTACCATTTCCCTCCCACCGTTCCCATCCAAGTCGTTCTTTTATTTTCTTGCATAATATGTAGTGTTGTTTCAGATGTCCTTCACTTCAAGGCCTCCACTGCAGCATTTAATACACAGTGATGCCTGTTCTTTCTCTTTCTCCTTCCTGTCCCCCACTTAGGAAGACAGAAGTGGGGTTCCCAAGGAATGGAAAGAGAGCCTTAAAGCCACCGCTGTGCAAAGCAGTGAGATGTGGTGTGGTTGCTGACCACAACTGTACAGCTGTGTCAGAACAGATAAACAGCCCTGTGGTTTAAAGGGCAGGAGAATAGGAATGACAGCGTTAATTTGGGAGAAGGATGTCGTACCAGTTGTTTGGAGGATAACTGTATTGAATCCATACTTAGCCAAAGGAATGTCTTGGTAAATGAACCAAATGTGGAACTGCTAAATATCTGCTGTGGGACACAAGGTGGCTATCAGCATGGATCAGATGTTAATACAATTCTGCCTGCTGGTGGTGGTTTGCCAGGAAGCTTCATCTGAACGTGCTCTTAGGTGAACTAGGTTTTTTTTTTTTTCCTCTGAGTATATGTTAAGGTTCATGCCACATGGGCATTCTTGGCTGATGTGGTCCTTAGTGCTTAAAAATTTAAATTTTGAATTGGGTAGAAGTCCTACTTCATCTTCTACAGCAAGTTTGACCTAGAATGAAAATTAAAATCAAGTAGAATTAATCATGAATCAGAACAAAAGTAATTCTTTGGAATTTACTACAGACAGGAAATTTCAACATTTCCATTTTGAATAACAGTTTTGTATGAAATGTGTGGAGGTACCCTAGCTGCCTAAAACTCCAGGAGGTGCCCCAGGTGAGGAGATGGGTGGCTCTTGGAGCCCTGTGTTTGGAGATGTTTTCCTTAAGAGCTGCTTCTCAGCCTCCACGCTCCTGGCTTCACAGCAGCCCGTCTGTCGGACTGGTTTGGTGCATCCTCAGGCAGGTGGTTGTGGTTGTTGTGGTGCCAGACAGACAGATTGGCAGGCAGCTGAAGTGCTGGGGATGAGGTGAAAAATCTGCCTGGCTGGGGACTGGTGCATTGCCATCACCTGGTTTGGTTTTGATAAATTCAGGCTTCTCTTCTTGTTTCACACAGAGCTGGCCCCACGCTTGCAAACACTTGATGTGTACGTAGCTTCTGTTGTGCTTGCATTGCATGGGAGCTGGATTCATTCCACCCGTATTCACTTACTGGGCTCTCTTACAGTATTAACATTGCAGCATTGTTTAATAATACGAGCGTAAAGCATAGAGTAACATTTCAGGCAAATTTAGTATAGGCCAGGGGCCAACAGGCTTCTAGCTTTGAATTGGGTCTTTATCGCTAACTCACCGTGTTCTGTAGCGAGTTCCTTGACCTTTCTCTGTGTGTTTGTAAAAACAAGGATACTAGGCTTTTGGTGAGGTACTTTGGCAGCAAAGGATTTTGAAGCAGCTGAAAATATAGAGAGTATTACTGTTTGGAACCTCCCCTGTGACTCATTTCGTCTTGTCACAAATACCAGAGTACGCTGTGAGACGGAGCAAAGGGACCTTGTTGCTGCTTTTGTGCAAGGACAGATTCCTCAGCTGCAAAACGTGGGTCCTGTGGGAAGTGGCGTCTTCCTCGCAGCAGGCTGTGGGGCTAGAGGAGGAAGGTGCTCAACATTTCAGGACTTGTTTCTGACAGTGTTTACCTGTCTCTTCAGCTCTGGGACAGTGGAAAGCCAATTATAGCTAATAAGCGGCTGGTACTTTTGTTTGTTAAGCCTCATTTATCTCTCATCCCAAGATTCAAGAACATACATCTGATGTCCAGGGAAACCTTCCCCTCCACCCCTTTCATGCTATGTTGTGTTCTTGCTAGAACAATTCTGCCTTAATTTTTTCATATATAACACAGTTAAACTGAGAATAAGCTACATCAATAATAGACAGTAGTTGTTAGATTGTTATGCCTCTGTCCTTTTGATTTTGATCACTCTCTTTTATGTGAAGGCAATAGATCGAGGCATTTACTTTGAACTTCTTTACTCGCCTGCCATCAAAGACTCCACGATGAGAAGATACACAATTTCAAATGCGATCAGCCTGATGCAGATCTGCAAAGGAAAGGTAAGCTCTCAAAATGCAAGCAAGCTAATTAATTCAGTTCAAATTCTTCTGGAGTTGTACAGGCTGAGCCTTTTTAAACGAGTTTGATGCTGGGGTTTCTGAAGCTGTGACTGAATCTTTGCCTGTTAATACCAGGACATGGTTATTCTAGCTCCAGATACTTCCAGCCATGCTCCACTGTGTGCCACTGCCTTCAGTTGTCAAACTGTTAGATTTTTTTTTTTCACAACAATCTGTCTAAGTGTATGTAATAACCAAAACAAAAGGTGGAGAGGGGAATGGCCAGAAATCTAAGGCTTGCACTACCATTGAGGTCCAAGCATTTCTTAGAAATATGAAATGGAGATTTTTAGATTGACTAAAAGCTCTCTTTTGGTGGTATACCTCTAATGTGAGAGTAGAAAATCATAAAAAAAAAAGTCGAAATCTTGTTGGGTTAGACAGTTAGTAAATTTAGAGTGTAGAAATCAGACCAACAGCTGGCTGGCTGCCAGCCAGGGATTTTGCTGCAGTCAGATCCACTGGCTTCTTCCTCGCCTCTGAAACCCAAGGAAGAAGTAACACTTGCAGCTGAGATGCCTGTAATCCATTGCTCTCATGCCTCGCCTACTCCCAGGCTGAGCTGCCTGTCATGCTGGGTCCTCTCAGGCCATGTTGTGGGTTTTTTTTAACAGGGAAGCATACATATATACATATCCAAGTTGAAAGGGATGGTAGCTCCCACCACCTTTATTGGAAAAGGCCTTTTCAGCACTGAGCTAGTCCAGAGATGCCAAAGTTGGCATTACCCTGCAGATCTAGTCTGAAGTGGGAAATTCAGCTTGGAAGGCCAGTTAAAAGCAGATCTGTCATTACCTCAGTTCCCTTCAGACACGACAGCCTATTTTATAGGACAGCAGAGTGGGTCAAACAGATGAATTCCCTTAGAAAAACAGAAGAAAGTGAGTATTTGCATGGCCTTTCCTGAGAAGCCCAGGTGTGGGAGCTGATCACACAAAATACTGATGTGGAGATGAGGTACATAGACACAGACCCCCTTTCCTTTGGGATTGCTTTTTGCCAGCACTCCTCTTTCCTCTGTGCAGTTAAAGGGGTGTTTCTCCTGTGGTTGTTGATTTGGAGAGCGTCGGTTGCGTTGGCATCACAGACAGAGTACGGGGTGTTCTGGCACTCAGGCTGTGCACAGCACCCTTTCTTTCTGGATCTGTCAGTCCAGTGCATCATCTGTGCCCGAAGATAAATCAGTGGGAGCTGGGCAAGACATGTTGTTGTTAGGCTCTGGAAGAGCAGGGAGAGGTTTGCTAGCTTGTCTTTAATATTTGCCTTTACGGTTTTTTTTGCCTCTAGTCTCGGTAGCTGGTGGGCCAGCTGAGATGGTCATTAGCCCTCTCTGGCAGTTTGTCTCCAGCAGTTACTGTAAACCTGGGGTGGCTGGTCCATAGGCTGCTTGCACTGGCTCCTGGCTCACAGCTCTTGCCTTCTGAACCTATAGTTGTTGAACTTGTAGCTTTTGGATCCTTTTGTTCCTCCTCTGTTGTAGGGCAGAGAAACTTCTGTGTCCCCAGAGTTGGAGTTGAGCATAGTCCTTAAAGTGTGAGGATGTACAGGGAGTGAGGAGGGACTGGCCTGCCTTGCCAGGCAGGAGGTGTGTGTAGCCACAGTCCCTCACATCCCATGATTTGGTTACTGGGTGGGTGCTGTGCCTGAAGCAGTCTGCTCCCCGTCTGCTTTACCTGGGGAGGTCGTGTTTTGCCTTGGAGTTCCTCCTTGGGTTTGCCTTTGCCTGCCTCTCCTCCGCTCCCCAGCAGTGCCTTTCTTGCCTGCTCTTGTCTCCTCCTCGTGCCCTACCATCCCCTGGCTGGGAGCCGCTTGCCTTTGAACCAGGTGGGGCATCTCTCCAGGGCACAGCCGTGAACCATGATCCCACGCTGGTTCAAGGTGGATTCCATGGCTGCTCCGGGAGCTGCTCCCAGCCCGGGGGTTGCCAGAGCTCAGAGCAGGAGTCTTGGGTTTTTCACAGAATCACAGAATTGTGGTGGTTGGAAGGGACCTCAGAGATCATCACAAAAGCCCAGCGGGCTTTTGCAGTCAGCTCTGCTGAAGCTCCAAAGCACCCTTGGGATCCCTAATGCAGGCGTTTCAAAGGTGAACCAGGCAGGAAGAAATGTCCCGGGCTCCATCAGGATGTGTGCTGTTAAGTCACTTTGAGTGTATTGCTTCTCCTTCTGGCTTTCTTTTTATGCTAGGGCAGAGTTGCCTGTCCCATCCTTTCCTGGTGGAAACCTTGGGCACAGTGTGAAGGTGAAGTTGTTTCCGTGCAAATAGCTCTCTTAGGAGTTGTGTGAGTCCCAGCTGGGCACGGAGCATTCCCCCTGTGGCGGGGAGGCGGCAGGAGAAGCAGAGCAGCGTGGTGAGGGATCAGAGCCCCCGGCTGGTAACCGGAGGTGGTGTGATGTGTTGGTGGGACTGACGTCAGGGAGGGAAAGTCTTTCTCTGCCTCAGTACAATTCTCATTCCCGCCCACTCAAGCAGGAATTCCCAAAGCACTTTATTCAGTATCGTAAAAGGTGCAAGTGGTTCTTTGCTGCTGCAGTTTCCACCCGTACAAAACAGCCTGTCCCTGGGTGAGCATCCCTGGAGGCTTAGCATCAGAGGAGCGCTGGCAGCTGAGCTGTGGTGGCTGCCAGCCCCTGAGCCATCACAGACCTCTTCTGTAGAAGCCCTTTGGGAGAGAAGGGAGAAGGATGCCTGGTGTTTCTCATGGGGGTGCCAGTGTTGAGCCACTGCCGAGCTGCAGGAAGGGATCCTCAACCAGTGGGAGTTTGAGGCCAGCGTAGATACTGGGGTTAAGATTGAGGTGTCCCACGGCACAGACAGCACCAAACTGTCTGCAGGCACAGCCTAACCTGCTTCTGGAGAATTCTGGACTCCTAAGTCCATTTCTGTTTCAGCTCAGGCTGAGTTGTCATTTTTATGGGGCCTCTTTCCACTTGTGTAATTAAAGGGGGCACTTCTTAACGCAGCATGTGCAACTCTGCGTTTCTTCTTTGCCTTTAAGTTCTCTTTAAAGTCTGTTCTGAGAGAAACAGGCTGATGGGTGCTTGCTTAATGCCATCACTCTGACATTTGTTCTGCTCAGCCTGTTCCCCTAAAGGTGTGGTGCTTATTCAGCTCACATCTGAGAGGTGTGTGACTGCAAGGGAGGGCTTGAACCTCTGCCCCTCTCTCTGTCGGGGACAGGGACATAACCTGGGTTTATCTGTGTCCCCAAATTAAGATCCATACCCTGCTAGAGCTCACTTCATCTGAGGGCATCAGAGACTCTGATGGCTGATGGGGCTGTGAGCCTGTGCTTAGCTAATGCTCATAAAGTCTTTGCTGCCTGCTGATTATTTATTTATTTATTTGTTCTTTTCTTAATGCTCTCTGACAGATGAACGTTTGTTCTCTTTTGTTTTCCAGAACATTGTTATATCTAGTGCAGCTGAAAGGGTAAGTCCCAGATTTTTGTTGAAATCAGAACAACTTGAGGATTTATCTGTGGCTAAAAATACATCTGTAATTATATATTAAACGTATAAAAATAGTAATTTTAAATATAATTACAATCTTGTGGGGTTTTTTTGGTTGGGTGGGTGGCTTTTTTTTTTGTTGCTGCCGCTGTGGTATTTTCCGTGACAGTTTTCTCACAGATGAGGACTCTTGTTTTCCAAAGGAGTAGTACTTGCTTGATTTCCTAGTGCACCTTCAGCAGCTTTGCCTTCCTGCCAGCCCTGTCCTGCCTGCTCACCCTCTGTCAGCCTGCGAGAGGGTGCATGCACATACCCAACCTTCTGTGTTTTGTTTTAGCCTCTAGAACTCCGAGGTCCTTACGATGTGGCTAATCTGTATCCTTTTTCAAAGTGGTTTTGAAATATTTCCATCCTTTATACTCCCTGGGCATTACAGAGTGGTGCTGGCTAGGGATCAATGAGTCAGGGCCCTGAGTGGATGTGGAAGGAGCAACAGATCTTGGTCACGCGGTGGCCCCAGCACTCACTGCAAATAGTAATGTCTGGATTCAGCTGCAGGTATGGTTTGTTGTGATATGTATTGATGCTGCGGGAGTGCAGAAATTAATAAAAGCCATAAAAATCTATGGGTACTCTGAACCAAACCAGAAATTATTACTTATGATCTCCATGGTGCCACATCTTTGATAGAAGAAGCTATAAAATCATATTTGTATTAAGAAAGGAAAAACTTCCTATTTGAGTGCTGGTTACTTTTGCTCTGAATTTTCTGGTCCTTGGTTACAAATAAGTGGTTGTGTTTGAGAAACCAAGCAGGGTGTCTTTTCTCCTCTTCTTTTAGAAACTGAGATGCACTTTTACTGCTCACCCCTCCCCGCCCCACAAGCAGGTACCGGGACTGTCCCTGGAGGGGAGGAGTGTGCTCTGAGTCATGAGAACCGTGTGGGAGGGTATCTGGCCCCGCAAGGATTTTCTGCTCAACGTTTCCTTCCTTCTTAACAAGGGCAGTCGGGCTCAACCCAAATTAGCATACCTCATCTGGTGTCATCCTCGCTCGAGGTGCCGGGAACTTCTCAGCATAATGCTTTTGTATCAGGCAGTGCCCTTTCCCCAGCACCGACATTTTCAATTGGGGTCACTTCTTTATGCAGATAAAAACGTTCCTGTGTTGACAAATTTTTATTTTTGAAAAGCACAGCTTCTTGTCTGGGAGAAAGCAAGGTTGCCAGGAGCTTTCCAGGAGGGCTGCTGGGGAACTGCAGCCAGGAGAACCCAGTGCCACAGTCCCCTGCCTCTGGGTAACCTTATGCAAAATGTCACTTTGAGTTACAGCGTTGCTAATTCCCAGTTATTTGCAGAGTAAGCAAACCTATCCTGCAGACAGGCTGCGCTATTCTGTCCATTCCTTTCTGGGTGTTTGGATCCTGAGCAAAGGTGACAGAGGTTTGCTCTTTGGCCTGTCAGAGAGCGAAGCCAAGGCTGCCGTGTCCACCAACTGCAGAGCCACCATGCTTCATGGAGGTGAGTGGAAAGAGCAGGCAAATGCATCTAAGTAACACTTGCATCTGTAAAGCTAAATTCATATTAATGCATGTTTTCCAAAATAGAGTAAGTCAGATTACTCTGTCTTAGCTCCTTTGTCCAGCGCGTGAAGATGAAATGGAGCAGTAGATGTGGAGAATCTCTTCTACCTCAAATTGTGCGAAGGAGCCTCCCAGCAGTAGTTGGTTTGGGCTCACTAGGTTGTTTGGCAAAAACATTAGGAGTTTGATAACACCATGAAATAGTGCCGTGTGATAATGCTGAAGGTTCTGTAAATAAAATATTTTTGACTACTGAAAGCCCCTTACTGCCCTACTGCGTGTAGGGCAGCCTCTGCCCTTATAGCTGTGCCAGCACAGCCTGTTTAAGAATCCTGGGGTATGTGAATACGTTTTTAATATATATTCTTTTTAAGAACAGTATGTTTTGCTCAGAAATCAAAAAATGCTTTTGACAATGCTTCAAGAATGTGTCCTTCTGTGCCTACGGCACGGATGAAGCCTGGTTTCCCATGGTTTTGTGTGTCTGCAGCCCCTCAGTCCCTGCAGAACTCAGTTTTCCCTTATGTTTCCTGTAATTCTGCACCTACCATTAGATTTCCCTCTTTAGTGTCTCCACCCCATGAGGCAGCATGTCCACAGGTCCCACCCCTGCAGGTGCCTTACCTGCTGACTGGACGCCTGTTAAATGTGTTGAACTGTGCTTTGGGGCATGGACACCTGAAATGAGCATGTGTTAAATGCATCAGCAGCATTTTCTTTGAGGTGCTACAGCTTCTGCTTGTGTATTCCAGAAACTCGGAAGAGTGCCTGTGGGGTAGTGTACACAGTGAAGAAGCCTCGCAAGGTTGAGGAGGAAGAAACAACGCTGCCAGCCTGCAAAAAAGCTAAGACTCAAGCTTGAGAACTGTATTGTTTGTCAAGAGGAGCCTCCAGCCCATCTCTACCCAGTGTTGGGTCTTCCTCAGTCCTCCAGCCAGCCCAGTTCCTCCCTTACTGCCTTATTTAGCATGGAAAAGAATGGTTCTCCTGATGCTCAAGTAAGGAAAGCTGTGGGAATGAGTCTGCTGAACGTGGATCACCACGTATGAAAGGTCATGCTGGACTTCTGGTCGAGGTCTCTCACCCTGTCTTAGGTCTTCTGGAGTTAGTGCAAACTCCACACAACGTTTATCACATACTCTCAGTTGTACAAGTGCATTCCTTTTTTTATTAAAAATGTTCCTAAGAACGCAAAGTCTAGCTCTACAGTTTCTCAGGCTTTAAGCACATCTACTCCACCTTCCAGCCAGGAGGGGAGGTTTCCCTTTGGTGGGCTGGGAAGAGTGGCAGCGTAAGGGCTGTCTCGCCCTGGCCAGAGCAGTCTCCAGCTCACACGGGTTTCACTGCATCATTTCCTCCTTTCTGGGCTGGGCTGGCGGTGCTGCCTGGCAGTGTTCCTTCTGCTGCCTCCTGCCTTTCTGTTTCCCTGCCTGTTAATGCCTCGGAAACCCTCATCTGGCTGCCAGAAAACCAATCGCAACAGATTTACCGTCAGCTCTGAGTGTTTTCAGAGCGCTTCCAAATGTTGACTCAAGTTTTTCTTTTGATTAGACCAGTATAAAAATTAGGTGAGCTACTGTACTCAAGATGGTCTTGAGGCAGCTTTGCTGTGGGTGTTCCACTTCTCTGTTTGCACTGACGACAAGCTGAGAAGTGGAAGTTACAGCTCCTACACAGTCTTGCAGAAATCTTGCAGTGGGTCGTCTCTCAGCTCTCGGTCACTGGACTGAGCAGGAGGGGTGAAGTTCTTGGCAGACTCGCGCTTCTATATAATGTTGGTGGGGAGTCACAACAGCTTTGGGCTTCGTTCAGCACATAATGGAACATTTTTCCTTTATGTTGTTATTCTACTTGTTGACTTTATGATTTAAGACTCTTTTTTTTAATAGGTATTGGGATGTAAAATATATGTATGTGCACTGGAGTTTGTCACTTATGGACTTACCTCCAAAATGATCCTCTGCCTAGAGTAGAAGCAGAGATGTGTTTGGTGCAGTTTTTTTGAGTGACACGTTCCTTGGCCAGAGAATAACCTGCCTTGAGCACAAGAAGAGCTGTTTGGTAACTGGAGTGTGGAAAGAGGCTTCTGGATGCTGGAGATCCTACTGGCTGCTGTTGGGCTCAGCGCAGGGTAGCTGGCTGCAGGCAGAAGAGGCCTTTCTTCTGCTTGCTCCTCTGTCAGGTTGCTGTAAATTCCCTTTAGTCTCCACTATTGGTGCTCTGGTAACAGCTATTTGTCACTGCCCATTCCTGACCCAGCCTCAGTTGCCCAGGACGTGGCTTTGGCCAGTCTGTAGAGCCTGGTGGCTAGAAGCCAGCTGACATGGGTTGGTGACGGTGCGTGGGAGCCCATGACGTGTTTCATTGGGAGGCCACACTGTGGGGTGTTGGGATTTTAATTGAATGCAGCCTGTGATGTCCCCATGAAATGGGGCATTTGGTGGCTCTGCTGGTGGCACTGTGGAGATGCTTTAAGCTCCTGCTTAAAGCCCAGGGAGAGGCTGCCTTTCCTGGCAGGACTCAGCCCCTCCCTGGGCTTGGGTAACTGACCTGGCTCCTGTGCTCACAGTGAGGACTGACTCGCTGAGGAACTGAGATTTCACAGCAATCTCAGCAATGAAACTCTAGCTTTGATTTACTAGTTACTCAGGTGCTGTCTTTCTGCTTTTGTGTACGTGTTTGCATTTAACAAAATAAGAGATGGCCTTTATCTAACAGCAGCAGGGAGGTAGCTCAAGGGCTGGCTGCTCTGGCTTTTTTTTTTTTTTTGAGTTTTTAAAAACTTTACAGGGGCCAAGATGTGAACTTCTCTTAAAGAGAGCCAGAATTATGCTGTGTGTGCTCGCCATTCCATAATCCACTCCAGCAAATAAAAAGAACCACTCTGTTTATTTAATCTGAAATAGGTCAGTACAAAATGTACAGAAAAGGCAGTACAAATTTACAAATATACATCATCTGGTTTTGCATTCTTCAGTCGCGCTGACATCACAGTAGTCTGGCTTAAAACAAGTTCACGTTCCCAATACTGTCTCCTCTCACCTTCCTCAGCCTTGCATCCGACTCCCCGCTCCGTGGAGGCTGGAGCTCCCTCCTCCAGCTCTTTATCCACCACCACTGCCAAAGCCCATCGCTCAACTGCTTCTCTAAACCCTCGGGGCACCTCCTGCCATGGCTCTCCCCCCTATCAATCCCCCCCCCATCATGCATGATTTCAATAGTGAGAATTTGGCAGAGACAAAGGCCCCCCCGGCAGGCAGGGCATTCCCTGCGTGGGCTCTCCTCGGGCTGCAGGGAGGTGCCAGTGGAGTTGGAAATGCTGCCCTCCCAGGCAAAAGGATTTACATTGTTGGCAAAGATCGCATTAGGCTGTAATCCTTGCTTTAGAAAAGCCACAATAATGTTGAAAATAATTTAAAATTACCTTTTAAATAAATAAATAATAAATAGTAATAAATAAAGCCATTTGAAAAGCAGTGGAATTCTAACACTCAGCCTGCCTTTTAAAAAATAATTCTTCTGCGTGTTTTGCCGTTTTCAGTGCAGGTACTTCAGATCATCCAGTACCTGAAATATTTTCCAATAAATATACTACATTCAGGGTGTTTTTCCTCCGGGTTCATAAGAAGCATTTAAAAAGCAGCAAAAAAAGAGGGCGGTTTGGTTTCTCTCTTCAGAGCTTGCCTAGATGGACGCTCTTGTAGGAGTTGTCTTTCAGGCTGTTGAATACCTCCTTGGTGCCCTTCTGCCAGTGAAGAACAAGGTCCATGGGGGTTTTCCCTTCCTGGGGAAACAAACAGCAGAGGAAGCAAGATTTAATTTCAGCTGGTGAACAGAGTCCTTCACCCTTCCCTCTGTCCTTGTGCAGCACCTCTGCCGGAGGTGGGACCCTCCTGCCCACTCGGGGTCAGGGTCCTTTCGCTCTGGGGGTCTGGTCCCAGCCCTGGTTAGACTCGGGGTGAGATCTCCCTGGGTTTTGGTAGGTCTAAGCTGTGTTAGCAAATACCACAAGGGACAGAGCAGTTGTTTCTTTAGAAGTCCATAGAGAGGAGACCTCAGTAAGCCCCTCCTCTGTTTAGCTGAGAATTCAGCCTGCAGTTGGTGCTGGCTCAGTGAGGTTCTGACCCACAGCCAAACTCAACAGGAGCAGCTTTTGTGCACGGCCAAAGCCTGAGAGAGCAGCTCTTTGGCCTTCGGGGCTGCACCTGCCATGATGGCTTCTGGTTTTAGAAGAAGTTCTGGTTTTAGAAGAAGTTCTGGTTTTTGTAGTCTTGGTAACCTCCCCTAAGTTATACTTTCCCTCTGTTCCTAGTGATGCGGGTTAGTGGTGGGTTTTCTCAGTGTTGGGTTGATGGTTGCACTGGAGGATCTGAAAGGTCCCTTCCAACCTGGGCAATTCTGTGATTCTATGTTAGCTTTGCTTTAATTAACTCTGAAATGATCTAATTAAATCCTTCTCTCCCAGCCTTGAAAGCGCTCTGAAGGCGAACTTGCTCTGAAGCAGTTTGAATTACTAGGTTTGGGGGTTGGTTGTGGTTTTTGGATTTTTTTATTTTTTTTTTTTTTTACGATTACTTACACAGTTCTTGATAGTTAGATCTGCTCCGTGCAGGATCAGGAGCCTGATCATCTTGTAGCGGTTCAGCCTGACGGCGTCGTGCATCGGCGTGTCTCCTTCCTGTGGGACAGACAGACGGACCAGGGGTCAGTCCTGCCGTGATCCAGCCCCAGCCCTGTCGTCGGGGGGGAAAATTTATGGCTGAGGAAGGGCAGGGGTGAGCAGCTGTTGGTCCTTACCCTGTCCCTGGCGTTGAGGTCGGCCTCGCAGGCGATGAGGTGCTCCCCGCAGTCGTGCTGCCCCGTCCGCACCGCCACGTGCAGGGGGGTGCTCAGCAGCTGGGGGGGGGAAGGAGGAGGGAGATGTCAGTGGCACGGAACGCTTCAACACCCACCAAAAAACTGTCTGCCTGGGATAGAGGTCAGCTTTTTCTCTGGGGTTTAAGAAGCTGCAGGGCCCCAGGAGCACCTACCTTGTCCCTGGCGTTTCTGTTTATCCCCTTGTCCAGTAAGAACTTCACAACGTCCAGGTTGCCCCCCCGGCAGGCCCAGTGCAGGGCTGTGGATTCCAGCTGCGGCAGGAAAAGCAAAGGGTAGGGATTTAACTCCTTATTGTGTTTTAAAAACAATATTAAACCATTTTGAGCAAACTTCTAAATGAATTCCAACTCCTTTTCTCGCCAGGTGAGGTGAGGCACTTTGTTGTGATCCGCGGGCTGTTCCCAGTAACAGTTTTCCTTATTCTGCCCTAATTTCTGTAGCACTGGGAGTTCCTCACTCACTCCTCATGCCCGCGGGGTTGGCAGGGCTGCTGGGGGAGGATGTGTTTTGTCTCTTCTGTGAACTCAGACGTTCTTTTTAGCCAGGAATGTGGCTGGTATGTACCACATCATTTATTTTGTTAGTGCCTCTCGCGTTCTGAACACCCCTCTCCCACAAGAAGCCCTCCTATAACGGCTGCTCTTGGCACTTGGGAAACAAGGAGCAGGTTTTGGGAGGGAGCCGAGGTACGTACCATGTCTTTCTGCTCCAGCCGGGCTCCAGCTTCCACCAGTTTTTTCACCACCTCCAGGTGTCCTTCAGAGCATGCCCTGTGCAGGGCAGTGCGCTTGTACTGCGAGTCCAACAGCCCAAAGGTGGGTATTAGATAGGGGGCACACAGAGATTCCCAAATCTCTCCTCCCGCCTCCCACGGATGTTGGCAAATGCCTGCTTTCTGCTGAGTCACTTCCCAGAGCTAATACTTCAGAGACCTGAAATCCACTAAATTCTAACAGCATCCTGAGAGGCGAGAGCTGCCTCCTGGTGTTTTAAAGGGCATGAGAAGTGTCTGTGGTGTGCTGTTCTGATTTCAGAGGGTTCCCCGGGGAAGGTGCTGAGTCTGGCAAACTCAGCTCACACCTTACGAGCAGGGGGTGGGCAGCACGCTCTGCTGACACCTTTCTTGGAAGAGACCCCTCCCCCTTACAGAAAATCAGGGGCTCCAGGGCACCAACAGCCTTCTTTCAAATACAAAGATCCCCTTGTAATATTACTTTGAAGGGTTGCAGTGGCCCCTTTATCACTATGTACCAAATTCCCAGCATTTACTTACTTTCCCCACCAAAAAAGAAGTGTAGAAGCTACAAAACCTAGCAGTAAAGTTAATTTTTGCTGTGTAATGACCTCCCTTCCGTCGCAGGCTCTGCAGTGAGGAGGGAGGCTGTACCTTGTCGCAGACGTTGGGATCCCCTCGGTCTGCCAGGTATCTCTCAATCACTGGCAGCTTATTCTCCAGCGCAGCTCGGAAGAAGGTGGGCACGTCCACTGGTCCCCCCTGATGGAGAGAAACCCCCGGGGTGTAAACGTGTGGCACAACCCCCCACGGCTGCTCCCCAGGAGAAGGTGCTTCCAAATCACTTACAATCACTTCTGGCTCGGGTTCCTTCACAACGGGCGCTTTCACTTTCTTGCATTTTTTCTGCTTCTTCAACTGAATAATCTTCTGAAGGTCCTCCAAGTTCTCGAGTTTTGATCTCTGCTCTAATTTCTTCTTCTTCAGCTGAAAGAAATCAAGGGAGCCCACACCTTGAGCCTGAGTGGTGGGACAAGGTGTGCTAATACTCAGCTGAATTCAGTTGAGTGGATGGACTTGGAAATAAGTTGTCTTTCTTTTTTTTTTTCTGATTACAGCTAGGGCTAATTGGCCATCAGCGTAAGTTACTACATGTGTGAGAACTTCCACATCCTCTGGGTAGTCAGATTGAGCTGACTTCCACCAAGCCTTTGCTCTTCAACTGCTTTGACAATGTAGCCCCTGATTTAATGTAAATTAATCCTCTCTGATGACAGACAAACCCTTAGGTGAAGAGCCAGGTCTTTACCATCCCGGCATGTCGGTCAGCAAGTGTTGGATTTTGGAGAACTACAAGGAACGTCCCTGTCAGGGTTTGAGCTGTAGATCATTGACTTCATGGAAAATAGTGATGTTGGCTGAGTGGGCTGGGGATCAACCACAAACCCAAAAGGTTCTTAGGACCCTGTTTTGGAGGAACTCAAAAAGCCCCTGCAGCAAGTAATGATCTCTCCCGTGAAGGTGAAGGTCAGAAGCGATTGTTTCAATATTTCTAAGGCTCACCTTCCCACCCTTCTTTTTTCAGAACAAAGTCGTATTCCCCCTGCTAGTTAAACTCTCTCATTCCCAAATCACTTCAGATTTTTAGGTGAGTTGGTTGCTTATTCAACAAAGAATTTAAAATGTTACAGGTACTGTGTTTTGGTGGGGAAACCCATCAGTTCTTAGGGACACGGGGAGAACTGGCAGGCTCCAGCAACCCAAAATGGTACGGCTCTGTAGACCGGTATCACTTCCATTTCTAATTGTTTTTCCCAAGTGTGCTAGTAAGCACAAAGCAATGTTTTCATTAAAAGAACATTTTCATGGTAAGTAAGGCTTCAGAAATGCTCTCTTACATCTTCCTTGGGTTGGTTACTTTTGGTGGCAGTCGTTGGGTGTGGAAGCTGAAGGTGTTGTACGGCCTACGATTGCAGCACGGGTGGCTCTGGGCAGGAGGAGCCCCCAGGTGTTATTGGGGGAGTTTGGGGTCACTTCCCAGCACCCACGGGATACAGGAGGCAGCAGGTTGCCATGGCCTTCAATGGAATTGAGACCACTGGTGTTATCTCCCAAGGGTTTCCTGGCTCAGGAAGAGGCCACGCTCCAAGGCTGGAGCAGGACGCACGGGGGGGGACAAGCAGCACAAACCCCCAGAGCCTACCTCTGCTTCTAGTTTCTTCTCCGTCTCATAGGCCGGGTCTCCTCGGTGCAGGGAGTGCTCAGAGACCGTCTTTAGGTCCTCCTGCTTCTCTAATTTCACAGCAGCTTCGTACTCTCCATTTTTGAAGTCCTCGGGGAGGAAGCTGCCCATCTCTTTATCGTCGGCTTTCTGCCCGGTCACCTGGAAAAGCCAAGGGCATCCAGTATGAGCGAGGGTTCCGTGACTGCAGTTGCCACCCCTGGGAAGGAAGATTGCCTGGAGCTAATTAATTACAGGTCATTCCTGGGAGGGACAGAGTGCTGACCTCCTGCAGCCTGTACCTGGATTAACTAATTAATGGCTGGAGTGCTCTCTCTTGCAGACAGATCTCCCGCAACCCCCACCTCGGCATCTCCAGGGATCAAGATCCATGAGGCCCCCTCATGGTCCCAGTCCCTGCTCGGCCGGGGCTGAGGGGCTGCTGTGATGACAAAAGCTGCTTTCTTGGGAAGAGCATCTCTTTTCCCAGTTCCCTCACTCTCCAGCCCGGCCGGGAGCCTTCAGGAGGCTGCGATGAAAGGAGCCACCCTGAGCATCCAGCAGATGAACTGAGGAGGGAGAGTGGGAAGAGAGGTTTTTTCTCCCTGGGGACCTTACAGTTCCATGGCAGCGCACCCAGTGCAGATACATGGGGCTGCTGAGTAGTTCTGGGGATTGTTTTATCCCGTTTGAAGCCCCCAGGAAAGCAGCAGATGGTGGTCCCTGTGTGGGGCTGTGGGATGCAGCACGGCTTCGGGGAGCTGCTGCCCAACCCGGTGCCTACAGAGAGGAAACTCCTGAAAATGAGTCGGGGCTGCTGCGTGTCCTGAGAGGGGTGCAGTGACTCGGTGTCCCCCGCGCTGCCTTCCCTCCAGTCACCTTGTAAAAGTGTCCTTGTTGGAGGGTTTAACGCCGGAGAAGCTGCCAGGGAATTTACGGCAGCGTTAACTGGTGGGGTGATAACGGCATCTCAGCACAGCCATGGGGGGGAGAGGGGGGGTTCTACATGATGCTCCAGTGCTCTACTGGATCCCTCCTGTTTTCCCAGATCAGGCGTTCCTAGCCCGACCTCTGCGCTGGGATGTCCCATCCCTTGGGCTCTGGTTTAGATGTTAGTTTCAGAGACTGCTTCTGCCACCAGGAGCAGGGGCTGTGGGAGCTGTTGGCTTATTATGGGAAAACAATACTTGTTAGCTTAGGTTTGGAAAACACTGGATTCTGTGTTGATGCCTTCCAAGGCTGGAATTACTGAGCATGATCCCAAACTTTACAGCCGCTAAAGAAAATTGAGGTGAGGATCAAGGTCAAAGGAGAAACACAAAGCTAAGTTTTGGTCGGTCCCTGGTTCCTGGTGAGCTGTGCTGTGGTACAAAGCCCAAAGAGCTGGGCAGTTGGACCGGGGTGAGCCCCCTCCCCGGGAGGGGTGAGGCTGGGGAGCAGAGCTTAGAGTCCAGGGGGGGTTTGCTGCTGGAGCAGAGCAGTGCTGGGTGCTGTGGGGTGCTCTGGAAAGGAAAGGGATTAGGAGAAAAGAAGGAAGGTTGTACCTACCAGCTCCTCCACTTTCATGGTCATCATGTTTGCTGGGCTGGGGCTGTGCTCCTGAAGAAGGGCTGGGGTGGGCTCTGCAGGGACCCCCTCCCGGCCCCGCTTATATACCCGCGGGAATGAGATAATCTTCCAACCTGGGAATGCCGGCCGGGCCGCGGTGGGCTGGCGCTCATTCCAGACGTGTTAACGAGCCAGATCTGGTGTCCGGGCGGGGACGGGGGGGCGTCAGCGGGGCTGGGGTGGGGGGGCTGAGCCTCCCGCTCCGGCCCCCCCGAGCAGGAGCCCTGGGAATGCGATGCCATGCCCGCGGCAGTGACGGCACCGCTCAGCAATGCCGGCCATCCCCGTGCCCACTGGGACAGCTGGCTGCTGGCGACGGCACCCTCACAACTTCACTTCTGCTTTTTTTTTTTTTTTTCCAGGTTTGGTTTGTTTTTTCAGTTTGTTTTTTTTTTAACTGACATTCAGCTGACAGTCAGGCAGCGGGAAGGGCGAGTGCCTGAGGGACAACACGTGCGGTGACATCTCCCCCGTGAAGGGATTGTGACCCCCCTCAAATCTCGGAAAGCCACTCTTTTCATTGCTATTTATTCTTGGATGAGAAACAGTTTTAGGGGAAAGGATTTTTTCTCATCGTGATGGCAGTCTTCTATATTTGTGGGAAGGAATTCTCCGAAGGGATTACGAAGCCAGAATGATGTCTCCGGTGCTAAAAGGGCCCATGACGTGATAAGTTACAATCAGTGGAAGGGCCCCCAGCAGCACGCTGCGCATTTTTCTGGGGCTTTGTCAGCCATCAAAAGCAGGAGAGGAAATTTTGCCCTATTAGGCAAAAAAACCCAAACAAACAAACAACGACAAAAAGAAAGTAAAACTAATAGTGATTTCTCAGGCAATATTTTCCTTTCGGATAGGGGAGAATAGGGGCACAGAAGTGACTTGTTCCTTTTCAGAGCTAGGATGGGATACAGAGGGGTGATGTGTGTGCTTTGGGGACACATCCCTGAGTCCTTTGGGGACACACATCCCTGAGTCCTTTGGGAAAGCTTTGCTGGGGCCGTGACCTGGAGCAGCCTGGCAGCAGGAGGAGGATGGGCAGCAGGAGGTAACGGGAAGATGCACGACTCTCCGTGTGTAAGGAGTGTGGATAAACACCAAGAAAATGACCAGCCCCGTGTTTGTGCGGTGCCCGGAGGCACTGGGGGTCTGGCGGGGGGGCGTCCCGCTGCCCCAGCTCCCATCAGAGGGTGGCTCAGGTGCTGCCCCCAGGGCTCCGGGGGGGTGGGCACATGGTTAGCATCCTGAGCCTGCTGTGCTCCTGGCACTGACCTTTCAAGGTGTCTCTCCCCGTAATCTGAGCGTCCCCGTTGCCCATGGTACCTACGCCCTCCCGTGCCCTGAAATGAAGCTGGACATCAGGTGGCTCCTTTCCCACCCGGAATATAGATGACATTAGAGGATGAGCCCCGGCACTAAAATAGAGTATGTGGCAGCAACAGAACCTTTCAGAACATTTTTTTCCCAAACCTCAGCACAGGCAGGATCTCGTTCCCCCGGGGTGGCATGTCCTCGGTCATGCTGCCGGGCTGCTCCCCGCGGCGCTTCCCGGCTCCCGCTGCGTGTCCCCGGGACAAGAGGCGGCTGGGTCTGGCTGCTGCGTGTTCACAGACGGGCTCTGACTGCTCCTCTCGCTCTGCTTTGGTCTGCGATGCTTTTTTGGGGGGTTGTCATGAAAGGCAGAGCTGCAGCAAGGCAGCTCCCGCTGGAGAGGGAGCAGATCCCAGCGGAGACCGGGATGAGAAATGTTGGGGTTCACTGTAAGGGGTTTTGTAGGGGTTTGCTGTAAGAACAAGAACCGGTTAGGAAGCCGTGAACTTCCTCTGGCCCTGCTGTATTTGAAGCTTTTTTTTTTTATTATTATTTTATTAAACAGCCTGGTATTTACAAGCCCCTCAGGAAACCCTGAGCTGGAGGGTTTCAGTGAGATCTCTCTGCGAAGGGAAGGTAACCCCAGTGCTACCAAAAAACCCCACCTCACTTAGGGGTAACTCGGTAATTATCCTGAAAACATCCCACCCTCCATGGCTGAAAGCATAACGAGGAATAGAAAAGAACCTTCCTTGATTGTCCTGTGCTTTGGTGTGGAGGGGTGGCCCACAGACACCCCCATTACCCAAAAGCTGGGGGTTAAATTAACCCAATGGTGACTGCTTTAAGCTAAACGTCCCGTAAAGCCCAGGAAGTGCTGAGGCAGCAGAAATGCACTGAGTGGCCCCAGCTCAGGCTCTGTGGGTCCTTACCATCCCTGCTGCTCCATATCGGGGGGGGCAGATCGTATGATGAGCCCCCGACCCTGTGCTGGACCGTGAGCCCTGAGGCTCCCTTCAGCCAGGGGTTCCTGGTCCCGGTGGGAAGAGGAGCTGGGCTGCAGGAGATGTGGAGGGGGAAGGTGAAAATCCCCCCGTGGCCGGGCACAGGGTGGGGGCAGAGTGAGTGCGAAGCCATGGGGCATCCTCCCAAAAACTGCTCCGGAGCAAAGCACCAAAGGGCAGGAGGCTCGGGGTGAGGAAGGGACACCCTCCCTGGCACAGCCCCTTCCCTGCCATCCAAAGAGAAGGTGTCTAAATGGCGCAAAGGAGTTTTGCAAGTCAGTTGTTTTAATTACGTGCAGGAAGGCATTGTGTGCGGTGCAGGTGATGCTGCGGGGGGGTTACCCCATGGGCTGGGTGCCCCCACCACTGCCTCCAGCCCTCAGCTCCCTCCTCGCATCCAAAGGCAGTGCCCTTTGGAATGTCACTGTGCTGCCTGTCCCCCCCAGCTCCTGCTGCCCAGTGAGTAACGGGAAGACAAAATCCCTTGGCGGGGGGGGGTCGCACACCTCGGAGGGTGTTAATCCAGCAAAGCCCCTTCCCTGTGTGCAGCCGAGGGGGAATTTGTGCCCCAGGAGCAGAGCAGAGGCAGGAGCCCCTGGCGTGCCCCGGGACTGGTGCTGACTGGTGCTGACTGGTGCTGTGCTGGGGTGAGCATCCAGCCTGCCCACACACCCCACAGAGCGCCCAGTAACAGCCCAGTGCTGGCACTGGGGGGGTCCTGCTCTCCTCTAGCTCTGGGGTTTCCATAAGAGGCAAGAAACACTTTTATTTGCCCAATATAAACCCCCTGGGGGTTGTTGTCAA
Organism: Gallinago stenura; assembly: GCA_027564225.1. Lineage (NCBI taxonomy): Eukaryota > Metazoa > Chordata > Aves > Charadriiformes > Scolopacidae > Gallinago > Gallinago stenura. Next base: position 21,128,104 of record JAOQGM010000002.1, read on the forward strand.
AGAGCAGTCGGGGTGTGAGTTGATGCTGATGTGCAAATTGTACACACACACACACACACACCCCCCGTGGTGTAGGTGTTTGAGTGCAGTAACACCCACCTCTGCTTCCTCTGGTGGGACCACTTCTAAACACCATCAGCTCTTTAAAACAACCCCGAGACTCCTTATCAGTGGATATTTTTTGTGCATAAAACTGCTAAAGAGAAGCAAACTGTCTCCTGTGGGGGGGGGGGGGGGAGGGGACCCCCAAAGC
>JAOQGM010000002.1:21129071-21154012 GCA_027564225.1 Gallinago stenura
GGGGCAGGGAACGCCCAAGCTGTTTCACCTCGGAATACAGGGTTAGTTTTGAGTACAAAATTAGACTCTGGTAAATTATTCAAGGGTGAGGCCATAATTCCCTTCTGTCGGGTCAGCTGTCACCCAAGCAGCCGGAGCCCAGCGGGCTGTGGGTCCTCTGGTGTCAACCCCCCCCCAGCCGTGAGTCGGCAGTTGCATCACTTACTGTAGGGCTTAAAAAAACCCTCCTCAGATGACAGGAGGGTCGGGGATTTCAGATAATAGGAAAAAAAAAATATAAAAATCTGTGAATTCTTTTTAAAACCAAGGGATTTGAATTTATGTGAGGCTTTGAGCTTTGCTGTGATGGCATTTGTGCGACAGGTGAATCGGGGTAATTGCCATTAAGGGGTGACGACACCCCAGAGGGTCGTTAGCCGGGGTCAAAGGGGCTGCTCCCTGGCCCCTGGCCCTTCCAGCTGGCCAGCTGCTCGGGGATGGGCAACTGCTGGCCCGCTCTCCGCAGGAGAGAATTCCGCTTCCTTCCGGAGAAGCTGGGACCTTTTTTTTAATCTTATTTTTATTTTAAATTTCCCGATGTCGGACTTAAAGCCTGCAGCTGTCCGTACCCAAAAGCTGCTGGGAGCTGCCTGTCCCAGCGGGTGGCCAGTGCTGGGGGGGTAAAGGGATGCTGTGCTTTGGGGGGGTGTAAAGGGATGCTGTGCTCTGGGGGGTGTAAAGGGATGTTGTGCTTTAAGGGGGTGTAAAGGGGGTGCTGTGCTTTGGGGGGGGTGCAAAGTCCCCCTGGAACGCTGCACAGCACATGCGGGACCATTCCTTGCTGGTCACAGCACGTGTTGAAGCTGGATCTAACAGGATTCCCAAATCGACCGAGTTGCAGTCCCAGGGCAGGACTTTGGGAGGTCTTCTAGCCCGAGTTTCTGCCCAAAACACAGTTAAACATGACTCCAGGTGAGGTTGCTCAGGGCTTCACCCGGTCACATCTTGAGACCCTCCATGGACAGAGATTTCAGAACCTCTCCGGCCACCCTGCTCCAACGTCTGAGTATCCTTATAGTGATTTTTTTTTTGTCTTATATGCAGTTAAAAGTTTCCCCATTTTGATTTATGATCATGGCCTCTTGTTCTCTTCCCAGTCAGGAGCCTGGCTCTGCTCCTGTGTCACCTCCTCGTGCTCCTGTGTCACCTCCTGGTAGCTCCTGTGAGCCTGGTCTTCTCCAGGTGGGACACATCCAGCTCCCACAGCCCTGTCCTTCCCCAGGGGAGGTGCTCCAGCCCCCGGCCACCTGGGGCCTGACCCTCCATCATTGTTTGGACACCTGATGCCAACACTGGTCCTGGTGTTGGACCAGGAACTGATCCTTGTGGGAATCTGCTGGAAATAGTTCCCCCGGCTACTCCCGCCGCTTTGGGATGTGTCACCCTGCCAGCTTTCCCTTCTTCCAAAGGGCATCCTTTTAATTCCACGTAACGCGTGCTTTTGGATTCCCACCCCAGGCCGTGACATGAAATGCCTTGGCCAGACCCAAGTGAAGGGGGGGCTGATGCCAACCAGACCCTTCATCCCATGGAGAGAGGCTTGGTTTGAGAGGAGCTGCTCTGCATCCAGCCCGGATCGGCATTCCGGCATTCCCTGACTCTTCTTCCCTGCTGAACCCTTGGTTAACCCTTTCCCCCCCTGTTTTCCCAGCCCCCCCCCTCCCTTTCAGCATTTTCAGCCGGTGGGAATACCTTGGGGGAGAGGGAGCTTTTGTGCCGTGCTGGGACCTGGGGGTCCCTGGGAGGCTCTGCCCGGGGAGGGTCCTGCCCCTCCGGAGCGAGATGGGGCTGAGGGGAATCCAGGGAAGAAAGACTCCAAGGGACCATGCTGAGAAACACCGGAATGTTTTCAGGGAGCTGTGATTTCTGCAGCCCTGGAGGAAGGTGACAGTTTGTCACAGCACTGCCACAATCCCCCTTTCCCTCAGTCCTTGGAACCCTGTCCCCTGGGATGTCACAAAGGGGTTGAGGAGATTTGGAAAAATCACTATTGCCTGGAAAAACCAACCCTTTTATGGTTTTGGAGGGTTTTTTTGTGCATTTAACATATTGCAATTAAAATGTCAATGCATAAAGGTGCTGAAAAGGTTTGGGTCCCCACACCCCCCTTTCAGGAGCCGGGCTTTCCCTGGCAGCGAGGTGCCCTGGGATTGGTATCCCAGCTATTTTGAACAAAAATCCCCCTGGATGCCCCCGCAGCGGGGGGGTGGGAAGCCTCGGTGCAGCCCTGGGGTGGCATCGCAGCCCGTTGGGATGGCCGTGCCCCCCCCGGCCGGGGGGTGAGCGTGTCTGTGGCTGCAAACACCGGTGAAAAAATCCATTTTCTCTTTTGTTATGGGTTTGCTGCAGGTGCGGGGCACAGACTGAAAATGCGATTTCAGTTTAAGCTTAGAGAAGAGAGAAATTATAAAACAACAAAACAAAACAACCCCCAAACCCACCTTTTCCTTGAAGGTACCATAATCACATGGAAATTTATGGCAGGTGATGAACTTGGAAAAGCCCTTGTGCCCTTCTGCAGGATACAGAAGTTTTGCAGAGTCCGTTGTGGCACCTTGGGCTGGGATTTCTGTGTCCTCTGTTACTCCAGGAGAAAAGGCAGGGAATGCTTGCAAAGGGAGGAGGGGGGAGTGCAAGATCTAAATTGGTTTCTCTGGGCCTGCAAACGCAGCACCTTCATCTGCAGGCAGTTGTTATTTCACGAGAGAAAATAAAAAATAAATTTAAATTCCCCCCTAGCTGTTTTCTCTCAGCAAAGGCATCCTCCCACCGGAGCCAGCTGGAGGAAGGAGAGCTCGGGATAGCCCTTTTCCCCCAGAAATCTGTTGCCATCCAAATTATGGGGCTGGGCAGGTCCCTGGGCTGTGGGCAGTGGGTTCGTGCTGGAGCTGGGCTGAGCCCCCCCCTCTGCCCATCTCTGCCCCCCGTCCCTGGATAGGAATCCTCTCTGAGCTGTGGATGTGTTTTTTCTGTGTCTTTTTAGCCCATTGGTGGGGCAAAGCCAGCGGGGGGTGGGTGGCCATCCTCACTGGAAGGTGACAAACACCCTGGGAGAGCCCTCCTGTCCCTGCCCTGCACCGAGACACGGGGGGGCAGGAATCCAAACCAGAAATCCATCAGAGCCAATCTAGGACTGCATTGATCTGGATTTCTAAGTTCACAGACAACTTTTACAGAAGAGCATTAAATTCCGTTATGGAGTGTTTTAGCTCAAACTGACCCTCGGAATGGGATGCCAGCAGAGAGCAGTTGGCATGACAGGATGGGAAGGGAAGGAAGGAAGGATCTGAGGGTTTGGCTTTAACGTTCATGAGAGGAATCCATCCCAGTCCTGATGAGGGTGGGATCATAGAATCACAGACTGGTTTGGGTTGGAAGGGACCTTAAAGATCATCCAGTTCCACCCCCCTGCCCTGGGCAGGGACACTTCCCACCAGCCCAGGTTGCTCCAAGCCCCCTCCAGCCTGGCCTTGAACCCCTCCAGGGATGGGGCAGCCACAGCTTCTCTGGGGTTGTATCTGCATTTATCAATGTCATAAACAGATTGCACCAAATCCATTCACAATTACATTCCTTAAATTTACTCATTGTGAAGACCATTATAATAAAAATGAAAGGCATGGTTAGTTACAATCAGTGCAAACGTACACACTTCTCTCTGCTGTTCCTCTCCTATTCCTTTCATTTCTTTTCCATCCCTTCTATCAAGAGAGGGAAAGTGCCTCTCTAATCCGTAACCTCCAAGCTCTGATGCCATGTTGCAGCACACTAAGATGTTCCTGCAATCAAACCCATCAGTAGCTCATGTCATTCCTATTCTCCAACTCCCACCCCCCGATTTGGAAGCCTCTGAGGTGGGTACGTGTGTTCATACCACAAAAGACAGCCATCCCCAGGGCTGCAGGACCCTGTGCTGTTAACTTACGTAAGGTGGGCACTTATAAATCACAAGATATTTCTCTAAGACAGCATGACTTAATGTCATTTATTCACATATCTCCTTAAAGCAACACTGGAAACACTGCTATTTGCATATTTATTGTATTTTCATAAAAGAGTATATAGCAGTGTGTTAGAGTGCCAGGGTGCTATTGATCAAGTCTGAATACAGTTGACTTTAACCAGAAAAAGACAACATAAAAATGCCCATTACAACTCAGGAAGGGTTAAAATCACAACGAACTTCACAAAGATGGATTAAGTGCATTCCTTTGCCCCCCCCCAGCAGGTGTGCTGGACCCCCAGGTGTTCCCACTGAGGAGCACTGGCCCCTCCAGCCCAGAGAGGAGCCCAGCCCCAGCTGGGCCATCAGGCTGGAGAGCATCCCAACGGCTCTGGGGGGACAGCAGCCTCTTCTCCACCCCAACTGCAGTAAGTGTTGCTTTATTTTTGAGGGAGAGCTGTTTGTGTTGTTGACAGCAAGGTGCTGTCGCCTGTTTGGGGTGTTTGTGGTTAATTGCCCTACGCAGTGGTGTCTCCAAGGGGTTGTGCTTTGAGATTGTTGCCTCCTCTGAGCTCTTGTGTGGATGTTGGGGTTTTGTTTGGGTGTTTGCGTTCTGTTCTTCAACCAGCTGCCTTTCCCTGGGGAGGGGGGGCTGGCAAACCCAAAAGAAAGTCAGATAAAAACTTCAGGAACTTGTGTGACTCTGTAACTGTAAGATACTCGTTGTACCTCTGAGGGTTCCCTGCTGTCTGGGGAAAGGTAACTAAGAAGAGAAGATGGGGATGGGTACGACCCCCGTGTTTCTTGTGGAGCAGTGGGGAAGGGGAGTAGGTGGGAATGGAAGCCTTCAGCCTGTGTGATGAGCACTTGCCAACCTTCTGCAGGAGCAGGTTTTTTCAGTGGGGTGGAGGGAAAACAAATATCCCCTGTTTACTTTGCTACAGCCTTCTAGTTCCTCATCTGAAAAGGAAAAACAAATAAATCCCCCAAACTAACCAAACAACCTAGAAAAATTATCAACCAACCCTAAGACAGCCATTTATTTGTCCCTCACCCCTCTGAAACCTGTATCTGGTAGCCCTGGTCCCTCCCTGAGCCCCGGGCTATGGGAGGGAGGTTGAATGCTGAACTGGGGAACTCCTGACCCATAAGAGCTGCCTTGGAACAGGCTCCTGACCACAACACATCCATGGGAAGTGCTGCCAAGTGTTCCACAGCGAGGGGAGAGAAATGGGGGGGGGTTCTCATCTGCTCTAGAAGCTGAGATGTTCCCACAAAGCCCCACGGACAGAGGGGTGGCCGTGTCTGGCTGGAGTCTGGGGTGGAGGAGCTCCACCAGGGCCACCCGTGGTCTCTCCTCGTAGGGGCTCCGTCTCCCCCGATGGCAGGGGCTGGCTGAGCCCTGGAGGCGGGGGGTTCCTCTCTCCCTGTCAGTGAGGGGGCAGAGGTGGGTGCTGCAGGGTGCCTGCTGCCCTCAGCCTGCGTGGAACCCTCCAACACCCCCCTCGGCCCCCACCCGTGGGTCTCGGGGACCCTGAATGCTCTGTTTTATCATGGAGCAGCTGGGTTTCTCCGGGTGGCTCCGTGCCTGCGGACGGGGCAGGATGCTGCCCACCCGTGCCTGCGATGCTGCAGCATCATTCACTCACATTCCCCCTCCCCAAATGTTTAAAAACGCTGTAGGTGATGCTCTGTGCCTGCATCCCATCCCTGCTGGGGCACCCAGAGCAGGACAATGACTATTCCAGGTGGCCAGGAGCCTTCTTTGGGCCATTCCGTTGCCGCTGGCCCTTGCCAGAGCCCCTTCTCGCGGGTGCCCTCGTTACAGACACTAATTGCTCCTCGCCCAGTGGCAGGAGGCTGCCAGGGAATCACTCCCAGCCCAGGGTTGGGCTCACACACACCTTCAGGCTGGGGCTGGGAGAGAAGACCCGCGTTTGCACATGGGCTCAGGGAGGGAGGGTTTCCATGGTAACGGCGAGGATAGGGGGGACGCACTGATGCTACTGGGCTGCGCCCAGAAAGCACCCGCTTCAGAAACACCTGACTACAACAGGCTCTGAGAAAACCCTCTCAATTGACTGTGTGGAAGGTGTGTTGTGTAATGTGATTTTTTTGTCATTTTTTTGCCAAAATTATTGTATTCGCATTTTGGTTTGGACAACTCAACTTTTTCTTTTTTAAATTCCTGGGCATAGGGAATGGGGGGCCTTTGCTTTTTTGCAAACTGTTAGTCAATGCAGAGGGCAGGGGAAAATCTGTAAATTCAGTGAATCTTTGAATTCAGTATGAATTCAGTGTGAACTCTTCAGAGTGAATCACGGCGGTGAGGATCTGGAGGGCAGTTACCTGCGGCAAGCACCCAGGGTGGGGGGTTGATGGGGGGAAAAGAAGCGGGATCAGCTGCTTAAATTACTGGTTTTATGGCTGTTACTGGGGGGGCAGGCTTTTTGCCGCCAGGAGACGGGGGGGTACTTGGGGAAACAAGGCAGGAATTGTGCAGGGAGGGGTGAAAAATGTGCGGTTCTGGATCACACGCACCCGTCTCTCTTCCCGCTGTGGTCCTCCTGCCTCCCCCGGGCTCTGCTGTGTGTCTCTGCTCCGCAGGGCTCCACGGACACACAGAGACCCTCCCCAGGCTCCTTGGGGGGAATTGGGGCCAACAGGGGGTGGCTGCTATGGGCTCAGGAGGGCTGGCCCATTCCTCTGGGCTGTATCCCTGGGGATGTGTCCCTGGCCCCAGTTCCCTGGATACGGCTGCGGCTGCCTGACAGCACGAGGGTGGGAGGAATCGCATCCGTGGGAGGAATCGCATCCGTGGGAGGAATCCCTTCCCCTCGTTCGAGGGGGCAGGAATAAGAGCAGTGGTGCTGGTCCCACGGCTGCCCTGGCAGGGAGGTGTCCAGCAACCCCTGGGTGCTGCAATGCAGCGCCAGCAGCTCAGGAATAAGCAGGTTTGGAAGGGGAAAATGTCTTCCTCTTTCATACCTTTGGTTTAATCTGTCGAACTTGTTACCATTTGGGAGAGCTAAAACCACTGGCAATCTTGAACCCCGTGCTTGAGCTGGGGGCTGTGAAAGGGACCTCTCCGTGTGCCATGGAATTCTTGCACCTTACACACACACACACACAAAATCAGGATAAGTTTGCACAGCCCATCTTCTTAAACCTTTTATTTTTCCTACATTTTAGAAATTATTTCTGTTCCTAACCAGGTATATTTGCTGACAACTATCCCATGTTTTTCTCCCCTCCCCCTCTGGTGTGAAGGTTGCACCCTGTCATTCCCACCAGTGGCTGGTAGCAGTAACAGTGAGAGGTTTAGGAACCTCCACCATGGGAGGTGTGAGATGAGATGAGATGCCCTTTTTTGCCTGTTTGGCTCTTTCTGAGTGGGGAGGGCAGTGGGGACAGTGACGCCGGGCTGTGGGCTCTGAGCAGGGCCCTGGGGAGCAGCAGCTGGAGGATGAGCTGAGCCCTCACGTTTGCAGATCCCCTTTGGAAAGACACATTCTCACTCTGTTAGAAGGGATCCCAGCCCTGTGTCTCCAGAGGGGAGCCAAGAGCAGGGCTGGGGGACTTCTCCAGGGGTGACATGGGGCTGGCAAGCAGAGAGGTGGATTCCAGCAGGTTCTCCCTCAGCCGCCATGGGGTTGGGAACAGAGGGAGCTGTTTTCTCTCAGTGGGTATCACCGACTCCCAGCCCATGAGTTAATAGGATTAAACAGTCTCGGTCTGGCCCTGGCAGGGTCACACGTATCCTGGGGCAGCGGAGCCTGCACTCCCTGCCTGTCCCTGTCCCAGGCATCCTCATCCCAGCTCCAGGGGCATCAGGGCTAGATCCAGCCCTAACAGCAGCTGCCTTACCCTGGGAGCAGGTTACTCTCCCCTCAGCACGTATTCACCTGCTGACTTGAGTTAAAAGAAGGCACAAGGTGAGCTGGAACACTGCACGGACTGCTGTGAGCGTTGTGCTGAGGGATGGGCTTCTCTCTGAGGAGAACTGGGCAGGAACCCTCAGGAGGTCAGGGCCACCTTCCCCCGCAGGAATCTGTCCCTCCTCCCTCCCCCTTTTGCCCTGTTCCCTTCTCTCCCCTGCGTGTCACCCGGTCACACAGCCCCGTGTCACACCTAACACAGCATCACCATCCCAGGACATCCTTGCTCCAGGGGTTCCAGGTGGATCTGCTGCAGAATGACGGGGGCTGAGAGCCTGAGCCCGGGAGGGATGGAACCCAGGGCCAGCCCGGGGCAAGCAGCAATGTTCCCGCGGGGAGCAGGGGGTCCCGTGGGGCACGATCAGTGCCTTCTCCTCACTCTTCCTTCTCTGCAAAGAAAGTACAACTTCTCCCTTATCCCAGTGTCCCTCCAGCTGCACCCGCTTTGCTCGTGGGCCAGCTCTCCTGGGGGGCTGGGACAGGAGCTGTGGACCCACATCTTGGTGCCTGCCCGGCCAACGTTGGGGAGGAGGAGTGTGTGCAGCTCCGGGATGGAGATATCCTCTGCTGGGGCCTCTGGGGGCAGCTCTCTGGAAGGGAGTTCCAGTTAAAACCAGTGACTTCAGGAGACCGGTGCTGGAAGCCGTTCCGTGTTATCCCACGCATCCGCTTTCCTCACGGAAACGCAACGTGTTTGTGTCGAGGCTATAAAATAAAAGACCTCTTTCCCAGAAATGAATAAATTAACCCCGAATTCATCAGATGGCATTGCCACATACGCTGAACAGGGAACGGAACGGCAAGGCAGCAGCAGCTCGTAATAAAATGCCTTTTATTGAGGCAGTGGAGCCCCACGTGATCTGCCACCTACCCTTGGAGACAGCAATAAAAGTGACTCAGCTTGGCAGCGCCGGTAATGAGTCGGTGGATGGCTTCAGACTTGTTTTGTTAGAGGAGAAACACACCACAGGTACGGCCTTCATCAGGCATTGGCTCCTGCAGGACGCGCGAGGAGGAGGAGGATGATGATGCTGGCCGATGAGGAGCAGGTCCTGTGGAAGGACAGCATCCCCCGCTGCTGGCGCTGCCTCTATCCCCCCCCCGGGGAGCCCCGTGAAGGGGAGCTGGGCGAGGGGCAGCTCAGTCCTGCAGGGGCTGTGGTGGGACGGGGGAGAGGAGGGTCTCTGTTCCCTACAGAGCGCTCACCTCCCACGCCTGTTTCTAGGGGAGAATCCCCACTGTGAGGTCCTGCAGCAGAAAGCCCCGCAGCAGAGTGGGGTGTTGAGCTCCGTTACAACAAATGACACCGGGAAGCAGAGACTCCCTCATCCCGCTTCTCTTCAGCTGCTTCCCCACCAAACGCTGCCTCTCTGCTGGAGCTCCACCAAAGGATCTGGTGGTGTGTCTCTCGTGTGAGTCCTCACCCCCTGCGTGTGCCTACCGGGCATATCATCTCATAGCTACACGGGTGGTGGCATTCCTCTCCTCCTTTCCCCAACAGAAACTCAAATTTTACTTTTTTAAAGAGATTATGAATCCCTCCTCAGCTGTGACCCCCCTGAGGGTACAAACCTCTGCTTTCATCTTTGACAGGGTCCGTGCAGCTCTGGCTTGAGGCCAGGATGTCCTGCAGGTCCGTGCCCAAGCCCATCCAGCCTCGCTGGGCAGTTGAATTATCTGCCAGCCTGGGCTGTGCCTGCAGAACCCGGGAGCTCAGAGGCAACCATCTGCAGGAAGGTGCCTCCAGGGGTATCTGTGAAGCAGAGTGACATCACTAGATGGCTTTGGGAGAGAGGGACCAGTTCGGTTCAACTTGAAAACCCTTCGGCAAGTAAAAACGTTGTTATTGGCTCGATGCAAGGAAAAGATGCTGAAGGTTGCGGAGGAAAAAGGGATTTTTGGCTGTTGTGCTGAAAATGCTCTTGTTTCAGAGGTGGGGAGCAGGCGAGGTCTGTTGGTGTCAGCTTCCCAGGGCAGAAAAATTGAAGTTCTGCCCCTGCTGGGCTCCGGGAGCTTCCCGGGAGAGAAGAGCACGGGCAGGAGGGCTCTGCATCCCAACCAGCGGTGGGAGAGCGAGGGGAGCTTGTGTTAACAGCCTGCTGGAGAGCACGGCTCAGGTTCTCCCAGAGCAGCACCAAAGGGTCACGGAGCTGAGCTGGCAGCCTCAGGGAGGAGGAGATGCTCAACCTTCTCACCTGGTACAGGAAGGGCCCCATGAAAAGGACCCCTCGTTGTGAACCAGACCCCTCAGCACACAGGGAGGGAGGCCCCTCTAACTCCAGCTCCCCAGGGTGGGAGCATCCTCCTGCTGCACCCACGCTCCTGCTGGAGCTTCTCTGAGCCTCGGCTCGGCCTCTCTGGGACCATTTCCCCGGCCAACGAGGGAAAAGCTTGAAGCTCTTGGTGAAACGGGACGTGGCAAGGTTGTGGACCCAGGGACGTGGTGTCTCCAGGGAGCTCTTGAGTCAATGGATTATTCCAGGATAGAAATTTTCTGCCCATTTATCAAGCAGTTTCCTCTGTTCCTTCACTCTTCAGAGATTTATATAACAAAACAGAGGAATCTTTTCCATAAAACGCCATTAGCCTTATGCTGAGTTTCTATTTTTGAGTTCATATTTGATTTGTCATGGGTGGAAGCTTGCCGAGGGAGCTCTCTGTTGGCACTGGTTAAATCTGTTTGCAGATTCCTAAATCCTGTTGTGTCAGAGCAGTTCAGGTAGCCCAGTGCCACAAACCCCTGGATAAATGCCCGTGTGGCTAGATGGCTTCTCCTGGCTTCTCCTGGCTTTGTCTTTCTGTGCAAACAACTGCTGCTTTCCTGGCAAGGAAGAGCATTGCAATAAACATAAAATACAAAATTATGAACAATTGGAAGTAGTTCTATCGATTGAAAACACTTCTAACGAGATAAGACAAGAAATGTACAGCATTTAGTGTTATTGATGTGTTTTGTTGGGCATCATTCCTTGGTCAGGTGTTGGTAGGAGACTCCAGCCAGCCCGAGTCCCGGAGGAAGGCAGGCTGTCCCGCTGCTGCAGGGTGGCGGAGGGGGGGATGCCTTGGGTGGTAGGAGGGGGAAGCTTTAAGCAAGAAACTTCAGAAATGGTCACTTTAGGGTTTTTTTCAGATTTGAGATTTGCAAGCGTTTCCTTTTTTTTTTTTTTTCAAAGCCAAATTTCTTCCATGCTTCCACATGATCCAGTTCCAGGGGCACAGTAAGAGGTAGACATGGACTCAGGAGAGTTGGTGAATCCATTCCAAGGGTTGGTTTTTTGTCTGAAAACTGCCATATAGTCACTGCACTTAGGTGCTGGTCTATCACAGTAAACTTTTCTTTATTAGTGTTAATTAGTGTACCTGTTTGCTGCTGGCAACAAAACCATGGAACAGGATTAGGGTCAGAAGACACAGAAGCTGCAATAAAATGACTAATTTATCCCTCATCGGTGTGGGATTATTGAGCCAAATCCTCGCTACTCCCGCAGGTCGGAGCGAACAGGACCTGAATCAGCCGTTAAAAGCATCTTCTTTGTTTACCAAAGCCAGAATAATTAACACTTATCCTAATTGAATTTGCAGTAAAAAGCCTGAGTAACACAGGACAGCCCCTGCACTGCAGCTTCTCACCGATGAAGTCTCTTGGTCTCCAGACGTCTCCTCAGTGCCAGGAGGCTGCTGCTTCTCCAGAACCGGGTTTGTGGCCTTAGACCTGTGTGGTTCTTACAAATAGACTTCGTTAAGAGAGCAGAATATAATTCAGGCAAACCAATAGATTTTGGAGTTTAATTAAATTAGCATGTTAATTCTGAAAGACTTGCAAGGATAGGGGATTTGATACAGTTCTTTAATAAGTATTGTTTCTGCCAAAAGAATCTGGGTTATGGAAACAATGAATTACCCCCTTTTTCACCAATTACAGAAAAATAACATTTTGTGCAAGAAAGGTGTCAAGGTGTCAACTCTACTTGGAAAGTTCTTCTCTTCGATGGCTGATAAATGATTATTCAGACATTTAACCCTTGTTAACCCTCTACAAATGTCCCTGGCAGGGGAGGAATACCTGTGCCTGCCCTCCTGAGCCCAGCAGCTGAAACAGGCTTTACAGCCAGGATAACTTAAAGGATAAATTATATTTACATCCTTAAATTGCACGTGGTGGTGTGTTTTGCTTTAACTGATGCAGTGTCTCCTATAATTGAGCCTATAAAACATTTACCCTTTGAGCATCAACAAAAACCACCTCAAAATTCTGCTCTTAGCAATGAGGAGGGGGAATGGGCTGGAATTGAGGGGTGTTTGGGTCCGTGGCTGAGCTGGAACAGCCGAGACTCCAAGGGAAACTTTCTTGGGCTTGTTTTCTCACTAAAATAAGTAAGACCTCTCCTTACCCGTGGCTGTCTCACTTGACTCAAAAGCAGAAATTTTACTTTGTTTTAGCCTTCTTTTGGCAATTTTCAAAACTTTCCTGGGTTCAGGTCAGATGTTGGTTCCCTGAAGTTTTCTTGCACAGGAGTCAAAGTTTTCCGTTTTCATACCTAGTGTTTGGTATCTGGTGGTACTTCATGTCTGGGCAACCCTTAGAGCAGTCCCAGCTACTTCTGTCTCACAGTGCTTTTGGGACAACAGAAATGTGTAAGTTCATGCATATGTAGTTTTTAGTGGGGAAAAGGGTTTTTTGCTTTAATTAGAGCTGACTTATTTAACACCAAGGCTTTATACATTCACTGGTGTCGCTGCCAAATTTGTAAACTGATTCAGTAATTCTTCTTGTATTTTGATAATTGCTGTGAAACACGATAATGCGAGAAAACTATAGACTTCTTTCAATGCTGAATTGATGTGGATGTGGAATATTTGACTTAATAGATTCATTAACATACTTAATTTTTAGCCTTGCTCATTCAGAAGGAAGGTTAAAATCACAACTGGGGCTGACACAGAATTTTAGTCAGGAATACTATGAATTATATTATCACATCAGAATATTTTAGCACTTTAAAAAAAATAAAAGGGGGGGGGGGTAAAGCAGAAAGAGGAAACTTTTGAAGAGATTTTCTGTTCTACAATGCCCAAAAGGAAAATCTTTGCACGAGGGTTTCTTTTTTGTTTAGCTTTATCGTCTAAATTTCTAAAATGCTTTGTGTCATGGCCCCAGATGTGGACGAGGAGGCAGAAATTGTGAAGGAGCTGCCAAAAAGCCTTCCCCAAACTTAAACCATTAATGCCCTTACATTAAATGGAAATGCCATGTTAACGTTGCCAACCAACTGCATCAGGTTTTACTTAATTCGTGGCCTGCTTTGGTAACACAATAATAATTAAAATGCACTATCCTCGTTAAAAGAAAGGAAAGGTTTGTTGTACAAAAGACTAATTAGATTACTTATACCCTCAATGTCAAGAGCTTTTGAAATCAAACCAATAACTATGTATAATTCATGAGAGGCTTGTTTTTCTTCCACATGTAATTACTAATCCAGAAAAGAGCCACGAAATGAATTGTGATTTACCTTTGAGGAGCCTGTAGCTCCTCGGCTGTGGCTTAAAGAAATAAATCAGGCCTTATCCATTAAAAAACCCCAACAACCCAAGCTGTGACAGAAAGGATGTCAGGGGACCTAGACCATTCTTTCTCCACAAAGCAGGAGAGGCTTCATCCTGTCACCCCGTTGATGGTACGCTCACTGGTGGGTGTTCTCATCTTCTCCTCTTGACCGCCGCCAGTGGTGGATGTCCTGGGTGGTGTCTGAGGGACCTTTTACAGAGCTTTACAGAAAGGGGCATTTCTGCCCCCCTGGGCTCTAAGTCACCAGCTCACCTGAGGCATTTTGTGATGCATAAACCCCTTTCTGTCTGGTTTGCTCTGAGCATCGTGAGCAGAGACGGTGGAAGGTTTCCCTCCTGATCTTAATGGCATAATTATCAAATTTTATGGCGCTCAATCTGACATGGCTACCAAAAATACAGAGCTCAACCACTGAGCTCACAAAGAAGTAAATCAGGAAGGATGCCTGCTCATCGTGTGGCTCCGTACGGGTTTCTGCCGTGCAATGGAGGAGTTCTAGTGAGGCCAGAAGCAACCAGTGATACATTACTTGATGGCCAGAAGATGACTTGAGACACTCTGGGCTAGATCTAATGCAGCTACGGTGCTTCGAGGCAATCGATTTCTGTCAGTCTCTGTTAGCAGAGGATTTAATCCTCCCTGTTGAGAGGGCATCACTTCGGAAAAGCACTTGTGGATGGAAACGCTCCTTTCCTCCCTCTCCTCCCCACCCACCTTTGGAGTAAAGGGAAGAGAAGGGCAATGCCAGCTGGATGGTTTCCCATTCTTCTATTAAGAAAACACGATGAGTCCTGAGCAGAGAGATTTGATGTCTCATATTAAGAAAAAAAGGGGCAAATTCCAATCAGTGCTCATCTGAATGCCCAAAGCTGCACGTGACAAAACTTTCCTCCATTTAGATCTCATCAAAATCATTTCACTGCTCACCAGGAAAAATGTGATTCTGATCAGCAGCAGCCTCTATTAAATTCTGGGTTTGAGCTATCTTATTTGTCATTTTATGAGCTGGTGCTCGGTGCAGAAAATAGAAATATTAATGCATGCTGATGCTTGTCTTGGATCTAGCGTACAAAGGAACAGTTCAGGAGGTAGAGGCAACTGGCAGGCTGTCGTTTGCAGATGAGAATATAATAATTCCAATGCGATGCAGAAAGTTACAAATACCCTGTATGTGAGAGCAGTAAAATTCTCGTCTGCGTTAATGCCTTGCTATTACAAGGTGTTAGAGGAGGACCATCACTGCCCCAGTCCTGATGGCCACACTGTTCCCGATACAGGCCAGGATGCTGGTGGCCTCCTTGGCCACCTGGGCACTCTGCTGGCTCATGGTCAGCCCCTGTTGACCAACACCCCCAGGGCCTTTTCCATGGGGCAGCTCCAGCCGCTCTTCCCCAGGCCTGGAGTGTCCATGGGGTTGGACCCAGCACTTGTTGAACCTCACACCCCTCCAGAGCCCTCTGCAAAGCCTTCCTGCCCTCCAGCAGGTCAACACTCCCACCCAACTCAGTGTCACCTGCAAAATTACTGAGGGTGCACTCGACCCCCTCCCCCAGATCATCGATAAAGGTGTTAAAGAGAACCACCCCCATCACCAAGAGGCCACCAACTAGACCAACTCCTCTCACCACAACTCTCTCACAATATCCTTTGGTAGCTCAGTTGTGTTCACTGTATGGAAAAGTGAAACTCTTGTGGTAAATGAGAGCCATTAAGCTGTTTTTCATCTGTGAACAATATTTGCCTCGAGAACTTCTTCATGTATATGTTTGCTGTGGATAGGAGTAGGAGGTACTTTTTAGCTCTTGTCAATACATTGTTTAAATTGCTCTTTTCTTTCGATGTAGCTTCCTCTTTGTGGATCTGGGAATTCTGGGTCTGGTTTTCTAAGGAAATGAGGCTCGTGCACCCATGTGATATGGATGTGGTCATGCATCTGCCCGTCCTGCTGTGCCAGCTTTGTAACCCGCCAGCAAGTTTTAACCAAATTAGAGCAGGAGCAGCAGTCTCCAAGCAATCTATGTCTTTATAAATTCATGAAAATCAAGAGGCTGTTGCAGAGAGGAGAGAAAGAGGCCTTACAAGTGCCCCTAAAAAGGGCAAGCCCCTCTACTGGGGACTTGGCCCTTACAAGTCACAAGAGGAGCATATTTATGTTATGGGTATCCCAAATCTGGGAAAAACTTCACTTGAAATTCACCAGTGAACTCAGCTCCCAGATAAAATCCATCCAGAGCAGGTTCTGGTGGCTCCCCTGCTCACACAACTCTTTGTGTTGCGTGTGTGACCTTGGTCAAGGGGAAGCGGGATCCAAGTGCTGCCTGTGCATCACTCACACCCTGTGTGTTTAGAGCTATCTGGGCTAGGCACGAGGAAATAATCATAAAAATGCTGCATTTTATGATTCATTAAGCTTTCAGTTGACACTTCGTGACATAACAAATAGAAATGCACAAAAAGCATTTCTAGGGCTCTTTATTAATTGCTCTGTTTCTGGGAAATGTGTTTGGAAAGCGGCCTGTGGGTGCCTCCTCCTCCCCTCCCTTCCAGCAGCAGGCAGATTTTTCACCTCTAATGAAGTTTAATCAACACCAAAAAAAAAAAAAAGTGGCAGGCATTCCAGGTCAGGGGCGTTGGGGTGGCTCAACCATTGAGTGAGTGCTTCTGACAGGGCAGAAGGCACTTGGCAAACCTGCCCCTGTCCCCCTGGATGGGCAAAGGCAGGCGTGGGGCTCCTTGCTGCACTGTGTCTCCACGGGGGCAACGCGCTGCTTCATTTTCACATAAGCTAAACTGTGGGTGAAATCATCCTTTTGACACGTCGAATTCTCATTCTGCTGTTCAGCACTTCACTAGTTCCGAAAAAAATTACCCACCATGATCCCCCAGTTATTTTATGTAGAGTTATGTTATGAGCTATATTTATGTTACATCTTCCTAAGATGTTAAATGTATTTTCATGGCATAAGCTCAGTCCAAGATGAAATTTCTTATGAAACACTGTTTAATGTCTTACAATATTAATATAAAGCTGATAATTGTGAAGTTTTCCTATTATTTTCAATATGCAAAACTAGTGGTTCTAGTGATACTTCCTTATTGAGGAAGTCTTAAAAGGGAAAACCGAGAACATAGTTTTATAATATTTTATACCTGAAACAAAACTGCTGCTCTCTCCTACCACTGCACACTGAAAACATCTCCCTTTTGTGTTGTTTATCTCCCAGTTACAGCACTGGTGGAAGGTAAGAACGTTCAGCTGCCAGTCACTTGGGTTCTGCTGCTTTTCTTTAGCAGGTGGGGACTCTCTACAGATCTGTCACCCGTCTCGTGCTTCACTTAGGTCTCTGGGCAGGGATGAAAGCTGAGCTGAGACTGGGTTTTGTTCTGTGTATAGTTCCTTTGTGCCCATGAAGGACTGGAGGTGTCACAACTCGCGTCCCACCAACAATTCTGAGGGAGATGGAGAGGAACCACTGAGGTGGGCACTGCTGGCTTTGCAGGTGACAATGGGGATTCAGTGGCAAGTGGCAGCCTGAAGGTTTCTTGGCTGTTGCAGCAGGATCACTTCAGCAGTCTTGCGTTATTTCCACCCCCCTCCGTGAGGACAGCTTTCTATTTTTTGCCATTAGGGAAACCACACCGCCTGGAAAGATGTCTATATTAAGATGACATATTATATGCTGTTGGGAAATAGATTTGCATCTGATTGGATTATTCTTAGAAGATTAGAGATTAACCACATACAGAAGTATTTCTTCAAATGTCATATCTTATGTTTAATGTGCAACTTGAAAAGGAAGGCTCAGCTAAGAGCTGTCTTCAAAGATGCTTAGAAACTTCCACAGGAATTGCATGCAGGCAGAGAAGGACGCCTGACCCCCAAACGCTCTTATAAAACTAATTAATATGTATAAAAGGATGCTCTTGGCTTCTGTACCTCTTTACCTTCTCCTCTGTTCACAAGAATGTCTCCTGTCTGGCTCAGAAGAGCCGGCTGCCCGTGGGAATATTAGTGCAACAGGGGAGGGAACAACTGGAAACACCCAAGATGTGCGATCCCAGGGATGCTCTTTAAGCAGGGAGAGGGACCTGCATTCCACAGCCTTCAGCAGAGTCCGCTGGGAAAGCTGCTATCCTGCAACAGCCAAAAAACACCTGTGAAGGTCTTTTAAGAGAAAAGGATAGGAATAGGTTTGCACTGCCATCTTCAGCCCCAGGAAAAAATGGAGCCCTTTCGTGAAATGAGCCAGGGCAGAAACTCAAGCATGGGGACACCAAATTTCCTCAAAGCAAAGGTGCTTCTGCGCCTCTTCACACCACACTGAGCCACCCCCTGAACCACACGGGGAGATGGAGGGATCTCCTCCCTGCACCCACTACCGAAGGAAAATGCAGAACCTCTGCAAGGTATAGCAAGAGAACAGAAATACAGGAGGAAAGTAACCTATGGCGAAGTAAGACCTGTGCTGGGGAGAGACACATCTGGAAAAAATAGGGCTGCTTAGAGTCCTAAAAGTGGACAACGTGTAGAGGGAGAGGCTGGGAGGACAGAAGGAAATCTGGGACAATGTATCTCCAAGTCTGTATTTGAAGTGTGAAAAACTGGTTGTGGTTCTCCCCTCTAATACAAACATCTTTTCCCTTAATGCAGTAGCACAGTTTCACTACTATTCAAAAGATACATGGTCTGGTAATTAAGTGCTTAATCAGCTTTTGGGATTTTCCATTGGGTAGAAATACATATTCACCAGAGAAATGTGTCATTATTATTGACTTAAATTGCTGTGATTCTTTGCCTCCTCCTTCTTGGAGAACAGAGCACAAATACCCTGTGGAGGTTAGTGGGGTACATGCATTATTAACCCCTCCTGTTACAATATGGGAGGAAAATCCATAGACATAACACGGTGTGCTAAAGGAAGGAATCTGCCTGCAAAATATGGATTTATACTTAAGTGGTGCCTTTTCTTCTTGCCTCTCCTTGAATTGCAGCATGGCACTGGGGGTATGAGACTGTACTGAGGGTATCCTCCCGGGTAGATGGAACCCATGGTGTTACTACTCTCCCACCGATGTCTCTATCTAAGCAACGCTGGAGGCTTCTCTTTCCCTCTGGTTGGTCTACATGATTCTTCAGAACTCACTGAATTTGTACGTCTAAAATGAGTGACTTCTCTCAGTAACGCAGGGTATGTGGGGCTGGAAGGAATGCAGCAGAGAAAACACAAACTAAACAGAGCGGGAGGAAGGTGGAAATTGCTGTAATTACGCAGTCACCCAGCCTGGCAAGCCATTTAGCATCACTGACAGATTTCACTCACGTGGTCTTGTGGGCAACCAGATGGAAAAAAGTGGCATTGATTTTTCTTGACTTCCCCCTCCGGTGTTTGTGAATGAAGTCTCTGAACAGGATGAAAAAGCCTGTTCCTGCCACCGTACCTGCAGCTGAGAACTGGAATTATAGAGACACCTGAGGTGCTGCCTCTTTCCCTCCACCGCTCTTCTTTTCCCAATCTCTGTTCCCTCACGCTCCGCTGCTCTCTCTCATCTCTTCTCTCCAACCAGGAATTTGTCTTTATCGAACATGATATACGCCAGAGAAAAGAAGTAACACCTTAAATTCCAAATTCAAATTAACTACACAGCAGTGCATATGGATCCTGAATTTGGCAGGAAATCTCGATGAGATCTTGAAATTTCCATTACATAAAATTTGGGGGTGTCAAGCTTTTCAGTTTCAGCAATTCATCTTGGAGATTCTTCCTATTTAGAATTTTGGCTGGGTGAAAATAGATTCAATGTTAAGTTTAGACATCCGCCTGCTTCCATTGATTTGTGACTAAGGATGTCTGTAAATTTGGTTTCTTAAAGCTCTTCCTCAAAACTCTGAATTTCAATTAAAAAATAGATGTTTATCATAAAGTTACTGAAAACATAGTTTGAGCTTTTAACCCACTTTATAGCAAAGTGTGTGTTAAGAGAACTTTTGAAGGGCAGATCTCCCCGGAGGGGAGTTTGAAGGAGACAGGACCTCCAGTCCCACAGGGTGTCCTTTTGCTGGATGACTGAATTTACTGACACGTTCCAGCTCCATCTGACACAGAGACTTGGAGAACATGAAGGTCCTGGAAGCTCTGTGAAAAACTGCAACTGCTGAGAGGAGGAGGACCCTAATTAATGCCACCCCAACTAGTGGCACTTAGTCCCTGAGGAGTGCTTGACTCTGATGGGGAAGGGATGCAGAAGGGCCACGGGTGATGCTTTGTGTGCTGTGGGTGGGAGGGGAAACCAGAAAAAAATAGGACAAAAAAATGGGTTGGGAGCAAGCAGGCACAGTCCTGCTGCTCAGAAAACAACTTGTTGGCTGACAGAGAAAGTAATTCACATTTAAAAAACAGCAGGAAGGGGGTCTGTGATGAGGGAAGTGCTTTGCAGTCTTTCCAGACTGTTTACCCAGAGGTGGAGATGGTTGTCCTGGGCACGCTCCTCTGGTGAGAACAAAGAAAAGCCACTGGAGATGACTCTTGTTGTGACCACGAAGCTGTGGCCCAGCTGCCCAGGCAGAGGCAGCTCTGCCTAAAGGGAGAGAAGCCAGGAGAAAAAACAATCAAATGTGTGACCAAAATATAGTCAGTCTGCTGTAAGCTCACCTATAAAGAGCAGAACTCCAAACTAAAGAGATCATGCACCTCATTAAATAAAATGTGCTCTAACTAACCAATACTCAGTATAGCGCTGTGGAGCTAGGCAGTACCTGGTTTGGAATATGCCAGGTCAACTTAAGAAAGCCCTGTATTTTTCCTGCATGGATTTGCAGCTATAGACTCTTCCTGCTTTAACGAGTGAAAATTTTCACGTAGTGGGAGAATTTTTATGCATTTGATATGCCAAAATATCCTGGTAACTGTTCTGATTAGAAGTATAAAGAGCTCTCTGTCAAATTCTCCTGCCTTATCTCTTGGTTGAAAATCTTTTCTATGTTTGCCAAGGAACTACACTGGTACGCTACTGCCTGAGAAGGAAATCTTTCACGGACTCGTTTTCAAAATATGGATATATTGCCTAATAATAATTTAAGTTCTCAACGGTATGGACTGCTCAGATATGATTTTTGAAATAGTTTTTAAAATCATTTAGGATTGAAGGCTGCCAGATCCCCGCTGTCTGGGAGGAAGTTTATGAGGAATGTTACTGTGTCCTAAGTGATGGGGGCATCAGGTACATGCAGAGGGGATAAAAAAAATGTATAAAATACGATCATGCTATGGAGCAGAAAAAATGCACTTTTATACTGTGCATTTTAGTATGTGCTAAAAAATAGATTATTTTTTATACAATATTGTGTGTGCTGTATCATCCTAAGTATTCACTAGGGAATATGTTGAGCCTTAATAATTAGAAAAGCCGCTTCTCATATGGGAACTTTTCATTCCATCAGTGCTCTGTCCTGTGGGAAGGGCTCTCAACAGCTCCTGCTTATTAGAGACATCCAAGGAAGCTCCCTGAGCTGTGGGATGGATTTGCCACACAAATCTTTCTTCTCCCTTTTCTCCTTGCACTGTCACGTCCCAACATAAAGGAAACCTTCAGTACCCAGAGCCCCAGTTACCGACACGGAGACCTCCCCTGCTCCACCCCAAACAGAGAAACCCCTTACAACTTTGTTTTCAGCAAGGTCCACAGGCTGACCATAAATACAGTGCAAGCAGAACTTTTTCTCTATAACTTTTAAAAATCTGCCCTTTTAGTACTAACGTGTTCAGAAGCCCCAGCAAGGACCGTGAAAAAACATACCTGATGAAGCACGTGTAACCTTAAGGTTTTTGAATTCTAATTTTGAAATTGGTGTAATACGTGAACTTGACTGGTTGTAATTTATCTTACTGTTGATTTATCTTACTGTTCCCAGCAAGACCCACTGCAGGGGTTTTACTAGAAACTCTAGAAATTTTAAAAACCGATTTCTAGGGATCTTAAATTTTAAAAAAAAGTCTAGTCCTACTTTCTTTGACTTGAACATTGGCTCAAATCAACACCATCAAAGGAAAATAAAGACTCAGTGCAGGCAATATTTTTCTTTAGGATAATCCAAAAATGTTTACGTAGGCTCATGACCTGAATTCAGGTATCGTCTCGAGCAGCCACTTCTCTCCACTGACTTGTGAGCTGTTTTCCACACACCGGCCATGGAAGGAAAGCTGTGTCCTCATATAAATGTAAAATGGAGGAAAAGGGATCCTGGAGACCTGGCTCTGCCACCCTCCTCTCCTTCATTCCTTCCATGTGACCGCCTGGTGTGGCCTCTGGGCTGCAGAAGGACTGACTCTACTCAGTAATTATGCTCTGAATCTCTGATGGGGTTTTGTCTCCTCGCTGCCAGAAGGGAGCCTTTCTGCGATCACTGAGCAGAGGTATCAGCCCTGTCCTGCCAACCCACTCGAACACGCACAGATTAGTCTATTCAAATCTCTCTCTCAGTTCTCCATGAGCAGAACTCCCCGGTGTGAAACAAATACAGCTCGTTACTAGGAGACAACCTGCCTATACCCTTCTCCACTTTGGAAGGAGATTGCCCAGAGTCATTCAAAGGTATTTTATCCTGCCTGCAAAATGACATGTTGTAATCGTCTCTTATATAATGTAATTATACCTTAGTTCGGATTGTATAAAATGATGAAATTCAAACTACTGCTGGGAAACACCTTTCTCTGACATTAAAACTAAAATACCTAACAGTAATATAAAGCTGTAGAGCATGGTTGAGTTAAAAAAAAAAATTTAAAATTAATGAAATGGAAGGAAGTAGAGAAAGTTTCTGGAAGGGTGTGGGGGGAGATGAGACAGGAGTTGCCTCAAAGCCCTAGAGCAGGTCCGTGGGGACTCCTGCTGCCTTTCTGGGTGGGGAGAACACCCCGGTGAGGGTCTAGCCCTGTTGTTGCCGTGCTTATCACCTGCTCCAGTGCTGGAGATATTTATCTCTAGTACCAGGTGCTGGCTAGAAGATGTTTGTCACTTATTTACATATTTACAATGCACCAGTAAATGATATCAAACATGCCATTTAAGGCCCTGATCTCAACAGCTTTGTCCCGAGGAGAGAGTGAACCCGTACATTTTCTTGTGGTAGGCTCTGTACCAGCTCTGTAATTAGCATCTCCTCCCGCTGCCGGAGCTGAGGCCAGGTGTGTTACACTTCTTCTTCCCCTCTGCGACCCAGAGAAAACCCTCTCAGTCTGGTCCAAAGGCAAGAGATCACTTGTTTTCTGCCGTGTAATTCATGTCACTGTCTTTCAGTATTTATACAATAGAAATTAAACAGTGCTTAAGTTGAAAATATCTTGACTATCTTTATTTTCTGGTATGGTTTCTTCCATGCCTCCAGCGTAGGAATCAGTTGTTCCTCCCAGAAATGGGGCAGCTCTCAGAAATTTTAATGTGGCATTTGTTTTCTAGTAAAATCACTGAGTGCTCAAGTGCACCTTCCTGCAGGGGAAGGACCAGGAAGGACTTTGTTCTTTTTCTCCCTTTTTTTCAGATAAACAAAGACCCCAGTGAGAACTATTGTGTCTCTCTGGAACTGTTCTTTCATGATCCAGAATTTCTCAATTTTCTGCAAACAAAAGGTGATAGAAATTTTACTAACCATTCCCCCACCCCATTCCCAGAACAAAACCAAAGAAAAAAAAAACCCAGAAACTTTAAGGATAGGACCCAGGTAAAACAATTCAGAGATGTCTGAGTTTTCAGTGAGCCTCGTGCAACAGCTTGAAGTATAGATAGCAGAGTTTATTTTCAGTGAAGTTTCTTTTAACCTCTAAAAATATGCTGTGCCTTGTCTGACCCCCGCTGAGTATAAACTCAACGGATCTGCACACACTGCTCTGATGTCACAAACCCGGCTGATTATCGCAAACCCAATTATAACCAACAGCTGAGCCCGCAGTCGGGATGAACAGCAGCCTCACCAGCAACGCCTCGGAATAGCCACGTGCTGACGGTGCACACTGGTGTCCGAATAAACGTGATGTTGGACCTGGGAAGATGACACTAACGCATCTTAAATATCCTGGAAAGCGCTGCCAGGAAGGCTTGAAGTGACCAGAAGGCAAAAAGATATGTTAGTAGGCACAAGAGAGCTCTCCCCTAAGTTTTTCTTAATGGGATGCTACTTGGAAAGCCCCGTGGATAGATTAGAGGCCTCGTCCCAAAATTCACGCAAGAGGCAATGTGAAGCATGAGGAAGCCGAGTGCTTTACTGTTACATCTCGGGAAAACTTGATTTGAGATGCTTACTCATCTGAAAATTAGTTAGGGAAACTCCTGCGGTGCACACCGAGCGTGCACATTGGGGATTCCTATCGCAAAGAGCTCCCGTGGCATGAAGTTTGATCTTACATCTATTGCTGTTGTTGACCGTGGGATGGGAGGAAAAGGAACAGTTGCTTAATTAGAATTAATGAATACATGAGTGATGTCGTACAATCATGTTATGTTCTCATTAGTTCCTTGGTTAAAATTATTTCTTCCACTGGAAATTACCAAGGATGAGTTATGAGTCACGATCAGCGCAGCAGAAATAAACTGAGGAGAAAGCACCCGTTGCTGTGAGGGCCCTTTGCCTCCACAAAGAGGAATAACGTGGCGTTTCTGTGCAGAACTGCCCACAGAGCAGCAAACGCGGGGAGACAGGCCCCGCACTGACAGGCTGTGCCCGCGGACCACCCAAACTTGGAAGTTCTCCTGCTTCGGTGCGCTAAAAGTGTGAAAAAAAGGGTCTTTTTCCTCACAGATTGGTGATGCCGGGCACCTGGCACCAACTGAGGCCCCAGGATCGGGCCGCACCTGCCGGGGGAAGGGCGGGAGAGAGCCCGGCCGCTCCCGGGACAGGACGGGACAGGGCCGGTGGCCGGGCGGGAGCCGGAGAGAGGCGATCCGTCTCCCCGGACACCGGGAAGAGCAGCCCCGGAGGGCGGCCCGCCCTCCCCGGGCGTTACGGCGGAGAGGGGCGGTGGTCGTAGCGCCGTCCCCCCGCTGAGGGACGCCCCCGGGGGAAGGGTCCCGCCGGGCCCTCAGCGGCAACCGCCGCTTACGTAACGCCCGCCCGGGGAAAGAGCGGAGCCTCCTCCGCCGGGCCCCGCTCGGTTACGCCTTGCCCCCGCTATAGAGGAGCGGGCCGCGCTCCTCCGGCCGCCGAGCCCACCTCCCCCGCCACCCCAGAGCGGGAGCCGAGGGCAGAAAGCGGACACCCCGCCTCAACCGCCATGCGCGGCCGCATGCGCCCGCCGGGCCCCCGCCACAGCGCCGGGCATGCGCGGAGCCGCCGGCCGCGTAGAGGCTGAGGGAGGGCGGCTCGGCGGCGGGCAGGCTGCTGGAGCCGCGGGGAAGACAGTGAGGTCAACCTAAGGGGTGGCTGCCACCAGAAGCCAGCCAGGGCGCTTGATGCAGGGAGCGA
>JAOQGM010000002.1:21157433-21175881 GCA_027564225.1 Gallinago stenura
ATCTTCAAGCCCCCCCTGGATGCTCCTGAGTGATGTGCTCTGGGCAACCCTGCTTTGGCAGGGGAGTGGGACTGGAGGATCTCTAGAGGTCCCTGCCAGCTCTGACAGTTCCCTGATTCCGAGTGGCACTCTGTGTGCCCAGACCCCAGCTGGGCACCCCAAAGAGCGGTTCTGGAGCGACCGGGGTGCCCTGTCCCAGCCCCGCTCCCCGCTCCGTACACACAAAGCGCTAGTGACAAATTCAAGGTTTCACTTCTAAGCCTGCAGAATGTGCGAAATAAAGCGAGATAAACCGGCTGGGTTGAAGGTCGGTGCTGTGCAGATGGGTGTTTAGGAGTGAGAAGCAGATTCCTGCGGGATGCTCAGCAGGACTTGGAGACCAGCGCAGGGCAAGGCAGGTAAAAGCACAGGGACTGGACTTTGTGTGGTGTTTTTTTGCTGTGCTGGGATACAGAGGCTTTGTTTTTAGAATGATGTGCTTATGGATAGATACCAAATCTCACACTGCCCTTTATCAAAAAGAATCCCAAGAGCTGATGTTCTAATGTTTATTTGAAATTAATAGTACTTTGCTCAAAAAAATAGTCCAGGTTATCGGCGGCTTTGCTCTGAAAGAGTGGTGCCAACAGCTCCTTGGTGTGTCCTTCCCGCTGTCCCAACGGGGAATGACTGGTTAACATCCCTATGGGGGTGAGGGAAGAAAGATTCTTTTTTTTTTCACAGTTTTTGCTTTAAAGACCCTTTCTAGCCAGGTGCAGCAGTCGCAGGCAGAGTTTTGAACTGTTCTTGTAGACAGACGTGTTGCTGGGCTTGAAAAAGAGACTCCTTTCTTCAGCCATTGAAAACTTTGCACCAAGTGCACGTTGGCCTGAGGGTCATTCGCTCCCCAAATCCTCGGTTAAAAACACTTGTTGCCGTTGTCTGGGAAAAAGTTTAATTTCTGTTACTCGCCTCAATATTTAAAATACAAATTAAATAGTTAGAAAAAGTTGGTACGTGCATGTGGGAAATACCAGTGTTACTGTCTCTATCTTAATTATTGCTTATGAAGTAAAAATTGTCAAGTGTAGGACACTTCTGGAATGAAAGACAGATAGTGTCACTTCAACGGGCTCAGCAGCTGTGGCTGCTCCCGCACACGAGACAGACAGTTCCCAGCGGTTACCTAAAGCCAAAACCATGTGTCCTGGTGTTAATGGTTGAATTCCTGCGTGTCTCAGCAGCGATCCTCACATCTGGCCAAACTGTCCATTTCCTACTGTGCACTGGTCGTTTCGTTCCTGGTACGGAAGAATTTTCTTCCTTTGTCATTGTTTCATATGTGTTTTGAGGTTTGGCTGAAATTAATTTGCCGTAATAATCCTAATCTCAGAGCTAACTAGGAAAAGACAAGAAAACTTTCTTTCTCAGAAGAGGTTAAAGGTGAGAGTAAAAGTTATGGAGAGGATTCCCCATCCAAATTCCTAAGGATTTACTTCCTTAAGATGCTTTTCTCTTTCTGATTGCAAGGAGGGAGGCACCGGGCTTCGGTCTGTCGTGGTCTGTTAGGGTTCAAGAACTGCTTTCCCAGGTGGAATTTTCAGTGGATAGAAAACTTCCTGAGCTTGCAGGAGTTGTTTCAAGGGGTGCAGCACCTGGGCACGGAGCAGTGTCTGCTGAGGAACCCACAAGTGGGGGGGCCTTTGGTGATCCCCCCCATGCACAGCTTCAGCATCGGTCCTTCCCCGAGGAGGAAAACCTGCACTCACACAAATTCTTCTGCTCACAGCAAATTCTTACCCCAAAAACCCCTTCCCACAGGCGAAATCACTCCCGGAGATGTACCCAGAAACAGTGGTGGGACCTAAAGGGTGAAGCTGTGGGGTTTTTTTTTTCCCCTGATTCATTGGTATGATTCATTCTCTGCACATTATTGATGGCAGCATCACAAAATTATTTCCTGACAAAGATAACGTTGTTTCTGGCAACTTTCTGGCAGTTTTCTGCTTCCTCAGGAGAATCCCTGGCTGGGTGCTCAGGGATAGCAGGCAGAGGAATAGGAGGCTCCGGGGCTGGAATTGCCGTGGAATTGCTTGCATCCCGTTTGTTATTCCCATCTCCCCCACTCCACCCCACACATGTGTCTGCTTCACCTGGTCCAGCTTAATTTTTGTCTTAGGAGCTCTCGGGGAGCGCTTTGCCATCCGTTCTGTAGCTGTAAGATCTGCAGCACTTCAGTAGCCTGGATGATTTGGCTTCTGCTCTCTATGGAAATAAGTGATAAATAATAGCTTTCATTTTAGGTGGTTTTGCCTGAATCTTTACTGTGTTGCTATCCCAGTGCAAAGAAAAGCCAACCCAACTCTTCTGCAGTTTCAATTTGTCCAAAGAGCAGCACTGTAAGTAAAATATGACTCCAAATAGACAGCAGTGTGGATGAGAGAGAATAACAAACCTAAACTCACATCTTTGTGACTCATGTGAAGAGACCATGAATGTGCCGCCAAAAGCAAACTTAAGCCCTAAGAAAAATAAGAGTTCAGTTCTGTTTTAGCATAGTTCAGCAGGAAAGATCTCACAGGAATTCTCAAAAGTGATGGACTCCTGCAAGGGACAGATGGGTTGCCATTTTCATAGTATCTTCTGGTCCTAAATAATTATTATTTGTGATTTTCTTTGTGTGGCCAAAACGCCCTGTGGTTTTTTCAGTTGTGGACTTGGAATCAGAGTCCTTTGAGCACCTGAGCTGTGGCGGTGCCACGGGGGGAGATCCCTCTTCACTGGGGGATTACAAGGGGGATTTCACATTGGCACTCCATCAGAGCATAGGAAATACAGGGATTTTCAGTGTAGTGTTGCCTGCTACATTCATATTAATTTCTCTTTGCAGTCGTCTTTAAAAAGTCCTGATGTTCACGGGTTACTGTTTCTCAGGACTAATATAACCGTTCTGTAGCAGTTTCAGTCAGTATGAAAGAAAATGAGAAAACACCCAGTTTAGTTTGCAACAACTGTGAACTTGTAGTTTTACGATCGTATAGATGATTTTATGACTTTTTATGAGACAGTGATATATATTTCCCAGTGGCTGCAGCTGACAAACTAATTTGCAGAAGTAGAATATCCGAGGTTCCTCTTTAGAACTATGAAAAGGAACATTTTAATACGCATCAACGTTTACATTTTTTAAGAGTTTTTACCATCATATAAGAAATCAAACTATTTTAACGTATGTCCATACAGATAGTGTGGCTCTGATGCCCTATAGAGAAGAAAGAAGAGAGATGGACTTCCCACATTGTGCTTCCTTGCTCTGGTTTTTCTTTTTAATGATACTGGCAAAATTATTATCATTTTATTAATCTAATTTGGATTGGAAAGTCTGTTTATTGGATTATTGCAGTAAGTGTTCAAAGTCCCCAAAAGAGAAATTACCACTTTCCTTTGGGATGTAAAATGTGCTGGGATTATCTGGTCATGTAAATTTCTCAAATAGATTTTTTCAGATTACTTTTTGCAGTGAGTTACAGCTATTAAATTATTTGTGTACTAACAGAGCACCTTAAAGTAATAGAATCCAAGAATTAGGTGTTTGGAAGGTGGATTTCGGTGTGAATTACTGCTGAGCAGCTCAGTAGGAGCAGGAGCAGGTCGGACACAGACACTCTCTCCACCACAAAGAAAAAAGTGGTTGATCTTGAGATGAAAGCATCGAGTCATTCTTAAGAGAAGCATCACCACTAATTATAGCAAGTGCAATTATATTTATCTCCTCCCTCAAGAAGAAGAATAAATATGTAAGAAACCAGCTCTTGATTAATTCCATAATGAAAACACGGTTCTTTTTTCAGATAGAAGATCAGCTCTTAAATAGCCAATGCATGGATTGAATGAAGTTAAAGATGTTTCTTTCTTTCCTGGTTTTATAAAATTGTTATTTACTTTTTGAAGACCCATCAGTACTAGCTGCAGAGACAAAAGATCCTTTATATGAGATAAATGATATTTTGACTAAGTACTCTTGGTTGATGCTGGCACTAGAATTTCCCTGCATACAAAGTGTTTTTGAAGAGCTGCTTAATCAAACCAATATTTTTCAGCTTTCCATCTTAACTCTTTTGATATATCACAAATAATGTAAATTTTTGTGCTTTCATCCCGAGTGCATATTTACCAAGATTTCCAAGTGTTCTGTGCGGACAGTGATCAGGGAATGCAAATGGGTTGATTTGAACTAGTGTACTCAGTCCCGGTCGGTGCCTCACGTAGGCAAGTCTTTAAAATCTGCTGTTGATGTGTAACTTTTGTGTGTTCCTTGCTGAAAATTTGGAACATAAATTTACATGGGATTAGTCTACAATTCACAACTTCCATTAGTTGCAGTTGAATTCAGTGTAAAGCTGGATGAAACCAGTGACTGACGGTAGGTTTAGGACAAGTTGGGAATAGTTACTTTGAGTTTGTTCTAATTACGGCAATCAAATAGCTAATTTGAGGGGAAGGTGTGGCTGTCACCTGTGGGACAAGGGCAATACTAGCATAGGGAGAGATGGTGAGGTAGTGAACACTTACCCACCAGAACACCAAAGGTTTTGGCTGGTGTGTCATCGTGCAGTAGAGGTGGTATCTCCAGTAAGTCTGTCATTTTTGATATCTAGAAGATGTATGAATTCCTGTTCCAGGTTTGACTTGGTGATTAGGGTTGAGAAGCGAGAGGGGGAATTTTCTGATGAAAGATGTTCTCATGAAATTCATTCCAGCACCTAGAAGTCTCGCTAATAAGTGTGCAATTACACTGACAGATGAACATCATGAATAGAGCAGTGAACATTAAGAAAGCAGTTCTTTAATATTTATTTAAGGTAATCTCTGGTCTCCCTTCCTTGGATGCTTCCTGGGCTGCTGCAGGAGAAGGAGTTTGGGTCACAGGGACGCGAGTTGCTGGAGCAAGTTGGATGTTCTGGGGTCCTGGACTACGAGGTGCAGCCCCTGCGTCTGATCTTCTCTCTTGGTGATGGGGAACCTTCCCTGCTTCTCCCATCCAGCTGGCACGTACCTGCACATCTCAGGCACTCTCACATGCAAAGAATATTTGCAACGTTGGGGCTTTGGGTTTACAATTTCCATCTTTTTTTGGGAGGCAATATATGATAGCATTGAAAGATAACATGGTGGGTGCAATGTCCTGTGCTTGATGCTGATGCTGCTCGGGGTGTAGAGCAGGCACAGGGGAATGCAGGGGGAGCAGGAGGGGTCTCAGCTTAGGGGGGCTGAACGCCACCTTGGGCGACTGGTTTCTGCCCAGTGACTGTGTGATGCTGGGCAGGTAACGTATGCCAGGGGTGCACGGATGGACATTCATCTTCTAACCTTTGGGAGACACGTGTAGCCAAATTTGCCGGTGTTCTGACATCGCCAGTACAGCTGAAATCAGGGAAAATTCAGCTGTTCACTGTTCAGAGTCCCAAATGTCCCGAAAAATTAAACCTTAAAACTTGTATCAGGTGTATTTGGGACAATTTGGACCCAGACTTCTACATCTTTTATTCCTGTAGCTGTGAATTGTGGCTACCAGTGTTGTCTTGTTGAACAGGTTGTAGAGAAGAGTCATTTTTTTTGCTATTCGGGGAGATTTGAAATACTACAGGAATGAGTACTCAGCTCTTTTGGAGTCTGTAACTTTGACTGAAGTTATGCTGATCTCGGAAGGCCCCATCCAGATACGGAGTTTTGTGGAGTTTGGTTTCATGGAAACGTGTAGGAGATTGGTTTTGCCTAAAGGTTGTGTGTTTAGAGAAAGGAATGTAATAGAGAAATTGGGTTCAAGGAGAGACGCGGATGGATAGATGGATGGATGGATAGATAGATAGATAGATAGATAGAGGTCTATTTTTCCATAATGTACTTGGGTGTGCTGCTTGGAGGTATAAAAAGTTGCTATTTTATTCCTTAAACTAAATATACATTGGGACACACCTGTGTGATTTTAAGCATATATATGCTCCTGCTGCCTGAGCTTGAAGGAGCTGAGAAGATACCGGGTTGGGTTTTAGGGTAATGTGGGGAGAGGGTCTGGGCTGTGGCTGAGTGCCCTGGTGACACCAGAGGGTGGTTTCTGGTCGGCTTCCAGCACACGTCCATCCCTGTGCTGGGGTACACCTGGCTTGTAACTTCTCTTGTCATTAAAACAAACAAGATTCGTTAAAAATGCTTTCTTTAAACAAACCCCCTGTTACTTAGGAAGCTGTGACTTTTATGGATGAGTTCTCACCATGGGATTGGTGGGAAGAGACAGAGTGTGGTGAAGAATTAGTGTAACTGGAGAATAATAATGAATAACAATGCAGGACCTTCTCTGCTGCTGTACCTCAGCAAACGAGATGTTACTGACCCTGCTTATTGGGGTGGATGAGTTTTACCTTGTTCTTGGGGAAGAGTGGCGATGGGCAGTTGAGTGTTGGTCCCTGAGCTCTCCTACCTGTGAGAAAAGCACAGACATCATGTCCAGATGGGTGTCTCGGGACGTTGTGCTGCAGGAGCTCTCGGTAGGTCCGAGCAGATCAGAAACATCGTGTGGTGATGCTGGTACTGCTCTGAGAGTGACTGGTGCAGTACTGGTGTAATGACTGTGACTGTTCCCTCGGGTACCTGACAGTGTTACGTGCACTGGTCTCCCATGGGGTGATTGAGCTGCTAAACTCTAGTAACTTTTCATTTAATCGCTCATTTCCATGTGTCCTGGGGGCTGCACAGCTTTTAAGGAGTGGTTGAAAACCCTTAAACTCTGTCACTGCTCATTTTCTCATGTTGTCATGAGCAAGACTCACTTGGAAGCCACCATGGAAAGAAAACGGATAGAATGGATAGAGTAGTTGCTTTAGCAGCTTGAATGTTTTTTCTCTTTTTTTTTTGTTTTATTTTGGGGGAGGGAGGGCCTGGATGGCTACAGGAGGAGGTGTTGAAGCTGTGGTCCTTCTCCAGAGGAGAGGCAGGAGATCAGCTCTTTGTGGGATGCAGCCTGAGGTACCTCTGGAGCCAGAAGAAGTTGCCCTGCATCCCAATTACACACGCAGGAGGCTGCTGGGCTTAACGAGTAGAGCTTTGTCAAAGTCATTGTCCCATTTCTCTGCAAGGCCTCTGTTTCTGAGGTTCAGGGTTTGATTTTTTCATTGTCTCTTTTTTTTCCTCCTCCGCATGCTCCTGCTTATCTCACAAGCACAAGGAACTGATCAAAACTCCAGGTAGAAGATAAATTTCGGAATAAGAAGAAACTTGCTTACACTGAAAAGAAATCACGGGAGGACTGTGGAGAAGAATCTAGCGTACAAGTTCTGGTATGGGACTCTAAATATTTTCCTTAGAATTCAGGTCAGTGTCTGCTCTGGAGGACAAACCTCACTTCCTATAGAGTATAGCATGTAAAATAGTTCCCCTGAGTCTGTGCTGCCTGGGCAAAGTTTGCTTCTTACCAGAAAAGCTACATTTAACTGGGTTTAGCATATCATAGTTCCTACCCCGTGTTACACGGTACCCACTGAGATATTGTTCATGCCTTTTCCAAATGTTGAAGTGTCCTACACATAAGAAGACTGGTTTGTATGAAAACTAGCCACAAAGGCAGGACAACTTGCTAGTACTAGATTTTTTTGCCACTGTTAAAAATGTTGTGAGTATGATTATTTTCCTCTTTAAGATACCAACAGGAAAACCATATGTAAACACTTGTGAGGTGCTTTCTTCCATCTCCGCAATATGAAGTCAAAAGGACATTCACTTTCTTGATACTGAAGGTGTTTAAATCTTCCACACATTGAAGTAATGCTGTATCAGTATTCACCTCCAGAATACCTGGGTCTGTTTCTGACTCCATATTTCCCCTGAAGGCAAACATTCCTGCTAACTAAAGGGGCCATGATTTGAATTCTCTATACTTACTGCGGAAACTCTGAATTTAGACCTGTGAATTTGCACAAAGCAAGAAAAAACAGGTCTTTCCCTTGAAATCAGATTATGTTTAAAAACCCAAGCAGGCTTTTTAAAATTTAGAAAACCTTGATTGCTCTTTTTTCACTTCTGTAGCATTAAATTTGCATTTTTTTTTGACTAGTGATGTTTTCCAGGATTTGGCTATGTAAAAGCTCACCGGGCTAAAACCAGGTGTACTTGCATGATGAGTTGACTGGCTGGAATGTCACCTAATCCTGGAGAAATGGCTTGACTATTTTTAGTCTCATGTAGAGGGACTTACTGGTACAATTTCAAAAGGTTTCTCTTTGCGAGCACAGGACACAAGACTGGAATGTGGCCGTGTCTGTTTCCTACACCCATACCCTGGGTGCTGTTTTATAAACACAGCCATTGCGTGCCCACCCAACTGAAATTCAAGTTATGATCTCCCTGTTGCTAAGCACTGACTTCAGCTGGTATAAAATGCTGCGGCCAGAAGTTTGCTGGGTTTATGTTGAGGGCGAGCAGGAGAAAGGACAGGGGGGAAAGGAGAGGAGGAACTCCTTACAGAAGTCGTTTAACTGGATGACAAAAAACCTTGAATAAGGACCAGTGCAGCAGGAGGAATGAAATGGAGATACAATCTGGCAGTATTCTTAAGGCGCTGTAATCATGATTTCCCCACAATAGAGGTCACATTCAGGTGTTAGACTGGAGTACAGCTGAACCGTGAGTCAAAAAAGCGTCACCAAGGGGATGGAAGGCAAAGAATGCTTAGAGAGGGGCTCAGCATCCCTGCCCTGCCAACTCTTAACTCACTTAGATCTGCAGAAATAAATACCCAGTGTTTAGGTGTTCATCAGGGAAACAGCAGGAAAAAAGCCCATGGGGGTAATTCTAAAATGGATATATTCCATGTAAATGTAATTAAGCTCCCTGACATTAGATGAGTTCAACGAGAAGTCTCATATGCTTCCACGGGCGTGTTCCAGATCTCTCAAAGATCTGAGATAAGAAAATAGAAGAATAGGATAAATAGCAAAAGAGAAGTCACTCTGTAGAGACTATTTGTAGGCTCTATTTACAGAATGCCTTATTCTTTCCCCACAAAGCACAGAATCCCAAAAGAGTTCTGAAGGATCGGTGAAGATCAGTGAAGGTGGTGGTGGGTGAGTGGAGAAGGGGAACATGGAGGAGTGACGTTGCTTCGGTGGTTGCACTTCAAGGAGGACACTGAGAAATTGAAAAGGGTATATACAAGTCCTGAAAGAATGATGCAGGACCTGGGGCACGCGTGAAAGAGCGGAGGCATGGCTTAGGAACAGTGAAGCTGAGAGGGTACTTCCAGCCAGTAATCAAGCCATCCCATAATACTGTCTTTGGTAGACTAAATGAAAACATCTGAGATAAAGTAACTGATAGGGAAACCCAGATTGCTCAGTCCTGCAGATTAAAAGGAAATGCAGCTCAGCAAATGGGGTAATAAAAAAAAAAAAGAGACTAATTGAGACCACAGTTAAGGATTTATCATTATTATTTTGCTAATTGGAACTACTAATGGTTGTGGTAGATTCCTCAGTGCTGGTAATCTTGAAAATTAAGAGGGATGACTAGTCAAAGTAATCTGTTGAACCTCGGGTGGGAATTCATACAAATCTAATAGTTTGTGGTTGGTTTTTTTTTTTAATGCAGTCAGACCAGATGAGCACAGGGGGCTTTTTTTGGCTTAATATGTGTTCCAGTGAAGGTTGTGCAGTCAGTCTTTGCTGTAACGTTTGGCTGTTTAATTGTCCACAGCCCTGGCAGAGGATGTTCTGCGTGCCATTGCTTGCAGTTCTGCAGAATCCAGACTGCTCCTTCAGTAAAAGCAAAGAGGGGGGCATGTGTGTTGGGAAGGAGGTGGGATGCTACTGGACAGATGGGACATTTTCAAGATCAGCCTATCTAGTGTGGTTTGCCAGCGCTTTATAAAGGTATGATAGGGTCCCTTGTAAAATATCTGGCTTATTTAAATTTTAAATGACCTTATATCTGCCTTTGTGGAGGGTAGTATTCAAAAAGAGCACGGGAGGTAAAGCAGCAGCCAGCCCTGTAGCTCTGCAGAAGGTAGAGGGAAGGTCTTGGGTACACGGGAGAGCTATGTTCTGTGTTTGTAGAACCTGTTGGTCTCACAGGATGCTAGATACCTGCAAAAATACCCTTCCCTGTTTGTTCTGCATTAAACCCATCTTCGTGTATATTTTCTTTAAAAATAAACTTAGAAAAGATGTGTTGTTTTAACAACTGATAAAAGCGAACTAGCGGAGGTGCAGAATAGTCCAAGGTCAGCGTTTCAGAAGAGTTGTTTCTCAAAGAAGAAAGGCAGACTTGAGTGGACATTTCATATTTATTTTGAAAGTAATCAGGTTAGGGAAAATAAATACTGTGTAGAAGCGCATGCCCTAGCTTCCCTGAGGTGTGTTGGTAGAGCTGACGGATGCTTGGGAATCCTACGAAGTCAAGATTCCTCTTTCAGGCTGGTTCTCTTCATTTTGGCAATTTTTTTTTTCATACCCCTGCTAGAAAAAACTATTCTGTTTTAATTGAGAAACATCCTTGTTAACAACCACATTCTTTGAGTCATCTTTGTCCTATATTCCAGTGGTGTGAAAGGGCTGTGCTGAGCTGTCCCAGCCCCGGTAGGTGACACGAGTTCTACAGCACAGTTCAGGGCTCGCTGCCTTTCCCAGGAGGGTGACAGTGATGCCGTGGGGTTTTTAGGAGTCCAAAGCCAGAGGTTCATATCCCTCTACAGTCACTGGGGAAAATCGCTTGCAGCGGCTTCTAACTTACAGCCCGCACGTTTTGATTTCTGTTACCCATAAAATCTCTGTATGAAAATCTACTGCTGAGAGGTTCTTTAAGTTTTTGATATAATACATCGTTTTCATGCTCAGTGAGAGGACATTAAGAATACTTAATAATAAATACTTAATAATAAAAATGGTGTTTCACTATGAATGCAGTAAAAGTAGCAGTGGGGTGGCACCTAAAAACACTATCATTTGTATCCAGTATATTCACATTCTAAAAAAAGTCAGTGTCTTGATATAAATATGAGATCATGTCCTTACTCTCTGTGGCTTCTCCCCCGTGTTTCTGGTGTGTCTCTGCACCCAGCAGACGTGTCCTTGAACATGAGTAGAGTGGGGTTGGGCTCACGTGAGATGGTTGATCTGTTCCCCAGCTGCTTGCGGGATGAGGCAAGAGAAGACAAGCATTAGGACAAGAAGTGGTCTCAAGTTGCACCAGGGGAGGTTTAGGATGGACAGTAGGAACAATTTCTTCACTGCAAGAAGCTGCCCAGGGCAGTGGTGGTGTCACCATCCCTGGAGGGGTTTAAAAGCTGGGCAGACGTGGTGCTGAGGGACATGGGTCAGTGGTGGATTTGGCAGTGTTGGGTTGATGGTTGGACTCGATGATCTGAAAGGTCCCTCCCAACCCAGCCAATTTGCTGATTCTATGTTTATTGCTGTATAAATGAAACATCATCCAGCTTCGCATAACTTCTGCCATGTGCTCTAACACATCCTTTCCCAAGGAGAGCTGCACGTGCAGTAGGTGGCCGTGTTTTGATAGACTTTTTGTGTTTATTTTGGGGCAAGGATGTTGAAAACACTTATGTTGACAACCCATAATCAATGTACAATGTTACATGAAATTATTCTCATACAGCTGATTGGTGTATAGACAAACTACAGGCTACATCACCGGACAGCATGATACAGGGGTTGGACATTACTGCTTGGATTTCAACTCTAGAAAGGTATAGATAGCATCTGAATAACAAAATACGTGTCAGGAAGGAAGAAAACAGTTTTCTATAGCTATCCACAGTGCTTTTGAACATGTTTTGTCATTCTGGTGGTGGGGGAGAAAGTGAATATTTCTAACTGGGGCTGAGAAGGGAATGCACACATAAAAGATATTCGAGGTACATGTTTAAGCAGTGTGTCCCACTGAAGTTGCTCAAGACCTGAATTAATTGAAAAAATAAGAATTTAAGTTTGTCTTGGACACAGATGTGTACTTAGGTCATTAAGTGTTCCATTTCATTCCTTTTGCTGCAGTAGAAAGCCTACTTAGACAGTTGTGTGCATTGCACAACGCTCAGCCTTCTCAAACCAGAGTGTTTATTTTCTTGTGCAGGAGTCTTTTGGATGTTTTGCCTAAATATCTCATGTTTCCACCTACTCCTGTCTAACATAATGCATTCCTTTTACAGAGAAATGAGATCTGAACGATCACATTTGGCATTAGCCTCTAGTGAAACTGAAATTTTTGCTGGAATTACGGAGAGCGGCAGGTTTAGGAGCAGTGCTGGTTTGGGAGCAGAGCAAAGAGGGGGCTGATGATGTTTTTGTTGACAGAGAGCCCGTGAGAACATAAGCAGTCCTTCTGTCAGCAGCTTGCTTTCCATAACAACGGCTGAGCATTGCGGGAAAACCTTGTTATCTCTGCTCCCCTGTCCTTAGTGAGCACTTATCAAGTACGGAAACACTTGGGAGGAGCAGAGGGTTCCTTGTGCCCAGCCGTCCTGCACCGGGGAAGAAGGCACTGGAAAAACAGAATGGAAATGTGGCATTTCCACGTGAGCTGTGCAGTGGTCATCACGGTTAGCCAAAGGTACCGAAACAGCCCTAGGGTGATAACACAGTCTTTGGGGCTCCAGGACAAAGCAGCGTGTGACGGGGCAGTAGAGCAGGGGAGCCCTTCAGCTCTTCATAGCCCTCACGAGCTGCCAGCACAGTTTCTAGGAAATAACACAGTCCTGGATATTTATTTTTTTTTAATATTACTGCTGCTTTGGAAATGAGCATAACTGCGTTTTTATTTCCTTCTTAATAATGAATGTGCAGCTGTAAAACATTCCATCAGTACTGATGTGTATTAACCAACAACCTCTTCGTCACAGCAGAGGTACAAGTCCATTTAATTACATCATGGAGACCTAAAAATGCCTTGTTTCGGGCCGTCTCGGAGTCCTGGGAGGGGCTGGGCTGTGTACGCGGCAGCAGTCACAGGCCTGAGATTTTTCTTAATGTGAAAAGGAAAGATGAGTTGATGAGTCTGATTCTTTTTCATCTTCCATGGTCACTTACTCTTGCTTGAAACTGATCGCAAAAATGCAATTAAAACACAACGTTATTTTTCACTTCCATTTTGCAAGTGTATAAAATTATATATCTATAAATACACAGACACATACTATATAAGGCATGAAATTCTGAAGAACACAGCTTTTTATCTTAAAATATTTCAGTTTGCAAAATGTTACACTTGCCTCCATATGCTGAAAATTTGAGACTTATCTTTTAATTCCTTACCAATCCTGTTCCAAAGCTTAACTGCAGATACCTTGATTATTTTCAGGAGCTGGTGTCAATAGCAATACGAGGCAGTATGTAGGTTAAGTGTTGCTGGTTTTTTTCCAAATAAAACCTCTCACCTCAGAGATGAGGTGTCTGGTTTAAACACACGTCAAATGAAGGCTGGGATGAAGAATAATGTTGTGATTAACGCATTGTATTGGGATTTGGGAGCTGGAAGTTTAATTCCTCGGCAGCCGTGTCTCTCCCTGTGGCTGACACCAGAAATTTATCAGGAAACCAGCTAGAAATATTTTATTGTTTGTATAAAAGAGGCTCAGTAATGTGTCCTTTGCCTCTCACCGTTCAGACCGGAGACTCTTTAGCCCAGGTGGACTCTCAAAGGGAGCGTTCCCTCTGCAGCTGGAGGTCAATTAGCTGATGTCTTTGCACTAATCCAGCCAGCTTTGTGAAACAGCACTACAAATAGGGTCAGGTGGGGGGGTTATAACCGGGTCCCAGCTTGCCCTGGACCCTGGTGTGGCCGGGACATGGTGATGGCCATCCTCTGTGGTCACTTCCATAGAGACTGGTCAGACTAAAGGCTGGATCTGCATCTCCCGTTCCCATCACTGCCAGGGCTTTGCACAGTGACCTCAGTGTGAGGGTGTTTGCTCTAAAATCAGTAATACTGACCTTGTTACTAAGAAAAAATGGTGTTTCTAAAGATTTGGACTGGTGGTCCCATCCTTGACAAACTACGGAGGTTCTTTTTCCTTCATCAAAAAAATGCCTGTATGTGATCTTTCTACAGGGAACCGTGTGCTGTCCCTTTCTCTTCTGTAACAGCCTGTGTTACCTGCTTTTGGTAGCACCGCATTAATTGTACCAAAAATTGTATTTTTCAGGAGTGTTATTGAGTCTCTCTGTACTAAAATTCATCAGTTTGCCCTTACTGAATGGAGGACACTGACATAAAATAGTTCCAATACCTCTCCCTGAGGGTTTTCAACAGTTCTTGCACCATTCGCTGCTATTTTATATTTTTTTTTTAAGGGGCAGGGTTGGGAGTTGATTCATTGATACAAATGTAGAGGCCAACAGATGCCATGAAGAAATTTGTAGGATAGATTTAAAACGTATGGGATAAGAGTGTAAATCTGCAGTCTGTATTTGAAGGTGTCTCTTTTTGATGTACTTTGGAACTATAGTTTCTGTGGTGATTTTGGTAAATTGGTGCTTAGCGGGAGACACGGCCCCGAAATCTGTGATTTGGTTGCTGACTGATGGAGGGTTCCGATGGCACCAGTGTTTCTGACAAGTTTAGAAGACATGAGGATAAGACACTCGACAGCATTGCAGATTTCTTAGCAGGAAAATGTAAATCTCCTTAATTTTATTCCTCCAGAGCTGTGGCAACTAAGGTCTTGTATTTAAATGTGAATTATTAAAGAGACAGCACGATGGTGATAGGAGCAGGCCATGTGTTACAAGTATCAACAAGTTCTCAGAAGCCAAATAACTTGTCAAAAATTCATATTCCCATCTATGCATTTGTGATAAAGGGAGATCATTTTAAGAGTATTATGCCATTTATTCTTAAAACCCTACCAAGGATATTAGATTAGGGACTGGAGGGAGATTTGCCATGTGAATTGATAGGTGAAGCCTCCCAGCTTTAAGCCTGTAGAACCTAAACTTATCACGGCGCTGAAGGAATCAGTCGCTTCTGGAAAACCCCAGCAAAGGGTGTAGGGGTTGCGGTGGTGCAGAAAGGTCAGGATTTGCACGGTGTCTTTATCTGCTTCAGAAAAACGCTCTTGAAATGTATTTAACAGGCAGCTCTTCAGCAATTGTGAAAAATTTGGAAAGTGAAAAGCCTTTGGATTTGGTTGTGTTGGGGTTTTTTTTAATGTATTAATACTGTAAAAAAAAACAAACACAAAACGCTGGGAAACCTCGAGCTGGGGTGTTATATCTGAGATAAATCACATCTCTTAGAATCTCCTAGTGTTTGACATGAAGAGCATTAATGAAGAATCAATTGAAAGTATCAGTTTTGCTTAATCTTCTTCCATTAGACTATTGGATAAAAAATATTAATATTTCAAGAGAATGCTTTCAGTAAAATGCTGTTTGGAGTGACTCTCATTTGTTAACATGAACTGTTACAAGCATCCAAAATAAGTACAACTTCTGGTTTTGCTTATTCTGTTCCCTGCCTCAGTAGGCTAAATTCAGCTGAGACTGGATCATACGATGGGATGGACCGTAGCATCTGGAACACGTTCTGCACAGAGTTTGACTCTACAGAGATGCAAACTTGCTGTCAAAAAAGATCATCTGAGGATGTGAAGCTAAGATTGGAATATCTTGATCTGCCCCCTATTTTCTCTTAATTTATCCAGAAAGAAAACAATTTCTATCTGTTTTATGACTTCAAAATGAAATTCACAAGTATTGATATTAGGTTTCCTCCAGTGAAGCCTCCTGTTTTACTCGGGAAGGCGATGGTTCCCGGGAATGAGAGTCTTCCCATGTGGTTCAGATGAAACGGAGTCCATCCAGCATTGTGTTACTGAATTAAAGGTTTTAATCCTGAGAGAGCTGGAAACAAAACTCCTGTTGAAAATGGCTTGAAGGAGGGTAGTTATCACATTGTGAACATCATTAATTTGGTTGCTACTTTGCTGTTCCCTTCCAAACCTCTTTGTTCGCTGGTTCTGCCATCAAAGGGCGTGAGGAGATTTCTCAAGGATTGCTTTTGCTGAGCTTGTTGGAGTTTTAAATTTGTTTTGACTTAAGATCTAGTAGCAAGTCTTGTTTTTAATTTGCAGTGCAAGTTGATTGCATAATTGTGAAGCTGTTTGACATGTGTGATACAATTTGATTTGCATTCCTGCCAGTTTTCAACTGTAAGAAACAAAATCTGTTAGTAACAATTTTAGCAGGAGCCATTGGTGGATTCCTCCAGTTTGTTTTCCATTTCCCAGAGATTGAAAGATGACACTCTTATAAAACTATTTGAACACTTCACATTCTTGTTGAGCTGAGCTGTGTATGTTGATGTAAGCGGCTT
Organism: Gallinago stenura; assembly: GCA_027564225.1. Classification (NCBI taxonomy): domain Eukaryota; kingdom Metazoa; phylum Chordata; class Aves; order Charadriiformes; family Scolopacidae; genus Gallinago; species Gallinago stenura. The sequence goes on from JAOQGM010000002.1 coordinate 21,173,787, forward strand.
TGATTTTTTCATGGAGAAAAAAGGGGGGGAAAAAACATATTTCTATATATTATATATATATTAAAAATGCAGTATAGACTGGATAAAGCAATATAATGCTGACAGAAACAAGGACTTTTTTATTAAAAAAAAAAATTGAATTATAGCAAATAGCCATTAGGATATCTTGTGGAAAAGCGTAGACTTCATTGAAACCTGATTGGAAAACTTAAAAGCTATGATTATACTGGTATAGAGGTACTTTTGGCATGTGGAGGACAGGGAGGTGATTAGAGACAGTCAGCATGGCTTCACCAAGGGCAGGTCCTCTCTAACCAACCTCATGGCCTTCTGTGGTGGAGTGACTACAGCAGTGGCCAAGGGAAGAGCTATGGGTGTTGTCTGTCTGAACTTCTGAAAATTTGACATGGTCCCCCCCAACAGCCTTCTCTCTAAATTGGAGAGATATGGATTTGATGGGTGGACTGTTTAATGGATGAGGAACTGGTTGGGTGGTTGCATCCAGAGGGTACCAGTCAATGGCTCAATGTCCAGATGGAGATCGGTGGCCAGTGGTGTCCCTCGGGGGTCCAGATGGGACCAGCAGTGTTCTGTGTCTTCATCAGTGACATGGACAGAGTGGGATCAATGGCACTCTCAGCAAGTTTGGGGACGACCCCAAGCTGAGTGGTGGGGTGACAGGCCTGGGGGGTGGGATGCCATCCAGAGGGACCCGGACAGGCTGGAGAAGTGCATCTGTGTGAACCTCATGAGGTTCACAAGGCCAAGGGCAGAGTCCTGCCACCTGGGTTGGGGCAACCCCTGGTCCCAGCACAGTCTGGGGATGGAGGGACTGAGAGCAGCCCTGAGGAGAAACTTTTTATGGTGAGGGTGGTAAAACCCTGGCCCAGGTTGCTCAGAGAGCTGGTGGATGCTCCATCCCTGGAAACATTCCAGATCAGGCTGGACAGGGCTCTGAGCAACCTGGTCTTGTTGAAGATGTCCCTGCTCAGTGCAGGGATTTGGACTAGATAGGCTTTAAAGGTTCCTTCCAATCCAAACTATTCCACAATTCTGTGGGTTTTTCCCTGGAAGGAATATACATAGAGTTGTCAAGGTGTTTGCCCCATGACCAGCAGGTCCTGGAAGTCTATGGAGGAGACATGGTCTTGCCCACGCAGACAGCAGCTGTGTTCCAGCTGGCCTGTACCTGTTATGCTCCTGGAGTTTTTCTGATAATGTGGCTCTGATTATCACTGATTGATTTATTTTTTTTTCCATTGTGCAGTAGCAGGGAGAATTGAAATGGCATTAATTCCCGGGTAGATTTTCTCCAGAAAAGCCACAGAATAAGCAGGTGATGGTATTGTGGAGAGAGGGGTAAAAAGCCACTGAACTGGAAGAAGTGCATCGTCAGGCAGCAATACGGGGAGTTAAGGAGTTTTAGAGAATGTACACCAATAGAAATGGCTACACAGGTGTGATTTCCACCAGTTCAGAGAGGGTCTCAAACTGTGCCCTGGAAGTGAGGAAACTGGCCAGAGCCCAGAAAGGGGATTCTGGAGATGGGAGATCTTTGTGGTGCTTGGGGAGCAGCTGGTTTGGAACCAGAGTGGGCTGTTTCAAATGATGCGTCTTCTTTAGGCTGTTACCAAAATGTGTGACTGTTACTTGCTCTAAATCGCTATAAATTTATATAAAACATAGGACAGTAAAAGACTACTTTGGTCACTCTGTGGTTCCCCACAATTGCAGGCAACTGTGAAATGATGCCTGCTCCATTTCAGCTTACGGAACTGACCACGAACCACAAGCACGTTTATTTCAATACCCTATAAAACCCTAAAAGCAGCGTAGTACAGGAGACCCGCGTCTCCTCCTCCCCTGAAGAATCAGCCGCTCCGCACCTTCCTCCCGGCGCCGGTTCCCGGGGCTCCGCCGCTTCCCTCAGCCCCCGGTGCCGGTTCCCGGGGCTCCGCCGCTTCCCTCAGCCCCCGGTGCCGGTTCCCGGGGCTCCGCCGCTTCCCTCAGCCCCCGGTGCCGGTTCCCGGGGCTCCGCCGCTTCCCTCAGCCCCCGGTGCCGGTTCCCGGGGCTCCGCCGCTTCCCTCAGCCCCC
>JAOQGM010000002.1:21185274-21195777 GCA_027564225.1 Gallinago stenura
CCTGAAAGGAGGGTGTAGCCGGGGGGGGTCGGTCTCTTCTCCCAAGGAACAGGTGATGGGACAAGAGGAAATGGCCTTAAGCTGTGTCAGGGGAGGTTCAGATTGGATATTAGGAAAAAATTTGACACTGAAAGGGTTTTTAAACCTTGGACTGGGCTGCCCAGGGAAGTGGTTGAGGCATCATCCCCGGGGGCATTTAAAAGACAAGAAACCCTGGTACTGAGCGACATGTTTTAGTGGTGATTTTGTCATTGTTAGGTTGATGTTCGGAGTCGATGATCTTAAGGGTCCCTTCCTGACTAGGTGATTCTATATTATTATTTTTTTTGTTCCCGTAACCTTTTTCGTCACCTCTTTGTCTTATTCCTGTGATTTCCAATACTCCAAATGCTGGTAGACCTTGTCTTCTGCTGGCCAAGAAATGCCCAAGTGGATCTCGTGCAGGGCAAAAGTGATTAAATGGTTCCATTGATGGAGAGTTGCATTTCATTGAGGTTGTTTCCACCCCTCCAGGCATAGGTTGAGACAGCTTTGCTGAGTGACTCAAATGCTTGCTGCAAATGTGTAATCTTTGTCAGGATGCAAGCGGTTCTGGTGCTGTATTAGGATGGAGGAATAACATGGTTAATCATCAGAGGTGTATGGAAAGTTTTTAGTTATAAAACTGACAGTAATATGGAATTCTGGCATCTGTCCTAATAACAGTATTACACATGTATTGTCTTGTACAGTAGGCTTTAAAAGATGTCTCCAGAATCATAATGCTACCAATAAGCTGATGAGAGCAGCTGTTAAAAGTGGTATATTTATCATCATTTGAGATTATTTTTGTGCTGCTGTGTGTTAGTGCAGTCACTTTGTGCATTTGCCACCCCATCCTAACAGTCTTCTGTTAAGAACTGCCAAATAAACATAACCCAATTTGTTATAATGAGCATTTACTGCGTTAATGATACTGTATTCATATTTAAAGTCTGCTGTACAGGTGACTGTCAGACTTGCTTTCTTGCTCTCAAAGCAAGAAAACATTCCATATGTCCAAAAGGAAAACATACCATCCGCATTCTTCTTCGGGGAAAACCTTTAAAAGCTCTCACTGTGGGGAGCTCAGGTTGGATTTATTATTTCTGGAGCTTTAGTTGAAAACCTATACAGTTTTTTGTATGTGGGAGGTAGCTGATTCTTCGATATGTAGTTAGTATAAATTACCTCTTCCTAGAACCTTCCTGTTGAGACCCCATCTGGAGCACTGGGTCCAGTTCTGGGCTCCCGAGTTCCAGAAGGACAGGGAACAGCTGGAGAGGGGACAGCAGAGGGCTACAAAGATGATGAGGGGCCTGGAGCATCTCTCTGATGAGGAAAGGTTGAGGGACTTAGGTCTTTGTAGTCTGGAGAAGAGAAGGCTGAGGGAGGATCTGATCAGTGCTTACAAATACTTAAAGGGTGGGTGTCAGGAGGATGGGGCCAGGCTTTTTTCAGTGGTGCCCAGGGACAGGACAAGAGGAAATGGGCACAAACTTGACCATGGGAAGTTCCATCTCAACATGAGGAGGAACTTCTTTCACTTTGGGGGTGTCAGAACCCTGGAAAAGGCTGCCCAGAGAGGTGGTGTAGTCTCCTTTTCTGGGGACATTCCAAACCCACCTGGACATGTTCCTGCGGGACCTGCTCTGGGTGGACCTGTTCTGGCAGGGGGTTGGACTGGGGGATCTCCAGAGGTCCCTTCCAACCCCATAGCATTCTGTGACTCTGCAGTTTCTGGTGGGGTTTCCCAGACTCTGCTCTGCCCTATGGGTCATCTCTAGGGCATATTGACACTTTGCAGAGTACAGCCACCCCATTTTTTTCCCCAAAGCTGGTGGTGATCGTGCTGGCTCTAGCACCAGAGGTACTGCTGTGGTCTGGTTCATCTCAGCTGTGACCATTGGGTCAGGTGCGGTGTTCTGGTAACACCACTGTGCTTTTGGAACTGAAGCCAGTTCTGTTGACAGGTGCTGAATTAAACATATCTGTAACTTAATTGTGTTTAAAGATTCCCCTTTTCCCTGCCCTTTTCACCCAGTATTTAGGCTTCATCCCGTTGTCTGAAACTTTGATGAGCTTTGAAAAATGTTCACTGTTTTATATTGAGAATAGCAGGAAGATTAAAGCTATCATTTCTAAAATATCTAAAACCACCGGTTGATGATCCTACTCCTACTGGGAGTGTCACATATCACTTCATTGTTCTTCAGTGCTGGAATTTATGTGTATTTTTTTTACTTTTACATTGCCTTTGGTAAATCACATTTAGTTTTGACAGGCAAATCCTCACATCCTCCATAGCTTTACAGGAGAAGAAGCGAAGGTTGTTTGAGATTACTGCAGTGTTGGATTGCAATTTCAAGGGGGGGGTCGTGGCACAGGGTGACCTCGAGGTTGGAGTTGGCTGCACGAAGACTGGATCCTGGTCTGTGTGTTTCCTGGGGTACGGAATACAGCCATATAGGACTGGCTTAGGTTCTTGGTTCCTTGTGATGCTTTGTATCTATTCTGCTCAAAGACCCCTCTAACACTGGAGATTAATCTGTTCATTAATCATTAGTCTCTTGGACCACTCAAAAAAAATGTATCGAAAGAGCACATAAATATATTCAGACTGAAGAATTCAGTTTCTTTCCATAGATTGCTTTATATTCTATTTCTTCAAGTTAGGTTACTGTGGATTTTAGCAGGCTTTATGTTTAGCATTTGGGAGGTTTGGGGGAGTCAATCATCTGGCTTTCAGTAAGTGTTAGTTATCTGTCCTCTGGCAGAGAGTTCTTCTGAGCAGTCAGAACTTAAAATTTCTTCTTGGTATAAATGAAAGCCATAGCTTGGATAGGTCCTGTTTGTCTCCAGTTTGGAAACAAACAAAAAGCCTACCAAAGCCGAGCTTAAAATACCTTTGTAAGACAAATCATGAGTCCTTTTCAGAGCAATCAGATCAGTGTCACCTCATCACGGACTCGGAGACCTTCTCTGCTGTGAACGGAGCAGAGATCCTCACAGAAAGCGAAGGGAGTTAAATTCTCTTCCAAGAAATTCAGACATAGCTTTTGTAAAACACAGGGAAGTGCTTTCTGAAGGAGGTCACTACTAATTTCTTACAGAAAATAAGAAACCACTCCGCTATGGATACGAAGCCACTGGTAATCCTTCTGAAGAATTTTCATGCTAATCCTCTGAGAGTCTCCCCTGCTAAAAAATTCCCAAATAAGAGAAGGTTAGGGGTTAGGCCTATCAGTTCCAAAATTAATATTGACCAGTATCAACTACCCTTACACCATATTTTGCACTTTTTTTTTTTTTATTCTTTATCAATCATTTAAAATTGGTGTCGGGTTGGAAAGGCTTGACTCCACAGAAATGCTGCTGTTTCTGCTGGACTGGAGGCTTACCAAAAAAAATAAAGACCAACCCCTTCCGTTATTATAGGAGTTAGCAGGAGAGGAGCTCCATCTCCATTGAAAAAGAGTTACTCCTCAGCTCAGTTTCTGTGAGGTCACAGCATCGTTGCTTTGGTGCTCTCTACTTCAATAATGTAGAAGAATATGCTCAAAAAATGTCTCTTTTTTTCATAAATAGGAAGAAGAGATCTCCTCCATTAATGAACGGAGAAGATATGATTTTCAACATTACCTACTTCTATTCATGGGAATATTTCCTTTTCTAGACTATCTTCTTTCTCAAAATCTCTGAGTTGCTTAAATAAATAAATCTAAATACAGATTTGCCATCTCTGAAGAGATTCTCAGTCACAGCAATGAAGAGAGATTATGCAAATCTTAACTACACATATTTTAAAAGTTATTGGGACTTTAAGTATGTTCTTAAATACTCTGTTGGGCTTCTATGTGGGTGATGAAATTCTTTGTATTTGTGAAGTGTAGTAACAAAATGTTTAGTTTTAGGAGTATGAAATAACTGCTAAAAAATACATAGAAAAGTGAAGAAATGTTGTATGGACAGAAAGTCACATTTTCTGCTCTGTTCCAGACTTCTCACCCACTGGAAGGGTGTGCTAGTGCGTGCAAAAATCCGCTCGGTCTAGTAATTTAACACATTCTAAAAGAGCTGTGATCTGGGAAGAGTGGTGTGGTTGCGGGTTCTTGGCTCTGCGTGCCACCTCCCGGCCTGAGGCTCGGAGAAGGAGAAGGCTGGGTGGTATCCCAGGGGCTGGCCAGTGGTGCCCCCGTGGTCCGGCTCCGCTTTGGAGCGGTGGCTCTCCAGGTAAAGGATGACAGAGATCACGGCGTTTCAGCAGAAAGCACATTGCCATCGCAACGGGACGTTTATTTTTTCACTCCATTTACTGATGAGTTTGCAGTTCTCGTTTCGGTTTAGGTGAAGTAATAATAAACAGGGGAGGGAGTTTATCTCCAGCCAGAACGCTGTAACGCGGGAATAATAATAGCAGGGAGTTTGTTCTCATCAGCCTGCGTTCGTTTGTTTATTCATGGCAGTAATGTTTACAGTCTGCAGTTCATCACCTGGAAGCAACAATAGTTTGGTACCTTGTCTAGTTCAATTCCAGTTGACTGGATTTTAAATTCACATTGTTGTTGTGCTGGGTTTGGTTATACTTGCCATGGTCGTGACCGTTATAATTATTTCATTATAAGATTCAAGTATTAAATTGTTTACCGTAAGTTCTGCCATTGCTTTCGAAGGTGCTACATCAGAAGGGAAACAGCCACCTTGAACCCCTGTGCAACTTCTGTCAACTTTTCTCTCACGAGAAGTATTTACAGCAGTATTTTCAGTTGCCAGCAGCAGTGTTGGGAAGAAAATAATGTGCAGGAGTTCTTTCCAGATGGCCCGAAGTGAGGGTGGGCTCTGTGGGGCCAGTGCTCCCCAGGATATGCATCCTCAGAACTTCTCCTTTATACATGCTACGTACTCTGAGTTTTGCATTATATGACACTGGGAGAATTATAAGTAGTAAAAATACCCCATAATTTAAAGTGGTGCTTGTCTGACCTGTCCTGCAGGACTCGGCAGAACCTACTGGGCCTCTGAGGAACAAGAAGTGGGATTGGAATTATTTGCTTTAAACCCATACTCTTTTATCTTTGCATGTAGTTACCCGGTGTCATCAGGTCGTGTTCAAGCAATATGATTTAGATCCTGGTCTAAGCTGGGTTTTTCTCTTTTTGTCCTTCAGTTTGTAAGACTTGCATCGTTCAACACTTTGAAGACAGCAATGACTGTCCCAGGTGTGGAAACCAAGTGCACGAGACCAACCCACTAGAAATGTTAAGGTAAGGTGACATTGCTGTCATGGAAGAACAAAAAAAAAAAATTATAAAAAGTTATCCTAGTGTCATTATCCTGAAAATGAATTAATTTTTTGCTTATTTGCATAATATATATATCAAATGTTCTTGGCTATAAATACTGTCAATATTTCATCTCCCAGTAAATTGTAAATTGAGTTTTATCAGATATAATAAAAGGGGAAAAAGTAAAAGAAAGACAAAGCAAGGCTGGGTATATTGTACAAATTAAAACAAGTATTTCAATGCCTCTATTAAACAAACAAATGAACCACACCTCTTTTATTCTTTACATGAAATTAAACTCTAGAGTTTTTTTTCAAACTATTTAGGGCATTCCAGACTGCATGCAACTTTTTTTTTTTTCTCAGAGCAATGTAGCAAATGAATCATGCAAATAACAGAGTTTTCCAAGGGGCAGATTTACCGGTTGGAATTGAAATCTGCTGTCAGAGAAAAGACATTCATGCAAGTTTCGACACTGAAAATGCCCTTTCTTGGGAGTTTGCATTCTTTCATACCACAATGGCACATCTTTGTTTAAACCATTATTTGTCTTGAAACTCTGCATTCTCTTTGAGCGATGTTATGTTGAAACAAAGGCAATAGCCTCCTACAAATATAGTGCAGAGAAATCCAGAAAAGGCATCATAAGTGGGGGAACTTTCCCTAAAATGCTGTAGCCAGTCCCTGCCCTCCCACCCTTCCCACCTCTCTCCTTCCCATCGCAGCGCCATTAGAATTTAGGAAAAAATATTCTTACGTCAATGTTAAAATAAGTATTTATATCTGATATTTACTAGGGTTGGTGTTATTTCCTAATTGCATTGTGTTTGCTACGAAATGTCCTGGGTGGCTTTGGAGCTTCTGCCTGCTGAGTGTGTGCAGAGCAGTTCCGTGGGGCGGTCGCACACCGGGGACGGGGGAGAGGAGCTCAGTTCAGCAGCTCCAAGGGGAGTCGTTGGCTTAAGGCTCTGTCATCTGAAGGGCTTTGGAAGGGCAGGGCTAAAAGGCTTTGGGTCGATGTTTACCATAAGTGTTTTTCTGCTCTGTCAGAGTCTGAGGCACAGAAGGTGCTGCAGAGAGAGCGTGAGGCTGCTCATCAGCATTTCAGAAATGTTTCTTTTATTCTGACAGGTCCATTTCATAGGAGCAGAAAAAAAGCATTCTCTGAAACATCTAGGAGACATTTAGTAAAATAATAACACGCTTTAAGCAGGAAATGATAGAAGGGTGAGAAAAGTTGAGACCACAAGCCAGAAATGTGGGAAGAGCTATTTTCTCTGTGATTATTTCCTGAAAATCCTTTTAGAGTCATTGGCTTTATTTGCCAACAAACTGCACATAACTAGTAGTTTGCTGCTTGACTTTGATGAAACAGTTTTAAACATTTGCTAAACTAATAATCAGAGGAGCACATGAGCAGTGTAATGGAATTATCTTTTTTGGATGTTGGCTGTGTAATTTAATACACGTCTGGTGCTCCGCCTGCAGAGACCAGCCCGTCATTGCTCAAAAATGCAGTCATTTTCTGAGAAATGGCGTTGGACACTCTAGATAGTATTTTTAACTGAGATCTTTGAGGGAAACTCTACAAACTGCTTTATAAACTCAGTTAGGAATAACTGCATAGAATCGTTTAGGTTGGAAAAGACCTTTAAGATCAAGTCCAGCCATTAACTTCGTAACTGTGTGAGTTTTTTAGATGTATCTTCAGTTGGCAGCGCTTAGGGGCTGCTGAAGCTGTTAACCTAAGGCTGAAATCCAACACTGAGCTCTCAAATGAAAGGCCAGGAAGAGTGGTAAATTCTGGAACTCCCTTTCCTGATTTAGCAGAATTCTGCCTCAGTGATACTGGGTTGGCTCTGGGGTGGTTACACCACGGAGGATTCCTTTTTCCTGGTGACGTGTTTCTTTGGATGCAAGTGACACTCTTCATTTGCTTTGCTTTAGATAGTTCAGGGGAGATACCTGTCACTTGCTGAAGATATTATTTTTATTTACGTCCTTATTAGAGGCAGCAATTCAAAAATTAGTTGCAGTCATAGCTTCAATATGAATATTGTTGTGGTATGAATGTCTCCATGAACTGATGCAGAACATAGGGAATTAGTCACAAAATGAGACGATTGGGCAATAGATCTAATCATAAATTTCACTGAGTTTCTCTGGCTGTCTGACTTTGGGCTCTGCTTTGTGGCGGGTCTTTGCTTGGGCTGGGGACAGCAGGAGTTACTGCTGCAGAGGGGTAGAGGATGGGAGAGAAAGGGGAACGAAACAGAACAAGGGACAGAGGAAACCAAAGGGAAAGTGAGCCGGGGAGAGGACGTGGGTGATGAACTAAATGAAAAGGAGAATAAGTAAAATCAAGGGAAATGAAAAGAAAAACATTTTAGCTTCGACAACAAAGGTAAACGTGCTGTGTCCTCTGGAGGGGACCATAATAGCTGGTTTGGGTGGTACGGAGCAGAAGAGCTGATGGCAGGGTGTGGGAGAGGTGCCCGTGCTGGGGACATCGTCAGGGCACAAACTCCTGGCAGGTTTTGTTGTTGGAAGGAGTTGGGTCGTGCTGGGAGCTGGCTGGCCAGAGCAGCGGGATGCTCCATGGCCTTCATCCTGCCCGGGTTGGTCCGTGTTGTCATGAGCAGGGAATAGTCCGTTCAGTTTTCCATAACAGCCTCATTACAAAGGACATTGTCCATTACTGGAACACTTAATGTGGCAATGGAGTTTATAGTTGTCGTGCTCTCTACTCGTCACCTGGACCTTAAGATCGGGTACTGCCGTCCCACTTTGTTCTTCTAAATAACACAATGGGTTGCGTCTAACACAAATCACAACAAAGAAAATGTTACTGTGTTTTCTCTTTCACTTCATTTTTGTCTCTATACATTAAAAAATGTAAATTCCTTGTCTATTTCTAAAAGAAATCAGTTCAGGAGGTGATTGAGCTAAGCTTTAGTGCATGTTGTCTCTCTACCTAAAATCAATTGGGTTTCACATGATGTAGTATTTACCAAAAATACGCAATTCATTTTATTATGCAAAAGTTTTTTGTTGTTTAAAGGCTAAAAATATGTTAAATTGCTAATTTCTACTTAATGTGCAATGTATTTTTTTCCCTTTGCAAGGCTGGATAACACCTTAGAGGAAATTATATTTAAGCTCGTGCCTGGACTTCGAGAACGTAAGTTTTGATTTGGTTTTGGGTGGATGGAGGGGATGTGGCTGTTTCTAAGGATATACCTGTGGCATTGATTTAAAAATTCACACGACTGTTCTTTGATGTTAACTAGAGGAACTGCAGCGAGAGATCGAGTTTTGGAAGAAAAACAAACCTCAAGAAAACGGCCAAGGTGATGCTTTTGTTTCCCTCTCTGATGTGTGTGTTCAGTGACGTTCCCTCAGACGCTGCTGCGTGTGCCTGGGTTTTACTGAGTTCAGGGGGGCTGCAGAAACTCACACCAAACCCCTGGAACTCTGCTCCGGCCCTGGCCCTACTGCTGTGCATCTATTCACCACTCCTCTTACAAACACTGCCTCTTTTACCATTATTTTGCTTGCATTACCCTCAGCTCTCACTTTCCACACTCATGCGATTTTCTACTTGAATTCTTAATTTCCTTAATACAGAAAGATGCAGAACTACGTGAGGTTGTTGCAGATTATTTTCCGTTACTGAGTTTGACCAGCTGTTAAGTAGGAGGTTGTCAAGAATTAGTTATGACAAGTAGTAAAACGGTTTTCCACACATGCTAAACAATTGGTTTCTAGAGATTCCAAAAGGCTTTTCCTTTTTTTCCTTTTCTCTTTTTGTTTTGTTTTGTAGTTGACCCATGAACTTTGAGAGCTCAGTTTCGAGGTGCTAAGTGAGGGCTGCATCCAACTGTTCCATGCCTCTTTAATTTGACATCAAGGTTTTGATGTCGTAGCCTGTTTCATTTGGGCACTTTTAAGAATTTTTTAAAAGCTTTGCTAAGCTAAAGAAATAACTATTTTTAGCAAAGGATCACTGTCAAGTAAACATCTTGCAATACTCTTCTGCACTCAACTGTTTATAAATCTTCTTTTCAACTTCATAACATTTCATTTTCTTTCTCACTAGTTTTGTTGATTTACATTTGGCATCTATTATAAGGGACAAGGTTCTTTGTTACAAAAATAAATGAAGAACTGCAGGACATTTTAGATGAAATTACATTAGTTTACTACAACATACTGTGTGGTGTATACCTATTCAGTTTTTAAAGTACTTAGAAAATGTTTTTAATTATATAGACATTTACTAGAAAGCTATTTTCTGCTATATAAATAGAAAAAATATATAACTTGCAAATGTGTAGAATGTGACTTACTTATAATCAGTTTATTCTTTTGGTTCTTGCCTTCCTCCCATAATTTAATGGTAAACTTAACGGAGATCAGTTACTAAATGTAATAAGTGATTGGATTGGATTGTTTTGTGAATAAGAGGAAGGCTTGAACTCTCAAAATATACTTTAAAGTAGCTACAGATATAGCTACGGATACATCCAGCTCCGTTAGTGACTGTATCCTTGCCTTGCATAGGACAGATGGGCTGTGCCAAAAAAAAAATGGGGAACATTCCTCTTTTTTATGTTTTTAATTTTTAAAGAGGAATAAGTAAGTATATGGCTATTTAGTTATGAAATCTTTCTGGAGAGAGACACCTGGAGTTTTTACAGTGACATTACTTAGACCAGGTCAAAAGTGGATGAAAGTTTTCTCTTCCCTTAGTTTACTTCATGAAAACGTTTCAGGAACTTGTCTGCTCTGGGTTATTGTGGCAGACAGTTCAGAGGAATTGATTCCTTTGATATACAAGTGTTGGGATTAGTTATTCCACTGGTTATTGCCAAGCAGTGTTTTTGGCAGTGACCTGCCACACCATAAGAGTAGTTTTACATTTTTGAGCGATCTTGAAAGTTTTAATCACTGGACAGGACACAAACAGGAGCAGTGATCCATCAGCCGAAATATTTTCTGTTACATAGAGATCTGTTGTGTGCATATTCCATTAAAATTTCAATAGCAAAAATTTATTTTCAGAGATTTGTAAATTGATCAGTATAAGAATGCACCAAATTAAAATTGTGTGAAGTTAAAGAAAAAATATACTCTTGAAAATGAAGTGTTACTTTAAATACAAGTTTGTTGCTATTGTGACTTTTAATTATTCTCCACT
>JAOQGM010000002.1:21195811-21214651 GCA_027564225.1 Gallinago stenura
TAATGCTATCTTTATGTTTAGCAGACGAAAGCCCAAAAGCTGATAAACCCAAAGTAGATGAGGAGTGTGATGAAAATGAAGATGACAAAGACTATCACAGGAGCGACCCACAGATTGCCATCTGCCTGGACTGCTTGCGCAACAACGGGCAGTCGGGGGACAACGTGGTCAAAGTGAGTAGTGACAATAATTGAATGGGTGCTGCTGCTGTAACCCCTTACAGGCACCACAGCGTTCCATAACCATTGACCTGTCTCCACTTCCATGCTTATTTAGTCCTTTTGTTTGAGGCATTTCAATGCATCTTGGAATTTTGAAAGAAAATACAGTTCCGTACAGAAATCCATCTGTGACAGCTATATTTAATTTTTTGTTAATGGATTACAGTTTTGTAGTTTACAGCCTCAATAGCATTAAAGTGCAGTAAAATTGGTTACTGCTTGAAAAAAAAATAATAAATTACAGCTGGTTTTGTACTAAAGATTGCTTACATGCTCTAAAATTTCTAACGTGTTTTTTCTGTTTTGTTGCTGTTGCTTTAGGGTTTAATGAAGAAATTTATCCGCTGTTCTACTCGAGTGACTGTGGGAACTATCAAAAAGTTTCTCAGCTTAAAATTAAAACTTCCAAGTTCTTACGAGGTACATTTGAAATAATGTTGCTTGTATTTTTATTTTCCTCCAAAGTATTAGGTTTTTATGAAGTTTAATCACATTCAAACTTGAGGAATATTTTTTTTTAGCCCAATCACTAAGTACTGTTTGATTTTCCAAGTTATATTTTCTGCCCTTAAATGAGAAGTGATCATTTTATCACAGTGACTGCAGTTCCTGACCAGGGGACTCACACACTTCTAGTAACTTCAGTTTGTGCTGCATACTGTGGCAGATATTTTTATGTAAAAAAGAAATCCTTTCTCTTTCCATGTGGCTAATAACAAAAGTCACTTAATAGAGTTTGGAGCTATTAAGTACTGCAGAAAGGAGAGATCAGCTAGAGATACACCAAATTACTCTGTGGCTGCATTTTCTGTAGCTGTAAGAAACCACCCAGTAATTAGAAGGAAGTGAGGAGTGGGACCACCAGAACCTTTAGAATGGCTGTGGAGCACGAACGAGATCATCCCTCTGCCAGGAGTTTGCCATGGGATCATGACATGCTGCCATTTGATGTCATTTGCTTTTGAATTACTTTATCATTTATTTTAAAAAACCTGAAAATTACAGTATTTGGGGGTTTGTATCTTTGGGTTTGAAAGACCATTGATGTAGCAAGAAGGCCTTTTAAAATCCAGCAGAAGGCTTTGTCCAAACAGATGGCATGTGGTATTGATAAATACAGGCAGAGTTTGGCTTCCAATGATTTTCTGCCCAGTTTCGTAGCCTTTCTTCTGTCCACACCTTGCCTGAAAACACAAAAGTGGAAAACCCAAGTGGAACACCACTGTACGAAACCGCACGTTGTCAGGATGGTGTGTTTGTCCAGGTCTGAGATGCATCTGATACAACTGTTGTGTAGCGGTAGGAGTAGTGGGACTAAGTCTCAGACATTCATTTAGGAGTTCATGTAGACATCAACATTTGGAATCCCTTTGTCTTACTCTTTGTTCTGTTGTATTTTAAGCTGGACGTACTATGCAACGGAGAGATCATGGGGAAGGATCACACGATGGAATTCATCTACATGACGAGATGGAGACTAAGAGGCGAAAACGTAAATGCTGTTACATTATTAATTAAATGATGGCTTTGGTGTATTTAACATAGAGAGTATACATGCTTTCATGACTTGTCCTGAAATATATTCTGTAACCCTTCAAATATCCCTATGCTTAAAGGGATATTTATATTTAAACGTGCATTTTGCATGTTTTCTGATTTCTCATGTTACACCCTGTGATTGAGACCCTGCAGCACGTTGGTTGTGCAGATTCTGAAACTTCAAAGCAGCAGGTGTACAAAGTCTACACCCCATTTCTGCTCAGAGTTTTGAGTCAAGCGTCTCAGAACCACGTGCTTGTTCTTTTTCTGCAAATTTCCTTTTCAGTCACCTTTTGAGTTACACTAGTTGGGGATCTGCACCCAGCAGTTCTCTATTAAGAATCTGTTGTATTCAGGCAGGGAAGTGAAAGTGACACTGAAAAATTATTGCAAAAATGTAATTGGTTTATTATTGTTCCTGTTTATACTACACCCATGGTTTTTTGATATGCTGTATAACACAGCTAAACAGGTTTTCCTTGATGCAGGAGTATATTTTAAATTGCAATATTTAACTTTTATTTCTGGTCTGGTACTCAGTAGCCCTTAATTGCCTTGTATATTTTTTTTTTGTTTTGTTAGTTGTTTATCTCTATTTCTTCTCTTTCTTTTTGCTTGAGTGTGGCTGGTGATTGTTCCTCACCCTTTGCTGGTTTGTGGTAGGTGCAGGTCTGTAGTCTGTCACCGCCAGTGGAGGCTGTAGTGGGGTGCAGGTAGGGCTAAGCACTGGCCATTTGTTAATTTACTGAGCTGTTAAAAATTCCAAACTCTCAGTACTTTTTTTTTTTTAAGCTTCCAAGTGCTCAGACTTAAAACTGCTGGTGCACGGACAGAGAAGACAGAGGATTAAGCACACTGTGGAGTTAAAAATTCTCAAGTTCAATGAAGTTTTACCTTAATCTGAAGAGAGAGAGAGAGAATAAAAGAAAGCTAGATTTTGGTAGGAATTAGGGAAGTTAATGTATATAGGCAGGTATTCATTCATTTTGAAAGTGATATTGCATCAAAATGTGATGATTGTTGAAACCCCAGTATCGGAGCAGTAAGGAAACTTTAAGTATTATTTTTTTTCAGTACTGCTGTAAAAGCAGTTGGTTGTTTGGCTTACCATCTTCTGCTTTCGTTAGCAGTGGCTGTTAGCAGTGCTAGGGAGACGTTGAGGCAACTAAAGTTATCCATTTAGTGATAATGGAATTCTCTCAGGACAGGTAATGCTGCAGCCCCCATCTACAGATTGGCTTTTGGCAGCCGCCTTGGTGTAGAAGCAACAGAAACCATCATCTTGACAAAAGGGACATTATTTGTACTGGTTACAGTTTTTCAAAAATCCCAGAACTATCATTTTTAAACATGAAGTGAATGTAAGAGTTGGTAACTCTTAATTAAATGTACAAGCTGTGTTTACACACACGAAGTATAGTCAGGTGTGTGGTCATGGTTTTATTTATCTAGTTTTAACTCACTCCCCTGAAGTCAGAGATGGCAAACTGAAACCTGTAAAGATTACAGGTGATAAACCCAGTAACATTGGGTCTGTTCAGAAAACAGAAGTTCTGATGGTAATTAATTAACAATCTCTTCTTTTGGATGAAGATCAAGTAAATCGATGGTCTCCATCGTTGGTACTCTTCACCACGAGCTTTTACTGGCACACCTTTGGACCTTACAAGAGGTAGAGCAGTAAAGGGAAAATATCTATTTAATCCTTAGAGAAGTATTTCCTGTTTTAAATAAGTAGATTAATTTTAAACTTTACATTTGAAAATTAAAAAAAAAAAAATAAAAAATGGTAAATGTATATGTCCGGCTGTGGATGCCTCTTATCTGATCAGAAAATCATCTCCTTCGCAGTTTCGGTGTCAGAACTGCTCACCTTCGCAAGTCTGCTCAGAGGATGGCTCTTGTTATCAGGTAAGAGGCACTCACCACCGCACATACCACAGCCCCGCTCCTCCCGCGCTTCCGATGGAGCCACCTCCTCCAGTTTTTGTAACTCCCACCAACAAAGTGCTCAAACACCATGAGTAAGGCCTGAGCTTTTTCCTTCCTTCAGAGAAAGCTTCATTAAATGAATAAATAGAGTCTACATTTTCTCTAAATAATAGAGAAAGAAGGTTTTGGGGTTTCTTTTCCTTTCTGTGAGGCCGTTTATCTCTTTGCTGTAGAGCTGGCACTCGTAGGCTGATAGCCCTACATTGGGGAAGGAGCTGCAGAGCATGAGTCCAGAGGGACTGCTTTGGCTTCATCTCTCTGTGGCAATTCATACGTTCTTTTTAATGGAGTAAAGAAATATCAGTTTTTTCTAATATTATATTCCTTTCACATCTTTTAAATTTAGAAATGGAATAATGCTTTACCTCTAGCATATAACAAACCAAAATCTCCAGAACCTGCAAACTGAAGTTTATTTCTAAGTCTCTTGATCAAACTGGCTCATACCTGCAGGAAACGATACCTTGGTTTCATCATTGAGAATTCTGTTTGGAACTAATTTCTCAAAGTTACTTTGGAAGTTTGAAATAATATTTTTGCTTGAGCAAAAAATTAGAGTTAATACTGGAGGGTCAGTCCCCAGCGTGGATGGGAGCGACCTGCTGCCGCCCTGCCAGCTCCAATAACTAGAATTGTTCCAGCGCAGTGCGTTTTATTTATACGGTTGGGTTGTCATTTTGTTTGCAAAACCCCCGAGCCTCGCTGGTTTACACGGCAATTTCTGTGAGGTGACTGCTCTGCCTCTGCCCCTCTGCACTTCCCATTAGAGCTGAGTACTTTTAGAGGCAATTTATGTAATCAAAGTGGGAAAAAATAGCACTTAAATAATATGGTAGGCATATCCTATGCAAAAAAAAAAAATCAGAGACCAAGTAATTTATGATCCTACAAGATAGGTTTGTTAATGGCACACGCCGGCTACACATGGTGCTCCCTGTCTTCTCTGCCAGACCCTCCTGCTGCTGTTGAATTCCTCTGGGTTAATGGTTTGATTTCTCTGCCCCCCAGTCTGGAAATCCCCAGCCAGTGCGATCCCAACACTCAAGGGGATCCTGCTTTCACTGCCGGGGCATGGAAAGTCTGTTAACCCATACAGCTCTCTGCAGTGATATCTCTCTGGTTTGTCACTGAAGTTCATCTGCATTGCATTTGAAGGATGCAGTAAAATATTCCTGGTTTTAATGATAACTTTTGTAATAATTCTTTATAATTCCAAATTTGCAATAAAAAAGCCTTAAATTAGCTCTGTGCCTCTGCCCTGTGGCAGAGAGGTCATTAAGCCCATGCAGTTGCTGAGACAATAGGATTCTCCTGGGTTTTATGCTATGGAAAACTTCCAGTAACCTAGTGAAGTTAAGAGGAAAACCTCAAACTGATATGAAATGCTGATGGACTGAGAAAATAAGACATCTAGTCAAGCACAGCTTCCAGTAACAAGTGCCCAGGTACTTCCCCAGCCCTTTCTGCCTCCCCTTCCAATTTGGGGATCCAAGCTATTGGTTTGCCTTTTTTATTTTTTTTTCCCCCAGTGAGAACTAATAAAAATGCATCAGTAGATCTGCAGTTGAGGAGTTTGGATCTGGGGTAGAAGTTAGCCCTCATCTCTCCCAAAATCCACTGGCAGCATTTTGACCTGATCTTTTTCCCCCTTTTTTTTTTTCCCCTTTTTAATACCAACGTAGCCTGGCTCCTGTTAACTAGTGCTGGCTACTAGTATAGCTATGGAGCCTCCACGTACATAACAGTCAGAACATCATCTGTAAATGTTTGGTTTAGAAGGTATAACACTTTGGGATTGCTCTTCCTCAAACACAGCACCGCAGCAATAATTAGAGCTGTCTGAGCACACCTAGTGTACACGTCGTAAAAAACATACAAATAATGAAACACATAAAAGCAGATTAAAAAAAGCAGATAAAACACATAAAAGCAGGAATTTTATATTAATAACAAATAGCTACAACTATAACTGACTTAGAGATTAAATATAGATTTGAAGTGCAGGTATGGATTTAAGTGTGGAAATGTATAGAATAAATTACATCTAAATAACACCGATTGCCATATACGTGTGTCTTAGGGATAAGCTCTGTCTATTCCTAAAGCAATCTTTAATTGCATTTCCTTTGTATTCTTTTATGAATTATGTCTTCATGTTTTCTTGTCTGTTTTTGTTGTTGGTTTTCTCTTGTTTTTAGTCTTACCCTATGGTACTTCAGTATCGACCTAGAATTGACTTCGGTTAGACCAAAGGGCCAGACCCCACTGAGATGAATCCTGCACTATTGTTTACCCATCGACAGATTGCACAATGAATGGATGTGCCTGGATTAGGGGGACACAACCAGATTTTCAGCATGCAAATAAGGACATTGTCTTTCTTAAAAATCGTCGGTTGCATCTCTGTTGTTTCTCTTAGAGCAAGCCAAGTGCCATTCTGCTACTGAAATGTGCATAAAGATATTTGTGTATCTCACGAGTGTGCTGCAAATCATAGCCAAAATCATGACGTGTACAGTCCGGATTCAAAACCTATGGAATATTTTTGCTTGCGTGTTAGAACATTTTCCTGGTCCTACACTAGCAAAGCAGCAGAGTGCCCATCCCGTGTGGTGTTGTGGTTTCACACACTTGCTATTTTACTGAATAGTGTTGTTTAAATCATAGAGTACTGTAAAAATAACTACGGATTATACCTTGAAGATATTTTGTATAGAAAATATATTTAGAAGAGTGGTGATTGGGCCACTAACTTTTTCTTGATAAGCTTCTGACGGGTCCAGGTATAGCTCACTCATGAGTGTGCAACGGTCCTTGTGCAGTGAGGGAAGATTAATTACCGCTAACGAGAGATGTAGAACGTGGTAATTCAAAACAGTCGTTTTAAATCTTCTAAATAGATTCTGCTAATATTGCTTCAAAGCGTTGCAGCCTTTGTGATTGCACTTTTCTATGGTTTCCCTAAAGATTGGAGTTTGGGATACTAGCTGTTTTTGGAAAATGGCTTCTGGTCAGATTACATTTCTTCTAATAAACCCTCCATAAAAAGGAAGTTAAAAAAAATGTGTCTATGGAACAACTAGATTTCACTGTAAGATTACAAACCAAGGCAACATTTTATTGCCTTTCATAGTAAGCATTTCCTTTCCAGATTGGTTGGAGGTATACAATATGCTAAAGGAAAAGTAATCTATAGCTTTAATGACATGAGATGTCTCTGGTGACTCCCTGGAGTTTAGCATTCGTCACAGAAGTTTCCATCCCCATTGCTGTAAAATGAAGGTGATGCAGTCCTGAAGATGAGCCATCTGACCAAAAGCAGTGTCGGGTCTGGGTCTGCCCCTGACCTGGTGGCGCTGGATAAAAAGCGATTGTTGCCTTAGGTATGGCAGGGGTGATGGTTCCAGTAGAGAGTGGTACTGGGGGCACTGGTGACGCCGCAGGGAACGCATTAACCCGTCTGTTTTCCTTAGTCTTCCATTGTCTTTGCTCTGTGTAACAGTCAGTTGAGGTTTTTATTTCAAATTCTGTGGAGAAACTTAGAGTTTAGTTCCTTGTAATTTCCACTTACTCCCCATACTGTCTGCCAGCCTGCTGGTGCTGTAGGTAACCATTGACTTTCTGACGCCTTTTGCAGACAGTGAAAGGAACCCAATCAACTTTCCAGAAGCTACAGTAGAGCAAACTGAGATGGAGTGGAAATTCTGTCTTGGGATCGAGCACGAAAGACAGATGCAGGGCTGTCACCCCTTTGTAGCTTTTTGTTTGCGTTTCTGTAGGGGGAAGAAAAAAGCACGTTGTGGGTGAAGTCTGGCCCCGTCGGTGAGAGCAGGGGTCCTGATGCTGATGACTTGAGGAGTGGGTGTAGAGTCAGGTGAACGTCTGCCCTCGCACCCCAGAGCCTGGAGGAGGTGCAGAAATGATGCTGTGGGCAGCTCTAGGAGACCTGCCCTCGCAGGTGGAGGTTGCACATACTGTGTGGGTGCTGCTGAGCCTGGGGAGAAAAGCGTTGGGGAAGGTGCTGCTCCTTTCCCCACTGCTTTGTCCGTGGTGTGCTACGGGACAGAAACCAGAAGGTTCTCCGTGGAACGGTGGGGGGTCTTCTCCTCTGCAGGGTCTCTAGGGAAAAACAGGGTTTTTGTGTATATAGATAGAAGTCCTCCTCCTGGAGCGGCTTGGAGGAGCAGGGCACACGTTCTCATTGCAAATCATTCTTCTCTTCAGTGTGTCCACTTGTTTTGTACGGTAGGAATAGGGTACCACTTGTAAATACTGACCTGCGCATACCAATGACACCTTACTGTTTTTATAGAAAAATGTCACGTGTTTTTATACCAGAATTTTCACTGTAGACTCACTAGAGATGGAATGCCTGGCTCGGTTTGTCCCAAAGCTGATGGGAGTGCTCTTAAGTCTCATTTCTGCTTGGGTCAGGGGACAACTTTTTTCTCAATAGTTCCGCTTGCTGTTTTGCCAAATTTGAACAGACTGGTTTTGAAAAGAGACCACCACAGTATTTTTAATCCATTTTTGGTTATCTTGCACAGAAATTTGCATCCACCTGAGAGGATCCCTGAAATAGGACCACTCTGGATTTGTTTCTGAATGACAACTAATAGATCCGACAGTTTAATGACTTTCTGTATTGGCAGCTGAAAGCCATGGATTTCTTTAGATTGGAATTGGACGTTAGTTTAATTCATGCTAATTTCTCGATGGAGCTTAAAGCTTGATTACAGAAGGCAAATCTTTATTTTAAGCGTGGAAAACACTGACAGGTAGATGTGATGTTCCCAGCTGAGGGTCCTGGCATCTGGCCTCCTGCACGCGATGCATTGCTGGTCTGACAGCACAGTGCTGTTATATTCTCACACTGCTATTGTTTAATAGTTTTTGTGGCAGCAAAGTGCCCATGAAATACATATCTGAACGGGGCAGCTGGTGTGGCATTGCCTTTTTTACAGGTAATTTTGCTTCCGTATAGCACGTGTGTGCCGTGGGTCTGCAGACCCCCATGTTTCATTCCCTGTGCCCGTGGAGCGTTGCTGGGCAGCGTAGGGATGGGGGGATGCCTGTGCAGAGCCCTGTGTGCCAAAGATGGCATAAAGTGACCCGAGAACGTGAGCGTTTGGTTAAAACTGTGGGGAATGCCATCCTGGAGCAGGTTGCTGTGTGCAGCCCCGTGTCTGGGCATCCCCATGGCCAGGTGTCACCCCAGCACGTTCGTAAGGAATAGGGATGTGGAATGCGTGTTGCTGCCACTGGTCCTCTGCCTTTCCCCCACGGGCAGTACCTTGCTGCAGAGGAATAAGGCATAAAAAATTCCCCTCTACTACCTAACCTTGCTCACTCTTATTTAGCACATTTGGTGCTTTTTTTTCCTCTAAAAGTGAAAAACTTTTATCGGCGTTTAACTCATTAATGAGCATCATAATGAACTTTTTGAGAAGTGTAGCTGCGTGCTGCGTTTGTCTGATAACAAACTGAGCGAGATCCTGTAGTATCTCAAACAATATGGAATTAGAGGGTTAATCAAGAAGCATTTCTTTCACCACACCGCTCTTAGCTGAGGGCCTACAAACATATTTTTATTTGGATGAAATACCAAATAAGATTACTGCAGTGATCCAAGTGACTCCCCACTGTAGTAGGTCTGTTCCCATGAAAGCCTCTAGGATTTGATTCCTAGGACATCGTGCAGACTCACTAGCTTGCCATTATTATGCAAAAAACCCATTTCTAAAAAGTATTATTTTGACTTTACTGAAAATGCTACCTAAAGCAAAGTGCCTGATTATTAATCCAGAATACCTTTTAAACCCATTATTTGCATTCGGCAGGGTAATGTTTGCTTCTGTATTTTAGCTATGGTCTTAATCTTTTCAGCAAAACTATTTCATAAACATGCGATATTGAGAATCTTTCTTTCATGGAAAACAAGCAGAAAAAGCAATTTAAAATTGAAAAAAAACTATTTCTGCGGAAACTTGATGAACAGAATTACTTTTATATTGAAAGTATTTCTTTTTCTGCATGAAGAACCTTTGAATTCTGGATCTTGGTCTTTTTTCTCCTTAGGCTCCAACAGTTTGGCTTGACTTTTCTGCAGTTATGGGACACGGTTCCAGTGTGTCTGTGGGAGAGGAGAGATCCATCCCAGTCCCTTTAGGTACCAGCTGGGCTCTTGTTCTGCGGGCACAGGGATGGTCTGGAGTTCCATCTCATCTCCCCCATCTCTAATTGTTGGACGTGACTTTGTGAGAGAAGCAAACAAGTTTTTATTTTCTGAAATGACAGAATAGAGCAGGGTTTAGTCACTCAGTTGTATTGTTCCATTTGTGGAGGTTTTTTACATTTTCATGTCACTGAAGACACCAAGAGAAATTCACTGCCCAGAAAAAATACTTTTGGGAGGACTTGCACCAAAAGGAATAGCATCCAGCTCAGGCAGGTCCCACGTCTGGCAGAAATACCAGAGAACAGATCATTGTTCAAAGCCAGACTTAGGTCTCAAAATAAGCAGGTTGAGCCCTGTTTATAGAAGGGCCACATAAAGTTCCATGGACTGATCCCACTCGTTCTTATCCCAGAAAAGACCAAAGGCAGTTAGGGCTTAGATGCCTGTCCACGACAAATAGACAAACAGATGCTTAAATCAAGAGCTTGGTCCAGTTTCTTCACGTCACCCAGACAGGTTGAAGGCATCTTTTTGATTCCATCGAACCGACCTTGCGGGATATTCCCCTCATTTTACTTCACGCCATGTTATTCTATTTATCTCAGTTAAAGTGTCTCCTCAGGCAACCTCTGTCATCAGATCTAGGTTCTTACACATCCTTTGCCCATTCCGTGCTCCACCCCAGTTCATCCCAGTGAGGAGAAACATTGAGGAGTTACAAAGGAGAAATGGGGATGAGGAACGGGCTCGTGGGTTTGGGTCCCCGGGCAGCTCTCCTTTGCCTCTTTCAGCAAAGTTCCGTGTTGGAACCCTCCATGGCCAGTTTGAACAAGGTGATGCTTCCACAGGGCGTTCAGCTGAAGGTACTTGTTGGAGGTTGCAGGCTGCTAGAGCCTGTTCCGGGGGAATCCCAAGACACAAGGCACTTGATTCACCCTCCAATGTCCTCCAAAAGATCTTACAATGTTAATACATTTTGCTTCATAAGCAGAATTTTTTTAACTACTGTCTACGCTGTCCGTAGGTAGGATTGAACCATCAGATTCCAGAATATGAAAAGGATTAATTAATGAATTCCTGACAGATTCTTCCATCCCAGGTCTGTGCCATAACTAGTCTTCTGGATTCAGGTAGCTCCTGCGGCTGGGTGAGGATGTTGGTTTATTCTCTAGTAAGGGGTTTCAGTCTGTGTGGTTGTGGAACATGGCAGTGTGTTGGAGGAGCCCAGAAATGGCCGGGGACCTCACAGCTGCCCTTGGACCTCCTGGATGGAGGAGATGGTGTGGAAAGAGAGGTGTCCACGAGGGGAGTACAGGAGTACTGCGGGGTGCAGAGGGATGCTGTGACTGCCCAGCACTAGTGCTGCCAGGTGACATACTCAGCCGTGTCCCAGCTGGGACAGAGATGGAGATGTTTCTTACCAAAGCACCAGGCACGTGTTTCCGGATGGGATCCTACTCCTAAAATTCTGGTTTGTCTTCTATTGAGTACAGGAGACGTTGTTGCTGTGGCCTCATGAATTTTGATGTAGTAAAATGAAAAGTGCTCCCATTTTCCTGAAAAATATTCCACATTAATTGATATAAAATTACCTTTTCTTGTCAGATACTTAGTTTATTCTTTAAAAAAAGTTTTTTTAAAAAATAAACTATTTTTATGGATAGTCTGATTGCCTATCAATTTTAAGGGACCTATCTAATACCAAAGGTAAAGCCACCCAGGAGCTGGCCTGGCGTACGGCGTTGGGGCTTTCCTGGAGTGCGGTGGTCAAGAGAGACACTGGGGACCATCAGGCAGAACCTGGCTGGTGGGACCTGTCCCCGTCCCCCAGCTGAAGGGCCGGGCACACCGGGCAGTTCCCAAAAGGAAGAGGAAAGGTAATAAAAACCCAGCCAACGGGAGTAGGAAGGAGGTGAAAAGAGCTGGAGTGGCTGTTGGAGCCGGAGCTGGTGCTCAGGAGGAGAAGCACAAGGGCACGTGTTGCTGATGTGTCTGCTGGACCTGGCCCAGGACATCCCAGACCTGGCCCAGGACATCCCAGTCCTGGCCCAGGACATCCCAGACCTGGCCCAGGACATCCCCAGACCTGCCCGAGCACAGAACTGTCACCCAGCTGCGGGGGGGACTTCCCCTCCTGCCTCAGTGACACTTCTGGAGGGTGGAAGGGACAGAGTTGGAGGATAACGAGAAGATGCTAAGTGGGTTTTACAGATTTTTATAGATATTTTTTTAGCGAGCGGCGTTGCTGGCCTTGACGTGAGACCGTTGGTTAGCAAGAAGTCGATTATTTTACTTGAGCAGTGTAAAATAGAAATGAAGAAATCCAAATATCTTGATTTCCTTTTCCAGGATAGTGCTTAGCTAAACTGGGAAGTAATGGGTCAATTTAATTCTTCAGCTGACTGAAATGCTTCATTCTGAAAATTTACTGATGGTATTTTTTTCCTCAAATACAAGCTTCCTGGACTAAACATGAAGCGATGTGTCGTTTTGTCCCTTGTTGCAGACTTACCTATTGAAAGGAAAATAGTTCACAGTTTGTTTGGTTTTTTTTAAAAATGAGTGCAAAGCCTGAATTGCTGGAGGTTCCAGGCTACAGAGTAGATGCTGTAGAGTTACTCTCCATGGATTATTTTTGGGACGGGGGCCTAAGTGTCCTTAAATAAGCTGTGATCCAGGTATGGGTAGGGAAGGAGCCTTTGGTGAGCAGTGATGATGTTCTCGTGCTTCCTTGCGTTTGATCAGTAGTTCCCAGTTTTTACCAGAACAGCCCTCACAGCACGTAGGAGCTCATAGAACATATCGTGATGTTACGTTGCTGATTTGTTTTAAAATATAAAATGTTTTAAGCTTTTTGTCAAAAGTGATAACATCATATTACAAATAAACCTTTTTGTGGTTGTAAAATTTAGCTTATAAATCATTCAAATTGAAGTGAAAAAAACACAGGTCATTGTTAATGACAGTCTATCCTACTATTAAGAATATATGTATTTTTGTAAAGGAAAAGCACTTGTAGATATTTAATCAGTCCAATATCTATCTATGTTAATGTTTTGAAAAAAAAAAAAAAGAAAGAGAAAACAAAATGCTGCTTAGAGAATCACTTACATATTTTTATTGTTTGTGCTCAAATGCCTTTTCTGTTGGTTTCTGGAGTGTTTATTCTGTGTGAAGCTGTGTGGTTCGTGCAGCTGGGCTAAAGGCATTGCTTCCCCTCGTCACTGGTGTGGGACTGGGAGGGTGTGCTGTCTGGGGGTGCTGGGCTCCCCCTGCCTTGGCACCTCTCTGCTTCACAATCATTGCAAGAACCGCTAACGATTGGTTTGATGATCTTTGTGCTTTAACGGGTGTTCTGGGGTGTATTTGGTTAGTGGGGTGGATCTCACTGTACCTATAAACGTTCCTACACGATGGTGAGGAAATTTTACACAGGGTATTCCAAAAGCAGTTTCCTAGACGTGAAATGATGCCAGATTAGTCAAGTTTGATACTTCCTTTCCCCCAGAGAAAAGTACTGCTGGGTACGTCCGTGATCAGGATTGCATCACTGAAGTTTCTGAGCATTCGTACAGATGGTATTTTTTAAATTCAGAATAACTCATTTCTTGCAATATTTTGCAGCTGTCACGTGAATATTGTCCATTTGTATAATTTTTATTAAGAGCTAATTGCTGCATGAGTTCATTGGGGGGGTCAACATCTCAGGGTCCATAAAGTAGCATTTTACAAACCAGTCCATTGGAGCTGTGAGTGCAATACCAGGATTGCAGTCGTGTGTGCTGTAAAGAACCAAACCCCTTGTGTTTTGAAGTATTTTTAAAAGCACTGGAAATTTCACCCAGTTCTACCAAAGGAATGTTTGTTGGTTTGTTGGTTGTTTTTTTTTTAATCTGTGCTAAAATCCTTCGAAGCTGAGTGTGGCCCTGGGAAAAACGAGCCCCCTCTCCCCGAGTTCGCACTAATGAGGAGTTTTATGATGAAATAAGGGGAGTTTTGGTACTGGGGAGGGGAGGGGGGGTCGCTGCTTTTTGGTGTAGAGCTCAGTGTGCCTGTAAGCAGGGTTTGTAAACGGGATTTATCCTAGAACAGCAGTTCATGCAGACCCTGTAAGTGGACCTTGCAGAACCTCACGTACAATATATCTGAGATCTGGTGATTCCTCTAACCCTGTGGCTCCCGACGGTGACGTCCCATCGAGCTCTGTGCTGCTGTCAGGATGGTCACAGCCCCTTTCTCACGGCCGATACGGGGGGGGGGGTTGCTTTGACCCCAATGCTGCAAGATGCCTCTAGCCCAGCTGGATTAATTTTATCAAAAATCTAGACGAGCAAGAAGTATAACTAATCTGCTTACTAGCACTGAACCGCTCCTTTCTCGAAGCAATAAATATATTCATGTTGTAACATCTGTTGTGCAGCCTACAATACCAGTTGGTTTGTTGCATTGTTTCTATATAATTTATTTTGTGCAATAAAAAAAAAATCTCTGGTTTTATCTGACTTCTCTCTGTTTTCTATTAATGTTTGAATTAAAACATTTACGAGCTTTATATCTCAATCGTGCAAGCGTGCTATCAGCTCACCGAAATGGGGAGTAGAAAATGGAATGCAGTAATATTTTGCCTGGTAGGAAAATCAGAAGGTGCCTAATTGTGTTTGTTAATGGCATGGAGAGCGGTTCCACTAATTGCCCCGGGTGCAGCACCTTCTAGCACTAAAGTTGCCTGGATTTGTCCCCCCATTTGTGAAATACAATCAGGTGGGTTACACGGTCCCAATGTCTGTTTGAGGCTTTTTTAAAAAAGTACATTTTGGTGCTTTACAATCCCATAGAGCTTCTGGCACACGTCTTTTAAACCCAATTTCACTGCTCATTACCATGTCAGCTTTAGTTTTTCCTTTTTGTTCTCTCCCTTTCTGGTGTTTTTCTGAGCTGATATGGTTTCAGTTGTACTTTCTGGTCTGGGCACGTACCTGCTGATTACCCTGTATTACATCTTTGGGGTTTTTTAACTCTAAGGTAATGTGAAATAAATGTGTGTGCCAGCTGGAAGCTAGAGGATATCCTTGGAAATGAGCCCTTGGTGTGTCTTCCTGCTATGTCCTGAGTTATTGCAAGGAGAAACAGCGGAGGGAGAGGTGTAATTCAGGAAAACTCCCACCTTCTGTCTGAGATGCTGCTGTGGAACCCGCAGGAGATGGGAGATGGGATCCAGTTTGGATGCGAAAGGAAGGATCACAGGTAAAGAAAAATGACCTCAGGCAAACAGCACTTTGCTGGGAAAACCCCCCTGGATGTTGGGGGAGAAGGTAACCATTGCTTGTGAACACAAAATGCGAAGGTATTTATAGTGTAGTGCAGTAGGTAAATGGAATTTCCATGGAATTTGGAAGGAATGTTGCAGTTTGCTGATCCCCAGTCCTGGCACCGCTGGCTGCTGCCTCCCTGGCCTCCCTGGAACCTTTCTCACCTCGAACCTTTCACCTCCCGATCGGGCACAGGTCACAGACTAAAGCGTTCTCTCCTTCCAAAGTGTTCCTGAGAGTAAGGCTCACTCCATGAGGAAAAACCACCAAACTTTACATGATGCTACTGCATCGTCTCTGAGTCAGAATTACATCGTATTTAAGTGCCAAATCCTGCTCCTAAGGAAGGAGCAGCGTTCTGTCAAGCAAAATTTCCATTCAAAATGTTGGGGATTACGTTATTTTAAAGAATGGCCCTGTTCCAGGTAGCTAAGGAGAGATCCATCGTGGGGGGAACCCCGAGGCCGTGAGGGATGCGGTGCCCGAGCAGCCTCACACCTGGGGGTTTGTCGCTGCGGGAGGAATCCCAACCAGCCACCTGCACCAGGGGCACCACACACCAGCCTCCCCCCTGGCACGGCCACTCAAACTGCTTCCTACCTGCTTATTTGTCTTCTCTTGAATTCTAGAGGAGACTATGCTGCGCACCGTCATAGGCAAGAGCAATGTTTTTCAAAAGATAAGTGATTTAGTAATCTCGTTTTCATTAAAGAAGCAGGGATTCGCTGGCGGTGTGCAGGAGGAGCACCTCGTTCCAGTGGCAGGCTTCCAGCGCCTTCATTTGGGAAGGACACTGCTGCCTTCATTTGGGAAGGAGACTGCTGCCTTCATTTGGGAAGCAGACTGCTGCCTTCATCGCTCAGAAAAGCCTGGGCACCCGCCCCGTTGGACTAACGCAGGGGGAGAGAACGGTCTCGTGTTCAATCCCCTCTGTCCAGCTTTCCTGAGCTGTTTGTGGGTGAAGGTCTGGCCTTTCCCGCAGCAAAAAGCTCCAGTGAGTGCACTGGGAGATGGGGAAGATAATTACAATAATGAGCCCGTCCTTAAAGAAAGCTGAACTTAATACCAGTTTTGGAGACTTGAAATTCCTGGGATCTCACTTCCCCTTTGACTGGAGATGCCCGTGGATGTGCCAGTTCCCCTGCAGGCTCAGTCCTGCTGCCAGGAGCCTCCACAGGTTTCATCTTCTAGTTCACCTGTAGAACCTTGTTACTCACCACTGGATTCTTCCTTTAGCTTTTCTGTCCGTGCCTTTCTCAAAATGGCATGAATTTGTCCTGACTGCTCTCTGAAAAGCATCTTATTCCCGTGCTCCTCCCTCTGAACTCTCAAAGGCGATGCAGGCGGGAGAAGATGCTCTGTGTGCTCAGCTTGTCCTCCTGCTGCATCCCACATCCAGGTTTCTGCAGGGCTTAAAAAGTGGGCTCAGGAATTTCCCAATATCCAGGTTTCTGCAGGGCTTAAAAAGGGGGCTCAGGAATTTCCCGATATCCAGGTTTCTGCAGGGCTTAAAAAGGGGGCTCAGGAATTTCCCAATATCCCTGTTTCTGCAGGGCTTAAAAAAGGGGCTCAGGAATTTCCCAATATCCCTGTTTCTGCAGGGCTTAAAAAAGGGGCTCAGGAATTTCGCTGCTGCTGCTGTTTTTGGGTGCTGCATTGATACCCCCCCTTATTGCTCCTTAGGGCCCCCCGGCAGAACCCAGCTGTGAAGAGCAGACCTGACAGCTCTTCCCAGACACGATCCCTGACTCGTGTTAAGAAACAAACAATTTATTTGTGCTCGGAGGGGCTGCCTGCCTAATTCCACTGGCAAAATTCAAAACAATAACTTGCTTCTGGTTCCCGTGAACAATTTGGCTGTCACCAGCCTTGGTGTAAAAGAAAAAATCCTTTTTGATCAAAACTCATTGTAAAAAGTGGCAGTTGAGGTGGTTACCTGTGCGAAGGGCTCAGCACAGCGAGGACAAGAGATGCCCCCCTGTTCCTTGTGAAGCTGCAGCGCCTGTGGGCAAGCTCTTTAGGTTTTACCCTGCCTAAATTCAGTCATTCCATAGATTTTCTGTGGCGCAGCACCCACTGCTCTGTCTGCCCAGTGCTCCTTCTCTCCAAGTTCTGGGGTGCATCGAAATCCATTCAGAAGGAGTGGGAAGGAGACATTCCAACCCCCTCCTGGGGCTGGAGGAGCTGATCTCCCGAGGTCCCCCCCAGCCCCGTGTCACCGGGTGCGGGGCCGTGGTCCCGGGGGTGCCCGTGGGAAGCAAAGGGCAGGGGGAGCAGCACCCGTTTTCACAGGTATTCTCCAATTCTCCCTCCATCTCCAGCGTGGGTTGGGTTAGAACATCGAACGGGGGTCTCACGGGCACCTCCTGGGACCATCCCCTTCCTGCAGCCCCTCAGCTCAGGGGGTTGTTCCCGGGTGATGAAAACCCCCGGAGCCAGAGGAAGCAGAGGTGGATCTGTGCTGGGAAACGGCTCTGGGACCGGCAGCAGCCACCCTGTCCCTCTCTTGATGGCCATGGTCCTGCTGCTCAGACTGAAAGCTGCTCCCGCAGACCCTTAGGAACACACGGGGTGACACGGCTGAGCTGCTCCAGGTAAGAAACACACAACTTTTTTTGTGTGTGTGTGGTTTTTTTGGTTTTTCTTTCTCCACTGGTTGGACTAGATGATCTTAAAAGTCCCTTCCCACCTCGGTGATTCTGTGATTCTGTGATTCTGCACTCGTTTTCCTGTTGTTGACTAATTGCTCTTCTGAAGGGCGCTCTGGACGATACCCTGGGGGGGTGACTGTGTGTGCTCAGAGCATCGTCCATCCCATCTGACTTTGTTTGCCATCCACGCACAGACACAGCAAATCAAAAACGTTTGGCTGTTGTGACAGGCTGGTGGAAATGTGTGTTAGTACAAGAGTAAATAAATAATGGTACAGGTTAATTAGAGAAGTTACACTCTGAGGGGTAGAGTCTGCACAGCTCTCCTTCTCAGCCAAAGGCTGCTGGAATTTCATTTTCTAGCCGTGCTATGAAAACCGCCAGGAATTACTGCTACGTGACAACAGCACCACACCAAAGACGTGTTTGGTCCAAAATCCAGGCACGTGCTCGGGGGTCACTCACGTGTGCGACGTGCAACACACGCACAGGATCCCAGCGGTGCTGCTGGGGGTGGGAACTGGCCTGCGGGGAGCGTGTCCTCCCTTTCTTCTACAGATTTTTATCTAAAGCAAGAAAATCACCTGGCAAATAGATGCTCTGCCGTGCCCGAGGGATGCAAAGTGCTCCGTGGGCTCTGTGTTTCCAGCATCCAGAGGCAGGAGTGCCTTTGCCATGGCAACGTGGGCAGGGTGAGGGCAGAGCAGCGCAGGAGAGCAGCGAGATGCTCAGCCCCAGGGTCCGTGGGGGAGGCAGCGGTGACGGGAAACGGGAGCCCACCCTGAAGTCTCTTCAGGGCTGTCCCCAGCCTTGGAGAAGGGTGCCCAGAAGAGCCCTTGGGGTGGCTGCACGTGGTGAGACACCAGAAAGAAGTTCTTTGGTGTGAGGGTGGTGAGAGCCTGGCCCAGGCTGCCCAGAGAAGCTGTGGCTGCCCCATCCCTGGAGGGGTT
>JAOQGM010000002.1:21214751-21228397 GCA_027564225.1 Gallinago stenura
TGGAGGGGGCTTGGAGCAACCTGGGCTGGTGGGAGGTGTCCCTGCCCAGGGCAGGGGGTGGCACTGGGGGGGCTTTAGGGTCCCTTCCAACTCTGACCATTCCCTGATTCTATTCAGTAGTCGGGACAGTGGGCAGGACCAGAGCAGTGCCTGGGGGCAGCAGGGGCAGAGAGAGATGACGTTTTTAAGACCCTTCAAGGAGTTTTCAGAAGACACTTCCATCCCGTGCCATTTGACCAGACTGTCTCTGTAAGATTTACGACGTGCTCAGTTTCAACCCTGTTCCTTTTGCAAATGACAAATGATTTCACTTCATTGAAAAGCGGCATTAGAATCAGCACCAAACACAAAAATAACCCGCGTTTTCCTGGCAGCGCAGGGGAAGGTGTCACGGGAGACGGGGAAGGAACCTCTTCCTGCTCCCGACCCACCGGGGGCAGCTGGAGAGGGCACGGCCCTGCTGGAATTCCATCCCAGGCTTTGCTTGGAAATGATGCCTCACACCCGGAGCACGTCTTTGGGACACTCTGTCACCTCTGCCGGGGGCACTGGGGATTATTATGGGCCTGAAGCAGAGATTTGGGGCTGGGGTTTCCTCCTCTTTTTTTCTACGTCTCCCCCCTTGTGCTGGGGGAGCAGGTGAGCATCCCTAATAATCTCTGCAGACATCTTCCTACCTCCTACCTGTGTCGTCCTAATCCCACCAGGCTGGGTCAGTCCAGCAGTAATGAGTGTTTCCCTAACGAGGGAGGTGGGACGTCACACAAATCACTGCCTCTGCCTTGTCTCTGGCCACTCTTGGCACCATCTCTCCAAACTGGGCAACAACAATGGTTGTCTAGGCTTGGACAGGGTGCTGGGGCACCCATCTGTGTCCCTGTCCCGTGCCATGGACCCCCCTGGCCCCTCTGCTCTACCCAGCACATCCCAGCACGTCCCAGCACGTCCCAGCACAGAGCGCTCTCAAAACCTGGGAAGTGACTAAATCACGTTTTTTATGCCTGAGACCCTTAATAATTGATATAAATGCTATAAATAACCTTGGGATTGCCCTCTGAGGTCTGACTAGGGAGGGATTCAGAAGGCAGGCTCGGGTACAGATTTGGAAAAGGCTCTTCTCATGAGGCAGGCCCAAAAGGCTGCAGTTTCCCCGGGGTGGGGCAGAGGTGGGTGCTCTCCGAAGCCCAGCTACAGCCAGGTGCAGGAATTGCCAACACCTGTATCTTATTCTCAAACCTCAACCCAGCCAGTCCCAGTTAATAAACTGGGTGGTGGGGTTGTTTGCAGCGCTCTGTTTAAAAGAGAGCTCACGTTTATAATAATCTCACGCACGTGGAACCCATTGTATTCGTGGTTTTATCAGTTGTTCCTGCTTTCAGCATATTCCTTGTTCCAGTCTCACTGAAGCGAGGATTATTTTAGTTCGGAATCTGATTACAGAAAAATTAGCAAACCAGAAGTGTTTGCTGAGCACTGCAGAAGTGAGGATTCCCTCTGCCGGGGCTTCTGCTGAGGCACCACCCGGGGACACTCTGCTGCCCAAAAACTCAGGAAATGACCAATATCACTTTATTTTCCTCATTTATACCTGTCCTGCCCTGGGCGAGCACACGCCCCAGGCTCCTGGCAGGTCCGAGTGCTCCCCACAGACCCCATCCCCCCCCGCAATCTCAGCCAAATTAATGACTTTTTTAAAGCCCCTGTTCCAGGAGAGCAGGGAGCGTGTCCACGGGAGTGCGAGGGGCTGGGCACTTGCTGCCAAAACCGACGGTGAACTTAACGTTTTTAACAATGGTAACACAGAATGTTCTCTTTTCCAGCTCATTTAAGTCTGACGAGGGGCTCAGCATAGACTCGGATTGCATTGAGAGGAGGAGCTGAACAGGGATGGATTTGCTGCTGGAAGATACACTTTTTCATTGCTGTGCTTCAGCTTTCATCCGAAGGATCGTTTTCGTCAGTTGAGTCTTTATTGAATTAACATATTTCTGTTCCCTGTTTTCCTGTATTTCAGAATACATTGTTGTTTCAGAATATTGTCATTTCAGCTACTTTATTGTTTCATAGAATGGTTAGAGTTGGAAGGGACCTTAAAGATCATCGAGTTCCATCATGTTTATTAAGTGTTTAAAAGGCCCAAACTCTTCTAATAGTCAAGGAAGGGGGGTTAGTTAAGACCCCCATCTAAAGCTAATAAACTCCTCAAAACCCCTAGGGCCTGACAATGACCAGCAGGATGTTCTGTGGTGGGACCTCCATCCCTGCAGAGATCTGCACCTCGTGGAACTGGAATGGTGGGTTTAGTTTCACATTAGTGTGAAGAAGGATTCCTGGGGGACGGGCTGGGGGAACGGGTAAGGGCAGGCACAGCTGTCTGGTTCTCCACCAGGACTCTCCATGTGGGTGAGGGGAGGCCATACACAGGTCTGGATGGAAAAGCTGCCGGAGTGTTTGGGGCAGGGAAGGGTGGTTTTTGGGAATGCCTGTTTTAGAAAGTCAAACCCGATGTGGGTCACTCGTCCCAGATGTTGGATGACAAACGATGGAAGTTTGAAACTCCTTCCTTCTTTGAGGTGTTTCCTCAGCTTCAGGCTGCTCCATGACCCAGCGAGGAGTCAGGAGAAACTACTGCCACTGTTTGCTCATCCCATTTACTGCTCTCTGACTGCACTGGTCTTACTTCGTGCTGCTCTGGCAGCAGAGAGCAGCCACCAGCCCTCAGTGCTCTCAGCTGGAGGATTCCAGCAGCAAGCCCCAGGCAGAGCATCACCGTGATGGTCTCTTGTGGGCCATGCCCAGCAGCTCTCGTTATCCCAGTTCTCAACACGAGGGTCCAGCTGGGTGGGTGCTCAGCTGACTCCCAGGGTCAGGCAGAAGCCAAGAGGAAGGAAGACCCTCTTTCCTAATTGCAGCTAATGAGAGATGGGCTGCTGAAGGTTGAGCATGAGGGAAGGAAGAAGAGGGAGCTTCAAAGGGCGAGATGAAGAGCTTGGGTTTTGCCTCACATGTTTTCCCAAGAGTGAAGGACCTGTGGCAAGAGCTTCGGAGAGTGCATCTGGAACACCAGCCACCCAGGGACAGGTTGTACATGGGGTTGCCTTGACCTTGGCCAAGGTATGTGGAAAAGATTCCCAGCCTTGTACTCTGTGTCTTTCCATTCGGTCAAGTGACATGAGTGTTGGGTTTGGGGGGTGATTGCATCACCCCTGGGCCCATCACGCTGTGAAATGAATACAGGTGGAGGGCTGGTTGGTGTGGGGATTTTACTATGAAAGGAGAAGTGAAGCCTAGTGGAAACTCTCTGAGTTTCATACTCCAGACATGTAGGTGTCTAACCAGACCCTGCTTCCTTGCCCAGGCAAGTTTTGATATCACAGACTGACCCACGGGGTTAAACATGACTTTATTTACAGTTGTGGGAATTTCCAGTTGGAAACTGAAGGGGGCTGTGGCTTGAAGAGAAAGGGAAGGATTAAATCTTAGCAGTCTTGCTATTTTATTTTATTTTTTTTTTACTAATGAGGCCATAGCTGGTTAATTACAGGATTTCCAAACCTTGTGTCACTTCTTTCTGTGGGAGACACTGAAAAGTGAAGATGAGGAAATACCAAACCCAAGAGCTTTAACTGCCGTCTGAAGCTCGTTCCATAGCGTTAATGCAGGCAATCCAGAGAGGGGACAGGATTTGCCTCTAGTGTAGGTCTTGTTGAAATCTGTGCTGTGGCAATGTCTGAAAAAGTTTGCGTTGTCCTACTGTCTTGTGACAAGCTGCCAGGCAATGTCATCCTCCTGTCTGCTTGGGAGCAAAAAAAGATTTCCAGCATTTCTTCTTACCAAAATGAAACTTTTTATATATATTTCAAAAGCGTCCTGTCATTTAAAATTATATCGTGTACATTTAGTTTTACTTTGAAAATGAAAACGAGGTTCTCACCACTTAAGAGTTTGTCTTCACCTCCTATCGCTCGCTCCTCTCCTTTTTCAATCATCCTTCAGCAAAACCTCCCCTGTTCCGGCAGGATTGAAGCAGAATTCCTGAGCCTCAGCGGGCCAAGGGTACGAAGGGCAGGGTGTCCAGCTCTGCTTAGGGAAATGCCACCGGGAGCCCGACTCGCCGCGTGAGCTGGGCTCACATGAGCCCCGGGCCCATGGGCTGATTCCTTGCCCCCAGGGCTAGGACGAGCCAAGGGAACAGGCTGAGAGTCATCGGAGACATTGGCACCGAGAGCGGGTGGAAAACTGCCGAGACAAGGATGTCTCGTGTCCTTGGCCCCTGTTCTCAGAGGGACAGCCATCTGTTGCCATTAATAATTCTGGTCTGGTTTGGGTTGGGACTGTCCTGTCCTCGGGGAAATGCCAAGACCCAAGGGACAGCGTGGGACACGTTTGCCATGACCCACAGACACTGGGCTTTGGCTTATTCTCTTGGTACATCTACACGGTGCCAGCGGGATTTCTGGCTGCAGAGCACCTCCGCGCTGGGCATCGATGAGCTCTGGTGGGACCAGATGCTGCCTTAGGACAGACCCCTAGGGCTTTGGGGGGTTCCTCCTAAACCCAGAGAGCACAACCTTGTGGCTGTAGGGTGGGCAGCTTCTCTCCACACCACAACTGGTGCATGCCCACCTGAAAGCGTTCACAAGACTACAGCCCCTGCTGACTATCAAGGGCATGAGGAACCTATGGAAAAAAATATCCAGCTTCTTTTTGTCTCACTTGGAGACAGGTACAGAAGAAACTGTTGGGGGTTGGAAAGCTTTGGCATCAACCATGGTGTTTCCTGTTATGCCGTGACCTGGGGTTCATGGAGGCTGAGGAGATGGAATAAGCTTCTGGCCAAGGTGTGCTTCTCCAGCCAGGAGAAGCCCTCTGAGGGCTTGGCATACCCCCTGGAGCACACGCAGTGAGGACAGACCCATGTCCCAGAGAGCCATGCCCACCTCCAAGACCACATGGTGGCCACCATGGCCACTCTGTGCCCTCCCTTGCCTGCGCCAACACTTCCTGGAACCTCTTTCAAAGGAGGGGACACCAGTTTATGCCCACACAGCAGCAGCAGATGATGTGGGATGTGAAAGTGCCCACATCCACACCAATCCAAGATGGACACAAACTTGGATTCTTCTGCCTGTGTCTTTCTGGGCTGTCTCATTTTTATGCACATTAGGAAAAAATGCGTTCCCTAAATTTTTATATGTCTTCAAAAGCAAAGACTGATAAAGAAGAATACCTTGTGGGTTTGGGTTTTCTAAATTTCTTTTATTTGTAAAATGAATGTCACATTTTGAAATTATTAAAAAAGATTCAGCTTTGTACCACGCTGAGGGTTGGGTTGTTTTTTTTTATCAAACATGATTTGATTCACCCTCCAGGTCCGTAGAGTTAAGAAAATGAGCCCCTGAGTTTTCTGTAAATAAGCTTTCACAGAAATAATTTAGAGAGCACACAATGACCAGAAAACATGTTTGCTATTTGGCAAGGAGGGCTGGAGCAGGAGGGGAGGAGACCTCTTGACGAGGCTCCCATCAGCTGATGATGTGAGATACGTGACCTTCCCAACAGCATCGTGGAGCATCGGTGTGAAGAGTGAGCTCCTGCTGGCCTCATTTCAGACCCTGACTGTAAATTAGTTCTCATTCCCAGCTCTCTGAAACCCACGCTAACGAGCTCAGGTTCTTCCCATCACTTCGTTCTGGCGAGAGGGACTAAAGCCTTTGGACGGCACGAGCGCTGGAGGTGTGAGCTGTTAAACCTTGGCTACAGCTCGAGATAGGGTCGTTATCTATTATTTTGATACAGCTGAACATTATATGGAGTAAATTTTAGAGGAGAAATTACTGATGAGAACCTCTAAAAAGAGGGATAGCCAACAAGTATTGAAATTCTACCCTTCCTCAGAGAAAAAGAAAAAACGGTTAAGTAGTGAATATCTTGTACTAGCTATGAGCAAAGGCTTCAAGCTTGTAATCTTGTCACTGGCCTTTATTCAAGTTCAGGTCTAGTTGTATTCATCGAAATGAAAGGATCTAAACTGAAAAAGATTTATTTGCAAGCATCGTGGCCAATGCTCTTTGTTTTGTGAGCAGAGGGAGAACGCCTCCCCAGGAGGAGGGGCATTAACAAAAACCTGCATATCCTAATACGAGACACTCTTTATGTATATTTTAATGTTTGCAAATCATTATGTGTGTTTTGCCTCCGCTTGTTAGAAATGGAAACTTGTGCTGGAGTCAGATCCCTAACCAGGCAGGACCTCCCGAGGATTTTCCCTCTCCCATCCCATCCTCCAGGTCCTTACAAGAGACAGAACGGGGTGTACGTCAGGTTTCCATTCATCTGCCATCTCCCGCCGCTGTTGGCAGCACATTCTGCAAGGAAGCTGCTATATTTTAAATCTCCAGGGTTTGTTTTTCAGTCTGCCAGCACTCGGGATATGGCAGAGGGTGTTCTGTGCTTCTGCAAACGGGTGTCAGCTGTGGCTGTGTGCTTGGGTTGGTTTATTCCACGAGGGGCAGGTCCTTACCATTCAAACAGCGTTGTGTATCACCGGCCGTAAGTGATCTGGACCATTACTAGTTTTCTGAATTGTGATGCCTTTGACTTTTTAATACACAGAATAAATAAATATCCCGGTGGATGTAGAGCTGGTGCAGGGCAGGAGGTCGCTAATCCCCGGAGGAGGTTCTTCCTTGTCTGAGTGGGAGCGTTTGGGACCCTCTCCAGGGCTGAGGAGTTCATCTTCCCTTTCACTGCCATCGCTTTGGGCAGCGTGTTCACTTCAGGTACCTTCTCCATTTTTATTCTCTATGGTGATTCTGTGAAATTCACCGAAAATGACCATTATTTATGCCTGTTTCCAGGGCACGCTGCCCTGGGATAATTACTGCAGCGTGATGACCCGTCGTCCTGCTCCTCGCTGTAAGGAGGGAGGGAGGGAGGTGACACAGAAAGCTTTTGTAGAGTTGAAAGAGCCAGAAAACTAAAGCATCTGCAACCCCTGCATAAATAAGCCATTTGACACCTTTAAAAGCTTTAACGTACTTTATTTTTGGAATAAAACTGGCATCTGTGCTGACAGCTTACATGCCAAGTTTCGGCTTGATGCGAATTTGAAAACTCCTGAATAAAAACTGCTAGAAATCAGGAGTGGATAAACACTTCCTGCTCCTAACGGGCATTCAGCACGGCGAGGAGTTGAGCTGCAGTATTTATACAGTGCCCGACTTCATGCCCGGGGGAGGCTGAGAGGGATCTCCTTCTTTGGGAACGCTTTACCGAGGCTACGCCGGGGTCACCTGGGGGGTCGTTATAAATAGAACTCCTTGGCCCAACGCAAATGTCGTTAGAACTTGGCAGCCCTGTCCTGGGAAGGAGCCTGTGCTCCCGCAGCGCTCCCCGGCACACCCGCCACCTCGTCCGCAATAGCAGAAAATCCTGCAATTTCAGCTGAAAAGGAGGGAGATGGCGCTGTCAGGGCAAGCGGTTCCCTTGTTCCCGCGCCACCAGCTCAGCTCCTCAGGGGAGATGATGTAGAGAGGAAGATCTTTGGGAAAAAGTGTTGAAATATTTATTTTTTTTTAAGGAGCACAAGTGCAGGAAAAGGACAAAGAGGAAACGTTTCTTAAAAGAGAATTATTCAGGAAGAAGTGAGATACATCAACCCTGTAACGTAGACCAACGCTTCACTTTTATGAAGTTTGTACCAGTGGAGTCAAACATCGTGGTGGGGTTTTTATACAGAGATTCTGTGGGGGCCAAGGGCAGAAAATGCAGTTATTAACCACTTGGTGAACACTTTCTAAGAAGACAACAGAAGCAAAACAGCATTATTTGTTCATTTATTAAGTAAATTCAGTCACCATTACATTAGTTGCATTTGCATCATTCCATCAGTTATACACACACCGAGGGGAGTTTTTTTGTTGGAAAAGGAGCTTTTCCTAGAAGAGACATTGTTTAGCAATGAACCGGTTTGGGGTGAACATGAATATTTCTGTGAAAGAGCCCAGTGCTGGGTTTGGAAGTGATGGTGTTTATGGGAGGCAGAGGAGGTCTCTGTGATTTATAAAAGAGAGCTATTATCTTTCCAAGAAATAAACACAATGAGAATTGGCTGAGCGAGGTGTGGGAAGGAGCAAACACCTCACCCAGCCCCTTTAGACATTCCAAAGGGAATACCATATACTGCATTAAAGATGTGACATTCCCAACAGCCTTCAAGCACCCAGCTCTCCAAAAACGAACGCACAGGATGAAGTTAATCAATGCCATTTCTCCTATCGGTTTCCAGGATACTCATATTGCAGATGTGACCTGATCCCACATGCATTATTTATAAAGCTCAAAAATCTGAGAATTTCTACCACGTCCATCACATCTGTGAGCTGACAAACGCTTCCCAAGCAGCGGGAATGGTGTGAGATGCTGATTCCGCCGGCTGCCTCCCGGCTGGAAAGGCGGCAGCGGCGGCGCTGGAGGGAGCTGCAGCCCTGGTTACCACCGCCTCCGCCAGCACCGCTCCTTTCAGCCAGTATTTTCCCATTTTATAGGTCATACCATGGCACGGGTACACAAGCAGCTTCCTGAATCCAGCATCACATACCGCCTCCTCATCCCGACCTTCTTCAGCAGGGCACGCTTGTTTCTTTTTTCCTCTTTGAAGAGCAACTGGATAAAATCCTGTGTCTGGTATCTGCCTCTAGCTCATTTTAAAATGATTTCCAGGTCAGGCGTGACAAAGATAGAGCCTATTTCCTACCCTCAGTTTTTGTCCCCTGCTGTATCTTGAAGATAGCAAGATCTTGAAGATCTTGCTACTGTTATATCTTGTAAGAGCTTAATGGAATTTTAAAGATTAACTAACACCAACCTTATGGAGAGAAGAAATGGAAACCTTAGTAAAAATTGTGTGGTCACTAACTGAATTCTCTTCACCTGGTGAATTTGTCTCTTGCCTCTAGTCTCTGTTGTCTCTCTTCTAGTGTTTGTGTACCCTGCATAGTCACAGATAACCTCGCTCAGGATGTCACTAAAAGAGCTGTCATGTTTCTAAAATAGAGGTTAATCGTATCTTTCAACCCAAAGGTCCTGTTCCATGGCAAGAGGGAATTTAATATTCAGCTTATTCAGGCAGGCAAAGAAGAGTTAATCACTAACCTAAATAACGAGCTGTTGCCTAGGCACCAGTGTCCACGTTCCCTGGTACAGATGTTGCATGGCACCAGCCAGTGATGACAAGGAACCCCAAATGCAAGTGTAATGATGGAGCTAAGACAGAACTGCTGATTACCTCCTCCTCCTCCTCTGTACTTGAGATGGCCAAGCAGAGCACGTCCCATCTGATGATGTACCTTCAACCAAGAGTTTACTATTTGCCAAAGAGAAAGGTAGATTTGAGTATCTGCCAAGAAAAAAAAAAACAGCTGGGAAACGCATATGGAAGTGCCTCGGATGAATTAGCTGAGGAGTTCTTTGCACCA
Source organism: Gallinago stenura (assembly GCA_027564225.1). Taxonomy (NCBI): domain Eukaryota; kingdom Metazoa; phylum Chordata; class Aves; order Charadriiformes; family Scolopacidae; genus Gallinago; species Gallinago stenura. The sequence continues at coordinate 21,224,231 of JAOQGM010000002.1, forward strand.
CTTCTCTGAATGTTTATAAACTCTTTAAAAAAATAGGGCTTGGAGGACAGCCAGAGGGCAAGTGAGAGCTACAGATTAGTTCACCTACTGTTAGCCCTGGGGGAAATAATGTGGACTGAGCTCGGGAGAGTCTGAGTGCACCTTGTGTGCGTGCTCCTGGAGAAGAGGGAGCTTTTCTCTCTTACAGCTGAAGGCATATGATGCAGGGATGGAAAGACAGAGTAAAACAAGCTCAAGTTTGACATAATTCCCTATTTCCAGCAAGAACAATAAACGTAATTGGACTAGCTTGTCAGCAATGGCAAACAGATTCACAGTCATCTGAATTCTTTAGGACAAAATTCCCCAAATTTACATCTTAGTCCCACTTCAAGGGAAAGGGGTGGCTGGCAGCAGGGGGGGTCGGAGGAGACTGGGGTCACCCCTTAGGGGCCCTGAGGCTGAGCAGATTCAGGTAGTCGTGACTTGTGGGCAGACATGAGTTTCCACCTTCCCTGATGGGAGTTAGCTGGCCAGGAAGCCCAGAAGTCACGCCGTCTCCAATTGGGATGATTCACGTGTGGTGGGCTCTCCAACTGAGTCGGCAGAGAAACAGGTGGATCTTGCTGGCATCTTGCCCGAGTTCTGCTAAAAGGTTGTGGGAAAAAAAGATGCTTCTTTGTAAAACATTTCCATTTCAATGAATCAGGTCTTTCTGTTGAAACTGAAATGTTTTGCTGAAAACCTGTTGTGTTGGAAAGCACCCAACCGTTTATCTCTCTCCTCCTCCCCTAGAGAGGAAATGGGCTGTCCCCAGCCTTTGCTTCCCCTTTGGAAGTTTCAGCCATCCTCTGCTCCCCTGGTGCCCACTCAGGGGCCACCTCACAAAGCACACACCTGGCAAATGGTCCGAATATTTTGTACTGGGAAGTGTAGGAGATCCTCAAAGGGCATGAAGAGAAAGAACCAGTACTTCGATATCCCAGACAGAGCAGAGCAGAGCTGAGCGATGAGAGTGTGTCACCAACCCAACAGGAAACTCAGCCTACGCTTTCTGAAGGACACGGGTCACTTCGGTGCCTGAAACGCCACTTCACAGCAAGGGATCTTTGATACTCTCTGATTGCAAGCACTAGAAAAGCATTTGAGGGCTGGGGAAAAACCCATAATGGGTCAAATCCACCCCTAATGTCACTGAATGAAAGCAGGGCTGATCTTGGCTATGGCTGTATTTTGACTTCTGCCTGCAGAGGAACATGTGAGGTACACGCAATTATTTGTCATGCAAACACCAGCCAGGGAATTCAGCCCTTTTAAAATTTTTTTTTCATTTGTGCATCACTCCCAAATGCCAGTCCCTGCAAGTCTATCTATTCCTTGCAAGCATTTACTAATCATACATGAACAAATGTTAGCATTTGGGTTGTTTCCATCTGCCATTCCTAGTGGTGTGCGGGTGCCTGCCCATGTCACTGCACGGAGATGTGCCGCTGACTTTTCCCCTTTCCTGACAACTCAGACTCTTCCTATGGAAGAAATGTATTTGTGAACAAAAGGGCATTACCAGCCTCAAAGGAAGAACTGGAAATACTGTGAAAGGTGATGGAAACAAAAATCCTGCACTTTCAAAATAAAGGCATTGAGCGTGCACAGCCCTTCGTCAAGGCCCATCTGCCCAAGAAATTTGTGAAGCCTTGTAAAACGGTAGCTGCATCCCTCTGATTTTGTTTTTGCAAAATTTTGTGTGTTGCACATCCCACAAATCTTGGCTGCAGGGGGACAGACCGTCCTCACCTTGTTTCCAGACTATTTCATTGCCCCCTACCCTGGATTTTTGCTTTGGCAACAAGCGGTTGCGGGGTTTACATGTATTGTCTCATTACGTGTGGCACCGCTTCCCGTTTAAACACGCCTGACAGTTTAAACACACCTTTCCCAGCTGTGGTTATGTCTTTGACTGCCTTCTGAATCTAGGAATTGCATTGAAATGCTTCCCGTTGCAAACCCTAGGCACCAGCTGCATGCTGCCCTTCTTAGAAGTAGGAAAATGCCCTTGCTTCTCCTTCAGTATGTGGTCCTTTTACTTGCTTATAAGAACAGGAATATGTTTTTTTAATAGTACTTTTGTGCCTATTTTCATAATTGTCATGGGTCAAAATACTTATCTGAATTAGTTCAACAGAACAGTTCAGCTTCAAATAGCAGAGGACAGTATGGACAGTAAAAATTGACGTCTCTGATGCTGCATTAGCTTTTTGCACAATAACCCTGGCAGAAGGCTGTTTCAGTGGGTTTGAAGCCTTGATAGCTCAATGGAATTTAAAAAAAAAAAATAAAAAATATGAACTCGTTTGTATACTTGCCTTCCTACATTTCTATTCCCCTCCACTTCGTCTCTCTCTGCAGGCTCAAGGGAGCAGATCCTTCCACGTTCCAAGTCGGCACAGCTCCACAAAAGAGCTGCGCCAATTACTTCCAGTTGGGGACTGCCGCTGGGCGTACGGCTGCTCGTTCTGGAGCTGCGGCAATTACTATCATTATGTTATTTCTTGGCACGGAAGAGGAAAAAGATGCGTGAGTGTTTGGGGGTCTTTGTTGAAGGGCCGCGAGCCGCTTACTCACGCAGGCCAGTGGGAGCCGCTGGGAAGTCAGCACAGCGAGGAGTGGACTTTTTGGAAAGCCGGCTCTCGTATTTAACTTGCTAAGGAGACAAAGCGATTTCTCAATGAAAAGTAACAAACTCCAGGTCTGCCAGTTCCTTCCAAGAGGGAAAGCGTTTTTCAGTGCGTGCTAGATTATCGCCGCAGTACCTATTCCGCCCGTGCTTTTATGCGGCTGATGGAGGTCTCCAGCACAGCTCCAGCCTGCAGGAGCCCTCCACAGCCCCAGCGCTGGGAAAAGCCACCACAGCCTGCCCCCCGCCCCGATAATGCCTCGGAAGGTTTGCTTCCCATGCTCTGTAACGCTATTCACGCCCCTTGGATCGCGAAGCTGGGAAGGCAACTCTTCCCCAGACACAAAATTAAGAGCGGTCTGATAGCAACTTATTTCTTCTGGCAGCTGATGGTTTGAAGGGCGCCCATGCCCTGGCACACCATAGCAGGTCAGTACCCCACAGGCAAACGCCACGTTACATGTGTAATTGCAGCCATTACATGTTGTATTGCAACCAGTTCAGCGCAGCACATCTTCTGAAGACAGTATTTTTATTTGATTTTATTACAGCAAAGCTCCAGCAGGCCCGGGTGCCGCACAGGGGCCCTGATGGCGGGCGTTACCTCAGCCCTCCCGAGGCCTGTCCAGAGGAAGGGCACAGACCCGCCATCACAGGGCCCTGGCTCTGCTCTGCCTTTGCCAGCGAAACAGAGACGGGGCTGAGCTTTTGCACTTTATTTCTGTGTTTTCCTCGTTAACTGTGTGACATGAAGCCCTGGCGTGGGTCACCATGAGGTGACAGGACGGTGTGAGACAGCAGCCCAACATGCCACACCGGCCCGCTGCGGCACTGCCCCGAGGTCCCTCCACCACAGTTTTTTATTTATTACTCGACTATTTCACTCGTCGCCGCCTCCCTGCCCGGCAGCAGGGGGGGCACTACTTGAGGGGCAGGCGAGAGATCCCAGCCGGCGGCGGCACCGCCTCAGGTGCGGACGCTGCCGGGCAGCCCTGCCATCCCCGGGACCCGGCGGTGTCCCCCACCCGGGCCCCGGTGGGGTCCGTCACCCCGGCCCGACCACCGGGGCCCGGCCTCCCCGCCGCGGCCGCGCTCGCCCCCGGCCGGCGCGGCTGCGCAAAGGGCGGGACGCTGCCCCGATTCCCGTACGCCCCGGCGCCGCCCGCGGCCGGCAACGCGGCTCTTCCTGCGCTACGCAGTTTCCGTAGCCGTGTCCTCCGCTGCCCCCGCCCGGCGCCCCCCCGGTCGCCAAGCGCGTTTCTATGAGCCGCCCCATAAACAACATGGCGGCGGCCCCTCTTCCTGCCCGCCGTCTGTAGGTGGCGCGGCGGCTGAGGGGGCGCCAGGGCAGCGGGGTCCGGCGGCGCCGGCCGCCTCCGCTCCGCTGCCTCCCCCCCCGCGCTCCCCCTTCCTCTCCCGGGGCCGCGGCGGGGGCGGCAGGGCCGCGCTCCGCCCCGCCGTGCGGGGGTGTCTGAGCGCCCGCCCGGCTGCTGCATTGCCGCGGCGGCCCGGCG
>JAOQGM010000002.1:21228497-21251044 GCA_027564225.1 Gallinago stenura
GCCGGGGCGGCCCGGCGCGGAGGGGGGGGGGCGGCGCCGGGGGTGCCCGCGGGGGCTCCTCGGAGGCGGCGGGAGGGAGGAGGAGGAGAGGACGCGGGGGCTGCGGGGCTGCCGTGAGGAGGAGAGAGGCCGGGAGCGGGGGCCATGTCGCTGCAGAGCCCGCCGGCGGCCACGGCAGCCGCCGACCTCCCCCCCGGCCCCGGCGCGGGGCTGCCGCCGGGCGCGGAGCTGAACCAGGGCAGCGCGGCCGCCCCCTCGGCCCAGGAGGGCGGCGAGGATGAGGAGGAAGAAGAGGAGGAGGAAGAAGGGGAGAAAGAGAAGGAGCGGGAGAAGCTGCCGCCCATCCCGTCGGCGTCCAGCGCGGCTGCCGGGGTAGGTCTGCGGATCCTGCCGGGGTAGGACTGGGGGGGACCCGCTCCGTCCCGTGTGTCCCCCCCCGAGCCGGTCCCGTCCCCGTTTGCCCCGTTTCCCCGCCGTGCTGGCGGTGGGGAGGAGGCGCCGTGTTCGTTTTTCTTTCGTGTTTTTTTCCGCTGAGAGGCTTCCATTCAAGTTTCTTAAAAAAAAAAAAAAAAATTAAAAAAAAAAAAAAGCAAGTGCGCCTGTAAGCTGTGACATAATGAAGCTATAAATTCCCCGTCTACTTATAGTGCTTTAGCATTTTACAGCGGGCTGCTCCGGTGCGTTAGTCACGGCGGGGGGGTTGCGGCGCCGTGCCTGCTCGGTAGCGGGGGGGGGGCGCGGGGGTCGGCTCCCCGTGCCCCGAATCCCGGGAGCGGTACCCGGAAAATGCTCCTGCCTCTTCAGCTGCCTTCTTCAAAGGTCTCTCCCGGCTTTCACATTGCCTTGAGGCGAAGGTGACAAAACGTTTCGCTAATTGATGAGCGAGTTGACAAGGGTAAAAAAAAAAAAAAAAAGGCCGTGGGAAGGATGTTTGCCAGAATAATTTCATTTTGGAAAGCCTCGTTTGAGATTTTCAGTTTTACCGGGGTTGTGATTTTCTCTCTGCTGACCATACAATATTATGAAACATAAAATTTTCCTGGCGTGAGCTGGATACCTTACCTAGCTCAGTGTTGCAGCTCGCTGGAACTTAATCCAACATCCGAGCAAAAATTGTACCATTCCCGTCATAAGCAAGGCAGTTATGAGACTTTAATTCAACAGTTGTGATAAGCACCTGATATGCTATACGTTACCTCTTTACATAATTTGCATTTAAAAGATTGTTTATGACTGTCATGGAATAATTACAGTTTTTTAAAAAGTAATTGTAGGCAAGCTGCAGACCCCTTCGAGCGGTTCTGGCAATTTTGTGTTTTGCCTGTAACGTTCCAACCTTCTGAAAGACTTCAAGCTTTGCAAATCTGGCTGAATGTGGAAGAGTCTCTTTGGTTTTGGGATTCAAATACGGATTTGGTGGGAGAACCCTGTAGGGGACAAGTGCCCAGGAGTTATTTGTACCTTCTGAAAATTCCTGCTTCAGCCTTCCAGTGGCAACCGGCTGTCCCTCAGAATAAAGGTACAGGTGCAGGGCTGGGCATTGCCATGGCCAGGGGTTTCTCTGGCTGTAACAGGATGCAGTTTTTGGTCCAACAGGCAATGCAGGTATGCTTTGGTACGACACTTGAGTTGCTGTAGTGAAGGTATTGGACTGTTGGCCTGACCTACACATGGAATCCCAGGGCTCTGTGAAGTGTTTTAGTGAGATTCTTCATATATAGCGTGATTTTAATACAAGTCCTTGTATTCAAAGTTCTGATTGAACTACAGAAAATGAGTGTTACTTAATCAAATTCTCCCAAACACTTTGAAAGAGAGAAATGTGTTCTCAGCTTCCTCCTCACTAAACTGGGGAGAAGTTTTTCATAGGATATAATGACAAAAGGGAGAAAGTATTCTTATTTTTAAACATATCTTTGCTTATTTGTGGGTTTTTTTCCTCCAATAAAATTCCCTTCCTTTGAAAATACACACCTGATATAAATACAGTAATACTCTGGATGACTCGAATTCCTAAATCTGTAGCCGTGATATGATGACTCCGGTGATACAGATACATCTTGTCTCCATCAAGTGAGCCTGGGATGTCCTTGACTCGGAACAGCTCCCTGCATTGTGCGTAATTGAGGTTTTCTTCTCTGAAGTTCCACCACAGATTTGTGTGACGGGTGTGACTAGAGCTTCCTCGAAGGCAGCGTGAAGGTGTGACACATCCCTTAGAGAGTTCCCATTCCCTGCAATAGCTGGTGGAAAAGGTCAGAGTTTCAGTGAGTCAATGGATAAATGCGGTATCCTTTTTCTCCGAAGAGCCTGTGCATGAATGATGTCTCATCGGGGGATGAAGATGGCTGCAAGTTGGAGTAAAGGGATTATGTGATTACTGCTATTGGCACTCAAGTCGTGGCTTTTCCCATGCAAGGGCCATGTGGAATCGTGGAACAATGGTGGGGGTTTGGGGGATGGTTTGGGTTTTTTTAGGCTTCTAGGGAAAGTTGTGGAGATTAAATTTGTCCATGAATAAATTAACGTGATCAGGCTTTTTCTTATGTGTCAAATGGTGATTGGAAATAATGCATAAGGGGTGATGGCTTGGAGGTCAGCGTTCCAATTCTGAAAATAAGCTTATGGGAAGTTAAATAACTTGCCCCCAGGAAAGCAGGAACACGTAGAGGCTTCTGTAAAGCAAAACCAGTCCTATGTTACACCTTTCAAGATGGGAATGAAGGGGAAGAAGGGCAAAATCCTACTTCTTGCGTAGGCTGTTGCATCTACAGCTCCCTTTGGGTAATCCGAGTGTCCTCCATGGCTTCTTGTAAGGGAAAGAAAAACCATTTACTCCTCACTGGCCTCTTCTTGCCAGGCACATACATGTCTTCAGTGAGTTACGTTGGGACTAAAGAGTACGATTTTCAAGTAACTCTTCTAGAAGATCTTTTTGCCTCTTCCCAGAAAGCTCTCTCTATGTGCCCATTTGCAAACAGTTTGGCTTATTTTCCCCATCTGATTTAACTCCAATGGTGAAAACCATACATGTATAAAGTATAATGCTAGTACCTCTCCTGCCTTTTGGAGGGCTTAACTCTGGAAAACTTCCACTAAGAAGCCACCAGAGCTGTGAGTTAATGATATGCTCTTCATAAACGGGATTAAAGGTTGCTTTGCTCTACTTTACTCCCTGTAAACCCGCTTGTTCGTTGTGTGGGGTTCAGTTTTCTGGGGGCAGTGTGTGTGAAGAGCCTGGGGCTCTAGAGGCTCACTGACCTCCTACAGATTTCTGAAGTGTGCCGTGGTGCTGTCTGCTTGTCCCAGATTGCACTCCCGGGAGATGGCAGAGATGCTTATTAATGAGCATGTGCTTTCCCAGTATTCCCCTAGGGGAATGCTTTCCAGTAAAATTAAAAAAACCCTCCACATTTGTTTAATATTGTTGGAAGGGTACTTGGAGCAGGATGGTGGAGTTAAATAGCACCTGCAATTTTTGTTCTTTCCGATGGCTGCTGAGGGAGGTGGTGTTAAGAAGAAGGGTTTTAAACAACTGTTCAACTCTTACTATTTTAGTAGTGTGGCTGGAGTAGAACCTGGGAAGTGGCGGTCAAAGAGGCTATCGGAATAGTCCATTTTGTAAAAGCTCCTCCTATTGATGATCTATAATATCTACTCCCTATTAATCATAATTAAACTGGTCCAAGCTCTAGAGGTTTCCTACCTAGAGTATAGATTTTGTGACACTGCAGATTAACCTCAGATCCGGATTTGTTTAAAAGTCCTTTTTCAGTCGGTTATGTCTTGCCATGTTTGTTCAGGGTCTCTTTTTCTCCAGTCGTGTGCCAGGTGATTTTTAAGAAACATCTTAATGATATTTCAAGGGTTATAGAATAAAATAAAGTTAATGTAAAAATTATAGGGGTAATCATGTTTTATTGTTAATGTTTGTTGCATACAAGGAACATGGAGCTAGAAATTAAAACTTGGTATTTTTTAAAGCCAGGAGTCCTGCTGATTGTTCACATCTATAATTTGCTGAGTTCTAAGCCATGGACTAATGTGCCACACACCGTTGGTTGAAATGCCTGGCCGTGTCCCAGCTGGTGTACACTGTGGTGTGGCAGGTCTATGGACTGGGTCGTTGTCCTCCTGGTGGGATTTTGGGGTGTTGTGGTGGAAGAGAAGTGCTTTCCTCAGAGCTCTGGCTGCATCTCCGGCTGCCAGCGTGCTCCTGTTAAGGGGATGGGTTTAAAACATCGATAGGATATTATGTTAATTATTCCAGAATTTGTATTCTCCCTTGGGGAGTTACGGTTTTGATTTGCATGAGAACATCATCTCTCACCGAGAGTGCGGAGACGGGTCTCGAGCAGCTGAGTCGTTGGGTTAATGTGAGGCTGAAAACCCTGGTGTGTGGGAGAGGGTGTATGTTTTCTGTGGGTTTCTGCCTCGGATCAATGGATGCCTTGGAGCCGAGATTGTAACGAAAATCTCCATGGTGGGATTTCTATCGTGTTGGGCAAGCCTCTAACGCCCTGGGCTTTGCAACCCCTCCAGAGTAAATATCTGTATCTAACAGACTGCCTGCCTTTGGGAGTCTGCTGTATTTCTGCACTTGTGTTTGCTCTGGATGTAGTGGAAAATACAAGAGTAATTAGAAATCAGGATGCCCCGATATCCTGTGTTTTCCTCGCAATAATCCAAGAGTAACTTCATAGCCTGCAAATTAGTCCTTGAATTTTTGAATGTAATGTAAAGGAATTCTGTGGTATCTCTCCTGACTCAATTCGATACAAACTCGCAGAAGCTTTATTTATGTCTTAATTAGGTATTTCCACTCTGATTTCACGATAAAAGATATTTAAGTATTCTGTGTAATACTCATGAGTAAGATGACTCTTGCAGTAATGTACGAGCCCTTTCTAGCATGCTGTCATCTTAATTACAGGGGTTGGAGAGAGGAGCCAAAAATCAGTTTTCCACTTTCAGCAATTTCATCACAACCATCAACCAAAAGAAAGAAGGCATCGGAAACAGAAATTCACCTACGCAACTCGTTATACCCAACATCAAAAATGGTAAGAGAATAAAAGCCCTATGTTACTTAGCTACCAATTTAAGAAGGTGCTCAGCGTTCTGCCAGTATGTTTATTGTGGTAGTGCCAGAAAATCAAGAAGTTGTTAATTTTCACCACGCTAACCCACGGCAATATTTATTCTATTCACCTGCCCTTGGCTGCGTTGGTCACCGTGACCATAGCTGCTGTTCTAAATTCATTCATCCTCGATTTCCTTTTACTGCTCAATTCTGCTTTGTGTCAATGAGGTTTCCTTCCTCAAAGTTTTTGATCACTCCCTAAGCAGTCGTGCGTTGCTGAGTCTTTTTACTGGATGTAACTGGGCAAACAGCCAGAAATGATTGCTTTTTCTTGTCTTGTAATATTGTGTTATTGCCGCTTATCCGCAGCGTGGAGTTTCAAGTTTCTCCTCAATGGAACTCGAGTGACAGATCTTAATTAATATTTTTGAATGTCAGAAAAGCAAATAAATCTATTTACAAATCAACTTGAATTATGGCAAAGCATACTGAAGTTGACAGTATTTATGAAACTTGTTATTAAAACTGAGTTCTAGTATATCTAATTTAAGCTGCGTATATTTCCAAGAAAGCTGCATCCCTGGCAGGGTGCGGGTTCCCAGCTCAGCGCCTGCAGCTCAGCTCGCTGCGATGAGGAACAGCCTCTCCCAGCACCTGTCTCTTCTGCAGATGTGGAGAGAATGTTTTCCTCACCCCGGTGTGTTCAGCTGGTTATAAATTAATGTTTAATCCATTTAAAATTGAGACTACATAATGAGAGCTGAATGAGAATGACTTGTTTTTCACAGAGTGTAAAAACAAGACATAGTCTTAGGGTTTGCTTTTTTTTTTTAAGTGAGTCCATCCTGCTTTCAGAGAATTGTTTGGCAGGGTCGTGTGGCACCTTGGCTTGAATTAATTTACTATCTCTGTGTCCACTTTGCTTTTTGAACTACTGCTCTTCTCTTCAAATTGCTTTAAATCCCAGCTGTGAGGGTGGGCAAGGTTCCGTACCTGTGGTGGCCGCAGTTCCCGGGGGCTGGGGGCAGCTCCCATCGGTTGTCACTTGATGAGCGGAGGCTGCGGGAAGTCACAGCCACAGTGGCTCTGTCATTAGCCTGGGCTAATGAACCTGCCTTTGGGGGTTGTGGTGGCATCTCTTTCCTTGCTGTGATAAATGGAGGAGGCAGCAGAGCACTGACACTGCCTTGATGTTTAGTTAATTTTAAAAAACAACAGTTCTTGGAAAAGGCTTAGAGGGCTCTTGGACAATTGATAGAGGATTTTAGTTGAGTATGTTTGACTTTTGTGGACACTTTTATATAGTATCTTTTATCTCAAGCATACATCATAATTCATATAAAAGCCTTTAAAAACGTGCCATATAAATAGGACTAAAAAAGCATTTTAAGGATATCTGAGAAGACACTGTAAGTAAATGGATGGTTTTATACTTCATTGGAATATATTTTTTTTCCATGCTTTTGGTGGGTTTACCTTGGCTGGCTGCCGGTCGCCCACCGAGCTGCTCCCTCCCTGCCCCTCCTCACCGGCACGTGGGGAGAGCACATGATGAAAAAAGCTCATGGCTTGAGATGAAGACAGCGAGTCCCCTTTCCAGTTACCATCTCGGGCAAAACAGACTTGACCTGAGGATATTAATTTATGGCCAGTTAAACAAAACAAAGCTCAGAACACCTTCCACCCTGTCCCTGCTTCTCTCCTGGCCCAGCTTCACTCTGATGTTCCCCTCCTGTCGCTTCCCCCCAGCCAGCACAGGCCTTAGGAGATGGACTGGCCAATTTTCTCCCTCCGTTGGCAGGAGGGAGCACTTTCTTCACAAAAATAGTTCTTAGGGGTTTTTTCCCTTCATTTAGTTGAAGTTTCTGTCATGTTTGGGATGAGCACATGGTAAGGAAGGTACTTAGATGAGAAGGGGTTTAAAGACCTGTAATCAATCAGTCTCTTTTCTTTCTTTTGTTTCCTTGCTCTTATATACCTGTATTTCACTAGCTTAAATTTTTCTGCACATGATTGCATTGTATGTGTTGTTCTTTTTTCTTTCATAAGTGAGAGACCTACCACCGATTTGCCTGGACGTGCGGCAGAAGCAGCGCATCTCTATAGATACACTGCCCCAAGAGCTGAAGGCACCGCTTCCTCCCGAGCCTTCCCTTCCCCTACGAACCAAAACTGTGAAAGACTTTCAGTAAGTTATACTGGGGCTTCTAAAGGTGCACTTCCTTTCTTTGGAGTTCTTTCTTCATTTTTTATCACCAGCATTGGAGGTACTAAAATAAGTCTGTTCCAAAGGTTGGTTGGGTTTTTTTGTTTGATAAAATTTTCTTAGACTGTATGATATTAGACAAAACTTCATGTCCAGATGCTTGCTTTAAGGTCCAATACTTAGAAGGGCTTTAAATCCATGTATTTTGTTGTCCTCTTGAGGAATGTGTACAGTTGCATACTGAGATTAATTTTGATTTGAAAATTTTTGAAGAGAAATAAAATTATGTACAAATGATAACAAATTTGACTAGTTTAAGAGCCTGCATACTTAAATTAGTCTCAGAAATTTTATAATGTCAATGTGTCTTCAGTGGAATCTGCTCTGCTAATTATTTGTCTTAACAGACTGAACTGTGACACCGGGAGTGAAGAGTTTGAATAAGAGACGTTGCTCGGGTGTATCAAACACAAACTGTGCTTTTGTTCTCTTGTAATAACCCTGATCTTAAAATGACAAGGCAGGTGTTATTAAGATGCTGATATTATACTTGTCTGTCTTCTGCGAGTGCTTAGTGAGGAAAGCTTGGCGTTACAGTGCGGTCTCGGGGCTAAGCGGCTGGGAAGATGGAACCCTTATATTACCAATATCCCAATATGTTCTTTCCAGGGATGATGTGGAAAAGGCGAAGTCATCGGGAGACTGGAGAGCTGTACATGATTTTTATTCTACAACGTTTGATTCTTTCCTGGAGATAAATGCTGCATTTAAGGTAGAAAATAACGTATAATACTGTTTAGTACTTACAGGGATTTGTGTCTTCAAAGTGTTCACAAAAAAAATCAGTTAAAAGCTTGCTAATGTTAATGTGGCAATACAGAGCAAATCTGGAAACAGTTACTCCCTGTCCCTAAAAAAATGTGGGATATGGGCTTAACCAGTATAGTAGTTCTTGTGTAGTGATGGCATACCGGTTTTCCTTGGAATATATCATATTTGTGTCTGAAAGCTTCCCGAGTCCATGCTCAATGAATATTGCCTGCCTATTGCAGGGCAAAACGGGCTTGTGGTGTTTGATATGGACAGAGGGGCCGGAGCCCGGAGGAAATCATCTGTGACTTTGAGTTACTTAACAAATTTTGAATGCTTGTGTTTTGCTGCTTTTGTCTGATGATGGATCAACAACAAAGATGAAAGATGAAAATTCTTTGTATTTTACTATTTGAAACTCTCTTACATTTTTAAAATAGAATGACAAGGTAGTGGAGTTACACGATTATTGCCAGCGTGTAGGATTACTGTTGTTTGGCTTCATCTTTCCCTTATTAATAAAGGTAACTTAGATTCTTGTGTTTCAATGAGGAAAATAGTTACATCTGTATGCATTTTGTTTAAACTTGCTGTTAAACTTCTATTTTTCAAAGATAGCTACAATAATGAAAACTTTTGAGAACCAGAATTCTTTGTGTATTATCTAACTTACAGAAAGACACCAATTCTCCATTTAATACCATCGAGGACTCTGGAATCAATGCCAAATTTGTGAATGTTGTCTATGATGCCTTATTAAATACTGTAAGTAGAAGAAGAGAATTAATGTTTTATAACATTGTAACATCATTTCAGTAGCGAAATATGCTAAGAAGCAATTTATACCAAAACTTTTTCTCAGACAGGCAGGCTTTCTGAAGAATCTCTCAAAACATACTTAAAACGGTCCCATGAGAATTGCTGTAGAATCGTGAAAACTGCTGTAGTAAAAGAGGAGGAGATTTTTCCTCCTGGTGCTGCACAGTTTCCGCTGTGATGGATCTCAAAAAGCACTCGGAAGGTGTGAGGTGTCTGCGAGGGGACCCTGGGTGGGGGGAAGTAAGGAGGATGCGAGGATGGGGGCAACAGACAGTTGGTACCGTGCCTGGTATGAAAAGGGTGGGAGTAATTCAGCAAGACTCTTTACAGTTTTTAAGTTGTTTAAAGTGTTGAAAGCTGCTGCTGGCACTGCTCCAGGCTCAGCTGATGGGCTGCAGGAACGGTACTGAGCAGCTCAGCATCATTACGCAGCCAGTTCTTACCTGCCTTGAAGCACTAGCAAAACAAACTCACTTGTTCGTACAATTTCTTGTAGAGACTCTGTATCATTACATCAAGTATGATTTTTTTTTTTCTCTCCTTTTTCCACAGCCTCAAGATGTTCAGAAGTCAGTCCTAAAAGGAGTAATTAATGGTCTGCTACAAGAATGGAAAGGGTAATTATGACAACAGTTTGCGTTAGTGCAGTGCCAGCACTTACAGCTGATACACATTTTGCCTTTATTGTTCTAGCCAAAGAAAGAAAATGTTCTGTTCTGTACAGTTTCTTTAACTTGTAGGAACTTGCCTCGTTTTGGCAGGCAAACCTGCTGAAATACACCCTGAACTCAATCAACTGACATTGAACCCTGAGGGACAGACCCAGCCCCAGAAATACATTTCCCCAGCCTCCCAAGTGTCAGCTGCTCGTTGCCAGGGCAATCTTGGGCATCTGAACTGAGAGACAAACTAAGGAATTTATCCAGAGTAAGACAGATTCTTCCTGCCCACCCCCCAGCAACAACTGGGATGCTTTAACCCAGATAATTCCTGGAGCTGGAGTTTATTTCATGGTCTTGCTGGTGTGTGGCTGCAGCATAGAAGGAGCAGTGCCGGGTGCAGGAAGGGGTACCCAAAGACAGGAGGTCTGGAGGTGACAATGTTCCAGTGAGAAGCCACAGAAGTGAGAGTGCAGAGTCTGATCCACAAAAGGGGACAGCCAGAGACAGCGCCTTGTGACTCCCCTGTCACCCAGCCCCTTTTTTCCCCTTCTCTCTCGTGTTATGCCGCAAAAGGCAGGTGCTGAAATAGGCCCCTGCCTTTAGAGAGCTGTCAGAATCTTTAGCTGTCCTTTGCAGTTTCTGAGAACGGTGGAGATCCTTAAATGTGGTATTTGGCAAAGCAAAATCAAATCGTAGGGTGCATGGTTTCATGGCTCTTAATGTATGTGATGTATACGTATGGTTCTGCTTCTATTTCATTCGTTCAAAGGCCGCGGACAAAAGATGATCTTAGAGCATACTGTATACTCCTACAGGTAAGGAAAATACAGTATCTTTGCTTAAGTGTATGTCTGCTTTATTTATAATCTATAAACCAGTATACTATGCAAACAAGATCCTTTGTATAGCTGAGATACTTCCCATTTAATTTGCTGTTTTAGGAATGTCTTAGAGTATGGAAGAAGTGTAGGATGTGCATGGTGGGAATGGGAGCTTACTGGGAGAGAGCTGGTGGGGAAGGTTGTGTGAATCAGAACTATGAACTTACAGACATGGAATTGCTTCCTGTCATTTTGTGAGTTGAAAGAACAAATGTTTTAGCAGGTTATTTCTTCTTATTTCTTCCTTATTCCCAGATTTGCTTTACTGGTATGCTGTAACTCATCTTCCCAGAAAGTTTCAGTATATGAACTTTTTTATCTTGCTGTAACTTTCTCCAGTGTTGTGTTTTAACCAGCAGACTGGCTTACATTGATTTGTCTCTGTGGTAACCTATGGCCTTTGCTACTACAGGTGATTTTACATTTATAGCAAATTTCCCCTGTAAATTTTGCTAGTGTAGACAAACATCTCTCCACCCAAGGAGAGGTTTCTGCTGTTATTGGAGAAGATCAGATGGCAATTTAATTTTCTGAGACAGTTTCCTTCCCTGGGGCAGTACACTCACCCTGAGCTATAAGGAGTATGTCCTGCTGAAAAGTGGGAACATGTGAGCTCATGGAAAAGAGGGAAAATCATTTTGCATTAATGTGGGGGAAGACAGGAGCTGTGAGAATCCTCATTACTGAGATGGAAACCACAGCACTTTGATTTATCCAATTTATGTGCTACACAGTAAATAAGAATCCAAACAAATACATTGAGTACTGCCTTTGTTACCTGTGGGCTTTCTTTTGGGGGGAAAAAATAAAATCATACTTTTACAACATAGAACTCTGTATTTTTTTTATTTGACTAGAAGTTGCAAATCATTTTTTTCCATAGTTTTACCACTGTCACAGCAATTTTATGAATTCTTTTCCTGCATAATTGTACTGGCAACAACAAACATGAGAAAAAAATCCTAACAACTTTTTTCCCTTTTTTTTTGCAGTTTATTAACCTAACACATTTTTTTAATCTTTTTCAGAATCCTCAATTTAGTAACACTTCTACTTATGTCATCTATGCTCACTTGCTAAGACAGATAGCAGCCTTAACAGAAGCTGACCATCATTTCCTAGTGCACTGGTCCAAAAAGTAAAAATCAAATTAAAAAAAATAAAATTAAAAATGAAAATTAAAGGATTACAATTGTTACTGTGTTTCCATTGATGTTGACTGTTTTATAAATTATATGGAAGTTAATTAGCTAAAGAAGTTGTTTTGTTGTTTTCAAAGTACATTTGGACATAGTCCACTAAGGGATACTGATTTATAGATGCAAACTGTATATAATGTATAAAAATTAATATCTTTATGCAAAAAAGCCTGGATTGCAAAATAACTTCTGTAAGTTATTGTTCCATAACACATGCAAAATAACATATAAGCAAATTTTTAGATATGTGTTAAAGTGGCATTATTAATACAAACATCTTTATGATCTTTGTTTAAATCAAGTTTTATCTTGCATAATTTGCAAAAGATACTGTAACTTTACCGTATTGGATGAAAACTGCAAATGAGGTGAAGTCCCTGCTTCGTGGTGTGATGGAGGGAGGGTGGAGAGAGTGTAGTTAGGGTGTTAGAGTTTAGTTAATTGAGTTAATTCTAGTAGCCCCTCTCCCCAGGCGGTAGGGGTGAGTGCCCAGGGAGGGGCTGGAGGCTGGTGTCACGGCTGCGCAAAGAGCTGCCTCTGGGCTGGACGTTTGAGTGGCCACAGTCACAATGCCCTCCTCTCCTGGGGAAGCTGCTCATAAAGGGTTTTCTTCTCTGCAAGGATGGGAATTATATTTCCCTCCCCCCGCCCTCTGATAGGTCTCAGTTTGCTTAAAATTGTGGTAATACGTGATTTCATTTGAACTGGTGTTTGCAAGTGAGGTTTACCCCCTTGGATGCAATAAGCTTATTGATGTTTTTAGTCTTAAAACTTGCATTAAAAATCTAATCCATTAAAACAGGAGAGCTCTTACTTAGAAAAGGATGCTTTAGCATATCTACACTATATGTGTATTGTTGTGATACTATGGAAGAGGTGCAGCCCAGGATTTAAAATTTGCTCTTGTCACAAGCGTATGAAGTACTTTCCAGTCTATATTCAATAGGACCAAGTATCTCAAAATAAACTTGGAACTCCTCAGACAGTAGAGGGAAAAGGCTAAGGTTTTTTGTTCTCTTTATTTTGTTCTCTAGATTACTAAAAGTCAAGAACAAAAAATCATTCTATTGCTTTTTTTTTTAAATCACAGACATTAAAAAGCATAGTTGGGGTGCTCTGAGGAGCATTGCTGGGTGCAGTATTTAAAAGCATGCTGCTTCAGACTTTGTATTTGGGATTTTTTTTATGTATAGGACAAAAGCATGTTTGTTTGGTTTTGTTTTTTCTTAAATAATACTGAATAATATCAGTTCTAGTGCGGTCAGTGCTTACGTGAGAGTGACTGTGGCCTGTTTGTGTTAGGATTCCACAGAGGAGGTTCAAGCAGCTGGTGGACAGGTTACTGCAGTTCATTTCCTTACGCCTCTTTCCTGCAAAACCTGAAGAGTTTCCACCTATGGTGAAATGTGCCTGGTGGATCCCATCAGCAGCCAAAGTCCTGGCTTTATTCAGTAGGTATTTTTCTTGAACTGTGTATGTATGTTTATGTACACTCGTGTGTATATATACGTGTATGGGGGGGATAGCTTATACCTCTCCTCTTCTGGGGGAGACTGACGGTGCTGGTGGCATGGTACCAGCTACAATAAAATGAAAAAAAAAATAGTAAGAAAAAAAAAAGTAAGAAAAAAAAAAAATCTTCTATTGGTAAGCCTTCCTACCTCTTTTCCAGTAGAGAATAAATGCTGTGCATCCTTTTCCTATGACAACAACTGAAGATTGTTCAAACAAAACCCCCCAGAATTAACCAATGGTTAAGGTTTCCCTTGGATTTATGTAAGAAGCTGTTTTAAATGTGTAATTGCAGAATTTCCTCTGTAGCTAGCATACCCCCACAGAAGTGTTTAGCATCTGAGAGAAGTCAGGCAATGCATATGCCTCTTCAGTCCAAAAAATGTAAATCTCTGTCCAGCTCACCAGTCTGACCACTGCAAATGCAAACCCTCTCCTCCCTGCTGCCTTAGTTATCAGGGCATTTACGATGGAAAGGGGAAGTTCAAAGTAAGTCCCCTTTTCTTGAGGGGTAAATCCCTTTCTCCTTTCTTAGGAGAAAATGAAAACACCAAGCAGAAATTCGGGTTGGAATGAGGATGTTTTTGTTTTGCTGTCAACTGAAAAAGGTCTACTGAACATCCTTCTGCACGGTACCGCCTGTCCAGAGCACGGCTCGGTGCATCTGAACCCAGGGTGTGTGCTGTCTGCTCACCTCCGGCAGAGATGCTAATTCTTCAATTCTGGGAAAAGGGATATTTAGTAATTCAAAATGCGCTGCTTCCTCTCTGACTAAACGTAGTTGGATTATGTTTAAGTGCAAATAGAGAAAACTTACTAGCTGTTTGACATTATGTGGGTGTTACAGGATGAGATAGGCAGCGGAAATGTGAATTTAGTTTTGTTTGGTCAAGTACTTAATTTTTGTGCTGGTGAGACTAGATGGTGTATTAATTACCTAAGGAAATAGGCATATCTTTGCATAGTGTGTTTTGTGCCTCTCCTGTGCCTTTTGCAAGCAGGTAACAAGCTTAAACAAGTAATGGTTAACTGGGAAGCTTCTGGGTGTTATATCCATAGCTATGTCTGAAGGTAAATGAAGGCATTTAAGAAATCCCTCTAGCAAACTGCTTTTTCATTGATTTCAGCAGAACATGGCATTCTTTATCCATGAAGCCTTACCTAGTGTGCGTCATTAAGGGGGCTGGAGTCAAACAGAGGTTTTCTTGTTGTAAATGGGCTGAACTGGGGATTTACTATTTTCTACAGCAATTAATCTGTGTTATGTTGTAGTTCTGTAGCTGAGACGACGTTACCAGTAGCTGATTTGGCTTGGTGTCTGAAGTCCCTGGCGCTCGGGATGCCTAGAAAACAGACCTGCCAAATCGGAGCAGTGTTTTAAAAGACTTTGGTGTTTTCTTTGTAGATGCTGCAAATAGTCTGGTCAGTCCTCCTGTTATTTCATACACTGATTTCTATAACTCTACACTTGATCATATTGATCTTATGGAAGAATATCATAACTGGCAATGTTATGGAAATTCTCACAGGTAAGGGGAGTAACTGGGTGTTTCTTTTTCAGTAGTGTTCCAAAGCACCATAGCTATGCTATGTATATCTATCTTTAACATAGTGTATCTATAGTGTGTGTATATATGGTATACTTACCCTTAGGATTTCTAGGAGACCAAGAGGCTATTTTCCCATTTTCCTCTCTTTCTTAAAACTATTAGAAACCAGAGCTTCTCAGAGGCAAGATTCAGGGTGTTCATGAGGTGTGGGTTGGAGATGCACACGTAGACTCTAGAGCTCTGGGTATTTCAATTTAAACTTCTGCTAGGTGATGTGTAAGCTAAATAACCAAGAAATTACCGAAGTAACCAGTAACGAAAAAAAAATCTTTTACCTTGATGGTTTCTGAAGCTTCTCAAAACTGTTTGTATTTGATTGCAGTGGAATATGGCTGTGGTATTTCAGAAGTCCTAAACACTTGTAACCCTGGGACCTGTAGAAAATCAGTGCCTTTGAAAATAAATTCTGCAGCAAATAAGCCAAACCCAAAATGTTGCTACTGTGGATGTAAGACTGCTGCACTGACAGCGCTGTCTTTCTTGTATTTAAAAAAATATTATTGTTTTTTTCTAATTCAGTGTAGCAATTAAAACTTAGTATTTAAAGCAGATGATTGTTTATTAGGCCTATTCATAATGAAAACAAAATTTACCTTCAACAAAGCTCTTTTTTATTACTAATTACAATTTCTAGTAGCGTTTGAAAATAGCAGCTTATTCTGCTGAATTGAGTGTCAACTCAAAAAAACCCAGCAGCTGTTCACAAATTGCTGTCAGTAGAGGGAAGTTACTGGATGATAATGCAAAGATTCACTCCTGTATTCCTAAAAAAGAAAATAATATGCTAGATGCTAAAAGGGATATGTTTTTTATCTTTTCTCTTTTTAGGTTTTCTTTCTGCCAATACCCATTTATTATTTCTATAGCGGCAAAAAAAGTTATTATTCAAAGGGACTCAGAACAGCAGATGATAAGTATTGCACGGGTAAGTCAGCAATAAATGTTTGTGTCTCTTCCATTGGTGTTTTGCAAGATTTTGTTAGACTGATACTGCATACAGCCTTTCATCACAAAGTCTAGTAGTTTGGATGACCCTGAAAAGGAACTTGAGCCATTTTACTATTACTGGTCTACAAATGGGCATGCTGGATTCTCTCAATACTTTTTCATTTTAATGTGCTTAGTTTCAGGATGCTGAAAAGTACTAGTGTTGGGGAAAAAGAGTTACAGTAATCTATTTTTTTTTTTTTCTCTTGAGAAACCAGCATAATGTGCTAGCATGTTAAATTAACAAGATAATTTAAGGAAGAAAATGTCCATGAGAATTTTGGACTGCTCCCTATTTTATTCTGTGAAGATACGTTGTCACAGGAAGACCAAGATGCATCTGCACGTTCATGAATCCCACTGCTGCTGGGTGGCCTCCTCTGCTGCAAGAGGGGCTTTCTCTGCCTCTGTCTCCAGGTGCTTGGTGGTACTGCTTTCCTGATAAGTTAGTTCAAATCTGGTGTAAGTGCCATCTGCAGTCAAAATAGATTGCTCTCCATCTCTTAGAAGCTACTGAAGCAGCTGTCATATTAAGGTGGTGTCATTAACGCAGGATACTAAGGACTTTTATGTTTAATGAGCGCAGCACTTTGGGTTGTTAAATGAGGATGCTGCATGTATGATGTTTGTTTCTCGTTCACGTAGCAAAGCCTTGTGGATAAAGTCTCTCGCAGACAGAAACCTGACATGAATATGTTGTTCCTAAATGTGAAAGTGAGGAGGACGCACCTTGTTAGTGACTCACTTGATGAGGTAACAAAAAGTTTAATTAAATGGTGTGTTGCTGTGAATAGCTACTGCACTTAGATTTGAGTTGATAAGTCATAGTTAAATCTTTCTGTACCAAGAGATTGGAGATGTACCTGTGTAATACTAAATAAAAACAACTGTGTTACTGTCACAGTGGCAGTGCTGCAGAGTGGTTTAGGGTAGACCTTCTGAACTTCATTTTTCACCTTCATAGTGCCCCATAACTAAACCCATAAGAAACACGCACGTTCACATGTCCCGTGGTATGTATTTGTGTCTGTGGTTTTAGTCTGAAGAAGACAGTGCGTAATTACCAGGTTATGTGGGACTTGGTTCCGTGGAAGGAGCATGAATAGTACGTGACTAATCGCTGATGAGTTTGTTCTGTTCTAATTCTTGGAATATTTTTATTCTCCTCTTTCAATAACTTCTCTACCCTATAAGAATTATTCTAGGCTATCCTTAAGTTCTTGTCTTGATTTAACTAATTTTTCACGTTCTTCTTTAGAAATGAAACAGGTATGTCCATTAAAGTAGGCAATTCTTCAGTATCCACTGATCCTTGCTAATTAACATTATTTAATGAAATCTAGTTCCCTACTCTCTCATGACTAAAACCAGCCTGATGGTATTGAAAAATAATTCGAAGTGGTGAAAAGCAGCCCAAACTAACTCCACTCGTGTTCAGAAAACATAAGTTTAAACTTCTTTTTGCTGGATTAAAGCTTGTCTCTCCTGGCCTTCTCTCCTAAGACAGAACTGGCAGTGGCGGTTCTGCTTTCTCTTGGGCGCTGTCAGGCTTGGGGCTTTACCACACTGAAGTAATCAAGAGCAACTTCCAGACCTCTGATAGGAGAATATTTTGGCTACTTATTTCTTATGTTTTCTTCTACCCCTCTCAGGCATGAGTAAGAATGCATTCTATTATCCATAGTCTCAAGGTGTGGGGAATGGAAGGTAGGGGAAAGATGTATTGTTTGTATTTCAGATTTAAAAATATCAGTTTGCAAAGGAAAATCACTGCAGCTGATAAAGTTTGTGTCAAGTAATACAAATACCTATAGTTATAAAACTTGTGCAACAGGAATTTCCTTGAGGAGCCAACATAGAAATCATTTTCACATGTATCCCCCCGACTGGTTTAAACACCGTCTCTGGAGCTGGCCAGTAATTCATGATTTAAAGAAAAAATGTATAGTGACTTGATCCAAAAGATCACTGCTAATTGTGAGAGGCTGTAGTCTTCTTTGCAGGTCTTTCACATACCTGGATGATGACAAAGGAAGAAAAAGAGCTTGTTACCATTCTCTAAAAAACAGTTTTATGAAACAGCATGTACTTGCTGGCTGATACTTTGTGCTGAACAGAACTGTGTCCAAATATTGACAGTCTTAGCTATCTCCTGATTTCTGAATATCTCCAAAGGATGTCTAATTTTTTTTAATCTATCATTTATTCCTGGCAGAATACCTTCTGTGTAGGTAAAAACTTACATAGGTCCAAAATATTGCAGACAGACTCAATTTGCTGTATGTAGAGGCTCATTAAATGTCTGATTGCAAACCACCTAATTCTTCTCCAGCCTGGAGAGCGGCACCATGGGCAAGGGGCTTGATGCTGTCAGGCAGCTGCCACCATCTCCCTTCTGCAATTCAATCACTGTTTTAATACAGCCTTGACCTAGTAGCAGGAGATGACACAAATTACTAGCTTAAATAAAGCAAAAGCGGTTGAGACAGAGCTGAGTCCTGTGTGGCTAGAGATAGTGATATTATGGTAAATCTTCTTTTTCTTCTTCCCTACCTGTTTTGCAACAGCTAGCAAGGAAGAGGGCGGATCTGAAAAAGAAGTTGAAAGTCACATTTGTAGGGGAAGCTGGTCTCGATATGGGCGGCCTGACAAAAGAGTGGTTTCTTCTTCTGATTCGCCAGATTTTTCACCCAGATTATGGTGAGTCCTCATAAACATTCTGAAGTACAATGTGAGAACTTGTTCGCTTTAAATTATCAAAACAGCAGTGCATGTGAATTCTTCATTAATCCGGTATTAGGCAGAGCATTACTAATGGATAATCCTTATGCAGAGGCAGATCTTGATTTACCTGTAGGCAGATGGGAGAAGGCTCTTTTGTGGAGTAGGGCAAGGATAATTTAAATCTGTTATAACTGAAATGCAATCAGGCCTTTGGCAGGGTTGTTTCCATTTCTCTTCTGAGGAGAAAACTCCTGAGTTTTCTAGAAGTGCTAGTGAATTGTTAGACCTACTGATGAGCTCAGAAGAATAAGCAAAAGCTCTGCAGGCCATTGAAACACTGACTCTTGTCTGCCCTTGGAAGCTGCCTAGAATTCACGCAAGTCTGTGTGTGCATTCGTGTGTTTGGATTTAAGATTAAGATTATTCTATTTATCTTAATATGTTGTTTGGTTGTAATTGGAATGCGATATTCCTGTTCCAAAGTGGGAAGAGAGGTGTAGCAGCCTCTGGAGTAGATGGTTTAGCAAATGTTGAAGCGGAGATAGGGCCGAATGTGGTGTTTGTCACCTGCCACCTTTGCCTCTCCCTTCTCATGCTGTGTTTTCTGGCCTCACGCCGCTGTGCCCGTGGCTGTCCCGCAGGCATGTTCACCTACCACAAGGACTCCCACTGCCACTGGTTCAGCAGCTTCAAGTGCGACAACTATTCCGAGTTCCGCTTGGTGGGAGCCGTATCCTTTCCTGGCCGTCCCTTGTCCTAGGTTTCCGTTGTGCTCATTTATGAGGTCCTCAGGCAAATCATTAATGATAATAAACACTTATAACTCCACTAAGATGAGATGGTGTCCCTATTTTATAAATTGCGGTTGTGATTGTTGTAGGTTTCTTCCAACAGAACTATTCTGTTCTAGTGAGAAGCTGAATCATGAACTGGATTCTCCTAATTTCTGGAATAATTTCAAATTTGTTTCACCAGACACACCTATATGTGCTAACTGATGAGCTGTAGTGCCAGTGCAGATTTGACTTCGTGCTTTTAGGCTTACTCAAAAGAAAAATTTCTGTATTAAGCTCTCTAGAATTTTTGGATTAAAAGATATATTTCTACAGTTCTCTTTAAAATTTTTTTTTCATAATAATACTTTGGAACAAATGATTCTAGAAATGCTTATATGGAATATTATCATGAAGATCCTCGAGTATTCTGTGAATGTGCATCATTTAGCCATTTTAACTACTATTGAGTTGTAATACAAAACTGCATTTAAAACTGTCAGTCCAAAAAAAATTAAACAAATTCCCTTTTTCTATTTGTCTAACATCTATTAGAGTATGCTGGATAGAATCTTAAAACATTTTTTCCAAGTTACTTAAAATATTAACTGTAATAATAACAATGTGTGTGGTTTGCCCTTAACGTTTGGCGTGTCCAGCTTATGGGCCTTGCAGTGTATAACAGCATCACCCTGGATATTCGCTTCCCGCCGTGCTGCTACAAGAAACTACTGAGTCCTCCCATTGTTCCCTGTGATCACAACGCGCTCGTAGGCGTTTGTGATGTCACGTTAGATGACCTGTTTCAGATTATGCCCGTAAGTATTACGTTTGTTAATTATAAACTGTTTGAAAACAGCCTTTTTCAGCACAGGCTGGTAAAGTCTCCTTTTGTTGAAAACAGAGATTTCCTGTTTTCTAGCATAGCAGAATTTTTGGTGATTTACTTGAAGGTAGAATACCAAAATCCCATACGAGCATTCTAGACACTTTCAGGAGTAAAAGGAAAAATGTATTAGTTTATGCTGAAATAAGAATAAATAAATATGTATACAGACACATAAATTAAGCATTGAACTTTAAGTTGCATTTTGAATGTGCAACTTTTTCCAAGATACTTTCTGTCTAGGAATGATTCTGGCACATCCTTGAAAGCACCACACTCAATTTTGTAAATTCACTACAGAGTTTTTACTCTTATTGTAGGAACTGGCCCACGGACTGAGTGAACTTCTCTGCTATGAAGGCAATGTTGAAGAGGATTTTTACTCAACCTTCCAGGTCATAAAATATACAGTTATAAGTGATTCTTGAACTCGTTTGGTGATTAATTTTTTTTATTTATTTTTGATTTAACGGGTGTTTCTGCAGTGGATTGCTGATGGTTGGGAATATAAGGGCCCAGGCATCGGAGCCTGCTCCGAGACTCCAGCTGCCGGGGTGTTCCCAGCCCTTTGCTCCCTCGGACGCGGTCCCCTTCGGTGGGTGACGGGGTCTCTGGAATTCACCTGGCTGCAAAACAGCCCCCTTTCTCTCTAGCCCAGACCCGTCAAGGCTCGCTCCGGTTAATTTATAGGCTTTTTCCAGGAACTCTCCCTGGAACTGCAGCCTGACCTGCACATCCAACTGCTGCTTCCATCAAGAAAGCCCTTTTCATGTAGTCATTGTTTTACACCACACATGCTAGTTAGTAAAATTTCAGGCTGCTCTACGGTGTGTGGGGGACTGGTATTGACCTTTCTTCCTCAGCTTTGAATTGCCTATTGTCAGACCATGGGAGAATTTTTGTAAAGCGGGTACTTTTGAGTTCCTAGGTGAGCTGCAGGGGAACAAATACCATCTTAATTATATTTGATGCTCCTAAATTGTTCATTTGTATGAAAAAACTGTAGCTGTGGAGCCTGCAGGTCAGTTTGATACGCCACTGTGTAAAAGGGTCGGGTTTTCTACTTTAAATACCAATTTCTTGAGCAATTTGTTGAAAATTGTAATATTTAACTTTTAAAAACCCCTCAGAATTACAGTGTGTGCTGGAGAGACAGAGGAATTACAAGAAATAATAAATCCAAGCTTTATAGTTTGTGAGTGTATGAATTTATTTTCCAGTACTGACTTTGACTTCTCTTCTCCAGGTTTTTCAGGAAGAATTTGGTGTTATAAAATCTTACAACTTAAAGCCAAATGGAGATAAAATTCCAGTCACAAATCAGAATAGGAAAGGTACTTCAGTACATATTAAGTTTGTCCTTTTTTTCATTCTTATAAGCTAAGGTTTTCATTAACAAAGCATGAAAATGAAATGACCGTAGTCCTTTCTGGTGTACCCACCAATTTAATAGTATCTAAAATGAAACCCGTCTATTTCCCTTAATTCAGTATAATTTGAGAGATTTGAAATTATTATGATGTAACAAAATAAAATGTGTTCTTTTTTCAGAATATGTGCAGCTCTACGTTGATTTTCTTCTCAACAAATCAATCTACAAACAATTTGCAGCTTTCTATTATGGGTTTCACAGTGTCTGTGCTTCCTATGCGTTACTGGTAAGAAGGAAGTGAAATGGGACTCTTCTCTTGCAAATATGTGACAGTGACTTATCTAAATTAAATTAAGCTGGGAGATTTTTAGGATTTGTGAATAGTCTTGGGTGATCAATGGAGTTGATTAATGCAACGTAAGAAGAAAATAAGCAGGTAATGGACTGTTAGCTGTGGCATTCCACTGAAAGATAGATAAAGCCCCCCAAGTGGACTTGGTCTGAGAGAGACAGGGTCTCTGGGTGGCTGCTGCTCATTAGCCTACACCAGGACTCTGCATGTAAATTCAATTGTAACCAAAACTGGGACCAGGTCCTGACCTCCAAAGTCCATATAGACAAACTTTTTCCTGATCTGTTTGTGATCTAATCAGGTGACAAGCAAGTCAGGGTAATAAACGTAAGAACAGAAAAGAAGGGAAGAACAAAAGAAATACTAAAGTATGATGTTATACAGTACTTTGCTTTTTACTGTGTACAGTAGTAAGAGATTCTTCAAAGTTCAAAAAGTTCAAAGTTCTTCTTGAACTTCTTTCAAGTTGCACCAGGGGAGGCTTAGATTGGATGTTAGGAAACACTTCTTCACAGAAAGGGTTATCGGGCACTGGAATGGGCTGCCCAGGGCAGTGCTTGAGGCACCAGCCCTGGAGGTGTTCAAAAAAAAAAAATGGTCCTCAGGAATATGGTTTAGTAATTTTTATTTCCTATTTCTTATTTATTTTTTTGTCAGAGTTAGGTTGATGG